>BSBM01000565.1:2510000-3207500 GCA_027924585.1 Larix kaempferi
TTGACCATGTCGTTTTAGGGCTTCACTAACTTCGGTAATTTAAAAAAAATATAAAATTGACTTTTAAAATTTTGGAAAAATAGCCCCGCACAAGATTCTTCTGTTGCTTACGCCTCTACATATTTTTTTTCTTGTAAATTGAAAATTTACATAGCAAACAGGTGGCTCAACAAAAACATGTGCATTATGTTTGAGAAAAAAAATAACATACCAATCTTCGAATAATGACATTTTGGGGTGGTTATACCACTTTTCCATAAATAAAAGTTATATATTTTGGAAGGTCATCCGTTTTTCTACGTTTCATCTGTTTACACCTAATCCAAAAAAAAATTGTAGGTACCTCTAATAATTTATCTTAATGATAATATTTCTATTTTTCTAGAATGTCATTGCAACTAACGTGTCATAATTGGGTATCATTACCTTGTACCATCCCTCCACTGTGGTACTCAACCAAACAGATCCTAAATTATTTTATCCAAAGTGATTCTCAATTCCATCGCATCCATATCATGCATAGGTCTAAAAAAATTAGACCCATTATATTGTTTTGTTTTGTTTTGCATGAAATCATCATGATGGATGTTTTGGGGGGAGCATGCCAATGACCCATTTTTATATAGCTCGAGTATTGCATACCATTTGATCCAAAGCTCATCTGAAATCAAGACAAGTGTCATCTTATCTTTACGACTTTCCTTGTTAGAAACATCAAATATACCCAAACATTCATTCTAAAAATTATGTAGTCCAATAAAATATTGAATTCAAATAGAAATTAAAATCAAATTACAATGTTTGTAGTGGTGCAATGATGTTAGAAAGTAATAATATACTTACCTGCCACTCCAACAATGGAATCTGACCTTTTCCAGGGTGGTTGGGCCGATTACTATATATCCACTTTTCTCTATCCTTGATGACTTGATCAATAAAAGGAGTTCTATCAAATTATTTATTAGAAATATTTTGCTACTTGTACACAAATTTGTAATGAATTTGTATGGAACATCCTTTACTACATGAAGAGCTTTACAAATTTGATATCTTGGATGAACATATTTGTATTTGTCATTTTTAGGTTCTTCTATTGTGCATATATAGTGTGTTGGTTATCAAATGTATAGAAATTCATTGTATCTAGTTCAATTTCATTTTCTCTAAGTAGAATAGTAGGTTCCTTTGTCTCTCAGTTGAAAGACATTAAAATTGCCTCTCGAAGAGTCATAGTGAAATTTTTGACAAGTAACAGAACCATCCTAGCCTCAACATCTTCATTCACTCTTTGAAATTGCAAATTTGGAGATGCAAGGACACATCATTTGACATCAATTGGAAAAACTTTTTTGTTAAAAAGGAAATATTGTATTTGCAGTTGTTGGATACTTTCTTCCCTATTAAAACTGTTGGTATCTTTCTTCATAATCACCTTTGAAGGGCTTACTTTCAAAGGCTTGAATGATGATTTAGTTACATCCTTTTCCATTTCATATGTGCTAGATCTTCTAAAGTAGTAGAGATTATTTTCATGGTAAACATTTATTAGCTTGTTGTTAAAATTCATGTAATGGAGAGCTGAAGACGTCTTCTTCTTAGTAAATCTTCTTCTAAATAACGGTAAAATTCCATCTTTCAAGTGGGTGGTTGTATTTGATCCAAACCGGTTTGTTGGATCATAATATTGCAACATTCATTCATGGTTTTCGCAAGACACCTCATTGTTAGCATCAAAGTGTTTCATCAACTCAAGGAGAAACTTAGAAACTAGAAGATCCATCTGTAATAAAGAGAAATATTTTCCTTCAACAACCTCTACCTAGACACATAACATGTCTTCTTGAAAGACTTATGTAGAGATAACAATGCCAATCCTTCTTTGCTGTTATTCAACAAATACATAGAGGTACAAATCTGGATATAGATTATCGAGTTCTTCCATCTCCATAAAGCAATTAGTATCTATAAGTCCTATGTTGTACTTAGGATGTATTTCAAGCAACATGAATTCTTTGAACTAGTTGAGAGTTACTAAAATGGCCATTGTGACCTGTTGAAAAAGGTTGAAATCAAATTACGAAACACAAAAAACGTATATATCTTCACAATTACGAGGCACGATATTAGTTTAAAATACATAACAAATTGACATTTTTTTGAGATATATAACAACGTATTAGAAGTTCCCATAGGGAGACACAAATAACAAATAGATGAAGCTATCATAGAATCCAAAAGGAGATATGTTGAATGAAAGTGATAGGTGACCTTAATATAGATGATTTGGTCTAGTTGATTCTTCCAACATAATCATCATCCTCATCAAGGATTGCATCAATTCACACTCTCTAGTTGGAAGTTATCACAACACATAGGATCAAGGAGAAGTAGCGGCAGACCCTTTTCCAAATTTTGTAAATGGGAATCGTTCCTCATGTACAAACACTTTAATTAATATCTCTTGATCATACTTTGACCTCAGCGAAATAATGTGAATGAAAAGGAAGTTTATGCATTCTCTTACTCAGATATTGTGATAAGGACACACTTTATTCTTGATAGTCTTTTTCATATACAAGGAGATGGAGACCATCCATGCGACTAGAAGACGTTTCTCGAATAAATTATTTAAAGGAATGAGTGAATGATCCAAGGATTAAATGGTGGACTATTGGCCAATATATTTGAGGAAGTATTGATTGATCCTTCTAATGGTCAATAAATTCAATAAGCACTGTATTTGGGGTAATGTCGTCTGACCCTTCTTCTAGGTTAAAATTTTTCTTTCTTCCATATGTTAGGTAAGGTCAGGTACATCGATAATTTTAGGGGCTAAATTTAGGCCATGGGCTAAATTAAGGGGGTTACAAATATTTAGTGGGTTATTTTCTTATATAAAGGGTTTTCTCATCTAAAATATATTATCCCAATATTTCTTAGAAAACAAGTAAATCCAAAACAAATAGCCTCCCATATATTAATGAGGAAAACGAAAAACAATATTTTTTCCCTAGCAAAATCTCCCTCCAATCTATCTTTCTCCCCCGATTTCTAGAGAAAATCCAGTTAAATCATTCCTTCGCCCCCGATTTACAGTTGCATTTGCTTGAATTTTTAGTCAATTTCATGTGATATTTTCTTTGAGCTTCCGGTTTCTAGTATTGGATGGAAAATCAAGGGTGATTTTGTCCTATATAAAGGTTGTAGTGATTCATGGTTGACCCACATCATATTCCACTTGCAAGGTGAAGGTTCTCGTTTATGCGATTCCACTTTTCATTCTTAGTTTTCTTGAAATTTTAATCTTCGCGTAAAATCTCCATTGCCGAAAGATTGGGTCTTGAAGGGGCATGCCCCACATGCAATTTATTTGAGAATATAGACTCACATCATGATTTGTATCCAATATTTTAATTTTGTATACTTTTTATCATGTTTTTTATCCGCAGCTACAATAGATTATTATACTACAAATTTTCCTTCTATCATGCTTTTATCACGAATGATTTTTAAGGCTTGTTGAATTCCAGGCCGCTCTTGATTCTTAGGGCTCATTCAGTGTTGTTAGAGTCTCAATCTATCCAAGGAGTATTGGTTTCATGAAAGCGTTATATAGAGATCATAAGATATGATTTATTTTATTCCTTGTTATGTTTAAACCATCAACTGACATTTATACGTTGTTAGTGGTGTTAACACCCAAAAATTGCTCACTACCTCATCTCCCTCATTACATGACTCATTTGTCCATATTTCCTACCATATTTGCCTCCAAAACCTCAAAACCCCATTAAAAAGCCTCCAAAAGGCCAAAAAACCCATTAAAAAGCCTCCAAAAGGCCAAAAAACCATTAAAAATCCTCCAAAAGGTCAAAACCCCCCTTTTTCCCCCCAAAATAATGTAAATTCCTCCAAAAATAGTAAAAACCCTCTAAAAAGGGAATAGAAAATACAAAAAAGAGGAAAAAGAGGGAAAAAAGGAAGCAAAAACCCCATATAGTTGACCTAAACCATATGGTGCCCAAAACCATGGGTCAGCACTCGACCACTAAAAACCTATAAATAGGTGATGGAGGCTCCCCATTTTTCATCCAAAATCATCCCTGTCCTTACGCTGCTGAAAATTCCCTTGAAACCCTAGCTCTCCATTTGGAGCTAATTCTTGAGAACCCTTTTGGCCCCATTTCCAAAACATATTTGGAAGAAGGAGAAGGAACAACACTGGAGCTTGGAAGCAACACTCTTGGACTGCTGCAAAGGCTCCACCAACCTCTACATCTGAGGTAATTTTTAATACAAAAAAAGAGATCTTCACCATATTTTCATGTTTTGTTATTTATGTTAATGCTCATGCTAGTTTAATTTTATTTTACTGTATAGTCATATTTCACCATTTTTTTGAACTACTACTAAGGAGTCCCTTCTCCTTAGTAGGTGCTCATTTGCACAAGCTAGGGTGAAAACCCTAGCTACAGTTTTGGTGATTCCCCTAGTGTTCCTTTGAATTTTTGGTTATAGTTTTAAACGTTTTTAATTTTCTGCAATATTTTTCTATTTTTTCCTTTCGGCTGCCGTCAATCGTGTCTTTTGTCCCCGTAGTTGCGATCCAACCGCGTCTTTCAGACTATTACCTGCGATCCGACCATGGCTCTCAGACTGTTTCGGCGATCTACCAGTGGTTTTCAGTCTGTTACCTATGATTTGATTGTGGCTCTCAGCATGTTTTGTGCGGTCCGACCACCACTATTCACCCCTTTTCCCGCGGTCTGCTTACGACTTTCAGCCATTTTCCTGCTATCCGCCTGCGACTTTCACCCTTTTTCCCGTAGTCCACCTGCGGCTTTCAGCCATTTTCCTGCTATCTGCCTGCGACTTTCGGCCTTTTTCCCGTGGTCCACTTGTGGCTTTTAGCCATTTTCCTGCTATTCGCCTACAACTTTCGGCCTTTTTCTCGCGGTCCTCCTACGGCTTTCAACAATTTTCCTGCTATCCACCTGCAACTTTCGGCCTTTTTCCCGTGGTCCACTTGCGGATTTCAGCCATTTTCCTGCTATCCGCCTATGACTTTCGTCCTTTTTCCCGCGATCCGCCTGCGTATTTCAGCCATATTTCCGCAATCTGCCTGCAACTGTCGACCTTTTTCCCACTGCCTGACCACATAGATTTGCCAAAGACCTACGGTCTGTTTTCTACACTTTTTCCCTGTTTGAACCCAGTAGTTTGCTGCAATATTTTCTGCACCTGCACAGCCATCTGTCCTATCTACAGCGTTACTTCCCTATAGCCTGTTTTCTGCAGTATTATGTATGTTCCATTTACAACATTTTTTAAATTTCAGCATTTTAATTGAAAAGAGAAAATTTTGCATTTCAAAATTTAATTTCTGCATTGTTATTTTTAGTTAGAAAGTTGGCCACCCCGTGGCACTTTTACTTGGGTTCATCATCTCACACGCACACACTCTGTCACCTAATTCAAGTGAGCCCTAAAATACTACTTAACACAACCAACATTCTAACCCCACTTGAGGAACACATAAGAATCTTGTAGTTAGGTAGGATCGGAGGGATAGGCATCCAAATAACACCCCTCGGTTGCTTACACTTGAAACATAGTTGTTGTCCATTAGGGAACCAAAATCCCCTAGTACTTTTTGGCATGGTCACAACCAGTTTATCAAAGGGCCTCTCCCCTAGGAGGGTTGAAGTAGCCAGACTGGTTCCGGAGGCCTAAGTGGAATACCGCACTCCATTCAGTAACCAAAGGATACCTTTCGTAGTTCTCGGTGTATCACCCATATGGGGATACAGCAGTGACAGAACCAAACTGCAGATTCACCTTTTCTAGATGTGCCATGAACGGGGTATCTTAGTTGTCTTTCTTCTAGGATTGACTACCCAGTGTCCCTCCCGGTAGGGGGATATCTTTAGCCACTTGGCTCTACTATCCATATTATCTAACTTGGATTTCATCACCTTGCAGAGGATATGTCTGGTTGAGTCAAAATACTATTTGGCTAGGTGTTTGCATGCTCCCTTACCTCCTTTTGGTCTAGCGAGTCCGCTATTTTTATTTTCTGGGAAACCTGCTGCTTGTTGGTATTCTGACCATTTCTGTTGATACTCCACTTATTGTAGCACAACTGTTACAGTAAGTGTTTTGAGTTGGTTGTTGGCCTGAGTAACATATTTTTTCGCACTCTTCTTCTGCACACTCAGTTGCATTAGGGTTTTTGAGCTATTTTTCACTCAACACAACCCCCAGATACTTGACACCATCTATCACCATTGAGTCCTCGAGACATTCTCGGTGACTCCGGGGTGAGCCCCCACAACACGGTTCACTTGACATCACCTGTCATAGATGTAGATCTTCATCACTTGATACCACTCATCATAAATCTCGATCTTTGTCACTTGAATCCACTCGTCAATGACATAGAACTCCGTCACCCGATCCAGACGCCCCTTATTTTACCTCTAATTCTAAGGCAGAGTCCAAGAACCCCACTTACACTACACCAACCAGCCCCATGGATGGCATGACTTCCAACCCTTTCTTTGTAGGGACCATTGGTGGAGCATCCACCACCACACCAGCTACCACTCCCGCTTTGGGTATGCCCTCGATGGGGCCCAAATCTACCATTCCGATCATTGTACCCATTCCAGTAGCTAGCATACCCATCCCAACTCCATCAGTGACTCACACTACCCTTGGCGGTGTTAAATTTTCAGAATTTACTTCAATCTTATCTAGGATCTTAACTGAGAGAACAACATGTATAGCAAATCTACAACATATCATTCATGGACACAATAATGCAAGCATAGAAGAGACACCGAGTTTACTTGGGGAAAACCATAAAGGTGAAAAACCCCAATAACTTTCTCAGCGATAGATAGAGCAATGATACAACTAGAATACAAGAGATAGTCTTCTCCTAGTAGCAGAGCCTCCTCCTCCACAAGTGCGCCACTCTCCACAGTGTGAGTGAGAGAATAGAATGTGTAAAATGAGAGAGACACACTCTCTATTTATACACTAACTTGACTTGACCTTTACTCAACTAGGTCGGCCTCAACTTAGCCACTTAACATAATGCTGACTGGGCCAACCCCCACTAGGGTGGTCTAATAACCCTTTGACCCACATGGCTAACCCCCAATAGGGTGGTCTAATAACCCTTTGACCCACATGACTTATACAGGGCTGACCCCAACAAGGTGGTCTAATAACCCATCAAGTATAAGTTACGACACTTATAATATAAATGACGACACTTCCGTATAGAGGAATAATAACATATCTATAGGAATACAACCACTTCCGTATAGAGGAATAATAACATCTCTATAGGAATACAATATACATATATGTGAAATACATTCCGAAGTTACATATACATCAACACTCCCTCTTAACTAGGAAGGTATTTCTTGACACAGGTCTTCTAGCACAAGTCATCTTCTCTGGATCATCGTCACTGGATAATCATCATCGAGTCATCATCATCGTCACTGCTGCTGCTATCTCAATCAATCTCTGAATCTACTCGTCATAGGAAGTTCTACATAGCCAGTCCTTTTTCATACTGGATGTAGGCCCACTACCTGCAGGTCTTTCTCATCACTGGCCATATTGTGGAAATCTCAGGACTTATTACGTGCATCACAAAACCTTAAAAGAGTCTCTTGACTAGCAAGAACCCTAAAGAGCATCTGAGGCCTTTTTCATCCTATCCAGATCTCCAGGACTTATTACATGTGACCCCACCACAAAACCTCGAAAGAGAATCCCAGGACTGATTACGAGCACAAGGCTCAACCTATCGGATCTCCTAGGGCACAAATTACATGTGGTCACCACAAAACCTCGAAAGAGCATCCCAGGACTGATTACGAGCACAAGGCTCAACCTATCGGATCTCCCAAGGCACAAATTACATGTGGTCATGGAAAAATCTCGAAAGAGAATCCCAATACTGATTACAAGCACACGGCTCAACCTATCGGATCTCCTAGGGCACAAATTACATGCCATAGGACAAAACCTTGAAAGAGTATCTGCCAGATATCCCAGGGCACAAATTACATGCCATAGGCAAAACCTCGAAAGACTATTTGCAGATCTCCCAGGGCACAAATTATATGTCCTCCCAAGCAAAACCTCGAAAGAGCATTTGCCAGATATCCCAGGGTACAAATTACATGCCATAGGAAAAACCTCGAAAGACTATCTGCAAATCTCCCAGGGCACAAATTACATGCTTATCTACACAACCTGTTCCACGGCCACAGAGTATCAACCTGATACTCACCATACATCATCCTGATGTACACATGATCATCCTGATCATCATCACTGCAACATCCTGCTGCATGTCATCTGGAGCAACATCCTGAAGCTCGTCATCCATGATCATCCTGATCATACAATGCATCTACCTGATGCATACCACATATCTACCTGATACATATCATCATACATGATCCACCTGATCATACAGTGTATCCACCTAATACAAATACAAATACATGATACATATCACCATACATGATCCACCAGATCATACAATGTATCCACCTGATACATATACAGATACATGGTCCAAGAATCCAACATGATGCATATACACAATACATACAAATGATCCAACCGATCATATCCAGCATCCAACATGATGCGTACATACATATAAATGATCCAACTAATCATATCTAGCATCCAACATGATGCACACATACATATACATATAAATGATCCAACTGATCATATCTAGCATCCAACATGATGCACACATACATATAAATGATCCAACTGATCATACAAAGCAGAAACTAGAACATCATCCTGATGCTCATCATCCAGCGCTTACATCCACAGCCATGTGAAGAATTATCCTTCCAACATGCTTGGAATGGCTTCAGCAAATGTGTCCATCACTTCTTCCTCAAAGTGTCATCAATCTGAAGAACACCAAGCCTCTCCCTGAAGTACTCGAACTTCACCCTGGCTAGTGGCTTCGTCAGCACATCTGTAATCTGCTCATCCCTCACAATGTACAGGAGTTTCACAGCTCCTCTCTGCACCATATCCCTGATATAGTGATATTTGATCTCTATGTGTTTTGACCTGTCATGAAACATTGGGTTCTCGGACAGCTTCACACAACTCTGGTTATCACAGAAGATACCAGTAGTATCCAACGGGAGATCAAATAACTCAGACAGTAGCTTCCGTATCCATACTGCCTCACAACTAGCTGAACAAGCTGCAACATACTCTGCCTCAGCTATACTCATTGCTACGCAGGGCTGCTTCCTGCTGAACCAAGAGATCACACCTGATCCCATACTGAAGCAGCACCCATATGTGCTCTTCCTATCTGCAGCACTGCCTTCCCAATCTGAATCAACATAACCCTGTAGGTTAAACTTTTGATTCGCTTCATACTTGATCCCATAATCCACTGTACCCTTGAGGTACCTCAGAACATGCTTTACAGCAACTAGGTGAACACTCCTCGGATCTGTCAGGAACTGGCTCAATGTGTTCACCGCAAAGAAAATATCTGGTCTCGTGTTCGTCAGGTACATCAAGGACCCAATCATCTGACGATGCATAGAGACATCAACCAGCTCAGATGAAACATCACAAAGAAGCTTCAGATTCGATGTCATAGGTGTGGCCATGGCCTTGCAATCCATCATCCTGAACCTCTTCAGGATCTCTACTGCATACTTCCCTTGTCCAAGGAATATTCCATCTACACTTCTGCCACACCTCCATGCCAAAAACAAATAGTGCATCATCCCCAAGTTCTTCATCTCGAACTTGGCAGCAAGCTTCTGCTGCGTGTCGGAAATCAATCTATCTTCACCTGTAACAAACAGGTTATACGCATACAAAAGTAGTATCACCGGATTACCTTCCTCAACCTTGTAGAAAAGGTTGGAATCCACTTTATTCTTGGTAAAGCCCAAACTGGATAGAAAGCTGTCTATCCTACCATACCAAGTTCTGCACACATATATGACTACACCATGCTATCTTGAAATCCATCTAGTGCATCTTCTATTTCATCACTTTTATATTTCTCAATGCTGCCATCTGCAACATGCTTGATCTGATAGTTCCATTTGGAAGTCACAACAAAATTCCCTTCAGCTCTTGGGACCGCATCCCAAACATCGTTCTTCATGATCGACGGATCATGGCATTCTTCCCGTATCCTAGGAAATTCAATATCTTCAATAGATAATTTTGTTGCTGAACAAATGTTGTAGTTCTTCTTTTGTAGGTGATGGCATATGATCTTTCCTACACAACAAGTTAAATTGCATGATTAGAAAACATCTCATAGTTTTTAGAACAAATTCTTACACATAAAGAAATATGCCATACAGTCATGCAATTATCTTAGCCAATGCTTCAATACAACATTTATCCATATTCCGTAACTTTCTAGATGCCTTCCAATCTCTACCAGAACATTGTTAAGAGTGTGCACAACTCCCAACATGTCAGCAAAGAGGTTTCATTCTAGATAAGTAGCAATGGAATGTTGTACAGTGCCATAGGCCACTTACCCATGCATATTAGTAGTATATTGTTCATCAATGCAACTATTATAATATGCATAATACACAACCTAATTCTAGGATCATTATATACATTATTGAACAGTATTATTTAAACAATAAAATATGCAAGTAATGACAATTCAAATACTTGTCTTTGTGTGTTTGTTGGGTTGACTCCTTCTTAGTCTTTGCTCGTTTTCTGCAACTCCGTTCTTATGTGGATTGTGAGAAGTGGTCAACTCCCTCTGAATATCTGCATCCTTGCAGAAACTACTGAAGTGTGCTCCTTTGCTTTCTTGCAGGAACAACTAGAGTGTGCTCCCTCTTCATCATTGCTTCCTGGATTACCTGTCCTTGAACTTACATCCATCCTTAATCACTATGCATGCTTATTAGTATCATCATTGTGTTATCTTTGAGGTCTCATACATAATCACACATTTATTAGTATAATCTTAATACTATCAAAACACAATAATCTTAAACATGTATATTCATGATCATTCACAGATAATAAACATTAGTATTCAAGGTTTCAGGGAAGTCTTCTTTTACTCATACATTTTCTTATTTGATCATAGGACTCTTCTGGTTAGTTGAATCATCAATCAAGATAAGAGATATAATATGCATAAAACCATGATTATTCAAACCTATGACTTCATGAATAATCATTATCAACAACACAACAGTATAAGATCCTAACACAAGGTAGGATTCTAGCTTGATATAGGAAAAACATACCTGGATTAGCATGCTAGCTAGTTATGTCTAACATACCCGCATAATGTCTTCTGGTTCTCTTCAGTGACTTGTGCTAGTAACCTGCATGTCTCATATGTTAACCATTGTATGACCAAGTTATATATATCTCGAAAGTAGATCTTCTATGTGATCCATGACAAAGGATGAATCTTTGTCTTCATGTCACCATGAGCATATGTTCTTGAAGTAGAACATGATTTGACTTTCTTGGTGTACCTTTTGTGTTAGCAAACAACATAAACCTCATACAACATCACAATGCATTAGTACAATCATAAGTGTCAAAACCTTAATCAATGAATATCTTCTATAAGGTAATATGACAAGTCTAGTTATTAATCAAGATTGTATTGTAATGATATGAAGACAAACATATCATTAACTTAATCATGAACATAATTCGAAACATAACTGTAATCCATACCTGTCAAGATTTCTTGTAATCTTCTTATGGAAAGCCTTAGCCTCATCTCCCTCTAAAAGAGGAACTTCTTCACTTATGCAGGTGACCAATCCATCCTCTTCTAGGATTAACCCAATCCACTTGATTTGCAGGAACTCGATCTTGAGCTGCAATAGGGTTTGTCAGAGAAACCCCAAAAATTCAAACTTTGAATTTCAAACTTCTGAAAGGATAGAAATATGCACCTTGATGAGCTTATCAAGCTGGTATATTCAAAATTTGAAAGTTGCAAAGTTTCACTCCTCAATTTTGTCTTTGAAAATTTCAGATTTGTTGGACGTGACCTCGAACTAGGGTTTGATGAAGCCCACTCTTCTTCCTAATCAAAAGATACGATCCAAATCTCTAAGCTTCTATTTTTATGAGGAGCTTCCAGCCGTGGTCACAGATTTCAAAAATTCCCATTTCTGCAGAAGCCCTAATTCTCACTTTTCTGATCAAAGTCCCGAACTAGGGTCTGATCAAGCCCGACCTTCTGCCCAACCAAAAATTCTGATCTTGGTCTCTAAATTTCTATTTTGATGAGTAGCATCCAGCCGTGGTCTTCGATTACAAAAATTACAACTTTCTCCGAAGCCCTAAATTTCGGAAGCCATGAATGAAGGTACTCAAAAATAATTCTGTTTTGACATAAATATGTACCTGATTGTTTCTAGTGTAACTCTAAACTTTTCGATCCATAGGGTTTGAAAATTCTTCCTCAGATAGCCCGACTTGTTATCTTTCCATCCTGGTAGGTCTGACCTCAATTGGATTCTTTGAGAGAGAGTTATGCCAAGTGTCGCAATGGGACCCGTTTATGGGATTATACAGGAGAGCGAAATTGTATGGCGTGCCACATGTCACTGTTTCAACTTCGGCCTTTGAAAAATTTTCTTGAGATATCACGACCTGTTATCTTTCCATCCAGACAGGTCTGAACTCAATTGGATTCTCTGAGAGAGATTTATTCCAAGTGTTGTAACGTGACCTGTTTATGAGATAATATAGGAGAGCGAACTTGTACGGCATGCCACGTGTCACTGGTTCAACTTCGGCCTCTGAAAATTTTTCCTGAGATACTACAGTCTGTGTACTACTTGTCACATTTTATGAAATTTCATTTGGAGCTTCCTAGCCCAAGTTATGACCTTTTTCCCAAGGTCACCTGATTTTGACTCAGATCTGGAAGAGGCAGAAACCCTATATTGTATAGATCATAAATCACAAAGTACAATGAATTATAGGTTGTCCTTTGGAAAAAGGGTACATGGGGATTTAATATTCGACCTGTAAAGGTTTCAGATCTGAACACTTTGCCAAAATGAATTTATAGCGAAAGTTCTACGATGACTGGTTTTTGCTATATCAAGTCCTAGCATCGTAAGTGCAACAAGTGTCATACATGCCATATCATGCCTTCTTTTAGGCTAGCTCTGATACCATGTTAAATTTACAGAATTTACTTCAATATGATCGGGGATCTTAACTGAGAGAAAAACATGTACAGCAAATCTACAAAATATCATTCATGGACACAATAATGCAAGCACAGAAGAGACACCGAGTTTACTTGGGGAAAACCATAAAGGTGAAAAACCCCAATAACTTCCTCAGAGATAGATAGAGCAATGATACAACCAGAATACAAGAGATAGTCTTCTCCTAGCAGCAGAGCCTCCTCTTCCACAAGTGCGCCACTCTCCATAGTGTGAGTGAGAGAATAGAATGTGTAAAATGAGAGAGACACACTCTTTATTTATACACTAACTTGACTTGACCTTTACTCAACTAGGTCGGCCTCAACTTAACCACTTAACATAATGCTGACTGGGACGACCCCCACTAGGGTGGTCTAATAACCCTTTGACCCACATGGCCGACCCCCAATAGGGTGGTCTAATAACCCTTTGAACCACATGACTTATACAGGGCCGACCCCAACAAGGTGGTCTAATAACCCATCAAGTATAAGTTACGACACTTACAATATAAATGACGACACTTCCGTATAGAGGAATAATAACATCTCTATAGGAATACAACCACTTCCATATAGAGGAATAATAACATCTCTATAGGAATACAATATACATATATGTGAAATACATTCTGAATTTACATATACATCAACAGGCGGTGTATGACCGTCCCATACCATTTTCGTTCCTCCACCTGGGGGAAACATCCCAAACCCAGCCCCTCCACTCGGGGGCATTGGCCCCAACATGGTCACAATCACTAGTATGTCACATCCTTCTACTAGTTTTCCATTCATGGCTAGTCTCAACCTTCCTGACCTGGCTAAACTGACTAACGATCCCATCAGACACGACCCTACGTGGCCTCACATGCCCACCAAGCTCCCCTCTGACATCCCTAAGTTTGAGGGCAAGGCAGGTGAGGACCCCTAGAACCATATTATGTCCTTCCATCTATGGTGTTCCTCCAATTCCATAGTGGATGACTCTTTCCACCTCCATTTTTTATAGCGCACCCTCACTGGCTCTGCAGCTAAGTGGTACATCAAGCAGCCCCATGGGACCCATGCCACCTTTACTTCCCTTGCCTCGACTTTCCTGCAGTTCTTTCAGTTACCTGTCTGCTATGACGCGGGATTTGAGATCCTACTGTCTTGCAAACAGAACACGGCTACCCACATCACTGACCACATTCATGAGTGGCATCGATGCCGCAGCCTCTGCAAAATCAAGTTAGACGACCATATCTTCTTAGATTGGTTTCTAAAATCTCTCCTTCTTGTCATTGCCAAGGATGTGGCATCTGAACGACCCTAGACCGAAGAAGAGGCCATCTTTAAAGCCCAGCAATTTGACCGTATTTACGCCCAGTCTGGTTACCTATATTCCATCATCCCTGATGCCCCCCACGGTGATTCCTCCCAACACGATGCACCGGGGGCATCCCATGCCGCAAATGGCATCATTGGCCATATAGCCTCACATAACCATCCCTTTTCCATAGCATGCCCTAGCCATGGCCCCGATCTTTCGCGGGCTACATCTTAGTCTGTAGCAACCAATTCGTATGCTCCCATGGCACATCACCACCATTCCCATGGACCCTCATGTCCACCTCAGTGCTTTGGTCATGCATCTCCTGCTTACTCCCCCCCGGTCGCACCTCAGCCATATTAACACCCATAGGCTGCACTAGCTCCTGTATCCTCTCAAGCCCAACCTGCTTATTACCCACCATAGGAAACCCCTGCGGCAAACCCACAACCCATTCCACAGACATATCAGCAACCCCCACAAGGTTCAGCACCTACGCTGCCTCCACCTACTTATTATCCACCACAGCCTGCTCCCACACCTGCATAAACCCAAAACCCACCTTCTACCCAAGGGCAAGTATATTCCTAACAAAATCCGCAGCAAAACCAAAATAACCAACGCCAACAGGGCTAGAAAAACCGTGGCAAAGGATGTAACCGTGGGAACAAACCCCCTCCAGACTAAGGCGGTCAACCTCCCAATCCCCCAAACAACAATAACGCGGCACCTGCCAACCAAAACCCTGATCGACTGCCCAAACAAGCCAAAAATCCTAATTTGCGAGCAAACTAGCCTTGTTCTATTTGCGGGATCTATGGCCACTACACACACGCTTTCCCACATTTGGAGCAAGCTCGACAACTCTGGATCGATGATGCCCACCACCAAGGGCACGCGGCTCCTTAGGCATTGCCCAAACCCCCACCACCTCAGAATCAACCCTTGGTGTTACAAAACCCTTTACCGACCCAAGGCGTAGTAAACACTCAGTCGTTGGTTCCCCCTCAAGGAAACGTGCCACCACAACAGCAAATCACTTATGTCGCTCCTGATCAGCCCATGTTAGACTCAGGTACCCATCACTTGTTAATGATGTCATCCACTGATGTCAACCTTCAAACCCTTCAGAACCAATATGGCTCCACCCCTGAAGCCCCTCTCGTCGACAAAAACACTAACGCTTATCCCACTAATCAGTTGTTACGTATACCTTCGGCTCCACTAGATGGCACCTCCAAAGCACCTCGCTTCCCACTTCATCGCATCAACAATCATCCCAATGCTCGTGTTGCGTCTAATTACAACATTGTAGATGACTTAGCCCAGTCCCCCGCAGCCATGTCTGCGTTAGAGGTCTTAAAAAACTATCCTTCACAGTGCAAGACTTTGCTCTCCGCCATTGGTACTATTGACCCATATGATTCACGACTGATGGCCTTTGATTTGGACCAATCCGAACTACGCCTGCCTTTCACTTTAGCGTTCCAAGTTTCTGTATCCGTTCGAAATCTTGTCATCCATTGGTGCATTATCGATGAAGGTGCCTCTACATGCGTTATGTCCACATTCGTTTGGTAGAAGTTGGGATCCCCTACTCTCTAGAATTCCACCACTGCATTGTGAGCCTACGACGACCGTTCGGCCCAACCCCAAGGTTTCTTAGCTAATATCCCCATCCAATTAGCTGGTAAAACAGTGCTCATTGACATATAGGTCATCAATGCCCAACTTGATTATAACCTTTTACTTGGCCGCAGTTACATGTATGCCATGCTGGCGGTTGCCTCATTCATTTTTCATACCATGATGTTCCCCCATGACGGACGCATGGTCAAGGTCGATCAACTCACCTATTACAATCCCAATGCCCCTGCTGCACTCGAAAACGTTCTCCCCATGGTTGAACAACCTATTTGTGGTGCATCTACCTTGTTGGTTTCCTCCGTGGGACCCAGAGTTTACTTAGATACGTCAATGACCTCAACATTCCAATCCATTCCACCCCCATCACTAGCGACTGAAATATCTGACCTATTTACCCTTTCCCACAATGCACAAACACCCAACAATCAACCACCCTTGTTACCCAAACCACCATTGGTACCTAGTCATATTGGTGTTACACCCATCCACACAATCCCCTTCCTATTCCCTCCCTCGGGAGTAGTAAGTGCCGCAGTTATGGCTACTCTCAACCTCCCCAGGTTAACCTTAGGACTACCCATGTGGTATATTTTTCCTCCCGTTCCCCCACCGACACGAAATGTCGTCCTTCAACCAGTGCAACCCATCGCCACTACTAGTCAGCCACCCCCTGGTGTCTCTACTCCTTCCTCATCCACCAATCCACCCCCCATTGTCAAGAACACTGGGGGTAGAGGCCCACAACCATACATTATTGTACCCCCGCCCAAAACAGTTAAACCCCCCCCCGTGTTTTGCGCTCCTCCTAAATGCTCGTTGTGTGATGAGTTAGGTCATCCTACCCATCAATGTCCATAATTACCTGCATTACATGGGCACATGCAAATGCTTGATGACAACCCCAACATACCGGTTGTCCAACTCAATCCATCCCTTAAGCCTCATGATAAATCACTGCATACCAAACACCCTTGTGCAATATGCAGTATTTATGGCCATTACTCACATCACTGTCCTGATCTCCCAGAATACAGAGCAGCCCTCTACGAGATGAATAATCTGGACCTTGATACGATGCCCCCCACAATTGAGGAGATCCACTCCCCAGTATCACCCTCATCCAGCGATATTAATACCATCTATATGATCTCTTCTACTACCACTCCCTCATCAACTAATTTGACAACTCAAAGTTTCCACAATGATGAGGAGATTCTAGAGGCTCTCACTGCCCTAGATTACCCCTGGGAAGACATGCACCATCGTTCCTACCTCCTCCCAAAAGAGTCCTCCTCCACCACAGCCACCCAATTTGCAGTTCAGTCCAAAGATTTCCTCCCCGCCAAAGTCGACTGGTTTAAGGATCCCATTCCCGCTCCTGATGCCTTTGAGGAAGGTAACATGGCCAACATCTCACCCGTCATCCACATCGATATCTCTGACCGACCCGGTGCTCTTGAAATCATTACATTAGGAGCCTCCTGCAGTGAGTATGAGATCAGAGAGTACAAAAAACTTTTCCAAGAGTTCCGTGATGTCTTTTCCTGGTCCTATATAGAAATGCCTAGTCTCGACCCCGCTATTATAGAACACCACATTGACACATGGCCAGATGTACCCCCTGTTCGCCAGAAATAGCACCCCATTCATCCCTCAAAGCTCCCCGCCGTTAAAGCAGAGATTGAGAAACTTCGCAAAGCAGGATTCATTTTTCCTATTGCATATACCACTTGGGTTTCTAACCCCATCCCTGTTAACAAGAAACAAGGCACCATCAGAGTATGTACTAACTTCCGCGATTTAAGCCGAGCCTGTCCCACAGACAACTTCCCCACGCCATTTATTGACCAACTCATCGATGCGTGTTCGGGGCATGAATTCCTATCTTTCATGGACGGTTTTTCCAGATACAACCAGATTCAGTTCCACCAAGAAGATCAGTACAAGACTGTCTTTACCACCCCATGGGGCACCTTTTCCTATCGCGTCATGCCTTTCAGCCTCAAAAATGCTGGTGCCACCTTCCAGTGGGCCATGACCTACTATTTTCATGACTTGGTTCATATCCTCTTATTCTATCTCGACGACCTTACAGCTCGTTCCCAGAAATGATCAAACCACCTTAACGACCTCCGACAAATATTTTTGTGTTGTCACAAATATCAAATCCGCTTGAACCCACACAAGTGTGTCTTTTGCATTCCTGCAGGCCAGTAGTTGGGTTTCATTGTTTCCCATAAAGGAATCACTGTTGATCCCTTGAAATTCCAAGCCATCATAGACCTTCCCGCTCCTCGCACGCTACGGCACCTCCAGAGTCTGCAGGGAAAATCTAATTTTCTCCGATGCTTCGTCCCTGATTACGCCACCACCATTCATCATTTCTTACGCCTGCTTCGTACCCACATACCCTTTGTTTGGGATTACCAGGCGCAAGCTACATTTGAATCCCTTAAGAAATCTCTCATGCAAGCCCCTCTAATTTCCCCTCTGGATTTATCTCAAGACTTCATCCTTTACGTCTCGGCATCCGATCATGCTGTGTCCGAAGTCCTTGTCCAAGAAGACGCTGCTCTCCAAGAGCATGTCATTTATTACGTCAGCCAGACCTTGTCTAGACCACCCCTACGTTACCCATATGAGGAAATACTAGCCCTTGCTGTGGTCTTTTCTGTCCAAAAATTGCGACATTACATTTTACTCAGTCATACCACAATTGTCGCCAACTCCAACCCCATGGTCCTTCTCTTGAATCGGTGCCTCCTGCAAGGTCACGTTGTTAAATGGGTAATTATCCTCCAAGAATATGACCTCACTTTCTCAACCCCTAAGAGCAATAAAGCCCTTGCGCTTGCCCAGCTCATCACCGATCTCCCATCCCTCTTTCCGTCCCCACAAATCTCCGATGAGTTACCCAACAATCACTTGTTCATCATCTTGTCTCATGACCCATGGTACGGTGATATTTTGTTATACCTTCTCACACAAAAGTTTCGACCCAACATAAATCGTGATGGACACCGTCATATCTGTCACTAGGCCTCTCGATATCTCCTCTTGGGCAATGTTATTTAACGGCAAGGGGTTGACACGATTCTCCGTCGTTGTCTTACACACGAGGAAGCCGAACAAGTCCTCAATGACTATCATAGTGGTGCCTGCGGTGGAAATTTCTCTGGAATGGCCACCGCCCAAAAGGTCATCCGCGCCGGATACTTCTGGCCCACACTCTTTGCCGACTGCATCACAGCGGTCAAACATTGCCATAATTGCCAACTTTTTGCCCCTAAGGCTCGGACACCACCCGCTCCATTACACCCAGTCATCACCGTTGGCCCCTTTTGTAAATGGGCCATTGAATTCATGGAATGTAAACCCTCATCCGCCAACGGCCATAAGTACATCATTGTCGCTTTAGACTACTTCACCAAATGGGCTGAAGCCATGCCCACCTTCAATTGTAAAGCTAACACCGCTGCCCGTTTTTTTTTTAACCATGTTATCACTCGATTCGGGGTCCCCCAACAGTTGGTCTCAGACCATGGTTCACACTTCGAAGATTCCATTTGGCGCGAGTTATCCACCCTACTGAAGTTCCAACATCAATTTTCGTCTACTTACTACCCCCAAGGGAACGACCAAGTAGAGGCCATTAACAAAATTTTAAAAACCATCCTCCAATGCACTATTGACTAGCATAAGTCCAATTGGAATCACATGCTTTTCCCTGCATTATGGGCTTACCGTACATCAACTAAGACCGCCACTAGTTTTACCCCGTTTCATTTAGTTCACGGTGTAGAGTCTGTCCTCCCCATCGAGTGTCAGATACCTGCCTTACACATCGTCGTCAAGCTTCTTCCAGACACCTCCCCACTCGAGCAACGTCTGCTATCACTAGAACAAGCTGATGAAGACTGTCGTGCCACCCTCTAGACCATTGAAGCTGCCAAGAACCGCTCCAAAGTTGGTTACGACAAACATGTCCACCCTCGAACTTTCTGTGAAGGGGACCTCGTCCTCGCCTATGACCAAGCCCACGACAAGACTGGTAAATGAAATTTTGAATCCATGTGGCAAGGCCCTTACATCATACAGAAATGGGGCATACATTTTAACTGACTCAGAAGGTCACCCTTTGCACAACCCTCGTAATGGGTTGTATCTTAAACGCTTTTATCCTTAAACAAACCCGCGGCCCCATTGGTACGTATTGTATAGTTTGCTTTCTTTTTGTTTTTCACCTTTTTTACCGCAACCTTACATTCATCATTTTTTGCATGATCACAGATGGACCATCTTCCACCTCATTACATTGGCTTCGCTAATGGAGCAAGCCGCTGCTCTCCAAACCTAGCTTCTGCAAATGGGTCTTATATTCCCCTTCACATGAGTTGATTCACCTTGACGGAATGTGTATAGGCGCTGCTACCAATAACCAGGCGGAGTATGATGCTGTGAGCGGTCTCCTGACTGCTACCCTTCAAATGGGCATATGTCACCTTCATGTGTTCCTTGAATCCCAACTACTTGTCTCCCAGCTCAACAACTGCTACCAGGTGCGCGATCCCTGCCTCTTTAGAAAATTCCTGTGCACAAAACAACTCAGCCGACAATTTGAATCCATAACATTCACCCATGTCCCAAGAGCTCAGAATAGTGTCGCAGATCAAATGGCTAACAACATCCTAGATTGGCATATCAATCACACCATGTTAAACATCCATCATGCATCATCATCCCATATCGTCTCATCAAACATATATAGAAATCCAAAAAGATTGCATTTCCAACAAGGGGCATCCACATGCCTATCATCACATAAATATTTTCATCCATGTGCAACAACATAAACACATTACTATACAAGGGCATCCACGTGCCTATTATACATCCATAATGTTGCATCCATGTGCACTACGTAACATACAAATACACAAGGGGCATCCACATGCCCATCATCCTACACTACTTGCATCCACGTGAAGTACAAACACATAACAAACCACAAGCACATCCACGTGCGTACATTCCATCATACTCACAAAAGATGCATCCATGTGCATATATATATCAAAAAATAAACATCAATGATCTACACATGTCCTAAGTACCTCAGTACTCAGATATACAAAAAATGTATATACATCGACAAGCCTCATAGAATACAAGCCGTAAGCTACAAAAAACCTCGAGTGTCAATACACATCGGGGGGGAGTCCCCTGTACTCCCTACTGAGAGTCATACCCTCCATCACTTCCTGCATCGGCAACTTTCAAGCCCTCACCCCGCTCCTCCTCCGACAGCTCCTCATCCCCTGCCAGATCATGTGCTCAACCCCTCTCCGCCAAAATGGCCACCTAGATCGCGATCGATCGAAAATCCTGTGGCGCCCCATGACAGTCTTGAATCACCTCCTGATCCAAGTCCCCCACCCATCATCCGTCACTCCAACTAGAAAATGATTGAGCAACACCCGTATGGACTCCAGAGTCCCCTCAACATCCCATCGACGCACCTCCCCTCTGCCTAGAAGGGCTGGTTTCACTACATGACCCCGATGGTCTATGTGTCCCGGTGGTGGTCTCGGTCCCACATCTGCAGATCATACATCAATCAGTAACAGCATAGAAATATCTCAAACCTGTCATACACAAAATATGACATCAACAACAATCACGCAAATCAATACATACCATCTGGTCCCCACGTCTGCCCTGGAGGCCGTGGCTACTCCAAATCTCCCGTATAGTCCATCTCTTTGTATGGATAATCATCCATCATCAACGGCATCTACAAGCACTGTAGGTAGAGCTCCTGGGTGAAGTACCTGCCAACCTCACTACCACCCTGTCAGCGCATCATCTCTCCCCACCACACCATGCGCAGCTCTTTCAATCCTCCCGCCCTAACCGGCACCCATGGCCGCAGTGTAGGTACCCGCTCCATGAAGAATGCACACAGAAAAGATCCATAGCAGAATCCTTTGCCAGATTCCTTCACCAAGGTCAGCTACCGCTGAACACTGGTGAGGAACATCTGGCCCCAGGCATAGTATACGCCACCCAGCACCCGCTCCAGCAGCTGCATCTAGCCCCCTGACACCCACTTAGGCAACTGGGACCCTAAAACCTGAACCACGCACGCCACGATCACTTGTACTAATGGCTCCCGCAGATCCACAATCCGGAGTGCATTCCTATGAACTATAGCCTCAGGACCGCAGTACCGCTCCAACATATCCTCCATGTCCACGTCTGTGGACACTCGTGGCTGCGTATCAGCCACCCTACCCAGACAGGGAAACCCCATCAAGAAATATAAATCTGTGAGGGTGAGATCCACCCTCTCTCCTTGCACCCTGAACGCATGTATGTCAGGCTCCCAAAAGCACACTAACCTGTTCAGCAGTAGCCCTGCTGAATGCATCATGGGCACCAGTGCGAACTTCAGCAACCCGCAAAACCCCAAAGTAGACCGCACATGCCGATCCCTCTGGATGACATCCACTATGTCATCCGGGACCTCCCACTCTCACCACAGCACTACCGGCATCCTGTCAATCACACAATGCACACTCATCAAACCCATGTCAAATAAATAACCCTTTCCCCCCCGGGGATAACCCTAAAGCTCGATCCAGATCGCGGCTTTAGGGCCCCTTGCCACAGTCTCAAACCATGGCTATCAGGGCTACAGCCGTGGTCTATGACGGTGACTATAGGAGCCGAACTCGCGGTCCTGAACCTCGAGTTCAGCCTCGGAACTCGCGGTCCAAGACCGCGTGTTTAGACCCAGAACTCACGGTCCCCGACCGCGTGTTCAGACCTGGAACCCGCGGTTCCAGCTCGGAAACCCATGGTCCACACCCACGTGGACCGTACAGGACCCCTTTGGGACCCACTCCTCCCCAAACCCAATAAAAAATGCAAGTATGAGTTTATCGGAATACCTGCAACTCTCAGATCTGAAAATGGTCGGTCGGATCATCCAGAAATACCAACTACGCTCTAGTCCACTCTGATCTCTAGTCAAAGTCAACAAGTCCAAATGACACTTGTCATGTTGGACCCACTTACTATTTATAGTCCGTTGACTTTTCTTGTTTTGGCCATTCTGAACCCATACGGAGTCCATTTTTTGAACCGTTTCCACCACTGGAATCATCACGACAAGACTGTCATGATGGTTGACTCGTTTTCTTATTTTTTCCCCATCATTTTTTTTAGCATTTTTCTAGATACCACTAGTCACCTCAGTTTACGTGCCACTTCGGATGCTCTCCATTTTTTATATACTTTATATCATCAGATTCATTGTTCGGTATAATTTTATCCCTTTTTCGAGCTGGACAAGTCTTTTACGAAAAAGGCACTTAGGGAGTTTCTGTTAAGCTCTTTTCTGACTCCTAAAACAATGAAAAGATTGTCGAGCAATCTTTCTTCCTTTCATGCTCGTTAAAGTACCTGAAAGGGAGTCTATCTGGTATAAGTTTAACCCTTTTCTGGACCTGGTAGACTAATTACGAAAAAAGAATACTCTAGTCACACTGGCTAGAAGAGTTCTTCATTGCATCCTTTTATGCTTCTTCGGGCCTTGGAGACTAACACATGAAAAAGCACCCCCCCTAGAGTCTTCTTATCACTTTCAGACTCTCTAAAATTGAAAGCAACCATGACCACCCACTGTCCTAGCCTTGTACAAATCCACACGACGATACCTTTCCCTTATTTCAGAGTCTTCTTATCACTTTCAAACTCCTTAAAATTGAAAGCAATCACGAGCATGAACTGTCCTGGGCTCGTATAAATCCACACGACATTACCATTTTGAGCACACTTCCCCCAGCTCCTTACAAACCATAAAGAATCCCCCCCCCTGTGCCTCTCGGCACTAGGATCGATCATCTCGGCAGCACCCCCAATAAGGTCGCCTTTGTTCAGAGTATTTTGGAGTCTCCTTCCATATTACACCAACTTGAGTATCACTCATCCCAGTCACCATCCTTGATCCATTACTGCTACGATCCTTTTCCCACCAGTCAGTTTCATATGCTGCCCAATCACCCCCACCATCATACTCTGAACAAAGGAAGTTTGAGTCCACCCACTCTACTTGCCCAGCTTTCCCCCATCCCCATAGTATGTTAGTCCTACCATCATTACTCTCACACTCTGGTTCTCCACCTCGTGCTCCTATCAAGGAAACATCATTGCCTTGCTAGTTATAGGCCTCCCTCTGTCGACGACATCCCATCTATTCCAGAGGATAGACCCAGAGGTCCCTGCGCCTTGGACTCATCACCATCTGTGGTGAGTGCCTACGGACCATTTTGAGAGGAGTCATCAGTGCCTCTCCGAGTGGTTGTCTCTCACATGCTCGACTTCAACACCTTGATCGCATCGTTGAGAATCGTGCAGGGTATATATCCCTTCAGTTATTGGTCGAAGACCCTGGATTTCCCCCGACTCTAGCACATTAGTGAGTCACTTCGGAATGCTCAGTTATATGTTCCTGTGGATGTTTGGGTTGCGTAGGCGATTGTATTCGGAATCCATCCAGTTATATGCTTCCTTGAGTACCCAGTTCAATTCCAGTTCAGTGTACCATTGAGGGTATGACTCCC
This sequence comes from Larix kaempferi, assembly GCA_027924585.1. Taxonomy (NCBI): domain Eukaryota; kingdom Viridiplantae; phylum Streptophyta; class Pinopsida; order Pinales; family Pinaceae; genus Larix; species Larix kaempferi. The sequence continues at coordinate 2,534,863 of BSBM01000565.1, forward strand.
CATCACTATGATCCAGCAGCTCATCAGCTCCTCTGGTACGACACTCAGCAGCACTGTTTTTATTCCAGTGTATGAGTTCTTCATCTCAAACATTGTCATCCTAGCAGTATGTCCCAGATTTGTGTCCCCTTTGAACCCTTATGATGTACACAGTGGTTCTCCATGTATCCTTCAAGCCCCCATTTTTGGGCCTCATTGTTATTTTATATATATATATAGATACGAGCATGGGTATGCCTGCCTCGTCCCTATATTGAGATTCTTCCTCATTTGAGGCCATGTATATTTCAGGTCCCCATTTTTTGGACCCCCTTGTTATTGTTCTATATCTTGATACGAGCATGGGAATGCCCGCCTCGTCCATATGTTCAGATTATTCCTCATTCATTATTGAGGTCATGTACTTTCGGTTTTTGCAGTTTGTTCGGGACCGTTGTTCCGGGCTCTAGTTCATTTCTTCTCCTCTCCACATCCCAGGAAAACCATAAAAGACTTATGATTTTTATCAGCCATACGATGAGCTCCTGCCCTCACACATCAAGGGCAATCTGTTAACACCCAAAAAGTGCTCACTACCTCATCTCCCTCATTACATGACTCATTTGTCCATATTTCCTACCATATTTTCCTCCAAAACCTTAAAAAGCCATTAAAAAGCCTCCAAAAGGCCAAAACCCCCTTTTTCCCCCCAAAATAATGTAAATTCCTCCAAAAATAGAAAAAACCCTCTAAAAAAGGAATAAAAAATACAAAAAAGAGGAAAAAGAGGGAAAAAAGGAAGCAAAAACCCTATACAGCTGACCTAAATCATATGGTGCCCAAAACCATGGGTCAGCACTCCACCACTAAAAACCTATAAATAGTTGATGGAGGCTCCCCATTTTTCATCCACAATCATCCCTATCCTTACGCTGCCAAAAATTCCTTGAAACCCTAGCTCTCCATTTGGAGCTAATTCTTGAGAACCCTTTTGGCCCCATTTCCAAAACATATTTGGAAGAAGGAGAAGGAACAACACTGGAGCTTGGAAGCAACCCTCTTGGACTGCTGCAAAGGCTCCACCAACCTCTACATCTAAGGTAATTTTTAATACAAAAAAGAGAGATCTTCACCATATTTTCATGTTTTGTTATTTATGTTAATGCTCATGCTAGGTTAAATTTCATATTGTTTTACTGCTTTTATTTACTGTTTATTGAACTACTACTAAGGAGGCCCTTCTCCTTAGTAGGTGCTCATTTGCACAAGCTAGGGTGAAAACCCTAGCTACAAGTGGCATCTCCTCTTGATGGAGAAACACCACATGGTTTTGATTTATTCAAACTAAATTTGACCCATTTGTTTAAAATGTGCTCTTCTTGGGATCTTTCTCTACAATTATTATTGGATCTGACGCATTCATGAGTGTGTATGTTCATATTTTCTATATTTTATTGTTGATGTTTGGGACGTTTGTGATATAAATGAATGCACATTGATTATAATGGTGGGGTTAAAGTGGAATGGTCATTATTTTGGCACTGTCTTCTTGTAGAGTTGTTTGAACTGTTTTGGTAGATTCTATTATTTGTATTGAGAAGTTCGTGACTAGTAAATTATTTTATTCGTATTTCCAAGTTAGTCAATTTTATTTGTAGCCGAAATTTGTTGGGTTCAGTATTTGTTTTACGATATTTTGTTTTTTGTAAGGGTCATTTAGAATTAAAATGTTTTTGGTGATGTTTTTATGTCTAATTGCTATTATCATCAAGAAATGGATCTAGTTATATATGATGAATATATGATCTGGTTGGAACATGGTACTTCGAGAATTTCCATCATGACTATATAAAATATGTATAGGGCATGGTTTACCTAAGATGTAGACATTCTGCTATTTGATATCTTGTCGTTTGCATTCATTGAGAATGCTAAAATAGTTTTTCCACAGTTTTAACATGCTTTCGAAAATTTCCAAGACATGGATACAGACACCACCTCAGCTTATCTGAAAAAAAGTAGTCTTTAACATAGTACTTCTAATTATATGTGTGGTGATGCATTAATCTGATTTCTATTCTTGTTAGTGTATTTTCTTATTTCTAATAACAATTGCAATTTTCTGACTAACTCTAAAAATTCTAAATCAAATGATATAATTTATATTTTGATTGTTAACAAAAGAAAGGAAAAAATAGTATTCGTATCTATAAACATATAAGCAGTTTATTTTTTTTCTTAGAGGGTACCTTAAAAATGGGAGCTTTGGAATATAATCTAATGGGGAATTCATACACTCTATTAAGGTTGTGGGTCTCGATAAGACTCCACATTGTAATAATGGTTTGTGGGTGCCATAATAACTCCATAGTATAAAGTGTTTGATTCTATTAGTTTGTCGGTATGTAAGTATTTGGGTCCCCACATGTCTATTGGACCATTAAGGGATGAGATAACAAGTGGAGTCCCCACTTTCCCTAAATCTAGTTAGTGCAGTTTTGTTTCACCGACACCTTCAATTATGAGTGATCGAATACTGCTTGTGAGATGTATAAATAAACACCTCCTCTCCTCATTCATGCATTTGTTCATTCGAGAGTCTAGGAGTCAAGAGAGTCTAGAGTTGAGATTTCGTATATTATGTTCTATTGCACTACCTTATTAATCTACATAATCAAAAGCTGAGTCTTCCTAGCAAAAGATTCACCAAGACGTTACAAGGTTGTATTATTCGATGAAAGATTTGCCAAGTTTTTACAATAATTTAAAATTAAGTGAGATATTCACCAGTATTTTACAATATTTTATAATTTAGTGAAAGATTCACCAATATTTTACAAGGTTCTATAATAGAATGAAATATTAGCCAAAAAATTATATATACATATTATATTTCTGATAAAATAGCCTTCAAATTTTCCTATATATCAGGGAGATGCACCCATTTATGATACATATAAATTGGGGGGGGGGGTTCTTAAAATTATCCATGGTTAGTTGATCCTTTCTAAAGAAAATACATTTCTAGAAACAATATTTGATAATGTATATGACGATCTTTTCTCTATATTTTGCGATTGTCAAATACAAAAAAAGAAAGGAGCGCAAGTTCATTCCTTATGATGAGATGTTTTCCAATTTTTATGTTAATATGTTTATTGGCCACTATATTTAAGGAATGGTAGATTGAAACTTTCCATAAATAATGATTTACTATGTATCATAGTTACAGAATGGTCAGACAGGAAGGGGTGATTGATCCTTGTTATAGACGATACATTTCCTGCAAGACATAGTTGATAAAGTGATTGGAAATCCTTTATCGAATTGATGCATTTATGCGATGTTGTAAATGAGGAAGGGGTGGCTGATCATTACTCAAGATGATTTGATTCCTTTCTACCAAATTCAAAGAAGGGTTGGTAGATCATTGCTTTCTATTAGTTTTTTATGCTTGAAATGAGGAAAGCATTTGAATAATGGTATAATACCGATTGTTCTTCAATATTAAGCTTGTTCCAATGTCCACCTTTGAATAATGGTTGATTGATCCTTCTTTTACATAATGTTTGACCCTCAGTGAGAAAAGTTGAAAAAGGACATTTCAATCCTTCCTATGGTTATGCTTGAACCAATGTTGACATTTGAGAAAGTGTTGAGCAATCCTTCCTCAATATTACACAATTGTTTTAATACCTTATCTCAGGAAGGGTCAGACAATCCTTCCTCTAGATGATGCTTGATCCAAAGTCCACATTTGAGGAAGTGTCGACCGATCCTTAATCTATATTATGCTTGAAAATATTTACACATTTAAGGAAGGGTTGGTTGATCCTATTTCTATGTGATGCTTGACCGTTGGTCTACATTGAAGAATGGTCAACATATTTTTCTTCAATATGATGCTTGATCCGATGTTAAAATTTAAAGAACGGTCCACCGATCAACCCTTTAAATGATGCTTGACCCGATGTCCACATCTAAGCAAGGGTCAAACGATCCTTCATATATATGATGCTTGACCTAAAGTCCACATTTGGAAAAGGGTCATTCAATCCTTCCTATAGATTATGCTTGACAATATTTAAATATTTAAGAATGGGTCGGTCGATCCTAATTCCATGTGATGCTTAATCATTGGTCTACATTGAGGAATTTTTTGTAGATTTTTGTTCAATATTATGAATGATCCAATGCCAAAATTTAAAGAAGGGTCAACCGATTGACCCTTTAGATGATGCTTGTCTGGACATCTGCATTTGAGAAGGGGTCATCCAATCCTTCCCTTATATGATGCTTGATCTAAATTCCACATTTGAGGAAGGGTTAGCATATCCTTCCTCTAGATTATGCTTGACAATATTTACAGATTTAGGAAAGGGTCAGGAAATCCTACTTCCATGTGATTCTTGACTGGTTCTCTACATTGATAAATGATTGGCATATTTTTCTTTAATATGATTCTTGATCCAATGTCAAAATTTAAAGAAGGGTCGGTCAATTGACCCTTTAGATGATGCTTGACGCAATGTCTACACTTGAGGAAGGATTGGTCGATCCTTCCTCTTGATGGTGCTTGACTTTATTCCATATTTTAAGACAAGATACGCAATCCTTCCCCTAGATGATGCTTTACCCTAAGTGCACATTTGAAGAACAGTGGATTGATCCTTCCTCTAGATGATCCTTGACCCTATGTGCACATTTTAGAAAGGGTTAGTTGATCCTTCCTTTAGATGATCCTTGACCCAATTTGCACATTTGATAAAGGGTCAGTTGATACTTCCTCTAGATTATCCTTGACTCCATGTGCACATTTGAGAAAGGGTTGGTCGATCCTTCCTGTAGATGATCCTTGACCCCAGCTGCACATTTGAGAAAGGGTCGACCGATCCTTCCTCCATATGAGAGTTGATACTATGGACATTTGAGGAATCTTCAGCCAATCGTTCAATAATGATCATGCTTGACACTACTATGATGTCATCGTATGGTGATGACATCACTGTGATGTCACCATGCATCATAATATTGAGCAAGGAATATTGGCGGTTTTCCTTGATCATTGTATTAAAATGGAATGATAATGTTAGTTTGTATAAGGTAAGTTTGTATAAAGTAGTCCTCATAACTCACAAACACAGATGGAGATGAGGTGGTAGTTTACACTTTCTCAAAAAGAGATCCTGCAAAACTAGACTAGGATCTTGCCAATCCCCCCCTCAAAACACGATGATAGCCTCTCAATGCTTGGATATTTGAATTCCTCATGTGAAGAAGAATGCCAACTATTATTCATTGATACATGTACATATAATGATTATATGTTGCTCAAAACTCATAACACCTCCTGTGCAAGTTGCTTGGTCAATTAAATGAGCTAGATCAAATGCCTCAATGTTATACGATAAATTACTCCTCCAAGTATAACCTCATGGTAAAACCCTGAGGATGCTTACACATTCATGGTTGGAATCCCTATTAAACCTATCAATGTAGACTAGTGGGATTTAGCTGAGGGATTCAAGCCACGCTCATCACAGAACTAGTCAAATGCCCAACAAAATTAGTAGTAATCAGTTGGGCTTGCTTAATGATCTTCATTTTTATTTGTGTGGGGGAGGAGTGTTAAATATTCAATTTATTTTTCATTCCCGATAGACACTATGATGGGGATCTCCAAGCATATTGAAAATGGGAAAATAGTTGTTGTTTCCATCTTGTTGGTCTATCACACATTGGTCATGAATTAAATAGACAATATTGAGTTTGTTGATTACCACCGACTTGTTATTGCATCAACAATTTTCTGTGGTTCTTTTCAATGAATGTTAGGAATCTCTAATTAATGGTTTCAAACACTAATGGCTAAGCAGTTCATGTATTTGCTAAATAGTTTTTCCCACTATTTAGACTTCCATTTAATTATAATTCTTTTGGCTAGGATTGGTTTCCTAGTTGTATTTCTACAACATTCTTCAATTGTTGGCTTCATGGGGGGTGCACCCATTACAATTGGACTAGAATAGCTTAAAACCTTTCCTGGTATACAAAAAATCACCAAAAAGCCATACATAATCTTTATAATAAAGTTGATATGTGGTGCAATCCATCATGGAGTATGTAAGCTTAGCAGTTATGATGGATTTATTATCAAATTGTCTCATCTTTAGCTAATAATTCATTACATTTTGTTTCGTGATTGCTTCATATTTAATTAAATAGTATCTAAAAATAATATTGTTATTCTCATGTTATTCTATGACTACTATTTTTCTTGGTTGTTACAACTACTCTTAAAAACTCACGAAGTTCTATTCTTCAACCCCTAATATTTTATAACATTTTGTGGGTTTTGTTTTTACGGTGGAGACCAAAAAATATTTTGATTTAAGAGTTATTCCTAATTTTAATATAGTTTAGAAACATATATTATAAGTCTAGTATCTACACAATATGCTTGGGTAAGAAAATATGTTGTAGGAAGTGTATAATTGAAAAGGATCACATATCATTATGTTGTTATCTAGCAATCTGGCCTCTCTTTATTGTTAAGAAAATTGACACTCAACTTTGAATTTTTGCTTATGTAATGTTCACACCTTGAATAAAAGATCCTTAAAAACTATAAAGTACTCCTTCCTATCATAATCAACTACAATCAAGAAAAAAAAATAAGTTCCTTCTCCTGGGAACCCTATGTGGATCCTTTATTCTTAGTCATATTGGGTACTCTCATTATCTATTTAAGCCATGTAGAAAGACATGGTGAACATTGGCCTTCTATTTAAAATGATTATAATTTATTATTGAAAATGCTATTCATGGATAGTTGTATTTTATGAGTCCTACATGCACCATGTTGTATGCAAGTAAAACATAAAAAAGGGAGTAAATCCTTCTTCTATAGGTTAGCATGCTTACAATGAAATTCAATAATAGGCTATCCATTGTTAAAGATTCTAAGGCAAGTTATCATGTACACTTTGAAGGTATGTAATCCATTGTTTATAGGATAATTGCACGGGTATATGAAAAATACTAGTGCTAATCCGGTCTATGAGAATTCATGCTTAGGGAATTTGGAACAATTAAATATTTAAGAACCATTTTGGCATGATGTTGAATTAAGTGTGAACTATGGATTATTGCCTCATTGATGCCTTGTCCTGGAATTTTTGAAACAAGGTGATCGGAATTTCCAATGGAACTAATTTGTATCTAGAATAACCACTAAAAATGTTGTATTTTTTATAAAAGAGTATTTGGGAAAAAAGTACCTTGGAAGCTACAAACTCGCCTTGTTTAAAAAAAACATGCCTATAAATTTACAGAATCCATGTTTAAAAAAAAAGGAACTATTAATCCAATTTCTATCATTTTAGTTTTCATATTTCTTGTTTGTATATATATCATAAGTACACAGAGAAGGATGTCATTAAACAAATTTTTCCCATCACATCCTACTAATAAGGGCATGGATCTTCTGCTGGACTCCCATATTGGGGGGTACAATTTACTTCGTGAATAAATGACGTTTGCAACAAGTTTCAGTTGTCAATTTATCCCAAAATAGATGATTATTTGAAACAAAAGGGGTGGAATGGGTCAGGAGAGGTTTGGGGAAGGCTAGTAGATCCCATCCAATTTAAAAAGAATACCTAGGTGCAACCCATTCATCACTTTCAAAGAATTACCTTGATTTATGAATCTGAGCAAATAAAGATATACCCTAAACCCTAAATGTCACCATTTTTCAATCGCATGCATTTTTTTAAGAAATCTAAGCATAATAAATACCATATATGTTCATGATGAGGTGATCTTACCGAGGGTTCCATAGTAGAAAACACTTTCCCTTCGAATCTCTCTACGATCACTAAAATGTAAGACTATGTGGAAATTAAAGGGTTGAGAACTGTCAATTCACGCAGAACATAATAGCGAGGGATTTCACTCCTTAGAAAATATTCCAAAATATATTATGACTTCTTCGTCTAACAATACCAATAAATTCAGAGATTGTATGGGTGTAAACTATGACATTATATTTTCTCTATGCAACTAAGGTCATAGATAATTCTACGTCTATGAAGTGTTATATCATTTAGGGGTCAATGGTTCCATAATTTTTTTTGAAGTATATAGGTTATTGTTATAATGGTTTGGTGATGGGAATAATAAGGTTTAAGAGTAAATAATTGTGACCTATAATGGCCATGGTTATAAATGTTAGTTGTTGGGAGACAGTAACAAGGTTGGAGCGTTATGGTACCAAGGCCTCGGATTCCTAAACTCTTTATTTAGGTATCAAGGCTTATGATAATTATTTGAACCATGTGCAAGACCAAATGAACCATTCCTACTGATTAAATCCTTATGATAAACACATATCCCCTATTGGAAGATGAGGATTCCATAAAGGAGGAATATCTAGTGGTTCAAGGTTTCATTCATGGAACTTAAACCTTAGAAGCTACCTTTAATTCCTCAATATTAAGTTTCTTCCTTAAACCATAGTAAGGGTACCAATACCCATATTATGTGGTAATAGAAACCTCCATATGGTTCCCATATCTAAAATCAAAATAAAATGACACTCTTAATAGGTTAGGGAAATGGTTAGAGCCATTGTTATTTTTGTTTAATGACTAGAAGGTTACTTTGGGTTGCAACGCCCACTTTTCCTCTCTTGAACATGTCAATGTAGTTGTAACCAATATTGGATTAGTCGAAACCACTTGAGAGCACCAAACCCCACTCATAAGACATGGAATTCATATGGAGGACACATATGGTTGTTCAAGGCATCCTTCTCATCCATATATCCCTAGAAGATTAATTAAGGACCTGATATCCACATTTACTCCCACATGAAATTTTAGGGGACTCATACTTGTCCCTTGTGCTAATGAAGGTAATAGTGGCACCCATATCCGCACATCAGAAGAAAAAAAATTCCCTCGAGAGGTCACATGCGGTGTTCAATGCATTGTTCTTGGACCAAGAAGTCTTCAAAATTATTTCAAGGTGTAAGGTATGAGTTTTCTTAGGTCACAATGCCCCCTCTTGCTCTCCTGAACATGTCCAAGTCCTCACAACAAATTTTGGATGGTCAAAACCTTCTGTTGCATTCAATGTCACATATAAAAAATTGTTAATGTCCCACAAAGATTCCATACATGGTGGTTGAAGACATTTCTCTTGGCCCTTGAGCCCAAGAATAATCCATTTGCACCATATGCATGAGTTTCATTAGTCGGCATTGGTCAAGGAATAAATACATACACCCAATTAGTTGTTCCCCTACCTTGGCATACCTTGAATGTGGAATAACATATGTAAAGGAGGTACACGACTCCCCTACTAAACAAGTCCTACAGTTTCATTGGATGGCTCTACGCCCCTTCAAACCATCTAAATAGAGTCCAATGGACTTCGGATACTATGTTTCTTGCCTTGACCATGTCTAGGGATTAAGGTAATTACTAATTCTACATGAAATTACCTAATGGCACCCATCTCCCTTGAACACGTGTAAGGCCTTGTGACTCACACCTATTACTCAAAAGTGCTCGAGAGCACCAAGCCACACTCTTATGACATGGATACCATAGGGAGGACACTCATAAGGCTTGGGTATCCTTCCCAACCATGTCAATGACCAAACTTCGTGACCCATACCTAGTGCTTGAAAATTTATATTAGTTCCCATATATCCATTTATAAAACAATCAATCGTCTAGTCAACAACTTGTTAGCTAAGGTGTTTCAAGGTGTTATTCATGGAGCTTCATACTTGGAAGATAACCTAAGAGCCCAATCCATGATTTAAATTCTTGGTGTTTAATTCATTATTCTTGGACCAAAAAGTATTCAATATTATTTCAAGGTGTAAGGCATGAGTTTCTTCAAGTCACAATGTCCCCTTTTCCTCTCTTAAACATGTCCATATCCCCGCAACCAATTTTGGATGCTCAAAACCTTTTGTTTCATCCCATAACACATATAAAAAATCGTTAATATCCCACAAAGAGGCCATGCATGGTGGTTCGAGGAATTTCTCTTGGCCCTTGAGCCCAGAAGAATCCATTTGCACCCTATTCTTGAGTTGTATTAGTCGGCATTGGTCAAGGAATCAAAATACAAACCCAATTAGGATTTCCCATACCTAGACCTACCTTGAAGGTGGCGTAGCATATGTAAAGGAGGTACAAGAATCCCCTACTAAACAAGGCCTATAATTTCCTTGGATGGCTTCATGGTACTTAAAATCTCAAGGCCTTCATATACTATGGCTCTTACCTTGACCATGTCGAGGAATCAAGATCATTACTAAGTCTACATGAAATTACCTAATGGAAACCATCTCCCTTGAACATGTGTAAGGCCCTATTACTCACACATATTACTCAGGACAACTTGAGAGCACCTAAACCCACTCATAGGACATGGATATCATAGTGAGGACACTCAGAAGGCTTGGTATCCATCTTGACCATGTCAATGACTAGGCCCTGAGACCCATACCTAGTGCTTGAAAATTTATATCGGTTACCACATATCCACTTATAAACAAATCTATCATCCCCTTAACAAACTGTTATTTGAGGTGTTTCAAGGTGTTATTTATTCATGGATCTTCATACATGGAAGATAACTTAAGAGATTTATCCATGATTAAATTCATCCACCGACAATTGTGACATCATTGGATTGATACACATAATTTCTTGAAATCTCCTCATGGTATCCATATCACTACTTTGAGGCCAAGAATACACTTGGTAGATCATGTGAGGTGTTTCAAGGTTAATTGTTCTTGGACCTGGATGCCTCAAATATTTATTAAGGTGTGTAGGTTTATGATAATTATTTCAACCATGTGCAAGAAAACATGACCCATCCATATTGATTAAAACCCTATGATGAACACATATCACCTCTCCGAACACAAATATTCCATAGCGAAGGCATGTCTGGTGGCTCAAGGTTTCTCTCATGGAACTTAAACCTTAGAATCTACCTTTAATGCCCCAAGCTCAAGCTTCCTTCTAAAACCATAGTAAGGGTACCAATACTCATATGTAGTAATAAAAAACTCCATATGGTGCCCATATCTGAACTCAAAAAAAAATGACACTCTCGAGAGGTGAGTGCAATGGTTAGAGGCATTCTTCTTTTTGTTTGATGCCTGGAAGGTTACTTCAAGTCATAATGCCCCCTTTTTGTCTCTTGAACATGTCCACATCCCTACAACCAATTTTGGATGCTCAAAACTTTACATTGTGTCCCATATGTAATTTTTCAAAGGAGACATTACTTTAGATGAAGCTATACAAACTTATTCTCACATGGGGAGTAACTTTTAAGTTATTCTCTCACCCCCAAAATAGAAATTGGTTGAGATAGTTTCTCAAGGTCATCCTAAATTAGTCTCACACAACCACTTCATTGTTATCATGTCGAACCTTATCACCAAGTACCCATACATGGTTTCCTCTCATAAAACACATTTAATATCTCACACACATTTATTAACATGCCCATTCTCACTCACTAGTTAGACTCACACTAGTAATTAAAACAAAATAAACTAGGCCACATGAGTGAAACCCATAATGTCACATAAGAAATGGAAATTATATTCCAACAGTAACCATAAGGAATACTTATTGTTAATACATCACGTCTCCTTAGTGGTGTCCTCAACTAGGCTCTCCTCATGCCACATACATTGGTCAACATTCTATCAATTTCATTCATATGAACATATCACCAATCTCTAAGTTACACGCGTAATAAAATTCCCCTAAATGTTATAATGATTGAAACAACTCACTTAGTCTAAGCTTATACAATATGCACCACTCATCCATATTCAAAGAGAAATAATGAATAAATAGTTTAGCAAACGATATGTATACCAAATACATTCACTCATCATCAACATCAACCTCTTATTGAAATGATGCTTACTAGTAAAATATCTACTCATATTCTAAAAAACGATGCAATTATACCTAGCTAGAATTATAAACACAACGTATGTGATCAAAATATCAAGGGTTATGCATGTCACACTATTGAGGACTAAATATAGCCCAAGTCCCCCCTTAAAATGTCTTAATAAGCCTCATAAAGTAAACTATGCTCTCCCTTGGACTTGTTCTATTGTGATTAATTAATAATTGAGTGTTGTCACTCGAAATGATTTAATTGATGTATGCTTAATTCTCATGTTTTTTACTTTAATCTCATTAGTTTATAATAGTTGCATACTGAATCTAGTTTGTTTCTCAAGATTTTTCTTTTGTGCATCCCTTGTATTACATTCATCCTAGTTGTTATTTTCCCATCTCATTGATTTAACTAACTCTAACATTCTTGAAAGTGTTTAAGAAACCTTGTCTAGGTTCATCAAAGCCATTACTAGTCATCAAAAGTCTCATAACTAGTCATCAAAAGTCTCATAGTGGATTAAAATTAGTCAAACATTAGGGAATCACAATAATGTCAATAAACTTTTCAAAAGAATATATAAGGATCAAAGGCAAGTACCTTAAAGTCAATTTTGACAACACATCATTTTAAACAAAAGACTTTCAATTAAACAATATCTTTAAACAGAAGGTGTCCAATTGAAATTATATGTTGATATCTAGAAGAGGCTACCTATAGGTTTTTGGGGTACATGAATCCAACACAACTAATATAATTGAATTTCTAAAGTGTCCAATTGAAATTATATGTTGATATCTAGAAGAGGCTACCTATAGGTTTTTGGGGTACATGAATCCAACACAACTAATATAATTGAATTTCTATGCTAGTAGGTAGGAAATTACACATTGAAAATTTACCATCAATATGGAAATACAAAATTCATTGATTATGAGAAATATGAAAATGGCATTAGAATAGGGATTGTAACCACTCATTGAAAAACTCTATATGTTTTCTAGTGTATGCAAAAAACAACTTGAAACAATTTGAGCTCATTTAAGGAAGTTATAGGTTTAAGAATCCTTGTAACAAGGAGTCTGATGTCAAATTTAATTGATTTTTGGTCATCCCAAAGAACAATCATTTGATTTGATATTGAATTTCCATAGTTTAATTTGAGGAAGTTATAGGTTTAACAATCCATGTAACAAGGAGCCTCGTGTCAATTTTAATTGATTTTTAGTCATCCCAAAGAACAATCATTTGGTTTGATATTGACTTTTCATAGTTTAATGACCTCATTCTCTTCTAAATATCCTTTTTAACCTTACATTTCTTTTAAATTATAAAGCATTTGAAAAACTAAAAAAAAATCCATATTTTTTTAGTTTTTCAAACGTTTATAATCTTAATATGCCTACTAAACCGTATCCCAACTTTGCATTTGAACATTTCATATTTACTTATCAAACCTTCCTTTATAACATTTTTATTATTTAAAAATTATATATATATATATATATATATATATATATATATATATATATATAAAATTAATGAAATCGGCCTTCCAGTTAGGATTAACAGGGGATAAGGTAGAAGCCTCGAATCGTTATATAATAACCCTGGATAAATCCTTCATCTTCCTCAAGGAAGGAGAACCAAACAAATTGATATGGACCAAGAATAGTAATAATGGGAGTTTCTATGCAAAGATCGGATATGAAACAACCAGTAACTCCCTTCTGATAAGCGAACCTTGAAACTAGTGGAAAAAAATTGGAAAATCCCAACCCCCCTTAAAACTACAATTACTCTCTGGCTGGCACTAAGCAACAAACTCCTTACTTGGGAAAACCTTCAAAAAAGAGGATTTCAAGGTCCTAGTATATGTGTGCTCTATAATTGTGCAGAAGAGACGATCCCTCACATTTTCTGCAATTGTCCCTTTGTAGGCTATGTATGGGAAAAAGCTACCGAAAGTCTAAACGTTTCAATGTATTTGAAACGAGATTCGCTGGAACAAATTGTGGATGAATGGTGGCAAGATAGAAGGGTATGTTCATTTAAATCCTTTCCTTCCCTCTTCGTTTTCAGCATTTGGGAGGCTTGTAACAAGGCGATTTTCCACAATTTTAATATCCCTCCAGATGTTACAATTTATGTGCTTATGCAGAAAACCAAGGAACACAAGTCCAAGCCAACAGAAAAATCACAAAGGAAACTATCTTGCCCACCAATAAATAAAGAACATCCTTGGGCTTACTTCGATGGAGAAAGTCAGGGAGACTTGCTCTTTGGAGGAGCTGGAGGGATTATTTATCTCTCAAATAGCAGTAAGTGGAAAATCAAATACGCTCAAGGTCGTGCCTCCAACAACAAAGCTGAACTCGCAGCCCTATGGGCAGTCTTAAAAATTGCTTCAGAAAAGCGACTGAAGACTCTGTAGCTCTTCGAAGACTCCAAGATGGTCATAGACTGGGCAAATGGAAAGATTCGAATCAACACTCCGCATCTGCACCATCTTTTGCTTTCTATCAAATAATTGTTAACATCTTTTGATTAGGTCAACTTCACACATATATACATAGAATTGAATTCGGAAGCCGACAAATTGTCAAAGCTAGCACTTGCCCTCCCTCGTGGCTTTATAGATGTAGAAGGTCGAACTCATGATCAAATAGATTTCCATTTTGCACAATTGATATAGTGAAAAGATCAAACATAAGTAATGATCATTTTGTAGCCGAAAAGGCAACCAAAATTATGATCGAATATGTAAATATGTAAATTTATGAAACACAATTTATGTAACTCTTTTCATATATAACGAAATCCCTCGAGAACACTTTATGATCACTCTTTATTTAAAGTGATAGATATTTTCCTTTTAAAATATATATATATATATATATATATATATATATATATATATATAAAAGCTTCATAGGTGCTCCATATAGTCCTATTAAACCCCTATCTATCATTATTGAACCCCTATCTATCATTCTAGAATGACCTGAAATGCTATATTGGCACTTCTTTCAACTTTGACATTTTGAATGTCGAGAATAGCCTGATAAGCAATATCGGGACCCTCCCAAACTTTGTTATTTTCGTAACTTCGAAAAACAGTCGAAGTGCTACGCTGAGGCATCATATCAACTTGCTAGGGCCCATTTTAGTAATCGAAGGTGGATTTTGAAGCGTTTGAGTGATTTCTCTTCCAAAAACAGGATCCATATTTCGTCTCACGGGTTTGAAGGATTGTTCCAACAGTTTCTGGGCTCTGTTGCATGAAATACTCTCAGCAAATTAATAAAATATCACCTTTACAAAATCAGTGTGTCAAGAGTCTTAACAGATGGCATAGTGAAAAAACGTTTTATGTTTCAGAATTTTTCTAGGTGGCTCGAAGAGGTTGATATCATTGTATTCCGAAGTGGATCTCTTGTGAAATTTGCGCCAACTCACGGATCATCATTTTTTCGTGAAAATCTACATTGGTAGGCGTGATAGGCACAAGGAATTGAATATTGTTGCATAATTGCATTAATAAGTGTTTATGTTTTAGAATTTAGGATGGAGTAGCAAGTATATTTTTCTAGATTGCAGGAGGATGACACAAGTATACTACTCGAAATTGATTTTATGGATGTTGTTCTAAATTTGATATAGACAATTATAAAGAAAAGAATATAAAAAATAATTAGAAATATGATAACAGTGAATGCATGTAGTTCAATCAGTTTAACTAAAAGAAAGAAGATGATAACAGTAATTAAAATATAACATATCAATGTTTACAAACCATAAATTAAGTGATTGTACTAATTTATTTCTCTATACAAAGAATTGTGCCGTATTTGTTATCAAGAAGTCTCAAGAAGATAAGATGCCATTGTTAAGGTAATGAAGGACTACTCAACCATTACGCAACGAACCTAAGGGTAAAGAAATGGGATTGCTTTGGGATTGTTTGCTGGAACAAATATCTTTCTTGCTACCTGACACATCATTTCTGCTGGTATTTGTCCATTGACTATATCAAATTTTTCTTCAAAGTGCGATTCATTGTTTCATAGAAAAAACGATAGCTCATTTCCACTTATCAGAGGATTAGAGCAACTAGCGAAGTTGTCAAAGAGCCCCTATTTGACGATGATTTCTTGAGAGGATTCAATACCATCACCTGTGTCATAGACACAACAGCCTTTACTCGGTCTTGTGCATAATTCGTGGTGATAGTGTTTGTCCATTGGTTATATCAAATGTTTTTCCACAGTGTTCATTGTTTCAGAGAAAAAATGATAGCTTTTTTCCACTTATCAGAGGATTGAGTGAGAAGGATGTATGTGTAATATATCTTTTTAGCTCTTACAGTCCCTGAAGCCTAGAGTATGGAACGATCTACAAATAAAAGAGAAGTTGGAGGAAAATCCTTCGATGAGGTTTAACAAAGCTATAACCCTTGGTCCCTTCTAACTCTGCAGAGAAATAGCTGTTCTTATCTCTAAGATCCAAAGGGGCCTATTTTCAGGAAAGATCCCAGATTCATACAAGACATTCGTATTTCACAACCTGATTGGTATGCTTCATAATCAGTTTGGAATTCTGTGGGATTCAACCATGGAATTCCTTGCAGCTTTGTTAGATGAAAACCTTGTCTAAACTGCTTTTTAGGATCATCTTGAGATCATAGTAGCATGAAAAAAAAATAATAGGAAAATCCAATACTAATAAAATACCTAAGTAGATTTCTTATATATAATACTTTTAATCAAATATATAAACCAAATTAATATAAATGTACATTAAAAACCATTACTTTTTATAAGAAAGTAAAAAATTGAATGTTATTTATATTTTATAGTTATTAAATAATTAAAATTGGTTTTTTTTAAATTGGTTTTTAAAATTTACTTTTTCATTAAAAAGAATTTATATTCATATTATACCTAATATTAGATGAATTCCAATTGCCCCAAATTTCTGTACCAGAAATACGGCGGAATTATGCTACTATACTTGAGATAGGCCATTCATTGCTCCTTGCATTACCAGGCCATGGAGTTAACCTTGACTCAACCTTGACTCATTTTCTTGTGCATCAAAAGACATGGATTGTTAATTTGGATATTTCTAAATCATAGTTCAGAAAGCACCATAGTGGAAACCATTGTTATCATTGTAATACAAACTGCTCGAAAAGTACCAAATCTTTCACAGGCTCGATCTCTCCAGCTTATAC
This sequence comes from Larix kaempferi, assembly GCA_027924585.1. NCBI lineage: Eukaryota > Viridiplantae > Streptophyta > Pinopsida > Pinales > Pinaceae > Larix > Larix kaempferi. The sequence continues at coordinate 2,552,039 of BSBM01000565.1, forward strand.
CTCTCTTTTTAACACTTCTTGGTTATTTTAACCAGGATGTGGTTGATGTTTGAAATCTATGACGAGAACCAATGTAAAGACAAGGAGAGGAAATTGATTCTCAAGGGATGGCTGGTTTTTTATGAAAGAACTGAGAAACTCTGAATCAATCTTTAGAGGTCAGTTTTTTAAGAAATCGTTACTGACAGGTTATAGAGGAAAGTGATCTTGATGTTCAGCTTAAATATTTTGAATGTTTGTTGAATTGGAAGGATGGTTTTTCATGTTCAACTTAAATATTTTGAAAGTTTGTTGAATTGGAAGGATAGTTTTTCTTTCATCTGAAAAGCAATTAGAAATTTAATTATTCTTGAAATTGCACAAGAAAAACATAAAATCTTTTAAGCATTTCCTTCATTTAGAGTAATTCATTTGATTGCCATTTTGGCATCCTATAAGATCCAAAAACCAACACAAAATATATCTAAAAACTGTCAACCAATTGAAGAGTTATAGATACTCATACTGAAGGTAAAGAAGATAAAGGGCACCTTTTTAAGATACTCAAGAGTTCTCAAAGGAAGGAAGGTTCATGTTTTCTCCCACATCGTGAAGTAAATAAGTTGGCTCCCTTTTCATTTTACTTTGGACGTATCTTCATAATACATTTATTGATAAGCATGCATTTATTGATAAGCATGGATCATTTTGTGAATCAAAATATTCTTGCGAAGCTACTATAGAACAAGGCACGTAATTGGATTTCACTCGTTTGATTGATACCAAAGGAGTTGTTACTTTGCCACACAGCAGGAAGTCAGGGTTTTTGCATGAAACGAAGGACGTTTTAGAGACCCGTGACAAAGAAATAAAGATGCCTTATTTTCTCCCATTGTTAGCATTTTCCTTTTTATAAGGGAATCCTACGCATTAAATTGGGAGCATCAAAATGATGACATTCTCAAGAATAGTAATACACAAGGGGATGAATCTCGTGCTGACTCTGAGATGCCCTGTAGTATGCTATAAAAGATGATTGACAAAGACATAAAAGGTACAATATTAGAAGTAAGGCAAAGGAGCACAAAGCAACCAAAACATCCCACTGTCATAAAAGGTACAAAGTTAAAAGTGAGGCAGAGGAGCACATGGCAACCAAAACATCAAAGACAAGACATGCAATCAAATAGGAGAGGACTATAAATACTAGAGAACAAAGAGCTATCCGCGAAGTGAAAAGCCACCATATCTATATAAAGGGGACTACATAAATACTAGAGAACAAATAGCCACCCATGAAGTGTGGGGACTTTGATTTCATTGATGGTGATTTTCTGTTTGTTATGTAATGTAATTTATCTTTTATGTGAATAAAGAAGTTATAATTAGCCAAAACAATGATACTTTTAAAATCTAGGTTTGGTTGTGGATTATTCTCTTTTCTTTTATATATATATATATATATAAGTTGTACCTTTGTAGTGTCATGTGGGTTATTTTTTGAATGACAATTATCTTTAATTTTAATAGTTAGATATAAGTCTTAGGGATTTGTAAGATCCCATTTTGGTATAGATAGTAAATGAGAACCTATTCTTCCTTGCTATTTGCATTTTTGTCATTGATTTATGTCTACCATGTTTTATGCATGTGGAAAGATACAAGATTGTGTTCTTCTAACAATTATAAGTTACCCTCAAATCTCAAGATAAGCCTTTTGAGATTTGGTGTTTTTTTGTTTGTTTGTTTTTTCCTATGGAATACACACCATAGGAAACCCATTGGGCACTTCTCCTCATTTTAAGGACGGTACCTAGGATAAACAATATGGTTGCATCTTTGACAACCTAACCTGGCGGGGACATCAAGTAAGACTCATAATACTTACAAAGGAAATAAATCTAGGGACTTGATTCCATGACCTCTTGCTTGCAATTCACAACACTCAACCAGTCAAACTAACCCACCAAGCTTTCGTTGATTATGTTTGGTAGAATATCTCCCTACTTTATGTACCTTTATAGTTTGTTTCATGTCAAATTCTCCCTTTATTGCACTCCTGCAAGATTAGTTTCGATTGCATATCATTTGCATTTTCCATGACATAGTAGATGTATTTCATTTATTTCATCGTAGAAACCCAAAATATTGGATTGGGCCACCATAAGTAAAGTAATAAAGAGTGTCATTTCAATATATATCAATGATACATAAAGGTCATTCCAACAAAATGAGTATTTAGGTGCATTATTTGCTATAATTGTAGAGAAATCTAAAGGTTTGTGTTCTCCACAACATCCAAAATAGTGGTTAAATCAATAAATATAATCATTACTTCAAAAATTTTGAAAATAATTTCATTTATTAGTCCCCGCCATAGGCAAAAAACTATTGTTTTCATTTTTTTTTCATTAATTTTATAGAAGTACATTTAATATTTCAACATTTCTAAGGTGCTGCTAATTTTTTGTTTTATTTATTATTTATTTATTCTATGTTCCATAAGAATTTCTTTCAACTGTCATTGGTGCCATACCATGAAAATTAAGAATAAAAAAAATTGAAACAAAATTTTAAAAAAAAAAAATCCTATTATTAATGCACAGAAACTTCCGTGAATGTAAGGAGGAAAGCTTTCATATTTTTCTTGATTTCATTCCGTTTTTTTTGGCTTAGTCTCTGCCAATAGCAATTTCCGGTTTTTTTTCATCCCCTTCCATGATTGGAAATAGGGAGTTAATTTCCATTAATGTGGAGGCAGCCACATCATGCTTGCTACATCTTTGTTGAATTGACTGTTTGAACAGAAGAATGAAACATCCACATCTTTGAAGTTCTAAAAAACAACTGTAAAACAAAGAAATAGTCACCAATTACTGAAAAAATCTTACACACTTAGGATTAGTCAAAATAGCTCCTTAATATGTTTTGGGCATAAATATCTTCAATACTTCTTTTTAGTTATGATGCAACTTACTTAATACTCATTCACCTATGCCAGAGACAATATCATGGACTCAAAGGACACTTGGTCTTTTACTACCTTGTAACTGTAATGGTCGATGGTCTCCCATTGTATAGACAATAGACACTTTTGATCACTTTGACTTTCTCTATGAACTCATGGACTTCTTGGAATCTCGTAGATGTAAATTACTCTTATTAGACTCAAAAGAAGAACCTTTGTTATTTAACTTTTCATTTGATTGGATTATATGTATATTGAGTTGATCTAAAAGGATTTCAACAATATTAAATAGGCTTTTCATAAATGTATAATATATGTTTCTGGAATTTTGATATTAATTTGGTTTTTAAATCATTCATTTATGATAAGTATGTATGTTAAGTCTATTTATGATAAGTTATTTAATTTGGTTTTTAACTAAACATTTGCCATTGAATATGAAATTGTGCCAATGGAATTTAGAACATGACATGAAAAGTGGAATGTTGCATGATAAAATCACATCACAACTGCTAGTTTAGTCCCTATGGCTCTAGTCAAAAATTAAAATCACATTTCCAAGTGATTGGCCTCCACTATCTTGTACTGGATTTAAAATTCTTTCTTGTGCTTGATTTAAATTTCTTTTAAATTGGTCCATGGGAGGTAGAGCAATTGGTAATGAGTAATTGAGATGAGAAGTTGTAAACGGAAGGTGACAAGTTCAAATCCCTGTGAGTATTTACAAAGAAAAATATTGTTAAATTGGATCGAAAGAAATAGAACTGAAAAGGGTGGGGATTTTACTTGAGGTATTCATTCTCCTTCTGTGTGCACAGTGAGGGGCACACGTCACAGTTGAATTTGAACTTGTGTAAACATAACTTTAAATTCAATTAGCATGTTGCTTCTCCTCTTATTGTTGTAGTGGCAAGCCGAATTATTGTTTCTTAAAATATAAAATATAATGTTAATAATGAACCCTCTCGCCTATGGAAACATCACTTGTAAGTTGTAAGCACACTCGAGGTTGCAAAAAGGGTCTGTTACATATGATAGAGCTTGTATCCCATGGACACCTCTTTCCCGAAGAATGAAATTTTTATTGGAAAAACTTTATGATTTTTTATATAGAAAAAAATAAAGCATGGAAACTTCCATGAATGTAAAGAGAGAAGGTTTCCTTTTTTCATATTTCATTCCATTTTTTATTTCTAATGTATTATTCAAAATGTAAAATGAAAATTTCAAGATTTCTCGGTTTTTCTGCTTTGGCCAAGGTCAAGACCAAGAAAAAAAACATTGAACCCCTCGGTGAGTGAAGAGGAAATCCATGGCTTTGGCTTTGATGAGGATTCCTTCAACGTTGAAATGTTGAGAGACAATTTCATAGATGGGGGCTTTCCAAGTGATGGCGATTCAGAAGAAATCAAGTTCATTTAAAGTTCCTTCTTGTATTTGTTGATAGAAGAAGCTCATTGTATTATTCTTAGAAGAAGCTCAAAATTTGTGGATTTGTTTGAATGCATAGGGGAAAGTGACGAAGAGAAGGATATAGACATAGAGAAGAAATATTGTATTATAGATGTTGAAAAAGAATGAGAGTAGGAGGATGCAGACGTTGAATTGCAGTTGAATATCCAGGAAGATCCTGATGATTTTAGATTTCCCACTACCCATGTCAGTAGCATCTATGTCAAGGTCTCCTTCGAAGCATGATCTTTTATGTCTCAAGTATTTTTCGCCTAGGTGAAATTAGGGTTTTAGTTGTTCAGGGAATTTGGGTTACAACCAGCATAGATCCATCTTAAAAGGGGATCTACCAAGTGCCGAGAGGGATCAAGAGTCTCTGAGATGTAAACCCTTCCTCAACATTTGCACTCTGCACATTATTCAAGTGTGTAATGCAATGTTTGTGGTTTTAATTTATCTAATTTGTCTAGTTATATATATATATATATATATATATATATATATATATATATGTCGTCCTAAATGTTTTAAATCTAATTTGAGCTTAATTTTATTATTTTTTAAAAAGGACATGCGTCAGCTATAGGGAAGTTGTAAACGAAAGGAGACAAGTTCAAATCCCCGTGGGTACTTACAAAAAAAAATATTTTTAAATTGGATCGAAAGAAATAGAAGTGAAAAGGGTGGGGATTTTACTTGAGGTTTTCATTCTCCTTCTGTGTGCACAGTGAGGGGCACGCCTCACAGTTGAATTTAAATGTGTAAACATAACTTTAAATTCAATTAGCATGTTGCTTCTCCTCTTATTGTTGCTAGTGGCAAGCCGAATTATTGTTTCTTAAAATATAGAATATAATGTTAATAATGAACCCTCTCGCCTATGGAAACATCACTTGTAAGTTGTAAGCACGCTCCAGATTGCAAATAGGGTTTATTGCATATGATATAGCTTGTATCCAGGGATAATTTTAAGGACCCGTACTTATTTAAAAGTGTATAAACCTTGGTGAATCTTACCAATTATTAGAATGTCAACTATAAAATATTTGGCGATATTTTTCTAAAATTATTTCAATTTCTAAGGATTTTATATAGTTTATATAATAATTTGGCGATTTTTAGAGTAAAAAAGTTTACCCCATCAAAATTGAGCGAAATGGGGCTTCAAAAACTGCAAATTGACACATCTTTTTTTGGAAAAAAACATGGAAAAATAGCCCATGGACTAAATTTCGCCCCTAAAATTATCCTTGCTTGTATCTCATGGACACCTCTTTCCTGAAGAATGTAATTTTTATTGGAAAATAAAGTTATGATTTTTTTTTATAGAGAAAAATAAAGCATGGCAACTTCCATGAATGTAAAGAGAGAAGGTTTCCTTTTTCCATATTTCATTCCATTTTTTATTTCTAATATATTATTCAAAATGTAAAATGAAAATTTCAAGATTTCTCACTTTTTCTACTTTGGCCGAAGGTCAAGACCAAGAAAAACAACATTGAAACCCTCAGCGAGCGAAGAGGAAATACATGGCTTTGGATTTGATGATGATTCCTTCAACACTGAACTGCCTAGAGACAATTTCATCGATGGGGGATTTCCAAGCGATGGCGATTCAGAAGAAATCAAGTTCATTTAAATTTCCTTATTGTATTTGTTGATAGAAGAAGATCGTTGTATTAGTCTTAGAAGAAGCTCAAATTTGTGGATTTGTTTGAATGCATAGGGGAAAGTGACGAAGAGAAGGATCTAGACATAGAGAAGAAATATTGTATTCTAGATGTCGAAAAAGAATGAGAGTAGGAGGATGCATATGTTGAATTGCAGTTGAATATCGAGGAAGATCTTGATGATTTTAGATTTCCCACTACCCATGTCAATAGCATCTATACCAAGGTCTCCTTCAAAGCATGATCTTTTATGTCTCGAGTATTTTCCTCTTAGGTGAAATTAGGGTTTCATTTGTTCAAGGAATTTGGGTTACAACCAACATAGATCCATCTTAAAAGGGGATCTACCCAATGCCAAGAGGGATCAAATCTCTCTGAGGTGTAAACCCTTCCTCAACATTTGCACTCTGCACATTATTCAAGTGTGTAATGCAATGCTTGTGGTTTTAATTTATCTAATTTGTGTAGTTTATATATATGTCGCCATAAATGTTTTAAATCTAATTTGAGCTTAATTTTATTATTTTTTAAAAAGGACAAGTGTCAGCTGTAGGATGAGCACGAAAGGAGTTACACATCCACCCCCTATTGGGCTATAGAATGCGCCTCTCGGCGCAACAACTCCCTTTTTTAAATTATTTGTCTATGAAAATTTTAACCCATGTCCAAGTGTTGGAAGATGAAGGAAAGTAACCCCCCGATCTTCATAATCTGAAGCAGAGAATAGAAGAGGGGTAATGCTTTGTTTTTAACTATTATTATTATTATTGTGTATTTTTTCTAGAGTTTACAAGTGTCCATTTAGTTCAGCTATATTTGTTCTGTTTGTGAGGCTAATTCTACTACTGAATTTATCTTTTTGGCCAGTTGTTTCAAGTTCTATCCAATTTAAGTCTTTAAGGAGGGAAGGGACCGTGCACAAGGACTATGCTAACCAACTTGTTGTAGATTTCTCCCTCTACTATGGCTATAATGACTATTTAATTCATACTTTCCTCGAGGTTGTGAAGCAGTTTTTGAGAAGTTCCTTTGCTTAACATTTTCTTTATTTGCTTCTAATGGAGTTTTGTAATGCTTAAATTGGGGTGAAATCATGATTGCATCTTTGTAAACCTTGGCCTCCGAAGTTCATATGTTTCTTGTTGATGAGGTGATAGAATTGATCTGAAATTCAGCAAACCTTTTATAGTTCTTAAGCTAATTTTTACATTTGCTACTGGGAGTAAGTATTTCTTATCAATTTCATAGCTAGTATCGATGTTTTTTTTCAAATATTTTGCATTGGATTATTTTTAAGATAGAGAGTTTTAGTCACTCTTCCTCAATATTATTAATTTTTGACATTTCATACCACATCCTCAACAATTATCAAAGAATATTCACCTCAAACTTTGATTTACAAAATACTCTGAAGCAATTATTCTACGAAAAATACATACTACGAATGACTCTGTCAACTCAAAACTGCAAACTGCAACATACTAAAAACTTTCTCTACAAAAATGTTAGCAATAAATCTCATATATTGTTATTGATATGAGGTTTATGTAAAGTTTCATTACAACATAACAATGTACATTAATGGATTCAACCTCTAAAAAGAGAACCACTCTGTGTCTATGTCATTTGTATTTCATTATGCTTGGTCTTTCTCTTTATTGATTCATGTCAACTAAAAAACGACAAAAAAATCTCCTCCATGTGTTTCTCATAGTTACAATCAATGCCACTTTTAGTCCTCTACTATTTCAGACACAACTTACATAAACAAACCCAAAACAATTCAAAAAATACAAAATGATTCATAAAATACATATGTTCTTACAAGAGCTTCTAATTTTCGACAAAGTTTTCATTTCAATAGTTTTTCACATACAAAGACTTTCCTTCTCACAACACTTATTCCAATATCACTTATAAGACATGACAATGTTTAAAATGCACAAAATATCAAGCATCATAGTGCAAATAAAAATTCAATATATTTAAATACCCATCATTGAAATAACAATAATCTTTTAAGTATGCATTGCAAATTATATATCTTATAATAACTATTTAAATACACATTTTATTCCAACAATTTTTTACTTTAGAATTTAACTAAAATTTAACAAATGATTAATTAAGACAATATTTCTCACCATGCTTCCATTACTTTAAAGAAACCATTTTATAGTCTTTATGAGACATAATTTTTTTATATTACAACATCTCAACCGAAGTTACTCATATTATGCCACTCTTATTTATGAGACCGTCCTCAAAAAAAATTATACGCATCTTATAAAAACACTTTAGACCATCTTAAAGTATTATTTAAATGCATTGAAGAAAAAAAAGTTCCTAAACCACCATGTAAGAACTTAAACACTTTTCAAATATGTTTTATTTATAAAGTATTTAATAACTGATTCATAGAATTAAAACTAGCAAGCCATATTAATATTATAATATGGCTTATACTCCAATCGACGTATATCAACACATTTAAATGTGTGGCTTAAATACGCGATCAGTGTATATAAGCTATATTATTAACATTAATATAACTTGTTAGTTGACAGTCGATCAAGCCAGAAATATTTCGTGATTTTTATTATTTAATATTATAGTTGTGAAAATATTAATAATAATAAGTATTGCTATTTGAAAATTATAATTATTTTTATTTATAAAAATAGATTTTTTTATAATTGAAATTAATAATTTATAAATAATTTATAGTACTCAATTAAATAAATAAAAATAATTATAAAATAATTAGTTTATAATTATATTTAATAAATTATAATTAATTTATAAAAATAATTATGTTTAATAAATTATAAATAATTTCGAGTAACAATTAAATATTTTTGTAATAATAATTATTTAATTATCATAATAATAACATCTATTATTATTATTTAATAATTAAATATTTTGTATTAATAATTATTCCATTATAATCATAATAACATCTATTATTATTATTTAATAATTAAATATTTTGTAATAATAATTATTTAATTATAATAATAATAACATTTATCATTATTATTATTATTACTTTAAACTAATAAATATTGACATATCTTATAATAATAATAATAATTAAAAATTATTATTATTGTGTAAACATATACTTTTGGTAAACAATACATCGTAATATGGATATGTTTTAATAATAATAATATTAATATTAATAATATTGGTTATCATAATATCATTTATTATTATTATTATTAATTATTATTAAAATTGTTATTATTATTAAACTTACCAATTCTTATTTTCATTTACAATTATTTTAATTAATAATTAATAGTTAATTATAATTATTATTTATTATTACTATTATTATTTTAATTAATTTCTTGTTTTCATTTTAAAATTATTATAATTATATTTATAATTTATAATTATTCTTATTATTATAAAATATTTAAAAAATATAAGAAAAATAATTAATAATAAAATATTAATATTTTTATTATAATATTTAAAAAAATATAACAAAATAATAAATAATAAAATAAGAATATTTTTATTATTATAAAATAACAATTTTTTAAATATTTTATAATAATAATAATAATTATTATAATAATTATAAATGAGAATAAGATATTAGTTAAAATAATAATAATAAATTAATTACTAATTAATTAAATAAAATAATCGTAAATAACATTAAGAAAATATATTTATAACATAAATAATGAATTTATAATGAAGATTGTCAACTTTAATAATAATAATAATAATAATAATATATTATTATTATTATTATTATTATTATTATTATTATAAAAACATTATGCTACATGCGATGTATTGTTTACAAGAACAATATATGTGTACACAATAATTTCATGATAGAAATTACTCAAAATAGGGTCAATATTAGTATGAAGTATTTATTATTTAACATACTTACATGTATGAATAGTACCATTGATTATGCGTCATGTTGTTTGCCAACAGTAAAAAAAATTGATGATGTATTAGGATATTGATAAACGTCTATGTGAGGTTAATAAATAGATGAATGGTTATGTCACATTGCAACATTCTGAATTAGACTTGTAAAAATGTCATATTCTAGCATTAATAGGAGTAGGTAGTATCCTTAACCATGGTGAAACATATTAAAATGCGAATGGTAGGTTTTGTAACAATGTGACGTGGCAAATTTGGTTGTCTTTTGGTTTACTATGGTTAGTTATGGTTGAGCATGGTTAACTATGGTCCACCATCGTTGACCATGGTCAACCTATGAACAAATTAGAAAGAATTAAGATTATTTATATGATTTGACCATGGTCAACCATGCAACCATGGTCAACCATGGTTGACCTATGGTAGACTAATATTTCTTTCTATCTCACTATGGTTGACCATGGTTGTTTATGGTTGACTATGGTTGACATTGGTCAACCATGGTTGACTTTGGTTGACAATGGTTGAATTTTTCATTTACCATGGTTTACTTTGGTTGACCTTTGGTTAACTATGGTTGACCATTATTGTGTTTTGTTGACCATGGTTGACTTTGCTTGGCCATTATTGGGTTTGGTTGACTTGTCTATGGTTTATCATGGTTGATGATGGCTGACCATGGTTGAGCATGGGTGACTTTGGTTGACCATGGTTGACTTTGATTTAGCATGGTTAAATTTAGTTGACCATTGGGCTACTATGGTTGGCTATGGTTGACCTTGGTTTGACTAAGTTTGACAATGGTTGACTTTGGTTAATCATGGCCAACCATTGCTTGACTATGGTTGAGAATGGTTGATTATGGTTGTCCATGGTTGACTATGTTTTGACCATGGGTTGACAATGGTTGACCATTGTTGGCTTTCCTTAATCATGGTTGACTTTGGTTTGACTTTAGTTTATCATGGTTGACTTTAGTTGACAATGGTTGACTTTGGTTAACTATGGATTACTTTGATTGAATATGGTTGAGCGTGGTTGACTATGGTTGACTTTGCTTTACCATGGTTGACATTAGTTGATCATGGTTTGAATTTGTCTGACCATGGATGAATTTGGTAGAGTTTGGCTTACCATGGTTGACATTAGTTGACTTTGTTTATCCTTTAGTTTACCATCATTGACGTTAGTTGAATTTTGGCCATGGTGATAACTGCACGAAAGTTATCACCTTCAATCCCTGCCATTTATTGAATTTCAACGACGAAGAATATTCTCTATGATCAAATCCCTACCCTAGAATGTAAATTTGCAATTAAAAGCATGCTATCGGGGTCTTGCATCAATTTATTAATAGTATTAACCTTAATTCCTTCAATCCATGGTGACTTCAATGAAAGGTTCACTTAAGTCCAAGGTTGAACATGAACCATGGTTGACTTCAATCGACAACCACATTTTTAAAAGTAATTGAATGACTCTCAGTCATGGTTAACTTCAATCCATAGTTCAATTATAAGCAAGGTTGACTTCAATCCATAATTGACTTCAATCCATGGTTGACTTCAATCCATAGTTCACTTTTAAGCAAGGTTGACTTGAAACCAAGTTTGACTTCTATCCATTCCTGACTTAAATCCATAGTTGACTTTCATGCAAGGTTGACTTCAATCCATGGGTAACTTCAATCCATAATTTAATTTTAAGCAAGGTTGACTTCAAACCAAATTTGACTTCAATCCATGGTTGAATTCAATCCATAGTTGACTTTAAGCAAGCTTTACTTCAATCCATGGTTGACTTCAATCCAAGGTTGACTTTAATAGATGGTTGACTTCAATCTTTAGTTGACTTCAATCCAAGGTTGACTTCAATTCAAGGTTCACTTAAATACATGGTTGACTTCAATCCAAGGTTGACTTTAAACCATGATTGACTTCAATCCGTAATTTACTTTTAAGGAAGGTTGAATTCAGTCCATAGTTGATTTTTAAGAAAGGTTGACTTCAATCCATAGTTGAATTTTAAGCAAGGTTTACTTCAATCCAAGGTTGCAAGGGTGACTTCAATCCAAGTTTGAATTCAAATTGAGGTTTACTTAAATACATGGTTGAATTCAATCCAAGGTTGACTTTAGTCCATGGGTGACTTCAATCCAAGGTTGAATTCATTCCAATGGTTGACTTCAATTTATTAATAGTATTAACATTAATGCCTTCAATACATGGTGGACTTCAATGAAAGGTTCACTTAAGTCCAAGGTTGAATATGAACCATGGTTGACTTCAATCGACAACCACATTTTTAAAAGTAATTGAATGACTCTCAGCCATGGTTAACTTCAATCCATAGTTCACTTATAAGCAAGGTTGACTTCAATCCATAATTGACTTCAATCCAATGTTGACTTCAATCCATGGTTAACATCAATCCATAGTTCACTTCAATCCATAGTTGACTTTTAAGCAAGGTTGACTTAAAACCAAGATTGACTTCTATCCATAGTTGACTCCCATGTAAGGTTGAATTCAATCCATAGTTGACTTCAATCCATAATTTACTTTTAAGCAAGGTTGACTTGAAACAAAGTTTGACTTCAATCCATGGTTGAATTCAATCCATAGTTGACTTTAAGCAAGCTTTACTTCAATCCATGGTTGACTTTGATCCATGCTTGACTTCAACCCAAGGTTGACTTTAATACATGGTTGACTTCAATCTATAGTTGACTTGAATATATAGTTGACTTGAATCCATATTTGACTTGAATCCAAGGTTGACTTCAATTCAAGGTTCACTTAAATACATGGTTGAATTCAATATAAGGTTGAATCTAAACATTGTTGACGTGAATCTATAGTGGACTTCAATCCATATTTGTCAATCCAAGGTTGACTTCAACTCAAGGTTCACTTAAATACATTGTTGCATTCAATCCAAGGTTGAATTCAATGCATGGGTGACTTCAATCCAATGGCTGACTACAATCCATTGAAGTATAATAGTTTAACATTAATGCCTTTAATCCATGGTTGACTTCAATCAAAGATTGAATTCAATGAAAGGTTCACTTAAATCCAAGGTTGAATTTGAACCATGGTTGACTTCAATCCACAACCACATTTTTTAAAAGTAATTGAATGACTTTAAGCCATGGTTGAATTCAATCCAAGTTTGGACTTAAAGGTTTACTTCTATGCAAGTTTGACTTCAATCCAAGGTTGAATTCAAGCCATGGTTGACTTCAATCCAAGGTTGACTTCAGTCTAATGGTTAACTTCAATACATTTATATTAACATTAATGACATGAATCCATGGTTGACTTCAATTCATAGTTGACTCAAGAGTCCATGGTAGAGTTAAATCCAAGGTTGACTTTGAATCATGGTTGACTTCAATCCACAACTACATTTTGAAAGTGATTGATTGACTTTGAACCATGGTTGACTTTAATTCATAATTGATTTTTAAGTAAAGTTTACTTCAATCCAATATTAACTTCAATCCATATTTGATTTAAATCCATAGTTGACTTCAATCCAAGGTTGACTTCATTCTATAGTTGACCATCCAAGGTTGACTTCACTCTATAGTTGAATTCAATTCAAGGTTGACTTCAATCCGTGGCTGACTTCAATTCATGGTTGACTTTAGTCCAAGGCTAACTGCAATCCAACATTGGCCTCAATCCACGGTTGACATCAATCCATAGTTGATTCAATACAAGGTTCACTTCAATCTGTGGTTGACTTTAGTCCATGGGTGACTTTAATCCAACGTTGACCTCAATCCATGGTTGACTTTAATTCAAGGTTGACTTCAATCCATAATAGTTCCTCGACTATTATGATGCACAATAAAATTTCCAATGGTTAAGTTGCATTATGGTATATTATTAATGTTATTAATATTAATAATAATATTATTAATGTTGTGAACTATATTATTAATAATATTGATATTACTTATGTTAATATTGATATTAATATTTCTTTAATGATAATATCAACATTAATGTTAATTAAAAATTAAATAATAATAATATAAAAAATATGTTTCAAAAATTATATCATTATGACATATTATTAATGTTAATATTATTAATATTATAAACTATGTTACTAATATTATTAATATTATTAACTATGTTATTAATGAAATCTGGTGTGAGTATCTTCTTCATCATTCTCATTGATTGTTATGAAAATTTTCAAAGTTTATTTAAAATTTTTTAATTTTTTTTGATAATTTACTTGAAATTTATTTTGTTTTTATGATTTATAATTATGATTGTTATGAATATTTTGAAATTTATTTTTCTTTAGAATATGAAATACTTTAAAATCCATTTAATTATAGTACATATTCATACATATTATAATTATTATTATTAATTAACGAAACCTCTTTACTCTCTTCAATTTATTTATTTTCATTATTTAGAACATAAAAATAGTTGTAACATTTTAATGTTGTATAAGGTTTCAATATATATTAATATTTTAAGAAAAAAGAATACTCATTTAAAATGAGCTTGTTTACATACTTCCAGGTCAAAATTATTATATTTTTAAATTTATTGTATGGATGATATTTCTCAAATAATAGATTCCTTTGAAACTGCCAACAACAACGCACTTTTTATCTTTTTCCTAATGGGTGAACTTTATGCTCCAATGCATAGTTGTTAATGCATAGTTGTTTTATCTTTTTCCTAATGGGTGAACTTTATGCTCCAATGCATAGTTGTTAATGCATAGTTGTTGACAGTGACCCATCTACCATCGACTATAAACCTCCAAAAGATATCAATCTCAGAATATGTATTATCAAGAAGCAAAAACCATCTATCCAGGATTTTAGGCTCCTTCCTTTGAGTTTGTTTCTATGTATTGGGTTAATCTTATGAAAATTTAATAAATCCCGAGTTTGATAAAATGAAAGTATTTATAAAAATTCAAAATTTAATAATAAATAATTAAATTTATTTCATATTTTAAATTATATTTTAGTTTTAAATATTAATAAAAATCAGTAATAAATTTATCTTATAATAAATTTAATAATCCACTTATAAAAGTTAATATATCATTTAGGAGAATTGATTTCAAGTAAATAGTATAATAATCATTCAGTTCACTAAACTCAATTAACAAATTTCAAAATATATTATAAATTAATATTATATTAAATTTATAATAGCCAATATGTTTTGCCTTAAACATTAAAGAGAAAACAAATATTTCATAAAATCCACTCTGTTTTTTTTGTTGTTTAAACTTATATCAGGATTCTCACAATTCTCTTGGTGTTCATTGTCAATCATCTAAAATAAGTGCAGTTATGTTAAATAGCATATCTTGGACAACATTGTAATTAGACTCAAGCTCCTTTGTTGTATAACTCCTCGAAATGCTTGAAGGTTGTCGTCTTTATTGCTGCAGATTCTTCCACTTAATATCCCCGATTCCTTTTTTCTTTGCAGCCTGCTTAACTCTTTTTTATATTAGTCAACCGTTCCAAGTTGGGAGGAGTTTTATATTTTAAGTTTGTAACTATTTTTTTTCATATAGCAAAGCTTGCTCTCCCATACATAAAGAGGTAATCCTTAAACCAGTGTACTCCATGCTTCCTAAATTATTGCCATAGCTTTGTCATCTTGGATCCATAGTGGATTTAACTTGAACGAGAGAGACCCGAAGTTCTGTGGAGGACGGAGACATAAAGTGATGGTTGTATTATCGGATACCCCAATGATATTATTTTTGATATAATAGTTTGGTTATTAATAAAACGATAGTTTTGGACAAAGAATCTATATACTTTAAAATATATAATGTTCAATTTGAACCAGCTCAAATCTAATGGCAATATTCTCAAGACTGAATAAATAGGCGTTACTAAACTATTATATAGAAATAACACACATAACTAATTACATCAGGTGAACATATCTTTCATTTGGGTTTTGATAGGCTCCGCTACAATATTTTATGTAATATAGATTCGAAGTTGCATTCTCTTTTATGTAATAAGTGTGTTAATGTAATCTAATTATTTAAGGCTTATTGTTATGGGTTATACGTAACAATGAAAATGAGAAATTAAAGTATTTCGTACCAAACCTCACATTCAACCATATTTGATTAATTTGGATCGATACCATTTGTAATATTTAAAACTTAAAACTGAAGTGAAAAGACCATAACAGTCGGAGGCATGAAAACCATGCCTTTCATCATAGGTAAAAGTTGTAGCTGCATTAATAAATCTCAAAACAGTGTGCATGAATTCTAAGCTGTGGGATTTGATAGTTGAGAAACGACCTTAGTTTGCATGAATTCTAAGCTGTTAGATTTGAAAGTTGAGAAACGACCTCTATTGGGTAGGGTTAAAATATGGTCCTTGATTTATCTTCATTGACCTGCAGTTACCGAGACCTGCGAGAAGCTTGCAGTGGTGGGGTGCAAGCGAACATGGTGGGTCTACCTGATAACGAAATACAACGTGAAGAAAGTGGCTGCTACGAGTCTTCTGAATGCCTGGTCCGGAAAAACATGAATTTGTATCGGAATAACCACCAGATATGGCAATGGAAATTACACAACTCATTGGTAAATCCTTTGTATAAGCAAATTTTAAGACATATAGATCTAATTAATTAAACTACTCGAATCAATATCAATATCAAAATGTAAAAAGCCCTAATACATTAGCTTGCCAAGAAAATGTCCTCGTATGCACAATGCACAGGAAACGTGCATGCCATATGATATCAATACTGTAAAAACTTTGTATGCTCCTCTACATAAAAAATGATAATTCAAAGGCTCTGTCACCGGAGAACTGGAAGAGCGGTGTGATTATCAGAAGCTTGGAAAATCTGTCAATCTATGACACACTGTTTTTAAAAATTACAAAAAGCATTACATAATACCCCAAGAGAGCATGGATGATATACTTTAAATTCACTTGTGATAATAAACTATTTGAGTTTCAGTCTGATGTGCAAGGCATATCGACCTGTCTCACATAGATTGATAAGAAATTATTAACCACAATCTGAATCCACCACAAAAATGGACCTTTGCTGCAAAAGTTATTACCAGGAAATTATCACCATCATGGTTTTCAAGTTTCCGATCCACCACAAATCTGCCATGGGCCACGACTGCGAATGAGGCTGTTAATGAACTATTACCAATGTTATCCCATCGGCTATTGTGGAGGTGAATTTGGCGGCCGTTGTTGCTGCGCTGAAAGTGAGAGCGAAAGCTGGAGATATGCCAGCGTTGCTGCAAGAACGGGCATTTAGATGTGCAAGGCAAATTGACCTATCTCACACAGATTGATATGAAACCACAAAAACTAATTCAGAACAAACCCAATACGAAGTTATATCATACAACAAAGAAATAAGGGAATCACTGTAGATCTGAGAGTATAGGTGTAGATTGTAAATTGTTTAGCATTTCAAACCCTATTTTTAATAATAGATCTCATAACTAATGGAAAAAGTATTTGTTTACCTAAAGCCGGCACAAAAAGTATTTTTTTAACAAATCTTGCTTAGCTTGTAGAGCTTTAAGAAAAATTGAATACCTCTTTGTATAAAAATTAGCAGAGAACCACTCCACCTAAAAACTTAATAAAAAAATGTCTGCGTAATTCTGTAGAGATTTAGTGGAATTCCACGTCTTTTTCTTCATCAGTTGATTGAAAAAGGATAATCAACATATCGAATTACACGGTCTCTCAAGCTCACACCATGCCCTAATACTTCATTCAACCCTTTCTAATCTCTCTTTTGAGCTTCTTGATTCAGCACCAGTTCCGCCATGGTCCATATGCTCAAAGATGTGTATGTTTGGTACTGCTAAAGCTAGCTTCTTAGGCCACAATTCTGTGCGTTGAACAAAATAAATTATCAGCCCCCAATAGTTACCATTCGGGGTGAATCGACTGACCCTCCCAAAGAACAATTTAAGGGTAGGTTAGGGAAGTGAAAAGAGAATTGGAATGGGTGGTGAACGTGGCTAAGAGATGGCGCATCTAGCATATGAATGTGAAACTAATACACTACCGTTACAATCTGCCCCTTGTTACTGGATCTGTTTGCATCTTCTACGCCATAACAGGTGCCAACACCACCTCTCGGATAATGGTGAATAGTCTATTAAGAACACTTTAATGGACAAAGATACAATAATTAAAATTATTCAAAAAAGTTCTTGTAACCGATTTTCCAGTAAACGAGCGCACAAGAGTTCTTTATCCTGTTTCATTTATCAAACCGTCCGAGGGACGGAGCATCATTGGGCATTGGAATTAACTGACAACCACTTGGCATTTGAATTAAATTATTTTAGTCAGGGTGTCGATTTAATTTAAACATGCATCTGAGTTAATTCATTAAATCTGGATGTTTCATTTGGGTGTAAGACGAAGCATATTCTGGGATCAAGCAAATCTGGCCATCGGCTATTAAAAAAATAATAAATCACCCACCCAACCCCATCCCCAAAAGTTAAAAGAAAACGCCTATGGGCGTAAATATGTCTCTATGCATACAAAACAATATGTAAAAGCTTTATTAAATTTTAATTATAATAAATAACATTTATTTTTAGACTTTATCACCTAAAATTTAGATTACAAAAGTGTGAATGCCCAGTTTTCAAAGTGTCAACGTTAAATTTCAGAAGTGTGAACATAAAATCCAAGAGTGTACATATGATATTAAAGTGTAAAAATCAAATTACTTAAATATTTAAAACGTGTAAATTTCGATTATAAAATTGTTAATTTTAATTTTAATTTCAATTTTAAAAGTGATTTTGACTTCAAAATTCTTAATTTTAATTCAAAAGTGTTAATATAGGATTATGATAGTGTCTATTTGAAAATTTATATTCCAATGTGTAAATATCGAATTCCAATATTAATGTATAACGTTTTGTTTATCTATGTATATATATCACTATGATATACATTGTTAAACATACCAACTACTAAAGAAAACCAAAATAGAAACAATTTCCATTGCATTCAAGAGATACATTTTTGTAAATATTTGAAGAAATTTACGATAAGGACACATGCATAGAATATGAGGACTAGTCTTTCACCTTTTTTTTGGTAAACACTATAACTAGATTATGATGGAAATATTCACATTGCCCACATCTTGGGTTAGGAAAGAAGAGAAACTAATCTTCAATAGTTTTAACTAAAGCTTAAGATAACTAATATTAACTACTACTTTATGTCATTAAAAATTATAATTAGTATGGAATATATTTTTACTAGCCTTAAGGTCTCATACATCAAAATCACTTTCATTCTTGCATTTTGTTTCATATGTTCTTGTTGTACCTCAATCACTACAAATCCCTTCCCATTTATTTTTATTGACTATCCTCTGCATCCTGACAGCACCCTATGATTGTTATCAACAAAGTCTTTGTTTTTGCATGTGTTGGGGTTCATGGCAACACCCCTGATAATTTTTGGGGGCTATTTTTCCAGAAAATGTTTAAATTTTTTAAATGTGTAATTTAATCACAATTATTGGATTGACGTATAATCTAATTTAGGTTAATAGATTAAGATTTTGGATGTTGTGGAATATCTAAATATTGTCTTATGAATGGCTAAGAAAACACAATGAGAAAGTGAGAGGTGTAGCAATAGTTCTAAGTTTTGTTGGCCTTCATGATTAAGGGTTTCTAGGTGAATCTTTGTGTATTTTGTGGGTGCCATTGTTTAATCATTGTTTTTATTAAGAATATATATGATTTGTTTCACTTCAGAAGTTTAAAACCTAAACGTGGTATAAGAGCTTGATTGTTGGCATCAAGGGGACAAATTTGTTGCTAAGAGTTCAGTTGGTTTAATAGAGCAATTTTATCTTGGGTCTCTAATAAACTTCGGTTTAGTGGGATATTTGCGGTGGAGATTCATGTGTTGAAAGAGAATGACAAACACTTCTCAAATTGAGATTGATAAATTTAACGGTTAGTGTTTTGAGCTATGGAATCTAAAAATGGAAGATATTATTATAGGTTGAGAATAATGCGTTGTTGTGGATTAAAGCACATGACCTACTACTATGGACAAAGAAGACTGAAAGAAGCTGGAAAGAAAGGTGAGAAGTACACTTCAATTTTTCCTATTATATTTGGTATTGTTGAATGTCATTGGAGAAGACACTGCAAAGAATATTTGGGTTAAGTTAGGAATTTATATAAGTCAAAATCCTTAGTAAACAAGTTGTTTCATGAAGTTGTATCATCTTAGGATGGATGATAGTGACTTAGTGATGGATCATATTAGTGTCTTTAATACTCTTGCAAGTCAAATTATATTTGTTGATATTAAGATGGAGGAAGAAGACAAATTACATTATTTTGTTAGACTCTTGGAACAATATGATTGTAGCAATTGGTAGTTATACTCAAACCACATTGAAGTTTGATGATATAATGTGTTGAGTATACGTTATATTCTTTGCATGTGTGTGTGCGGAGGGGGTGCATCTTTGACTGCGCAAATGATGATCCCCTCCATCCAGTGTTCTATTGTATGTGTCAAGCACTGCGCGAAGCGCTAGCTAAAGGGAGGTTATAGGGTGGGGGGTGTGCCAACGCCCTCTCTATTCCACGAAGCGAGTTCGGACTTTTTTGGGCTATTTTTGGATTCTTTTCTAAAATATGTAATTTAATATTGGTTAAGGGTTTGGAGTCTATTTTCTAACCTGGGTTAACAGATTAGGGTTTTGTTACATGTATGTTGCACAATACCTATATTTGTATTGTGAGTGGTTAATAATCAATATGAGAAAATAAGAGGTGAGGCTTTAAGTTTTGTTGGTTTTCCTGGTTAAGGGTTTCAAGGGTAAATCTCTATTTATTATCTATGAATGTTGTGGTGTAATCTCTATCTTACTTAAAATAGTATGTATTATTTTCTTCTCTACACGGATTTAAAATTTACATGTGGTATCAGATCTCGATTATTGGCTTTATGGGGAACGCCTTTGTTGTTGAGGGTTCGACGTGGTTGATAGATCTTGGGTCTGTGATAAACCTAGGTTCAGTGGGAGCCTTGCAGCATTGATTTGTGCATTTAAAGAGAATGGGGGAGCAGTTTGAGAATCGATATAGAGAAATTTAGCGGCCAGAACTTTTAGCTATGGAGGCTCAAAATGGAGGATTTTCTTGTAGATCGAGAAGAGTGGATTGTTGTGGATTTGGGGTAAACAACCCGCTGGAACGTCGAAAGAATATTGGGATAAATTAGATAGAAGGACGAGGAGTACAATACAAATGTGCTTATCAGACTCCGTGTTGTTGAACGTATCTAGAGAAGATAGTGCAGTAAAACTTTAAACGAAGCTAGGGAGTTTATATCAATCAAAATCCTTGGTAAACAATTTGTTTCTTCAAAAGAAACTGTATCACCTCAGAATGGGTGAAAATGAAACAATGTCAAATCATCTAAACATTGTCTACAATACTATGGTAAGTCAAATAACCTCTGTTGGCATTAAAATGGCTAAAGAAGATAAATGTATTACATTATTGTGTTCCTTTCTAGATTCTCGGGATAACCTAATTGTGGCAATAGGTAGTGCTAGTCAAGCAACCTTAAAATTTGATGAAATAGTATCATCCCTGTTATCAGAAGAGATGAGGCAGAAATCCATGGATAATCATAGCATGGATTCCTTATCTATGATAGGTTTCCCCCTGAAGAGAAATAAAAATAAGGGATCTGGGGGGAGATCTAAATTTCCAGGAAAATTTATAAGGAAGTGTTGGAAATGAGGTAAAGTTTGGGCCCTATAAAAATAATTGCAAATATAAGAATGTTGAAAAAGAAAAGAGATCTGAATATACCCCTTATACAGAGGTGAATACCTCCTCAAAAGGAAGGGATGTGTACCTAGCTTCCATAGGTAATCATTCAGATCATGATATATGGTTGATTGGATCAGGTGAGTCGTGTCATATGACCCCTCATAGGGAGTGGTTTTGTAAATATGAAAAGTACGATGGAGGAGATCATGGATAATTTTAAGGACCCATACTTATTTAAAAGTGTATAAACCTTGGTGAATCTTACCAATTCTTAAAATGTCAACTATAAAATATTTGGCAATATTTTTCTAAAATTATTTCAATTGCTATGGATTTTATATAGTTTATATAATAATTTGGCGATTTTTAGAGTGAAAACAGTTTACCCCATCAAAATCGAGCGAAACAGGGCTTAAAA
This sequence comes from Larix kaempferi, assembly GCA_027924585.1. Taxonomy (NCBI): domain Eukaryota; kingdom Viridiplantae; phylum Streptophyta; class Pinopsida; order Pinales; family Pinaceae; genus Larix; species Larix kaempferi. Next base: position 2,574,312 of record BSBM01000565.1, read on the forward strand.
AAATGCAAATTGGTGAATCGTTTTTGGAAAAATAGCCCCATGGGCTAAATTTCGCCACTAAAATTATCCTTGGAGGAGATGTGTTCTTGGGAGATGATTCAACAGCCAATATCATTGGACGTGGAAGTGTAAAGTTGAAGCTTGAGGATGGAAGGATTAGAACTTTCCCTGGAGTACTACACATTCTAAATCTAGTAAGAAACTTGATATATGTTGGAAAGTTGGATGTTGCAGGTGTACATATTGTGTGTGGAAATGGAAAATGAAAAATGGTTCTAGGATCAATGGTTTTAATGAGGGGATTTCGAAGGGGAACATTGTATAGAATATTGGGAAGCACCATCATCAATGAATGTAATAGTTCTGTTGTGCTTGAGGAAGGAGATACAGAAGACAAAACCCTGACTGCATCAGGTGGAAAGATAATTCTATGGAATCAAAGATTGGGGCATATCAGAGAAAAAGGACTTCGAGCATTACAAAGTAAAGGTATGGTTGAAGGTATGTCTAATTGCACTATAGATTTTGACTTCTATGAACATTGCATATATGGAAAACTGAATCGAGTAAGATTTGCATCTGGTGCTACAAGAGCAAAGAGAATTTTAAATTTAATACATAGTGATGTGTTTGGACCCTATGCATGTTACGTCATTACGCAGATCTATGTACTATGTTTCATTTATGGATGAATTCTCAAGGAACACATGGATTTATTTCTTTTGAAAGGAATTTGAAGTATTTTCTAAGTTTAAAGAATTTAAGGCTCTTCTAGAGAGTTAGACATAAAATAAAATAAAGGTGTTGATGATAGATAATGGTGGGGAGTTCTGCAGGAATGAATTCGATGAATTTTGTAATAAGTGTGGTAGAGAAAGCTAGAAGACTACTCCATACACACCTTAACATAATGGAGTTGCAGAAAGGATGAATTGGATGCTGATGGAAAAGGAAAGGAGCATGCTCAATAGTGCCGAGATAGGACAAGATCTCTAGGAAGAGGCAGTTGATATTGCATGTTACTTGGTAAATCGAACACCCACATCAACATTGGTTGACAAAACTCTGCATGAGGTATGGACTGAAAAGAAACCCTCTATTAAACATATGATTTTTTTTTAGTTTTGATGCTTATTTACATGTTCCAAAGGATAAAAGGAGTAAGTTGGATAATAAAGATAAAAAATGCATCTTTATCGATTATAAAGATGGTCTGGAAGATTATAATCTTTGGAATCCTATAATTAAGAAGATTGTTTATAGTAGAGATGTTGTCTTTAGAGATATTAAATAATTTATCAAACATGAAGTGACTCCAATGGAAAAGGAACCATAGAAAATAGAGGTTCAGTTCGAATATGAAGAATCTGACGGAAACATAAGAAGCTGAATCATAAGAACAAGAACCTCATACCCCATTTTTGAGGAGATCATCTCATGAAAGAAGGAAACCAAATAGGTATTCCCCTCCTAATTTTCATTCTAATTTTTCTTTATCTATTACTGATGATGATCCTAGAAATGTGAAGGAAGCTATTGATTCAGAGGATAGCGATATCTAGAAGAAGGCCATGGTTGAAGAAATGGACGCCTTGGAAAAAAATGAAGCTTGGGATCTAGTTCAGTTACTAGATGGAAGAAAATTCATTGGAATAAAATGGTTGTTTAAAAAGAAGTTGAATGTAGAAGGTAAAGTGGAGAAGTACAAAGCCCTCTTAGTAGCAAAGGGATATTCTCAGGTAGAGGGAATTGATTTTGGTGAAATATTTTCTCCAATTTCAAAATTAACATCTATGAGATTCCTTCTTTCTATTGTTGCTTCTTTTGATCTTGAAGTAATGCAGATGGATGTGAAGACAATGTTCCTACATGGGTACCCAAAAGAAGAAATGTACATGAAGCAACTTGAAGGATTTACAGTAAAGGGTAAGAAGGAGCTGGTGTGCAAGCTAAAGAAGTCCCTTTATGGTCTAAAATAGTCACCAAGGATGTGGTATCAGAAGTCTGGCACATACATTTTTGGACTGGGATTTGTGAGAAGCAAATCTGATCATTGTGTCTACTGCAAGCAAGTTGGAGAACGTTTTTTTTATGTAGTGTTGTATGTCGAAGACATGTTGTTGGTTGGAAACAACATGAAGTCTATCAAGGAGGTGAAAATACAGATATCCTCCAAGTTCGACATGAAGGATCTCCGTGCTGTTAATTTCGTCTTGGGGATGGAGATTAAGAGAAACTGTGCAGAAAGGAAAATATGGCCAAGCCAAAGAAAATATGTGGAAACAATGTTGTATAGGTTTAATATGTCAGAATGTAATCCAGTAAAATTTCCTATTCTTGTAGGTGTGAGATTATCTACAAAACAGTGTCCCAAGATTGAAGAAGAAAAATAATGCATGTCCTATGTTCCTTATGCTAGTGCAGTTGGAAGTTTAATGTATTCCATGGTATGCACTAGACCAAACATTGCCCATGTAGTGGGATTTTTTAGCAGGTATATGTCAAAACGAGGAAAGGAGCACTGGACAACTATGAAGAGGGTGTTCAGGTATTTATGTGGAACAATAGATAGTGCAATATATTATCAAAAAATAATTGGATGGGATAGAGTGTTGAATGTACGTGGCTTTGTTTATGATGACTGGGATGGAGATCTAGATCGTATAAGATCTATGATTGGGTATGTATTGAACCTATTTGGAGGTGCGATCAATTGTATGAGTAAGAGACAGGTTGTAGTGGCACTATCAAATACAAAAGTTGAATACATGGCAGCCACTCATGCAAGTAAAGAGGTTATGGTTGCAAAGATTATGTTCGGACATTGGGTTTGAACAACAAGCTGTAAGGTTAGGTTGTGATAGTCAAAGTGCAATATTCTTGGAAAAGAACCTTGCTTATCACTCAAGAATGAAGCATATTGATGTGCAGTTTCACTTTGTAAGAGAAATGGTTGAAAGCAAGAAGGTATTACTGGAGAAAGTCGACACTTTGAATAATGTTGTAGATTCATTGACAAAATCTGTGAGCATTGAGAAGTTCTCTTGGTGTAAAGGACAAATGGGAATTTGTGGCTTGGATTGTTGATCCAATAAAATATTGTACCCCTTGTATGCAAAGAAAACGAGAAGTGGGATAATGTTGAGTATGTGTTATATTCTTTGCATGTGTGTGGAGGGCGGATGCATCTTTGATCGTGTAGCTAACGATCCCCTCCATTTAGTTCTCTACCATATGTGCTGAGTGTTGCGAAAAGCACTGGCTCGAGGAGTATTATGGGGGGGTATGTTGATGCCCTCCCCTTTCTGCGAAGCGAGTTCGAAATTTTTTGGGCTATTTTTGGGTTCTTTCTAAAAATATGTAATTTAATCCTAGTTAAGGGATTGGAGTCTATTTTCTAATCAGGGTTAACATATTAGGGTTTTAGATGCCGTGGAATACCTATATTTGTATCCTGAGTGGTTAATAATCAATATGAGAAAATAAGAGGTGCAGCTCTAAGTTTTGTTTGTTTTCTCGGTTAATGGTTTCTAGGGTAAATATATGTGTATTATGTGTGAATGTTGTGGTTTAATCTCTATTTTGCTTAAAATAATATGTATGCTTTGCTTCTCTGCATAGTTTTAAAACTTACATAGTGGAATCCTTGTTATCAGAGGAAATGAGATGAAAAACCATGGATATTGAGCTAACATATGCCTTTTTTGTGAGAGTTCATCCCTGAGTCAAAAATCAAATTATGTCCTTGAGAGGTAGATCTAAGTCTAAAGGTAGATCTAAATCTCCAAGAAAATTTTTAGGAAATGTTGGAAATGTGGTAAACTTGGGAATTATATGAAGGATTTCAAATCAAAAAATTTTATACAGGGAAGGGATCTAATGGCTAGAGGTGAAGAACTCCTAAGAAGAAGTAGGGGATGTGTACTTTTCTTCTATAGGTACCCATTCAAATAATGATGTATAGTTGATTGAATCGGGTGTTTCTTTTCATATGACTCCTCACAGGGAGTGGTTTTGTGAATATGAGAAGTATAATGGAGGTGATCTTTCATACGAGATGAATTGGTATCCAAAATAATGGATGTGGAAGAGTTAAGTTTCTTATCAAATATAGAAGGATTAGAACTTTCCCTAGGGTTTTTCACATTCCAAAATTGGCTAGAAACTTGATATCCATTAGTAAGATGAGTGATGTACGTGTATAGACTATGTTTGGAAAATAAATATGCAAAATGGTTAAAGGAGAAATGGTATTAATGAGGGGAGTCCGGAATAGAACCCTATACACGCACATGGTAATCACTATAAACAATGGGTGTAACAATCTCGTTGTTCCTGAGGAAGTAAATAAAAAAGACAGATATCCTAGTGTATGTGGAGAGAAGACAATGCTACGACATCAACTATTAGGACATATTGGCAAGAAGGGAATTTGAGCATTATATGGGAAATATATGGTTGAAGGTATGTCTGATTTCAAACTAGATTCTGATTTATGTGAACATTGAATATATGGTAAACAACATTGGGTAAGATCCACATCTTGTGCCACAATATGCAAAGATGTTTTTGGACATGTGCATGTTCCATCATTAGGAAAATATGTGTATTATGTTTCATTTATATACCATTTTTCAAGGAACACATGGATTTATTTCCTCCGAAGAAATCTGAGGCCATTGATAAATTTAAAGAGTTTAAGGATTTTGTAGAGAATTAAGCAAGTCATAAAAAAAGGTGTTGGTGATAGATAATGGTGGAGGGTTCTACAAAAATGCATTCAAGTAATTTTGCAAGAAGTATGGAATAGAAAGGCATAGGACTACTCCATACACACCTCAATAGAACGAAGTTTCATAAATAATGAATATGATTTTGATGGAAAAGGAAAGGAAGCTTAGTGGTGCTTTAATATAGGATAAGAATACTGGCCAAAGGCAATGGATATTATTAGAGTATGTAATGATGACTTGTGAGGTGTTGTTGGTAGTGTATTGACCATATATATCAAAGAAGACATAATAACTCTAATACTATAAAATGGAGCTATCCCACATGCATCATGTAATAAATTCTCCTATTACCATTCTTTATATAAGGGAAGTGGTAAACTATTTATCCCACATGTGTTATGGGATGCAATTCTTCCATACCTCTAGCTATATAATAGAGGGTGAAGGAGACCCTTTTAGGGTATGTTGGTGAAGCATAATTGTGCCATGATGTGAATATGGAGAGTGATGTCATTCTTATATGATGATGCCATGTATTATAAGATGGATATTTCTGAAGAATAAGAAGACAATTCCTTCCTGTGGATGTTTCCCCATATGGGGTTTTACCATGTATATATGGTTTATCATTTCTTTTCTCTTGTCTCTAGTTTCATACTTTGATTATTTTTTCTTGTATGGATAGAAGGTTAAACTAGTAGATTTTTTCTTTGCATGTTATCAAACATATTGTTTTATTTTTATGCATATTCTTAATATTTTAACATGGTATCAGAGTTGTATTTTTATGCATACTATGCTCTACCTTCTTTGGTAATTTTTTGAATTCTTTTCTTTACAAGCAACAATTATTCAATTTTTTACGGGGGGCTCCATATCTAGTAGATTTTTCACTAGATATATTAAACTTTTGGGGTTATTCTTTAGATGTGGGCATTTTCTAAATGTTTGAGAATTGTTTTCCAAACCCTAACCCTCACCATTTATTTTTTAGATTTTTTCTACTCTTTCTTGATTTTTTCTGTAGATATGAGTTGAAATTCATTGAATTTACTAACTTGATACTAAGGATGTATCTTAACTGCAACAAATTTGTTGTTTGTTTGGATCTGATTGTGTTTTTTCATAGGTTTCCGTACAGGAGGGCGACTGGTTTTGCAACTTTATGTTTTTCGATAGTTTAGGGGAGTTTAGGGAAGACATGGACCTTTTTGTTTAAGGAAGTGCATGCACACATGCCTTTCATTAATAAAAAGCATGTACACACACGTATGTCATGCAGATAAATCATGTGGGCCTTATTTTCGGCAAAATATTCACTAAAAGCAATTTTTTGTTCGTTGTTTATGTTGTAGGTTTGCATATTCATTAGTAAGCTATTGTTAGGTTTCATCATTAGTGAAATTCAATTTTATTCACCATTTATTTTTGGCATTAGCTTCTTTCCCTTTTTGCATTAGGGTTTAGTCTCTTAGTTTATTCGTCGTGTTTCTAGAGGTTGTGTCTTGTTCATGTTTTACTTGCCCCTAACCTTATTGTGCATAAGATGTTTTGACATTTTTAGGAGCATGTATCTCTAGCATGTTATCATGGTGACAACAAGAAATTGACCAACTCCTAAGAATCAGGTGCTTTTTGGAAATATTTTATAATCTATAAGTGATATCATTATTTTATTTGATATTTTTTGCTCAATATTATGACATAGTATCACTCTTCTAATGATGATGATGCTTCTAACATGGTATCATATTATGCTCTCTATCTATATGTTGTTTGTGTAAAAGCAATTTCATATTCTCTATGTTTCATATATCATGTCATGTATTTTCCTTTATGGGTTTATCATGTTCATTATATGCTTTACTCTTGGAATTTCTTTTGTGCAGATTGTCTCTTTGTTTACTTCACTTTATCCATAGGGGTCTCTGTGAAGAGTTGTGGGACAACTTGATTTTGTTGTTCCTTCATATCTTAAGCATATTGAAGTTGTTATCTATCATTATTCAACATTTTTCCTCTCCATGGCTTATCCTTGATGGAATAAAAGTTGAAACCTTTTGTTACTTTATCCGATATGTTTGAAGTTGTAATTAAGAAGGAATATAATATGATAAATACCATATAATATAACCTTATTCTACTTATAATATAATGAAATGAACGACCATATTCTTCTCTCAATCATGATGATTATTTGTTGGACACATGCTTTGATGGATAGACCATATGAGGGTCATGTATTTGCAACGTAATCTTCAGTAGAGTTGTTTGGTTATGAAGACTGTATGTTGGGAAAAAATATGATGTTTAGTCCATTTGGGGTTCCTGTATTTGATATGAGGTCTACTATAGAGTTATTGTATATATTAGACCAATTGTGATTGCAGTCTTCTCAATAGTAAAAAATGAGAGATTAGTGACCAAGTGACCAAAAACTTTGGTCACCACAGTTTTTTCAAGGGATAAATGACCAAAATTGAGAAATTTTAAGTGAACTAACTAAAAATGACCAATCGGGTCACTGGATAAGGACTAAACTAAAAATGACCAAGATAAATGACCAATTTGATCACAGGATAAGAACGAAGTTAAATATGACCACATAACAATTGGTCATTTTTAGTTGTCTCGCTCTGACAATGGAAAATTACAATTTTGACATTGAATTTGTACAATTTACTAAATTTTAACACTGCAGATGGATTCAGAGACCCCCTATGCAAACGGATTCGGAGACCCCTTTAGGGGGTCTCTGAATCTGTCTGCAATGTTAAAATTTAGTAAATCGAAACATTGTAGATCATGGATTCAGAGACACGAGTGATCATCATGTAAATTGTGTCACTCGACGCAGACAATGCAAGTACAAAATTGTAATTCGAGCCATGACACAATTTGCATGATCATATAATGACGTATATCGCCGATTTAATTAAAACCAAATTGATCATCTGTGTGATATATTGGCTAATGATGTCATTATCATACCCGTCATTAACATACATCTTCAATATAGGCATAATTTAATAATTGTAATTACAATCATGTATATTAACAGGGTCACACCGGCCAACGCCTAGGCGCAACTCACACAACGTCACATGCCATCAAATTACCTGGTCAACTAGCTTTCAAATTAATGGGATTTCGAATGAGGAGATCAGTCAATGCAAAATATATGAATATGATGCAATTTCTTGGTCAATTAATTAATAAGATATGTTGCAGTTCAACAAAATCCTTTCTATTCAATGATGTTATTAATTAATAAGGTATGTTGCAGTTCAATAAGAGAAATGGGAGAGAGATTACGAATGAATTTGAATAGAACCTTGTAAAATGTTTTGAAATTACTTATATAAATAAAGGCTAGATCTCCATGTAGATGGGGAGGCATTGAGTCCTAGAGCTCGCCAATAACCCTAGATGCATGCTCATCAATGGCCCTAGATTGTTTCTTCACATGCTATTTACCTCCTCACATTATAAGAACCACATCACTAGCTCTATTTCCCAAGCATAGAACAACTTTATTCTTCACTTGCTCTTTACCTTCTCACATTATAAAAACCAAATTACTAGATCTATTTCCCAAGGATAGAAACAATTTAACCAAGCTTTTGTATAATTTTTCTTTCCATTAACATACAATGGACATAGGAATCCATACTCTTAATGGCATGGACTTTTCTTTCCATCTTTATTCCACTTCACTTGCTCTTTACCTTCTCACATTATAAAAAGCAAATTACTAGATCAATTTCCCAAGCATAGAAAAAATTTAACCAAGATTTTGTATAATTTTTATTTCCGTTAACATACAATGGACATAGGAATCCATACTCTTAATGGCATGGACTTTTCTTTCCATATTTCTTCCAAAATAATTTTTTTATTAAAAATTGAATGACTAAGGTAAAGTTACTAAGATATATCCCCGTAAAAACATAATGTTGTGATCTCTTTAGCTAAAATACCCTCCATCTCACAAAAAAACTCTCTTTATAAGGCAAAAAATGATCCACATTTGTTTGGAAAGATAGATCATGGCCTTACTATTATATGACTCAATATTTGGGTAGGGAATGACTCTTGCATAATTTTTAGAATCACTATTAGTTTTAGTTCCAAATTAATCTTTTACGAATAATTCCATATACCCTTACTAAACCCTTGCACTCTCTCTTAGGTGGGTAAGGAAGGAGGAAGGAAGACTTGTATATTGGTGGTTCTATTGGAAGGCCATCATTGAGTGCTTGGAAGGAAGGAGGAACCAAAGGACAGCGAAGACCCATGCTCAATGACAGTCCCTCCCTCACGTACCTTGCTTATTGGTATTCTTATTGGCAGTCTGGCAGGAGGAATCCCAGTATATTTTCTATCTATTTCTCTCGTCTCTTTCTAAAGTAGTACCAACTACCATTTCTATCTAGTACCTCCACCACCACCCTCCCAATTTTTTGAGCCCTATATATAAGGAGTTGCAATTTAAAGATTACAAATTTGTCAACTATTACTATTACATAAGGTCGTTTTACAATAAAGTGAAGACAAATGAAGGGTTTGTAGTGTATTACATGGAAACACTTGTCAATATCAGTAAATGCTTGAGAAATGTCCTAGGAGCATTTCTCAAAGGCCAATAAATGTTTAGGGGGGATTTTTAGGGGTTACCTAGGCATCTCAATGTTCTTTCCAAAAGGAAAAATGGTACTAGGCATTTCTAGTAACAAAGCTTTAAATCATGGTTGAGAAAGTAATGAATATGCATCACTCCAACTACTTTACTAGGTTTGTTTTTGGAAGGGGTTTTATGATGCATCCTAATTGTTTAATGATTTCACTTTACATGGAATATTCATCAATTCTTCCAAGGCTAGCATTTATTGTTTAAGTCACATCAACATTAATTTATAAAGTTTCTTTATAATAAAGTACGAATAAAAATCAAGTCATAACATCAATTATAAAGTTAAAATATAATTGAATAAAGTACTATGTAAAAAATCAAATCATAATAGTCACCTTATAATAAAGAAAATCACATCATAAAAAATCAAGTCACGACATCAATTTATAAAGTGAACATAGAATTTAAAAAGTACAATGTTAAAAATCAACATCAATTTATAAAGTTAATATAGAATTTAGTAAAGTACAATGTAAAAAATCAACATCAATCTATAAAGTTAAAATATAATTAAATAAAGTATAATGTAAAAAAATTATTTCATAATACATCAATCTAGAATGTAATAAAGTTTAACTTAAAAAAATTCAAAAGTGTTTTGAGAGGTGCTTTCTACATTGAAATATGAAATATAAAGTTGATTAAAACTTCACAATTAAAAATTAAAATAAATATATATACTGAAGGGAAAGAAATAAATTCATGTTAAAATTTATAATTTATAATTTAATATTGAAAGAAATTTATCTATTAAAGGTTAATAAATAAATTCATATTAAAATTATAACTTAATATTGAAGAGATTGTGATATAAAGTTATTTAAAAATAATAATATTAGTGGAAAAAAGTTATTTTAAAATAATATTAGGGGGAAGTTGAAAATGAATGGCATGACTAATGAACTCTACTCAAATAATTTGGATGACCAATTTTGATTGTAATATGAAAACCCGCCATTGCAATATTGAATTTTGAAGGATGCCAAATAATTTGGATGATAAATTTTAAGTATAATATGAAAACCCACCATTGCAATATTGAATTTTGAAGCATGTTGGCAGTGGGCTTGCCTTGCCTTCGATAGGTTGGATTCTTTCTTTCAAGGAGACAGATTGAAGTACGAGCAGCATGAATCGAAAGATCTCCTGTTTGGGTTAAAAAAATTTCATCCAGCAAAAATTGCTCAACAATAAACCATACAGATCCAACTACCCACGTGGAGAAATGTTCAAAAAACCTTCGATCTACAGGGCTATCAAGTATAGTGGTTTTCAGAGAATTAAGGCAGATTCTATGCATATAGAGAAATGTATCTTCAGAGGCACTAGATCGTTATCTTTGTCTAGTTAGAAGCATGAAGATGGGCATCTTGCAAACAGATCTAAGATTCCATTCTCATTATTTCTGCATAGTCCAAAGAGGCAACAGAGGTTCTAGGTTCCATTCATTCTGCAGAGGTAAAAGAGTAATTTTATTTTCTTTGGCTGAGAAACTAAAATGTGTCAGGCATCGAGGCATCCAGTCTCAGCAGCAGTTCAATCCCCAGCACTGGTTCAATCCTTTGCATCATCGACGCCACCTTGCTCTCCCTCGGCTCCAGCCACCACTGAGGGAGGGGCCAATAAATACAACTTCCCTCCACGGCCGTTTACCTCCTTGGGGTTAGTTGGCACTGCGAAATTAGGGTTATCAAATCGTGGAAAGACAGCTAGTTTTTATTCTACTTCAAATATGAAGATAATGCAGACAATACCTGGCATTGCTAGGTATGAAACCACAATAGCACATCAGGAAACAACATATGATTCGGTTGAAAAACACGAGTAACAAGTAGAGGTATAATTAATATTATTGCCACCATCTTAATTGCCTCAATTTCCTCGTCTAGGCATCAATGTTTATGGGTTTGCATCATATTGTTGGCTGAGTGGCTTTGAGATTTTTTTTCATTGTCTTGATTTGCTTTATACTATTGTTTAAGTGGATTTCATATTTTTTTTGGTTCTCTGAGTTTCCATTGTACTATTGGCTGAGGGCCTTTCAGATTTGTTTTATTATTATTTACATCATCTAGCTAAATTCAATTTGGGGGCTATGTTCTATAGGTTAGTCGTCTTTTGGATTTGATAGTACACAACTTGTACAACCACAAAGAAGTATTCCTCCATGAGTAAGTCAGGTGAGAAAATTATGATGATCTGAGCTCATAGATAAAATGACCAGAAAATGTCAAGCCCTGGGCTATAATTGGATATGTTTACTCGAACTTCATGCCAAGTTTTGGTCTATAATTGGATAATTGGTCAAAAATGGATATGTTTACTTGAACTTCATGCCAAGCTATGGTCTGTAATTGGATCATTGGTCAAAATTTCCATATCAAGTTCTTGTCTATAATTGGATATATTGACCAATAACCCTAAATCCAAAATATTATGTCAAGTTTTAGTCATAGTAGAAAGATTTGGTAGTATTGACCTATAAAGTACAGAAATTAGCAGTTGTATTAAATTTGGCTAGTTTTCTATACAATATGGATATGATATAGTCAAACCCAATTTTACTACTCTGAGGGTGAAATTCATCTAAAATACGAAACAAAACTCATCCATATGGTTGTCATATCATTAAAAGAATGGTTGTGGTACTGTCCTCCCATCCATATGGTTGTCGTGTCATTCAGGTGAGTCTGAATGTTATAATATTCAACTAATTGTTCTCCTTTTAATCTGTCAAATTGGTTATTTGCATGCCAGAATTTGATTTTTCAAATTGTAATGGTGATAAAGAGTGTTGGAGCACTGCAAAGAGGACAATATACAGAGTATTATGATGGATGAGACCCTGCAATCTGTTTGCACTCTGGCACAGTATCAATATGGAAAATATGTGATACAGGTTTTCAACTTCTTTTCTAATAGAATTCAATGATCAATGATATCTAAATGTGGCTTCCCTCAATTTTATTCAATTTATTAAGTTCAATCAGTAGAGCAGTTTCAAATTAGTGTGTAACTAGTAAGTCCACATAATGCATGCTATAGAGGCTCATTTACAAAATGTTGTACAGGGAAATGTGAGAGTTGTTCCGGTGCCACATTTGTTCCCCTAGAGCCAAGTCCAATACAAATACATAACCTTTTTTAATTAATCTTCCATTGGTTGTGAACCCTTGAGCTGGTTTCTAAATAATCTATCCTGAAAAATACAATTTTAGTTACAAAGTATTTATTATTTCACCTAGCAGATTGTTTTGCAGGGATTCATTTCGTTTTTTCTCAATATATCTGTTACAACAAAATTTCGTCATCATGATTCATGTGTCAACTCAGTTCCTTTTAATCCTTGAAGTTTCCCTGGATAGAACATCATTGAGCAAGTTGTTGACTTTGTCTTCCACCATTCCTAGTAATGTTGGTGCATCTTGCTGCCCAACAAGGGGCACCAAACCTTGGATGGCACCTGATGTATGCTAGCATCCTGCGCTACTGGCTCAGATTGCTACCCTCATGCAACCCGCTTCTGACCCTTCCTGGTGCCTGTTGTCTTCATGCATAGTGTGCAAGGGTTGGTTACATTGGATAACAAGGGGATTCGAGCGAATTATTGAAGTTGAGTGACATGGATACCTATCCCTAATTGGTAGGAATAGTTGGTATTCGGCTCCTAACCTAATGGGAAGATCCCTTAGACCTATCCCCCTAATCCTCAACCTACTCTATCCTCCTAGCCTTATAAATAAGACCTCTCTCTCCATTGAGAAGGGAGGAAGGAATATAACACTTACATGATGGTGGAATTACCCTAGGTGATCCCTATTCATCTCTTGGGAGGCACACACACCCTTTGGAGGCTTGGATTGGATTGTTGGAGGAAGGTTACAGCATTAAGGCTTGGGTTGTAATCATCACTCTTCTATGTATTTCCCACTTATTTACAGTAATATAATCTCTTTCCATAAATGTCTTTGTGTTAATTATATTTAGATCTTTCTTCCTTAACTTTTAGCTTAGGTCAGTTAATGTTTAGATGTGCTTTTACTGTTTGTTTGTCTCTATATGCTTGACAGGGTTTTGCAGCTTGAGATCTGAAGACCATGGAGCTTGGAGCAACAAAGAGGAGAAGGATTCACGAATCTGAAGGTAAGACATCTATCTATTTTAATCTCTAATCGATCTAGGAAATTAGTTTATATTATCTATTCATTTGTTATAGATCCACCTGGACTAGGGAGATCACACTCGCGTCCACTCGAGTAGATTATCCATAAACAAATATGGCGACCATACTAGGGAAAAAACATAGTTTTGATTTCAATTTGATTTGTTTCATTGATTTATGTTGATTCATTTTCTAGCCTCCTAAGCCCCTACCATATTTGAATTTTTGCTACTACAGAGTCTGTTGGGTTTCCCTGAATCAGTCTGGGATCAAGATTAGACCTATTACTTTATGTATTTGGAGATCTTTGCTTTCTTGCTTCTTACTATTCGCTTAGCGCACCTGGGGTGTATAGTCCTTGTGCTCACTGTCCATGAGCATCCTGTGCCATTGGAGCCCTTAGCCTGAGTACAACTTGCGCCATTGGCTCCCTTAGCCTGCACATAGACTGTGTCTGGCGCTCTAGTGCATAAGAGTAGACTGCACCATCACTTGTTACTTGGTTTTTAGCACATTTTCTCCATTTTTAGTGATTTGGTCTGATTGATTGAGCTCTGCATACTGTATGATTTAGTCATAGAACCCCTAGGTCCTGCTTGTCTCTGTTTGAGTTTGACTTGGTTGATTTTGGGTCTTAATCTATCCAAGTGAGCAATTTGGTAGTGGTGGGAAATTTCAATCCTCCATCTATCCACTTTGTCTTGCGATCCCCGATTCCCTTTCCATATCAGTTCAACTTGTTAGGTATGATTCCTAACCCCTTCCTACATTCATTCATTGAGTCTTGATTGCAATTTTGTTGTTTGATTTTGCGTGTGTTTGTGTCCTTTTTGAGCTTTGGGTGATCTCTTTCCTTTGGGAATTTCCAGCTTATCATAGTTGGTCAAGACATCATCTTTGATTTTCTGAATGGTAGATCTAAAGAGAATTATAATTATCAGATCCGTTATGAGCATTTGAGTAAGGAAAACAAACTTTTATAATCTTCATTTCAAGTCTTATTCTTGGAATTATTGGGAAGAATTTTCATACTTTGGGATAAAAATATTTGGAAAGCTTGCATGATCAATCTCGTACTTTCTCAGTTATGACATCTCGTTCATTTCTTAGAAAGGTATAAGCATATTTGAGTTTTCGCAAAGCATCTTTGAAGATTGAAAATTCTCATTCTTTGATTTTCCTTCATCTTTTAGGTCATTATTTCGAAAGTTAGATATTGTTACATTTTTAAAGTGAAATTCTTCTTTCCATGTTTCGTAGATTCGAATAAATTGAAAAGAGAAGGAATAAAAGCATTTACATTTTGGTGTTTGTTAGTTTTTGTGATTCTGTTGGCATGTTGAAAAGAGTACTTCGTTGTCTATTTCATGTATTTTGAATTATAGGGGTACTTGTTTATTTTTTCTTATATCGGCAACAAAGGAATTTCTCCCTACCTTAGATAGAATTCATTGAATTGGAAAAGAAAAAAATTGCATTTTGCATATAGATTATGTTGCAATGTTTAAATTCTTGTCTACACTCCATGCATTCACCTAACCGCTGAAGATAAATTAACTGTAGTGTTAGTTTAAAACTTTCGAGTAACTTGTGTGATAAGTCAGCGACATGTTCCAACATCATTAAGCGTGATAGCTGTCATTATCTGCCTGCACTGCATCCCGGGGCCTGCAGTTCTTCCACGTACCAACCGGTATATTGAACGGCCTTTCACGTACCCTTGGGTATATCGAAAGTTACTTCACGTACTCGATAGTATATCAGAAGAATCTTGTCGTACCGTTTTGCATTAGACAACACCACTACATATTTGAGCTCCCACGTACCTTGCGTATATTGGGAGACCATTCTAGGATTCCCATACCAAATGAGTTAGCCTATTGTCCGTTTTGGCGTGGCAATACACTGATAACAACACTCGGGGATCCACTATGCACATGCTTCACGTAGTCGGGTTATACGGTCAGGGGTACGATCCTAATATTCCCTGGTTAGTGCTCTGAAATATTGGGCCGAGTATAACTGTTGGACCCTATGGTATATCGCGAGTTTCACCGCCTTGACAATCTTGTGAGGTTCCATACCTGTGAATCCCCACCTCCCACATAATTTTACTTGCAGCTTTAGCTTGTGTATACATTGGATTGATTTTTTCTTTTTTTATAGGTTTCACTTAGGAAAAATTTTGATATGGTCATCCTAGTCGATCAACCTATGAGAAGATCCAGAAGGATTCTCAATTTACCACCTGAATATCCCCTTAACTAGGAGGAGAAATCAGGTATAAGAATGGATCAATTGATCACATATGTGCCACATGAGGAAGATGCCTATACCCTAGAGTCAGGACTGAACTACTCGTCTCCCATAAACATACCTATCTCTGATCCAACTGAATCTTTGATAGGAACACAACCTACCTCATATGACACATCCTTCCATTATTCGATGGAGGGACATCCTGGAGATGCGGATTGGATTTTCAGTCATCCCCAGGATGAATATGTATCAACGGCATTTGGTATGTTCGCATCCTTTTGGGACACATCTCTAGGTCGACATGTCGCTGATTTTGGGTCAATTCCCATGGAAGATACCATGCCTCGTTGTTGGATTCCTAACGATGAATTCCTTGCGCCACTTTATGAACACATGAACCATTTGCGCATGGATGGAGAACAACTTAGGTACCAGAGTCTCACGCGATGAGCAAACATTTTGGATTCACCCATTTTTCAATATACCCCTATTCTCTCTTTATCATTCACTTCACCAGGACCATCCTTACCTACCTCGACCACTTGCGAACCAGGTCAACCCTCATTTCCGACGAGTATACCTCTAATTCAGGCAACTGGTTCTATACCTACTGTGACTCCCACCATGGAACCCTTTGAAGGGAAAACTTCAACGTCCGTTAACTTTGGGACATTACCTCCACCTCCCCCACCTCAAAATTCGAGGGGAGTGTTAGCACTAGATTTTTGCTAAGCATTTGGAGAGGGAAAAGGGTTCAGATTCGTGGAAATAGCCAAGGAAAGCCCAACTCTAAATCCACATAGCCCTAGGGTTAATGTACTTGAATTCTATGCAGTTGGGCTCAATCTGAAATGAAGAGGTTTGAGAAATCTAAGGTTTTAATGGCGCCGAGAAGGTTAAATGCAAAGAAGGTGCCTACAGTGCAGAGTGGCACCTATGGACAGTGTGGATCGCGATCGGTGAAGATCGACGATTGAGGGCATCCTTCATGAAAATAATTATAAGTTGTTTAAGCGCGGGCTAGGTGTTAGCTGGCGAGCAGGTCAAAGAGTGATCGACGACGGGTGGCGTAGATCAACGGTCGATAATTTGTTCACGTTTTAGACATGTGTGAAAGGGGTTATGTTTCATATTTGCAAACTTTTGTTAACCCCACGCACTTTCCAACGGCGTGGATCTAGCAGGATTGAGATCCACGGTTGGGATTTAGTTTGTGTATCTTACTTGCACGTGAAGGCTACAGGTCAAAAATCTGTGAACGTGGTAGGGTCTGCGCCATTCAACGGTCCACATGCAAATAAGGTTGAAATATATGGTACTTGTTTGATCAGGGGAATGGGGAGCTGGAGGGAATCTCCACTATAAGCGAATGATTGTCAATGAGACAGAATCCACCTCAGCGCCGTCGGGTGTTCTTCCCACCTAACCTGAAAGCCTGTTTTAGCATGTTTGCGTCAGCTTTGACCTCAAGCATCATTCCCACTCGTTTGAGAGATCCAGTCAGATAATCCTGGCAAAGGTGGTCGCGTGTGGCTGTCATTATTATCAGGGTCGTTATAGGAAAGGGTCCATGCGACTGTTGTTCACGATCATTGCATGAGAAAGGTGGCAAACCCAATAGCTTTGATATCTTTCTGTTAGGATCCAGTCATGGAGAGGGATCGGGGAGCCGAAGTGGTTTTTATGCCCGAGCAGGCGTGGTCTAAGGTGGAGGAGGAACACGTTCCTTCATCCCCTGTAGTCTTCGACCACAAGAGACTAGCACCTCCAACGAAGATGAAGAGCCCGAGGAAGGACAGGTGTACAGGAAGGTTCGACGTCAAAAGAAGAAAAAATAGGCCCGAGAAGAGGAGCAGGACACCCACCAAGAAATGGAGATTCTCATAGATTTCATCCTCCCCACTGAGGAAGTGACAACTCGTCCTCTAGCATAAGAAGCATAGTTGGAAGATTCCTTGAAGATAGAAGATTTCTTCGATCAGCATGGCTAGGTGAAGGCTCAGGAGTGAGGTGGCGACTTGTTCATGTTGTTTCTGTTTCCCATCATATAAATCTGTTTTGGACTCGGCATGTATGTAATATTTCTCTATTTTTGAAGCCAATTGGGGCTGTTATGGTCCGAAAATCGTGCAAATGACACCTGCAGAATTAGTTATAGCCTTTCTATTAGCAATCTTTTTCATTTTGTAATTTTTTGTCAAAGGTGGTGGACTGGGCCACGCGGGTGTCAGCATGGCTATAGCTGTTTTATGTTAGATGATTCGAGCCTAAAGGGCCTATAAATACATATGTAATAGAGATAGAATGGGTTGGAAAATCAATGGGCTAAGGCCTGGTAGAACTAAGCTTTGTTTTTGAATCATAATCCTTAATAGAATTGCAGTGTTTGAAGCTGGTGTTTAACAGAGATTCATGTGTCATTTAGCTTATAGTATGTTTTCCTTCTTCTTCTCATGTGAATGTGCTTCCTGTTATTTACTTCCATTATGTTTTCTTTTCATATCTGGAATTAGTGTATAATAGTGTAGAATTCTTGGTTACAATCTATGGCTATTGTTTCAAGTATTCACCCAATATTTCCTCTAAAGTTGACATCGAATTCATCCCTGTTTGATGCTCATGTCAATGGATTGTTCGTTTCTTCTTCTTTTATCACCAGACAAGAGCATTTTGACTGGAAGCAAGTAGTTATCTTGCCTCTGTTTTGATATCCCATGCAGTAGCACTGTTATTTGATTTATGTGTTATGTTTTGACTCCATTGCCCAATGTTTTATCTCCTAATTATCTCACCAAACCCTTAAACAATTGTCATGTCAGAAAGTCTGACCTTCTGAGTATTATTTTGATTGAATAACTTGTGTAAGAAGGCTGTGTGTTTCCTATTGATTATCTTCAGTATTCTGTAAATTCAAGAGAGATCCCTCTCTGATTGTACTGGGTCAGAAGTGCAATCTAAAGTGGTTTTGTGGTTACCCCATATTGGCCTTCTCCCACAACCTTGAGGGTCAATTTGGGTGCTAACAAGGAGGATATAAATTTCCTGTTAGTCTACTATCAGGAAGAGGTAATCATTTTGTTAGCACTCAAACCTTGGTCACGAGTCAACCTAGCATCAGTGGTCAGCATTTAGTCACCGGGAATATTCCAGTATGTGGACAACTTTCAACTGGGGGAAACCCCTATTTGATGGAACTAACCTGACTGGGGGAAATAACCCAGCCATCATTCATATCACGAGTGGAGGATACACTTTTCATTCGAGTTTTAGTATGGTTGGTAGTCCTCTTCCAACCATCGGACAACCCACGTGGATGCATCATGCGGGGGGTCCATCCATTTGGACCCAACCCCCATAGGGACACATTATTCTAGGACATCATAACATCAATATTGGACAAAAATATCCAGGAAATTTTTTTCCTGGATTACCCTATCCTGGAAATCCCGATATCCCATGGGGCCACCATAATGTCCCACCGAACGGACCTCCAACTGGCAGGGCACCCCCACCCCCTCCACCACCTGTCCCATTACCTCCACCACCATCTGGTCCACCACCACCACCTCCACCCCATTATGGAGGAGGAGGACCCCCGCCTTATGGCAGCGGACCTCCCCATTCTATAGGATGAGGATCCCCGCATTACAGCGGCGGCCCACCCCACTTTGTAGGAGGTGTACCCCTACCTTCTGATGGAGGACCACTTTACTCTGGAGGGGGAGGATCCCACCTTCCGGAGGAGGACCCCCACCTTCCGGCGAAGTACCACCTTACTCTAGAGGGGGAGGACCCCCACCTTTTGGTGAAGGAACACCACATTCGGGCGGAGGCGGACCCCTACCTTATGGTGGAGGACCACCTTACCCTAGAGGGCCCCCACCTTTTGGTGGCAGGCCACCTCATAATGGAGGAGGTGGACCTCCTTCCAGTCCCCTCCTAACCCCGGCAGCCCACCCCCATACGGCCAATTTCCTACAGGAGGACCCTATGGTCAATCCATTCATGGTCCTACTAGTACACAGATGCCATATCAGTATTACCAGTATCCACAGGCCAACCAACAATTACCATTTTTGGATACACTCGATTTTCCATATTTATCACGGTTGACCAACGATCCCATCTATCACGGGACTAATTGGATGGCTATTCTGGTGAAGTTACCTTCTGACATTCCGAAGTTTGACGGTAAATCGGGTGAGGATCCCAAAAACCATGTAATGACATATCATTTATGGTGTTCATCTAATTCCCTAATGGATGATTCCATATGTTTTCGATTATTCCAACGAATCCTCACCGACCCTGCCGCCAAATGGTATATCAAACTACCACCCCACTCTTTTCATGACTTTCAATCCTTGGCCATGTCCTTTTTGACACATTTTCAGTTACCAATCTGGTACGAAACTGGTACAGATATTTTGACCTCTCTCTGACAAACTACCGCCACTCACATTTCTGATCATATTCACAAGTGGAGGTGGAGACGATGTTTGATAAAAGCTCC
The DNA here is from genome assembly GCA_027924585.1 of Larix kaempferi. NCBI lineage: Eukaryota > Viridiplantae > Streptophyta > Pinopsida > Pinales > Pinaceae > Larix > Larix kaempferi. Next base: position 2,594,672 of record BSBM01000565.1, read on the forward strand.
CATTCCGGACCAACTCCTTGCGGATTGGCTTACTAAGTCACTTTTACCCATTGTGGACAAAGATGTCTCCATGGGTGGCGTCGTCACCGAAGAAAAAGCTATAGCACGTGCCCAGTACTTAGACTTAGTCTATGCTTAATCTGGTACCCTATATGATATTGTCCTTGACGCGCCCTGCTCTACTTACGACCCAACAAAACCACCCTCGGGACCTCATGTCGATGGCATCATAGGTTCCATTCAAAACCAAATTGTTTCTCAATCCAATACCCATGCTGGTTCCACTTCATCCCCATCACAGTCTAGGAACAACACCAATCGATCACCCATCCTTGCTGCCACCAAAGAAGTGAATTCAGTTCAACTTGCTTCACCTCATAGATCGAGTGGAAAAAAGAAGAACAAGGGGAAAAACAAAAAACCTTCTAATCAGCAGGAACCAAAACAGAACAATCCTGATACCACCAAACCTAAGCGGAAGGCTAAGTTTCCATGTTTACTGTGTGGTGACGACCACTTTACTAAAGAATTCCCACATTAGGATGAGGTCCAAAAGTTGCTCAAAGGGAACCCCACACCCACAATTCTAACCGATCCCTTCCCCGCGTAACATCAACAAATGATCACACAACAACCCTCTCCCTCTCAAGGAGATTCATCCTTTACCGCTCATGTTCTCATGATGCGTAGTGAAACCATCAACTTGAACACATGATCACATTCTTATGACTCGATCCCACTGAAGGAACCTACCAGAAGTAATAATGAAAAAGATTTCGTTTATACACCAGACATTCCCACGCCGTAAGGTTCTCTCACTATTGAGAAACTTTCCTTTGATTCAGTGCTACGTCCGCCCAAGAGCGCGATTAGAAAATCTATTTTCAATCCTAATGCTCGGGCTGCTCATAATTACAACATTGTAGAGGACCTAGCACAAGCACCTTGTGCTATGTCGACATTGGAAGTCTTGCAAAATTGTCCCAATCAGCGCAGGACTCTCCTCGCTGATATCGGTGCTGTAGACCCCGATTCCTCGCACACCATCATGTTCTGACGCGAGTACTTTAAACCAAGACTTTCCCACCAACTAGCATTCCAAATTGTTAACAATGTTGCTACAAAGAGAATCCATCGCTCTATCTTAGATGAAGGAGCATCCACCTCGGTGATGTCATTATCCTGTTGGAGAGCCATTGACTCTCCTGAGTTGAACCGTTCCCCTACCACGTTGAAATCATTTGACGGTCAAGGATTCCAACCACACGGGATGTTACAAGATTTGGCTATTGATCTTGGGGGAAAGACCATTTCCATCAATGTGGAAGTAGTCATTGCCCCATTGGATTATAACCTGCTTCTTAGTCATAATTGGTTTAATGTCATGACTGCGGTCGCATCATTTGTATTCTGCATTGTACAAATTCCCCACCAAGGGAAAATAGTTACTATCGACCAACTGGATTTCTGTACACCAAACACCACTACTCATCTTGGTGACAATGTACCCCTCTTGGGTAATCCGTCCCAGATATATGAGAGTGTGGGGGTTGGAATCCTCAAGGACTCATCCCTTATGGGAGTCTTTCCATCACCAAAACCCTCTTCCCATGTTTCCATAGTGAACATCATTTCCTCTATGATCCCATAATCATCCAACTCTAATGACCAATGGCTCATTCTCATGCTTGATACGTTGGACTCGATTGGAGACGTTATGCCTCTCACACCAACGTAAGATACATATGAGGCTATCCAATCGACATCTGATGGCCACTCTTTAGTGGCATCTACATCATATTCTTCACCACTACAGCAGTCTTCATCCCTACCTAATTCTCTCCTCCAAACTTTCCACTCAGATGAATCCATTATGCAGGTCATGAGTCTGGATGAACCTCCATGGGAAGACCTCCACCATCGATTGTCTTTCCTACCACCGTTAGATTTCATGGAGAATCATATTGAAACCCTCATTAAGTTGACTGTCGTTCCTTACCCCCAATGTATTATCCTCATTTGTCATATGGTAACCAAGGGTAACTTAGCGAACATCGAACCTGTCGTACCGATCGACATCTCGGCAACACCGGGAGTCGTCGAACATATTTGTATAGTCCACAAGTGCTCTCCTGAAGAGATTACATCATACACGACCTTATTCAAACAATTCTGTGATGTATTTGCATGGAGCTACGAGGAAATGCCCGAGATTTATCCTTCCATCGTTGTTCATGAGATCAAAACATATCCCGAGGATAAACCCGTCCAGCAAAAGTTACGTCCAGTGCACCCCAGAAATACTACGACTATAAAGTCTAAGATTGAAAAGTTGTTGAATGCTGGCTTCATGTACCCTATTTCCTTGACAAACTGGGTCTCTAATGTCATCCCTGTTGCCAAAAAGAAGGGCACCATTAGGGTTTGTGTGGATGAATTAAGCGTCAGATTGGGTTTTCGCCATGAGAAATCAACTCCATATTACCCACAGTCCAATGGACAAGTAGAGGCCATCAACAAGGTCTTGAAAACCATGATCCAACAGATGGTGGGGACACACAAGTCAAACTGACACAATATGCTTTTCTCATCCCTTTGGGCATACCAGTTACGTGAAAATTGCCACTGGTTTCACACCCTTTCAATTGGTCTATGGACTAGAGGAAGTACTTCCAATAGAGTGCGAGATCCCATCACTAAAAATCATTGTCAAACTCCTTCCCAATACCACCATCGAGGAAGAACGTTTCCTCCACCTAGCAAAACTCGACGAAAACCACCGTGATGATACCTTGGCTAATGAAGCTCATAAGAAGCGCATAAAGGCGCAGTATGACAAATCCATCAAGTCTCGTGCTTTCAACGAGGGTGATCTGGTCCTCAGTTTTGACTAGAAACACGATAAGCTGGGGGCAGGAAAACTCGAGTTCATGTGGCATGGTCCATATGTGGTAAAACGAGTGTTGGAGAAAGGAGCATATGAGCTCGAAGATTATGATGGGATATCTTTAGGGGAGCCTTGCAATGGGATCTTCCTGAAACGGTACTATGCTTAGATTTTTATGCATTAGTACTATGTATATATTGTACATGATGTGTGTTTTGTGTGGTGTGTTGCTTTGATTGAGTGTGCTAGGATCTTGTTTCTACGCTTATACCATGTTATGCCTGGATGTGCAGATGGAAACATGTGTTGGATTTGCGGACGACACCAGTTGGCATAACCATAACCTCGCTTTTGCAGCTTGGGTGATTTACTCTCCTACCAGTGAGCTTATTAGTTCAGGAGGAATTGGTCTAGGGTATGCAACCAATAATGTCTCCGAGTATCACACAGTGATTGGAGTATTAACCGATGCTCTTTTCTTGGGTATGGACCATGTTGTGATTCAACTTGACTCACAACTAGTGGTCTCCCACCTTAACCGCATCTACACTATCCGCGGTCATACCCTGCTCCGTCTGTTTCAACGAGTACATCTCTTAGAGAGTTATTTTGAGTTTATTCAATACCTACATATTCCTAGAGAGATGACCACTATTGTTGATTCATTGGCCAATTTTATTCTAGATTGGTACATTGCACATACATAAAATATCCAAAAGTCATACAAATACAGACACAACATGTAAAATATTTTTAATGTATAAGCAACACATGTACAAGATCCCATAATCATCCATAGAACACTGATTATAAAGTCGCAAATAGAGTTTTATATATATATCATGTCAGTACAAATATAAAAGGTGGTACTGATACAAAAATATGAAGCTCATGAGTTTTTAGGAAGAGTCCCCTCTACAAAATATGAATCCCATATCTTTCAGTACAATACATATATGCATGAGCCTAATCCCTAGGACGCTCATGATAGCAGACTATGGACCTAGATACCTTCCTAAGTAGCACACCAAAACGCTCATATACACCCACTGTATGTCGCTGGTAGAGACGAGGTAGCTCATGGATTCGTGGATCCAGAATATCGAGATTCAGCAACTAGAGGTTCTCCTCCAGTTCATCAAGATCCTCCATGGCATCGCGGTCTGCAGCATCCATATCCCGTACTGATCCTCTTCATGCAATCGGAGAAGCTCCCGCTAGACAGGATGGACCAACATCTCCATAAACATGTACCCATCATCAATACCACGCCAAAAACATCAAAAAATCATAAAATATAAAAACACAACAGTGTTGTCATTCTTACCTAGGTCTCCACACTATGCATCCTTAGGTAGAACCAGGTCTGGGTTGCCTCTGAAGTCAACACCCTCGTAGGGGTAGTCATCCACCATGAGGATTTGTCCCCTCAACCAGCTGAAGAAAGGAGAACCATAACTAATGATGGGTCCCCCACCGCCGTGACGAGCCATCACCTCAGACCATCATACCATGTGGGGATCCCTTGGATCCAACTCATCTAGCTTAAGCTATGGGCATATATGTGGAACCCGCTCTAGGAAGAACGATACCTCAAACGATCCATACCCAAACTTCTTCAGTTCACCACGACGACATTTGGTGAGATGCTCTCTGAGAGATACGAGGAGCCCCTCGCACCAGTTAAAAACTGTGGGAGCCATACACTCCTCTTCATATAGCATATGGGCCTTGCTGGCCAAGTGAGGTACCCTACTCCCTGCCACCCTCTCTATGGTGAACATGACTGTACGCAGATGACGGTTTGTCACATCTTTGAAGGGGATCTTCCCACCAACTGTCTATGTGCCAGGAGTGCACCATTGGGCCACTACATCCTCAGTGGTCCGATCACTCCCTCGTGATCCTGTCAGAGACACGGGAGCCCCCCGTTAGGACAACCCCATTAGAAAATAGATATCCTCAATATATATGGTTAGTGTATGCACACCAACTTGAAAGTGTTGTTTCTCTTGGTCCCAACATCGGATCAAGTATTCTAGTAGCTACACTTGGGCCCTCATGCCTTCGATGTGAAAGTATTTCAGTAGCCCGCAATTCCGCAATGCATTCATGCATTTAGGGTCATTGGCCACTTGGGAATCATCCAATTCATGCTCTCTTTCACGCAATTGGACCATATTTACCACTTAAACCTGTCCAAACATCAACAAAACACCCATTACAAGTAGATCCAACACTCCAACTTCTCAATTTTTTTTAGAGTCTTGAGTTCATGCAGGCATTTGAAGCCGGCACACCCCATCCGTATGGACAGGGCTCCATCGGCGCATGACATCCCCAAGGGGATGACGCTAGGAATCCCTCAGCACACATCCCTAAAGGGAGAAGTGCATCGGGCTGAATGCGCAATTCCCCCCATTCACATAAGCCAAAAACTGGAAAAATGGAAGCAAAAACCAATTCTACTCCAATGAAAATGTAAAGGGAAAAGTTTAGGGTTACCTAGCACTGGAAGCACTACAAATGCTTAACCGGGGCTCCTTCAATTGACACTTGAAAAATGGCTTCAAATGGTATTTTCACCTCCCAATTTGGTAAAAAACAAATCGTAGCTAGTTTTTACTATTTACCCCTATTTTATATATTAGAAAAGGAATATTCCCTTTTTGATTTATTCTTTTGTCGGTTATTTTGCTATAGTTGGGGTTATTTTTATGTCTATATACCTAATTGATCATTCTGACCTAGTTTTTGAAGTCTATAGGTGAAGTAAAGTTCCTTGTTTAAATTTTGGTCGCGACTATGGTTATTTTACGCCTGTTACTAGGTGTGAACGACTCTTCCAGTGTTTTTGTGTTATTATTCCACTCGTGAAACTAAATATTAATGACACTGAGATTAATCTGTGTTCCTTCTCGTGCTCATAAAATGATGAGAATAAGTTACATAGTTATATTTTATCACTTTTTCAGGCTCATAAAACTCCCATGAAAAAGCGACCCCGCAGGAGTCTTCCTTTAAGCTCTTTTCAAGCTCCCTAAATACGAAAAGATCGCCAAGCAAACTTGATGCTTTCACGCTTGTAAAATTATTCGAATGATCATCTTTCTGGTGATAATTTACACCTTTTTTGGACCAGGAGGTACTATTTACGAAAAAGGAGCACTCTAGCCAAGCATGACTAGAAGAGTTCTCTCTCACATTGTTTTATCCTTTTTCGGGTGAGGAGACTAAATTTTATGAAAAAGAAACTATGGAGTCTTCTTTAGTTCTTTTCAAATTCTCTAAACATGAAATAACACCGAGTTTTCCTTCTTTGGACTCGTTAAAATCTAACATAGAAGGGACTATTTTGGGATGAACCCCTCCTATCCTAGGTTCGTAAAACATTTTGGATTGGAATCATCCGAAGGATGAGCTATACTGAGCATCTGTTACCCTCCTCAAGCTCATTAAAAAACAAAAGAGGTACTCATCAATCATGATGGGAAAAAGGAAATATTTTGTATTACACTATAATTTACGGCAGTACATAGTCACTCTTGAACATGGCACTCATCTGCATATGAATTCAGTACTTGGTTAATCCGTTTATCATTTGAGTCACTGGTCCCATGAGTCTTCTTAATCCTTTGGGTCATCCGAAGAATGTTTCCGACATTAGTTGCATTAAGGGGTCAGCATCATTCTCGTCGTGTCAATACTTCCAAGTCATGCCATGCCCATGTTCAAGAGGATTTTTGTTCATTCGTTCACTATCTGCAGTCAGTTCACCTTCCATCATGTCGGTCGTCCTTGAGTCATTCTCACACATTACTATCTAATTTACTTCAAACATCTATGATCGTTTTTAATGTCGATGATGGGGGATTCATCATGGCCCTCCTTCTACGGATTCATCCTTGTCGACTTCAACACATCATCCGAGGATTGAATCTAGAAACCAATCAAGTACCTTAGGCCTGCATGCCTCAATGGAAGGTTACCTCACTTTCAACATGAGTTTCCATCATTGGTTCTTGATTGAAATATTCCATCAATTGTTCGACCTCAACTCATTGACTGTTAGCAACCCATGTCTTTACTTTGTTAGTATATTGTTGTTGGATGCATATTCTTTGTAAGACGTCCCATAGTATTTGTTGATCCATAGTTTGTGTTATTGTTGTTGGGCGCATATGCTTTGTAAGTCGCCCGTAGTAATTGTTGACCCATATTTTGTATTGGCCCGTGGTTTTGACCCATAGTATTGCCTCCTAGACTTAGTATATAAGTGTGTGTTGAGGCCAATGAAGGCACCGTGAAGTTATTTGTATTAAGGTTGCTCAAAGGAGGTTTCCCCCTTGAAGTGGCCCATGATCAATAAAAATATTCTGTGATCCAATATATTTTGCATTTTACTAATTAATTGTTGCAGGTTCCTCACATCTAGTATCAGAGCACTTTCTTGGGCTCGTTGGGTGATATTTCTGCCCAAAATTGTTTTTGCATCTGTTGCAAGTTCAGATATGGGAATTATCCCTATCCACTTAACTGTGGGAAGTACTTGGGAATAAGCCCTAAAACTCATTGTGAGGAGTACCACAGGAACCCCAAAGTAGTTGGTCTATTGAGAAGAACTGCCAGCGAAAAGGGCAACAACCCCTACCTGATTGACTAGTTTCAACCCGTGAGGTAAACCAAGAGCTGTCGTTTGTGGCAAAGCGGTTATCAATTCTACCTGAGTCGTGGAGTGAGGGGTACTGCCCCAATACGCAAGCTATTAGACATCATTGGTGGCTGAGTGAATCCCCTGAACCATTAGGAAGCCGAGCATACGGGGTCCTGTTGGCTGCTTTTTGGACAGACCTGGGTTTTAATGATGCGCAGCAACAAAACCCCTTGGCGCACTAGCCCTCTCGGCAACGAGCTGCGCAGTAGCTTGAGGTCTCACCCGAAGTGGCTATGGGGGGGCTAAGGAATCAGGTTTCCTTAACCGAGGCGACGCGGAGACTACTCTCTTTCTCTTCCTTCCTTGATGATTCCTCAAAGCGGAATGTCTTACTCTTCCGCAGACCTCTCAGCGCAACTGCGCTGAACTCTCGCTCGACAGCCTAGCTGCGCGGTATCTCCACCCCTTCGCACAAAGCACTTATCCTCTGCGTCGATAATCTATGTATCGTTTCCGCTTGCGCGCCCAGCGCAGTAACGCATTCCTCTATCGCCGCAGCGACAGCATTCTATAGATTTCTTCGACACTTAACGATTATAATTACCAAAGAAGCTTTGAGAACTTACTTAACATATTCATAAAGATAACGAAATGTTCATTTATACCCAGATAGTGAACTAAAACATGCAATCACACAACATAACATCATAACAACGAGAATTATGAAGTTCACCTCCACGGGGAAACCACGTCCACGGGAGTGTCTTATATTACTCCCAAAGATAGAATTACACAATATGATGCGCACACAGCTGCAGCCTTAGATCTTTCCAGGAAACTCCACGCACACAGCTGGGAGCCCTTCTCTCGATCTAGTCTCTTGCTCTACAGAGATTACAATAGCTCAGACGTCGACTCAGACTGTCTGCAACTTAGTGACTAGCTAACCTATCTCAAACATCTAGCTTACGTCTAAATCTTGTCTTCTAACACATAATAGAAAACAATCAACAACCCTTCTCCCTTACAATTACACATATATATAGGTGGTCAAGACGGTCGCACCTTTACAAAACTGTGGGCCTTTCCCAGCAGTAATCCCCAAAAAACCTAACCACGGACATGGCTAGGTGTACTGTAGGCGCCGCTTGCAGTCACGTCGCCGCTTCCTGCAGGTTCCGTGACTTTCGATGCAGATTGCGGGTATGGGCGCCGCTTCATCGTTCACTGCTCTTTGTCCTTTGTCTTCAATGCTTTGGTCCGTTGCTCTTCCTTGATCAGAACAACCATAACTTCTGTACTTAGCCTTAATGAGGGTAGCTGATCCCTCTACTCTGTCGCTTCATTTATTGTGGTAGCTGAGCTTTCTACTCGGCCACATTCATTCTCCTATGACGTGTGCACGCGAGCTCCGTGAGTTCCGGTCCGTAATCTGCGTCGAGCTCATCCATCTGGCACCGTACTGCGCACCGTTTACTTCTACCCAAAAATTGGTGTTTATTCAAAATTAGCACTTTCCCTTCAACACTTGTGCTTTTTCCTCAAAACTCGTAGCTTTACCATAGCTGCGGCCTAGGCTCCAACAAGCCCCTAACACTTACTTGTGGCTCTCCCTCGAGCCACTTGTAGTAGCGTGTGGTCTCTTTACTTGTGCATCTGCTTTTGCTTGGGTCTCCGTAAATCTTTTCTTCCACTGCGCAATAGCGGAGTCCATTTCATCGACACACTCCACAGCTGTCTGCACCATTTCTGCAATGGCTTCTTCTTCAGTTATGCCATCAACTACCTGTTGAGATTCTGCAATTTCTTTGATCTTTGCCTCGACTTGGGCAGCGAGTTCAGCATACTCATCCATAAGTGGATGAATGTTGTTGGTGAGTTTAGCATCTTCATTTCTGAGCTTGTGCAGTTGCTGTTGGATTCTGCGCACTTCACTCATTTTCCTCATTTTTGCTAAGTCTTCTAAGGCCTTAGCTTCTTCAGTCATAACAGTTAGGGACTGCTGCTGAGATGCCCTCGTTCCAGGAGATTGTCTAGGATCAGTCCAACCAGGGTGCGTGTAAGCCAAGGTCGTCACCGGGGTAGTCATGCCGAAATCTAAGCCTCTGCGCTTAAATTAACGAATAATTTCTTCAGTGGACAGGTTCTCCGTCGTGAACCGATATAGACAACAAGAACTTGAACAGAAATGGCGGAATAGCGTAGGATATGAACGATGAAAACAAAGGAAGCACTCTGCACAACTCGGCTCTGAAAACAATAACTTAGATTCTCAAACAAGACTATGAAACTCGAGAAAAGTAACCCAAAAATATACAAGTGCGGGGTATTTATAGCTAAAGGCGATAGTAAATGCGGGAAAGTGGGGTTACTAGCTGTAGGCGACTCTGCATGGGTTGACAAGACTCCTACCGATGCACTTATGTGGTGCATTAATTGTGATGGACGGGCTCTGACAGCGAATCTTCGGGAGATCAAGCCGACTCTATCAGAGCGGATACAATTAAATGGCGAACTTATACTTCATTAATATTCAAAGCGGCTATAGGACTACTGTAATTCAAATTTTTCGACGGGTCATTTCAGCATAGGTAACTGTGCATATAGAGGGGTCCACAATGAGAACTCCTCAAGCGGCAACTTGACACAGAGAACGCCACAAGAACGACGGTTTGACAATCCGGAAGAACTTCGCAAGAGCGCAAATAGGCTCGTTCAAAACAGACTTTACTGACATGCGTGGATGCTTCAAGGAACTGCGCGGGAAGCCAGAGACTGAGTGTCTCGCGACTTCCGTGTAGACTGTGATAATGCGATGTCTCTTTCAACTACACTAGACATTTGCACTACTTTAGCAATGTATTAAGTCGACAGGGCGGAGTGGCCGTCGCGATAAAGCTTGAGCCGACTCCCGTTGATCATTGTAGGTAGCAATTCTCCATTAAGCTTCGCAAGCTGAACTGCTCCTCCTTCTGTTATCTTTATGACCCAAAAAGGTCCTAACCAATGCACACGAAACTTGCCTGGAAACTTGATGAATTTACTATCATAGAGGAGTACCAAGTCTCCTTTTTCAAAGTGTTTATTCTTAATATGCCTGTCATGCCAGGCCTTCTGTCTTGCCTTCTGTACTTGTTGATGGAATCCGGCTAAAAGTCTGTCTTCTTCTAAGGCAAGCAATTGTGAGAGTCTTTCACTCATAGTATCAGTATCTGCCATTTCAGTAATTTGCACAATTCCGAGACTGGGAACAATGTATTCCATGGGCATAACTGCTTCTTGTCCATACACCAAGCTAAAAGGTGTGTGACCTATTAGTTTCTTGCATGTGGTTCTGTAAGCCCATAGTACAGCTGTGACTCTAAGGTCCCAATCATCTCTTTGTTGATTACAGATCTTCATCAGGGCATTCTCAAGAATCTTATTGAATGCCTCCACTGTACCATTAGCTTGAGGGTGGTAGGGTGTACTCTTATGGTGACTAATGTGGAATTCTTTAGTAAGGGCCTCTATAGTCTCATTGAGGAAATGTGTACCCTGATCACTCATTAGAATTAGTGGACATCCAAATCTAGTGATAATGTTCTCAAAAATGAACTGCACAGCAGTGGCAGCGTCGCAGTTCTTAACTGGCTTAGCCTCAGCCCATCTGGTGAGGTATTCAGTAGCTGTAATGATGTATCTTGCGCTGGTTCTCTTTCCTGGTGGGTTGATAGGTCCTACAAAATCAATGGCCCATTTATCAAAAGCACGCAGTGTTATCTGGGGTCTTAGCGGCATTTCATCTCTCCTTGAAGGTTTTCCTGTTCGTTGGCACACATCGCAACATTTACAGAATTCCTTAGTATCCTTGTGCAATGTCGGCCACCAAAGATCGACGGCTAAGATCTTCTGCGCAGTTGGCTTTCCTGCAAAATGGCCTCCTGCGGTTCCTGAGTGCGCTTCTACGATGATGGAGTTCTTCTCATGTGGTAGGATACATCTACGCAAGACTTCGTCGGGGCCCAGCTTGTAGAGCTGGCCTGCTATCAAAGTGAAGTCTGCGGCTTTGACAACAAGTTGCTTCTTCTGCTGGATTGTAAACTCAACTGGCGCTTTCCCAGTAGTGAGAAACTCAAGAATATCGGAATAGTATTCATCTACTGCTTGAACAGAAAACAGCTGCGCATCAGGCAGATTATCCTCCAGATTTGTAGGTTCCTCCCCTGACTCTAGCCTAGATAAGTGGTCAGATCCTACATTCAATCTACCTGGCTTTACAATAACCTCAAAATCATACTCCTAGAAGAGCAGTAGTCATCTGCAAATTCTTCCCCCTAACACTAGCTTATTGACCAAATATTTCAAAGCAGAATGGTCAGTATACATTTTAAAATGTGCACCCAATAGGTAGTGTCTGAACTTCTGTAGGGCATACACCATAGCTAGTCCTTCTCTTTCTGTAGTGGTGTAGTTCTTCTCGGCTGTGGACAGCTTTCTGCTGGAGTAAGCAATCGGGTGATCAATACCTCCTTCTATCGGTTGTGTAAGCACAACCCCCAATGCTATGGAAGAAGCATCTACATGAACATGAAAGGCCTTTCTCCAGTCTAGGAAAACTAGGATAGGCGCAGTGATCATCTTTTATTTAAGTGTATCCAAGCTCTGTTGGCATTCTTCTGTCCATTGGAATTTCGAATAATTTTTCAGCAATCTTTCCATAGGTGTTGTGATCTTTGCATAACCTTTGATACATTTTCTGTAGTACCCTGTATGTCCCAATGTAGTGCGCAATTGTTTGACTGAGTTGGGCGCAGGTAAATTAGCAATGATGGCAACCTTCGCAGGATCCATCAGGAGTCCTTGTCTGCATACAATATGACCCAACAAAATACCAAAAGGAGTCCTTGTCTGTCTGATACTGTTTACATTTTTCTAACATCATGTGCAGGTTCCCTATATGGTTCTGTTGTTGCAGCAACACCCCCCCCAAAAATTTTGTACATATTGGGGCCCCGCCTTTCATTTTTGTAGAAAGTTTGCCTAAGAAGCCATCCCAGCCATTAGCGGTGTTTTTCAACATAAAACCTTGTTTCCAAACTGAGCATCTTGCCATCAACCTTTCCATTTTTCCCCCAAGGAACCGAAAGGGAACTTAGAATTTTTTCCCAACATTTTGGATTCTATCGGGCTATCTCCCCGCAGTTGCGGAAGCCAAACGCACAACCTTTCGGAAAGAAGGACTTAGATTTTCTTTTGCAAATCACAGACCGTGAGAAGGAAAATTACGGAAACCTTCGGGTTTTCTTCCCGGAACGGCGGGAGAACTTGGGAAAGATGCTCGAAAGGAGTTGGAATATTTTGTTAAAATCGCGGAAGCCGTTCGCATAAGCTTTCCGAAAAGAGACTTAGAAAACTTTCGAAAATCTGCGGAAACCTTCGGGTTTTCCTCTCGAAACGGCGGAAGCCATCCACAAAAGCTTTCCGAAACACCACGGAGAAATTCATGAACTTCTTCCGAAACTGTGAAAAGAACTTAGAAATTTTGAAAGAACGTTACAGAACGAGGCAAGGAAGCTTCGCGGAAGCTTTCAGCCTTTGCTCCCGAAACCGAGGAAGCTCTCGGGCTACCTTTCCGAAACGGAGAATTGGTGGAAAGATTCCGGTTGTTCTCCCGAAACAGCGAAAATCATTTGCATTTAGCTCCCGAGAAAGGACTTAGAAATTTTTTGGTTTTTGTTCGTGGAGAGATTCGGTTTTCTCTCTCGAAACGGCGGGAGAATTCAGCGAAACCACCCGAAATGTGCGGAAGCCGTCACGATATCTTTCAGAAAAGGTTTTGCCCGTGAGTTGCGGGATGCATTGGCAAATTCTTCCCGCAACAGCAGAAGAATTCAAGATTTGCTCCCGAAACGGCGGGAACCGTTCGTCTAAGCCTCCCGAAATTTTTTGAAAAGTCTTCGTTAAAATTGCGGAAGCTTATGGTGTATACCTCCCGAAACGGTGGAAGAGTTTTACGGAGCTGCCCGCACTCGCGGAAGCCTTTCGGGTTTTCCTTCCGCAGTTGCGGAGACCGTCACAAAACTTTGCCGAAACGCCAAATTATTCCAAATCTTTGCGAAACCTTTCAAAGAACCCATCCGTAACGGCAGAGGCATTCACCCGTCCCGTTCGAAACGGAGGAGGCTAAAGGCAAAGGTTTTCCGACACTCTCTCGAGGCCCGGCCATGACTTAGAAACTTTTGAAGTTTTCGAAAGCCTTCTGCGGAAGCGTTCACCGAAACCTTCTAAACGTTGGAATTTTTTAAAAAGTTTTCTCTCCGCTACCGCGGGAGCCCTTTTTCAAAAGCGTCACGATTATTTTTGCGGAAAAGTTTCACCGTTGCCTCCCTGAAACCGTGGAAGCTTCCGCTATATCGTTCCGTAACTGCGGGAAAAATTCACGATTTTGTCCCGCCCGAGGTGGTCGCATGCAAACCGAGGCAGCTCGAATTGACGCCGGCGTACGATGCATTTAAAACTAGTTTTAAATGCCACCCACCGTATTAAAGTCCCACACATGTCTCATTTGTTTAAATATACGGTGGGGCTCGGGCCAACATATCATTGTTTTCGATTGGCAAACGACGTGGAACGCCGTATCGCTCCAGCTCATCTCTCTCATCCGCATTCGCGGCCACCTCGATCAACTATCCTCACGGTCCCAGGTAGGATTTTAACCTTGAAATTTGCCCCTTCTACGCTTCCAATTGCGATTAGATTGTCTTTTGTTTGAAAATGATGGGCATTGGTGGGGTTATGACGGGCAAAACACCCGTCATGGGAGATTTTTGCCCGTCAAATACAGTTTGAATCAAGTTCTTCTCGTCATATAAAGCAGAGACAGAATAAACATTTGTCGGTAGAGACAGCTAGTTTGGACGGTTAAACTTGTCCCATTTTCCTCTCCAGCCGCCGAAGCCCCATGGACTTTTCATATCCCCAGCCGAAAGGTTAAGACGTAAAACCCCGAGCCTCTTCGTAAACCTCAGTTCCATGAAGACACCGTTACCTAATTCAAGTCCTAGAAACCGGCGCCATTGCCCCTGTTCAAACCCCGTGAGCGTTCAAGTTGCGCGAGCCGAAACCCAAAATTATGGCCACCCGAGCCTTTTCGTCAGTATGTCTCCGGCGCCATCACCCTAGCTCGAACTAAAAAATTTCCATAGAACACCTCGGCAAGTGTCATAAATAACAATAGCATTTGAAGCCCTCACCGGGTCTTAAATACGAAACGCCTCGTTATTTCGTCACAGAGTCTTTCCAACCTGAGCTTACCCGCAATTAGCCTTTCAAACCGCAGCAGGGACGAAAGTTACCCTCTTCCCCAGAGCTAGTTCGAAAGCACGTTGCTTCCGCAACGCACTTATCTTCAAGAGCATCCCAAACCTGCCCCTTTAAAAAATTAGGATGGCTAAAATTGATAATCAAGTTCTTGCTGAAACGAAGATCATCATTTCTCCCAGGGCAACCCGAGAGCGGATTGTTCCGCGACACACCTATCCTCTCGGGAGCATTCCAAATTCTTCCCATTTAAAGATTCAAATGTTTAAATTTGTTTTTCATATTGGAATGGTGTATTCTGCTTCCTAAACATACAGCTCCCCATTGTTTGTTTTTTTTTAATTTTCATTCACATATCAAAACAATGGTGCTCTCTATCAAAACCTCACAGTATGTTGCTCAAGTTTATGATGACTTGTATATGGGTGCTATCAGGGATAAGTCAAGATGCCGAAAACTGGTAAGAAGAAGGCTAAGATGACAGAAAAGAAGCCTGCGCCACTCAAAACTGAAACTTCACTCCAGGACACTAGGTGCACCACCGGTGTCCCTCCTGAAATCAGATGGGGTGACATCTACAGGATGATCCGGGACCAAGAAATCCCAGATATGTTGCTAGAGGAAGGGCCAATCTATCTCAATATCAGATCCTCAGGCATAACTAGAGCCGCTACCCGCCCTGAGCTGTTCCCCTGTGCTGAAGTGATCGGATGGATACTCCAACATGCCGATGTTGAAGGGAGAGTGATAAATGATAGCGGGAAAGTGGCTATTGCCTCATTTCAACCCGCGTATCTTGCGGCAGCCTACAAATTTCCCCGTGTCCAACAAGCTCTGACTGATGAATGGTTGAGCCAGATGAACAACGTCGATATGGCCAAGAAGCTGCTAATGGCAAGCAAACATTTGAGGAAGAAAGGAAGTGATGAATATGACGTGCAGAATCTGAGAGCTCCTTTCAGATTAATCGCTTTAATGCTGTGCAGAATCTTCGGCATGCCCGATGGCACAGTGTATAAGATTCAGTGGGTCCCTATTATTCACTACGTGGCATTCAAGGGAGCTGTGTTTGACTGGGCCACTCTCCTATCAGATAGTTTGGCCTCGATGATAGTGGCTGCTAAAGAAGGACTAGCCTTGAAGAAGGCTGATTTTTTCATGTCTTCATATCTGATCGATTGTATTTTAGCCAAGATAGAATTCCCCAAATTGGGCTGCACATGGGATAAGGCCACTACCTCGGTCTATATCGCGTTCAAGATGTTGTGGGCTTAGAATTACAAGCCCAGCTACAAACTCATCAGTGAAGGGTTCATCATGCCCCTATATGAGAAAATGTTCAAGGAAGAACCAAACTGCCTATCAGAGAATGATTTGGAAGTCCTTGAAGATTATGGGGATTTCTACTTTTCAGAACAAGGTACCTACCTCAGAATGTTTGGAGGTACTAAGCCCCCATACATCTTGCCGCAGTATGCCACAGATTATGTGGTCCTCAAAGAAGCAGTAAGACAACTCTTCCTGGATGGAATTGGAGCAATGCTCCACAAACATCATAAGGCCTCCTTTCCCCCTCTACCTTTCTGTATAGGTGCTTACAAGTTCTCGGGGGTTGCCTCGGTCGATGAATTTATACAAGAGCTGAAAGCCTTCCACTTCGGTGAGGTGATCTTCCACAGGAATGACAGAAAGGGAAGAGTTGCTGAGCATTGTAAGGAGATCTATGCTCACTTCGAGTACTCCCACTATCCTGATGACGAGGAAGAGGCATTCAGAGGTATCAGCAACATGGATGAGCTACGAGTCTGTCGCCAAAGCATCGGAGCAAGCTCTAGCTCAACCAAGGCCCAGAAGACCAGCCAGCAGAAGGAGAAAGAAGCTGAGGATGCCCGGGCTCAGGAAGAACTCAGATTGAGAGAGGAAGCCAGACTGCAGCGGGAAGCTGAGGAAGCTAGGCGGCAGCATGAAACTGAAATGGCAAGAAAGAAGCAGGAAGCTGAAGTGGCGAGAATGCAGCAAGAAGCTGAAAATGAAAGCATGCGGAAAGAGGCTGAGGAAGCCCAAAAGCAGAAAGAGGCTGAAGCTGAGCAAGCAGAGGCAGATAGGAAGGCGGAAGAAGAGTTGAAGGCAAGGGAAGATGCTCAAGCCAGTGGGTCCAGTGTCCAAGACATGGATATAGACACATCTCAAGCAGGTGGCTCTGGTACCCAAAATAAGGGCGTGGATCCAACTCAGGAAGTCCGGACCCCACCTGCTGAAGAGGACATAGACATCATAAACCGACCAATTGTCCCGTACATGCCATCAGGAAAGCGTACAGTGTCCAAGTGGAATGAGTTTGTCTATGACAAGAAAAGGAAAGCTATGGTCCTCAAATCAGAAGAGAGGATAAAAAGCCCCTTCCATGAAGACATCATTACCCACCGAGAGGTCACTGTAATGAAAAACACAGATCAAGATCCCTTTGCTATGGCACCCGCAGCTATAGCAACAGCAAAGGCATCATTTTCCAATGTAGGGGTTATAGTTAATGAAAATATATTGACAAAGAAGAGAGCTCGTACGCTACAACAGACTGTGGCTAATGAGCAAGCCCAAATAGATCTGGTAGTGAACAAGTATAACTGCTTGTACGCTGAGCATAAGGAGCTGTCAAACAAGTACAGCCAGCTGGAGGAGGAAAAGGACCAACTAACACTCCAAATATTGATTGTAGAAGCGGAGAAGAATGGACCAGAAGAAAAGGCATCTCAGCTAGAAGCAGACAAGCAGGCATTAGCAGAGCGTTTAGAGCAAGCAGAGAGAAGAACAATGGACATGTCTCCCTTCCATGAGCTGTCATGCAGCATCCTGAAGCAAGTGTATGACACTCAGGAGCTAATCACTGATGAGGTTTGCAAGCTCAAGGCCATGGTGGTTAGGTTAAAAGAAATCAATGCGGAAGCCCATAGGCTCAAAGCGAAGAATACCTGTGTCAAGGCAAACATCATAAGTCAGATGGCATGGAGAGAAGGAAAAGGGGGTTTCCCCCCGCATCTTCCATTTAAATCAGTGGACAGTTTTAATGAGGACGTAGCACTATTGGAGTTTGGCAGGAACTGTGCCAGTAAGCTGATAGCCAGTGTGCAAAGAACAACAGATAAAATCAGGAGTCTCTACCAAAGGCTCCAAGAGGCACATGACAAATGCACATTGAGTTTCCCTCAGACCCTGGAGGACTTTCCGGAAAAGGAGCAGCGTTTGTCCCAACTAAAGGAAGAATTGTGCGTTCAAACGGAGTACGTAAAAAGGATTGATGTCCTGGCTTTTGATGACCTCCAGCATTATATTGGCTCATCATCTCTCCACAACCATCTGCTGAAGGAAGTGCATCAAGCTGCAGTGGCATAAGTTCAAAGCATTAAAGCAGAGCTCGGGAAGAATGTGACTTCTCAGAAAATCTTGTTCCCTACTGCAGCAAACATAGTCATAAGGGACACAGGTGTGTGGTACAACTACATAGCAGAGGAGGAAAGGAAAGCTGCAGCAGCAGCAGGAGCATCAGCAGATCCAGGATCTTCCCTCCCAGCAGCCAGCCCAGCTACAGCAGTGGGCTCAATTCCCTCTTCCCCAGCAGTGACAGAAAGTCTGGCCAGCTCAATCCCTCCTTCCGAATTAGAAGCAACATCAGCAATAGGCTCAAGTGTCTCTTCCCAGGCAGTCTCAGCAGCAATTAACTTGGGCGATCCTCTGCCAGCAGAAGCTCACGCACAGGAATGAAATAAACTAAATTCAGTTGGGAAACTCGCTTCAACCAAACACGTGTACAACAGGGAAAGCATTGGTGTTAGCATTATTTCTGCTATGTATATTTTGTTAAACTTTCGAACATGTAAGGCATAAGCCATGGGACAGCTGTCCCTATTTTTTTTGTCAAAACAATTTTGTAAAAGAAGTGGTCATTTTTTGGTGGTCGGTTATAGAAGAAATTCCTGTAATTGACAAGTGGAAGGTGCTAGGTGGCATCCCAAATGGTAGAATTGTAATTATAAATAGGAGCTAGGAAGAATAGAGAAGGACTTTTGGCAGGGAATGAAATTTTGAAACCCATACGAGCTATCTTGTATCGGGCCTGTAAAATTGAATTTTCTAATAGAAGCCAGGGAGATGGACGTTTTACATGGGGAACGGAAGATGGATGTGTGTTGGACTCTTCTGATGACATCTACACTGTAATGTGAAATCTGCATTGCTATTTGAACTATTTTTTGGCAACAAATGATTTTGCTTATTTCTGTGTGAACGATTTTCTCCATTTCATGAACAGTGAATGTGTTTTAGACTAAATCAGGAGTTATCTGCTGATATTTTATTTTGCTGTAGAGTTCTCTTTTAAGATTAAATGGATAACTATTTTTCTTCAAGATGACTCCTATGGCTCGTTGTTCATGCCTTTGAATGTGCTCCCTGCAGGGATCTTTAGAGTTATTTCAGTTTGTTTATATCTAGCTCGGTTTCTTTGTTCTCTCTACATAGATTAAATAATCTTTTGCTTCTTTCTGTTTTATGAGCAATAGATGCGCTCCATGTTGAATTAGAAGCTATCTTCTAATGATATTTATCTTGCTGTAGCTTTACTTGTGAGAATTAACGGCTATCTGTTCTTTCTTTACGTTATGTGTTACAGCTTATTGCTCATCCCTTAAACGTGTTCCCTGCAAGGATAGGTAGATTTACTCCAGCTTCTAGACTTAGATCTGTTTTAGTTGCATCTAGATCAAATATAATTTAGGCATGTGCATCTCATTTAAAAGACATAAAACCCAAAAGAAAGGTGTACCGGGCCATAACCGGTAGAATCGTATTTAAACTCCAAACCCACGGTTGCCGGAACCGCTAACCGGACGGATTCCCTACAACAAATGGGAGATAGTCTAATTGGGACCATCTCTCGGGGAGGATCCCTTTCTGATTGATGCTACGATATCCGAGGCATCAACAGTTTTTGGCGCTAGAAGGAGGGCCTGAAAGTGCATGGCTGACAGAGGAAAATCTTCCACGGTCGTAGATAACACTGAAAACCCGCTTAAAGAAAGCATTTCGAACAGCCCAGATCTTGGATTAACAGATCAAGAACGCCTCATTTCTGACCCTGAGTCTCAAGAAGCTTTATACGTTGTCCCTTTTACAGAAATAGAGGATTTGAGAAGACATACCAGATCCTACGTTAGACAGTTAGGTGGTTTAAACGCTGTCAACTTCCTCCCTAAGAAAATTACACCTAGAAAGGAGCCACAATACACCCGTGATTCAATTCTCGTTCAAAGTTTTGAAGAACTGGTAAATCTGACTTTGGAAGAAATTTCAGACACTCTTAACAAGGTAGATCTTGAAAACTCGGAGAAAATTTCAGACCAAGAAAATCTTGAAGAAATTACCACTCCCAAAAGTACTCCACAGGATTCACCCCACAATTCTCCACCAGGGTCTCCACCTCCACATCCAAACATGGCTGTACCTGCTTGGAGGGCAAGGGGAGCGCTAAACCTAGCTGGGCCATTCCATAATCTTCCAAAAAACCCAGAAAAGGTCTTGCCTAAGTACGATCCAGGGAAAGCCATTTCGGCGGAAGATCACCTCAAGAGTTTTTACTTAGCTCTGAACCTTTTGAATTTACAACATGAAGACGTAGTCTGCAGGTTGTTTCCGTACACATTCAAGCCAAAATTATCATCATGGTACTTTAGTCTACAACCCAGCTCAATCTCTAGCTGGGATGAGTTCGAAAAGTGTTTCTTAAAGAAATACGGAAACCAAAAGACTGTGGCCACACTTATGAAAGAACTCTTATCCATGAGGATGGAAAAGAAAGAAAAGGTCCAAGACTTTAATCAAAGATTCACAACGCTATTAAATAACTTCAGTGAAGCTAATAAACCAGCCAAGGAATCTCTGATTGAATACTATACAACCGCTCTTCATGGACCCATAGCAATGTTCGTAAAGAGGTCCAAGAAAACTACCCTGATAGAGAACTTTGAAGAAGCTAGAAAGGTAGAAGAAGAGGCTGATAGCATTGCTAAACATGCCTTAGATGTAGAACCAAAACCAGCAGCTAGCAAAAAACCTTTGCTACTCACTAGAGGTAAAGAAGAGCCATCTACGGACATGGAAAATGTAGTCAAAATGATGCAGAAATTATCTAACAAAATCGTAGATCTCGAGAAAGACAAGGCTGCTAGTACATCTAGGAAACCTTTCAAGCCATTTTATAAAAGAAGGGAAGACGGGGAACAGACTCATCCACCAATGAACACTGCCCATGTTTTAAACTTGAATGAGATTGGGATGGAAAATTTCTGCACTTTTCACTAAGAACCACATTCGGAAAAGAGCTGCCCGCAATGGATCAATTCCATGAGCTTAGTCATGAACCAGATGTTATATTCTCAGATCCCAGACCAGGATGATCCTCCAGAGGAATCGAGCCCTAAGTTAGAGGAACCAACCCCAGACACTACTATGGTGTTGTGGGATTGGGTACCTATGACTGAATTAGTAGAAGAAGATCACATAGGTAGCTCTCCCTCTACCATAAATGTTGCTACTCGCAGCAAGGGCCCAATTGCGGTTCCTGTTCCAGTCACCGTTCCCCATAAGCCTAAAGTTTCAAAAGATCCGCCTAGGAGGCATATACCAATCATCCCACCACAAGGCAAAGTTAACCAAACAACGGCAAAACAGCCAAGCGCTGACGACATAGTTCAGCCACCTAAGGTCACAATGAGCAAAACAGATCAGCCAAGTCGAATTGGGAATGAATCTGATATAGGATACGATATTATCGAAGATATCAAGAAGGTCAAAGCGAATGTGTCAATATTTGACAGGTGCAGATTGCCCCATCAACGAGACAAACTGCTGCATGTTCTACAACCTCAGACCAGCACTCCATTAACAGATTCTCAAGACAATCCCGAAATTAATGAGGTTAGCATCGGTGGAAAGTCTAAATCCCAAACATTGCCATTCTTATTGACATTTGAAATTTTAAACCATAATGTTCACAACTGTTTGGTAGATTCTGGAGCATCCTCAAACGTTATGCCACTGTCAATTTGTAGGAAAATTAATGGGCAGCCCGTGCCATCTCCAGCTCAAATTATCCAATTAGATAGGACTGCTGTCAAGGTTATTGGGGAAATGAAAGATGTTCTAATTAGACTGTCAGCTGACCCTAGAGTCTGTCAATTCATTGACATAATGGTGGTCGATATTCCTGAAGCCTATGGGCTGATTTTGAGTAGGGATTGGTCTACCAAGCTAAGTGGATACTTTGCTACTGATTGGTCCCACCTATGGCTGCCCTATCAGAACAGGCAGAATCAGATTAAAGTTCTTAGGGAACCTCATATGAAACAAAACGTAACTCAGTTAGAAGAAAAGAATGAGGCCGTAGCCTTCTCATCCTCGGTTCTGGGGAATTACTTCTTAGAAATGGATCCGGGTAATTATCAATCTGAAACCATTAGCCATGAATCAGATAAACAGTCCGATCTCCTTCATTTCTCTCGGGCTGATGATGTTGATTGTAACATAGTCAATTTAGTTACTGACATAGATCACAAAGAAACTAACTTAGTTGAATCTAAAGATGTTTTTTGGACATTATACTTTGATGTTCTAAAACTCTGGAAGGATCCGGAGCCGGTTGTGTTCTAGTGGATCCAAAAGGAAACAAGTATTTTTTGTCTTGTAGATTAGAATTCGATTGTACTAATAACACCGCTGAATATGAAGCTTTGGTACATGGATTGAAGAAGGCCATTGGCTTAAATGTTAAGTACCTGAAGGTCTTTGGTGACTCCGAGATAGTTGTAAGATAGGTAAGGGACACCATTCATTGTCTCTCACCTCACTTGAAAGGTTATCAGGCTGAGGTATGGGATTTAATCATGCATTTTGATGCTTTCAATATAAAATCAATTCCTAGATTGCGAAATTCTGCTGCTGATTTGTTAGCAACATCTGGTTCTAGGCTAGTGCCATCAAATAATAAATGCTCAATTGAATTGATTTTCATGCCTTCCGTTCCCGATAACATCACGAACTTCAGAGTCTTCGATGATGATGAACAAATTATCAGCTTCCTAACAAACGAAGATAGCTCTCAAGGAGCTGCAATAGATGAGGAAGAACATGATGCTGATTTGATGAAGAAGGAAGAGGAGAAAGGAAATTTCATGCCCAAAGGAGTAAGGTCCCTCGAAATGCTGTTCGATCTTCAAAATAAGTTCAAAAGGCCTGCTAATACCAAAACTAACAGCTCATCAATGCAACATGAGTTAGTTAATTTGGGTACCGAGGCAGAACCAAAATTTGTCAACCTTGGCAAGTGTTGTTCACCAAGAGAAAGACATAGGTTCATCAAATTGTTTAAGCAATACAAAGATGTTTTCGCATGGACCTATGAAGATCTGAAAACATATGACGTCCGCATCATTCAGCATGTTATACCAATGAAAGCGGGTGTCAAACCATTTCAGCAGCAGTTAAGAAGGATGCATCCTACTCTAGAACCGCTGATCCAAAAGGAATTAAAGAAGCTCCTCGACGCTAAGATAATTTTCAAAGTCCGGCATTCTGAATGGGTTGCAAACTTGGTTCCCGTAAGGAAGAAGTCGGGAGAGATAAGGCTATGTGTAGATTTCAGAAATTTAAACAAAGCCTCAGATAAAGACAACTACCCCGTACCTTCAATGGAGCAAATCCTACAAATGGTGTCAGGATCCGAATTGTTTTCTCTCCTCGATGGTTTCTCTGGCTACAATCAAGTGTTAGTAGCCGAAGAAGATCGCCTTAAGACTACTTTTAGAACTAAGTGGGGAACTTTCGCCTACAGAAGAATGCCATTTGGTCTGATAAATGCAAGAGCTACATTCCAAAGGGCGATGGATATTGCCTTCCGAGGATTGGGTGGGCAATGCGTGGTTGTATACTTGGATGACGTGACAGTCTTTTCGAAGAAAAGGGAAAATCATGTCACGCATCTAAAGCATATTTTTGATCGTTGCCGGAAATATGGAATTTCCTTAAATCCCAAGAAGAGTGTATTTGCTGTTCCCGAAGGTAAGCTGTTGGGTCATATCATCTCCAAAGGGGGAGTGTCAATTGATCAAGAAAGAGTCCAAGCTATTAATAAGATTCCAATGCCTCACAACAAGAAATCTATGCAGTCTTTTATGGGCACCATCAATTTTGTCCGCAGATTTGTTCCAGATTTCGCACAAATTGTTAAGCCATTGCAACAAATGGTTAAACAAAGCATACAATTCAAGTGGACAGATTTGGAGAAGGACGCATTTAGAGATATCAAGGCTGCTGTAGCTAAAGCTCCTTCCTTGAGGAGCCCAGATTTTGATAAAGATTTCATCTTATATACTTTTGCTTCGGATGACTCTCTCGCGGCTGTACTCACGCAAAAGGTAGAGTTGGGGGACGAATACCCAATTTCATTTATGAGCACTGGTCTGCAGGGAGCTGAGCTGAATTATCCCGTGGTTGACAAACATGCATATGCGGTCTTCAAAGCGGTTAAGCAGTTTAGGCCATACATTCTGAAGAATAGAACTAAGGTCATAGTTCCCCACCCAGCTGTCAGATCTCTTTTCGTTCAAAAGGAATTGGGAGAAAGGAGAGGGAACTGGGTCACAGCTTTGCAGGAATATGATTTGGAATTTAAACCAGCCACGATCATTAAAGGACAAGGTCTGTGCAAGTTACATGCGGGAAACTCAATTGATGAAGAACAACATTGGAAAAATGAAGCTGAGCTCAATTCGGTTGAAGTGTGTCATATCTTCACAACTCTCCAGTCATGGTATAGGGATCTGGTGCACTATGTACAACAGGGATATCTACCCGAGCACTGGAACTCTAAACAAAGAAGGCCACTCCGTTTGAAATCCGCACCCTATCAAATCATTGATGGGATTCTTTTCAGGAAGAATTATGATGGAGTTCTCCTCAGATGTTTGGAAAAGGAAGATGCAAACAGAGTTGTCAAAGAATTGCACGATGGCCCCGCAGGAGGACATTATTCAGGTGAGACAACAACACACAAGATACTGAGAGTTGGGTATTACTGGCCGACTCTGTTTCGAGATGCCCACGCATACGCACGGAATTGTGATGTATGTCAAAGAAGTGCCGGGAAGTTACCTAAGGCAGCTAGACCATTGCAGCCGGTCATCATCTCTGAGCCTTTTGAGCAATGGGGCATTGATGTTATCGGAGAAATAAATCCAAATTATTCGTTGCAACATCGATACATCCTGACGACAACCGACTACTTCACTAGGTGGACGGAGGCCATCCCGTTGCGCAAGATCAATGAAGACGTAGTCATCAGCTTCTTGAAAGAGAACATCATAACCAGGTTTGGGGTTCCAATTTCCCTTGTTTTTGATAATGCTACTTATTTTTCATCTTGCAAGATAAATTAATTTGTTTATGAATGGGGAATTAAGTTGCATTATTCAGCCAATTACTACCCTCAGGGAAACGGGTTAGCTGAATCCTCAAACAAAAATCTGATCTGAATTCTTAAGAAAACTGTGATAGAAAACCAGAGAAGTTGGCATGTGGCTCTCCCAAACGCCTTATGGGCAGATAGGGTAACCCCGAAGAACGCTTTAGGTGTCTCCCCTTTCACTCTTGTCTATGGCAAGGAAGCCATCCTTCCCCCAAACATCTTACTACCATCCTTGCAATTGTCCCAAGCCTCTCGGGGTTCTGGTAGCCAAGCCTTACAATCCAGGATCAACACCCTGCTTCAACTGGAAGAAGCCCGGCACAAAGCTAAAGATCGATTCCATCAACACCAGGACATAGTTAAGAGATGGTTCGATAAGAGGAAATCCGATAAGAGAGATTTTGAAGTTGGGGATTTAGTCCTGAAATGGGACCATAATCATGAAGGCAAAGGAATGCATACGAAATTTCAACATCTATGGGTAGGCCCGTACCAAATTTCTGCAAAATTAGGCCCATCTACTTATAAATTGACAAATCTAGAGGGAGAAGAAGTAACCCTTCCTCTCAATGGCCTCGCTCTGAAACAATACTTCGCATAGTCTCTTCGAGACTTCCTGTACATAAATAAAGTTTTCTTTTTGCTTTCGCCTTTAGTTGTTTTATTTTTTCGGCCATGTTGTTTCTCTCTTTGTTATTGAAACTTTTGCGACAAGTTTTGTTTTCTGGATGCCCTTTTGGTTGAGATCCCTGTTGAAGATAACTCTCTCAAAGAAAACTTGCGACCCATGAGTCTGGAACTCTGCTCAAGTAAATCCGGTCTGTTGTGCTCTCGCTGAAATGTTCAGAAGGGAGGAAGCCTACCCTGCTAGTCACACTAATCCTATTTAATAGAAGAGACCTATGACCATCCTCACTACTATCGTTGGGCTCCACCCACTCTCACACTTTAAAGGCATCTCAAGAAGGCTACCAAAGTTGGACCCATGGAAAGTGGCACCTCTCGAGGACATGGGGTATTGAAGTGACTCCATGCTGCAGATTTAACAGCCAAAATGGCTTACATTCAAGAGTCTGTTTTCCAGAGATTCTTGCCTCAATTAAATCATGGCTAAGACAAAAGAAGAAGACATGTAAAATAAAGAAGGTTGTCCAAAAGGCCCAGCTCAAAATGGGCTCCTCTCCGTCCGTGAAGTTTGATCAAATCAATAAAATTTCTAACTCACACAAAAGGACATTATGGATTGAGGAGCCTAAATCAAAGATCATGTCCAAAATAAAATATCTCTGGAAGGCTCAAACAGCTAAGCTGTCCAAAGTACAAACATCCAAAAGGATGCAAGCAGCATGGGAATGAGGAACAAGAGCAATAATGTCCATGAGAAAGTGTTGCAGATCCTGTGGAGTCCGGCAGTAGTGACCATCTGAAAGATGACCCTCCTAAAATAAATCTCATATGCTGGCCCTTCGAGAGTGGTGAAGATGTCTCGGTCAAAGCTCCACTTTCCCCCAATGGCTAGCAGGTAAAGTGCCTCCTTCCCCTCACATGAGTTTAAAATGCTCAGCTGAGTAGTGCACCCGAGATGGATGTCTTCAATGAGGTTTCGGACCATGAAGAGGAATTTTTCAGAGATCTGTGTTCGCCAGCGACTCGCCATTGTTGTTGCAACAACACCCCCCCCCAAAATTTTGTACATATTGGGGCCCCTCCTTTTGTTTTTGTAGAAAGTTTGCCTAAGAAGCCATCCCAGCCGTTAGCTGTGTTTTTCAACATAAAACCTTGTTTCCCAACTGAGCATCTTGCCATCAACCTTTCCATTTTTCCCCCAAGGAACCGAAAGGGAACTTAGAATTTTTTCCCAACGTTTTGGAGTCTATCGGGCTATCTCCCCGCAGTTGCGGAAGCCAAACGCACAACCTTTCGGAAAGAAGGACTTAGATTTTCTTTTGCAAATCGTAGACCGTGAGAAGGAAAATTGCGGAAACCTTCGGGTTTTCTTCCCGGAACGGCAGGAGAACTTGGGAAAGACGCTCGAAAGGAGTTGGAATATTTTGTTAAAATCGCGGAAGCCGTTCGCATAAGCTTTCCGAAAAGAGACTTAGAAAACTTTCGAAAATCCGCGGAAACCTCCGGGTTTTCCTCCCAAAACGGCGGAAGCCATCCACAAAAGCTTTCCGAAACACCACGGAGAAATTCACGAACTTCTTCCGAAACTGTGAAAAGAACATAGAAATTTTGAAAGAACGTTACAGAATGAGCCAAGGAAGCTTCGCGGAAGCTTTCAGCCTTTGCTCCCGAAACCGAGGAAGCTCTCGGGATACCTTTCCGAAACCGAGAATTGGCGGAAAGATTCCGGTTGTTCTCCCGAAATAGCAGAAATCATTTGCATTTAGCTCCCGAGAAAGGACTTAGAAATTTTTTGGTTTTTGTTCGTGGAGAGATTCGGTTTTCTCTCCCGAAACGGCGGGAGAATTCAGCGAAACCGCCTGAAATGTGCGGAAGCCGTCACGATATCTTTCCGAAAAGGTTTTGCCCGTGAGTTGCGGGATGCATTGGCAAATTCTTTCCGCAACGGCGGAAGAATTCAAGATTTGCTCCCGAAACGGCGAGAACCGTTCGTCTAAGCCTCCCGAAAATTTTTGAAAAGTCTTCGTTAAAATTGTGGAAGCTTATGGTGTATACCTCCCGAAACGACAGAAGAGTTTTACGGAGCCGCCCGCACTCGCGGAAGCCTTTCGGGTTTTCCTTCCGCAGTTGCGGAGACTGTCGCAAAACTTTGCCGAAACGCCAAATTATTCCAAATCTTTGCGGAACCTTTCAAAGAACCCATCCGTAATGGCGGAGGCATTCACCCGTCCCGTTTGAAACGGAGGAGGCTAAAGGCAAAGGTTTTCCAACACTCTCTCGAGGCCCAGCCATGACTTAGAAACTTTTGAAGTTTTTGGAAGCCTTCTGCGGAAGCGTTCACCGAAACCTTCCGAAACGTTGGAATTTTTTAAAAAGTTTTCTCTCCGCTACCACGGGAGCCCTTTTTCAAAAGCGTCACGATTATTTTTGCAGAAAATTTTCACCGTTGCCTCCCCGAAACCCTGGAAGCTTCCGCTATATCGTTCCGCAACTACGGGAAAGATTCACGATTTTGTCCCGCCCAAGGTGGTCGCACGCAAACCGAGGCAGCTTGATTTGACGCCGGCGTACGATGCATTTAAAACCGGTTTTAAACGCCACCCACCGTATTAAAGTCCCACACGTGTCTCATTTGTTTAAATATACGGTGGGGCTCGGGCCAACATATCATTGTTTTCGATTGGCAAACGATGTGGAACGCCGTATCGCTCCAGCTCATCTCGCTCATTCGCATTCGCGGCCACCTCGATCAACTATCCTCACGGTGCCAGGTAGGATTTTAACCTTGAAATTTGCCCCTTCTACACTTCCAATTGCAATTAGATTGTCTTTTGTTTGAAAATGATGGGCATTGGTGGGGTTTTGATGGGAAAAACGCCGGTCATGGGAGATTTTTTCCCGTCAAATACAGTTTGAATCGAGTTCTTCTCGTCATATAAAGCAGAGACAGAATAAACATTTGTGGGTAGAGACAGCTAGTTTGGACGGTTAAACTTGTCCCATTTTCCTCTCCAGCCGCCAAAGCCCCATGGACTTTTCATATCCCCGGCAGAAAGGTTAAGACGTAAAACCTCGAGCCTCTTCGTAAACCTCAGTTCCATGAAGACACCGTTACCTCATTCAAGTCCTAGAAACTGGCGCCATTGCCCCTGTTCAAACCCCGTGAGCGTTCAAGTTGCGCGAGCCGAAACCCGAAATTATGGCCACCCGAGCCTTTTCGTCAGTATGTCTCCGGCGCCATCACCCTAGCTCGAACTAAAAAATTTCCATAGAACACCTCGGCAAGTGTCATAAATAACAATAGCATTCAAAGCCCTCGCCGGGTCTTCAATACGAAATGCCTCCTTATTTCGTCACAGAGTCTTTCCAACCTGAGCTTACCCGCAATTAGCCTTTCAAACTGCAGCAGGGACGAAAGTTACCCTCTTCCCCAGAGCTAGACCGAAAGCACGTTGCTTCCGCAATGCGCTTATCTTCAAGAGCATCCCAAACCTGCCCCTTTAAAAAATTAGGAAGGCTAAAATTGATAATCATGTTCCTGCTGAAACGAAGATCATCATTTCTCCCAGGGCAACCCGAGAGCGGATTGTTCCGCGACACACCTATCCTCTCGGGAGCATTCCAAATTCTTCTCATTTAAAGATTCAAATGTTTAAATTTGTTTTTCATATTGGAATGGTGTATTCTGCTTCCTAAACATACAGCTCCCCATTGTTTGTTTTTTTTTTAATTTTCATTCACATATCAAAACAATGGTGCTCTCTGTCAAAACCTCACAGTATGTTGCTCAAGTTTATGATGACTTGTATATGGGTGCTATCAGGGATAAGTCAAGATGCCGAAAACTGGTAAGAAGAAGGCTAAGATGATAGAAAAGAAGCTTGCGCCACTCAAAACTGAAACTTCACTCCATGACACTAGGTGCACCACCGGTGTCCCTCCTGAAATCAGATGGGGTGACATCTACAGGATGATCCGGGACCAAGAAATCCCAGATATGTTGCTAGAGGAAGGGCCAATCTATCTCAAAATCAGAGCCTCAGGCATAACTAGAGCCGCTACCCGCCCTGAGCTGTTCCCCTGTGCTGAAGTGATCGGATGGATACTCCAACATGCCGATGCTGAAGGGAGAGTGATAAATGATAGCGGGAAAGTGGCTATTGCCTCATTTCAACCCGCGTATCTTGCGGCAGCCTACAAATTTCCCCGTGTCCAACAAGCTCTGACTGATGAATGGCTGAGCCAGATGAACAACGTCGAGATGGCCAAGAAGCTGCTAATGGCAGGCAAACATTTGAGGAAGAAAGGAAGTGATGCATATGACGTGCAGAATCTGAGAGCTCCTTTCAGATTAATCGCTTTAATGCTGTGTAGAATCTTCGGCATGCCCGATGGCACAATGTATAAGATTCAGTGGGTCCCTATTATCCACTACGTGGCATTCAAGGGAACTGTGTTTGACTGGGCCACTCTCCTATCAGATAGTTTGGCCTCGATGATAGTGGCTGCTAAAGAAGGACTAGCCTTGAAGAAGGCTGATTTTTTCATGTCTTCATATCTGATCGATTGTATTTTATCCAAGATAGAATTCCCCAAATTGGGCTGCACATGGGATAAGGCCACTACCCCGGTCTATATCGCGTTCAAGATGTCGTGGGCTTAGAATTACAAGCCCAGCTACAAACTCATCTGTGAAGGGTTCATCATGCCCCTATATGAGAAAATGTTCAAGGAAGAACCAAACTGCCTATCAGAGAATGCTTTGGAAGTCCTTGAAGATTATGGGGATTTCTACTTTTCAGAACAAGGTACCTACCTCAAAATGTTTGGAGGTACTAAGCCCCCATACATCTTGCCGCAGTATGCCACGGATTATGTGGTCCTCAAAGAAGCAGTAAGACAACTCTTCCTGGATGGAATTGGATCAATGCTCCACAAACATCATAAGGCCTCCTTTCCCCCTCTACCTTTCTATATAGGTGCTTAAAAGTTCTCGGGGGAAGCCTCGGCCGATGAATTTATACAAAAGCTGAAAGCCTTCCACTTCGGTGAGGTGATCTTCCACAGGAATGACAGAAAGGGAAGAGTTGCTGAGCATTGTAAGGAGATCTATGCTCACTTCGAGTACTCCCACTATCCTGATGACGAGGAAGAGGCATTCAGAGGTATCAGCAACATGGTTGAGCTACGAGTCTGTCGCCAAAGCATCGGAGCAAGCTCTAGCTCAACCAAGGCCCAGAAGACCAGCCAGCAGAAGGAGAAAGAAGCTGAGGATGCCCGGGCTCAGGAAGAACTCAGATTGAGAGAGGAAGCCAGACTGCAGTGGGAAGCTGAGGAAGCCAAGTGGCAGCAGGAAACTGAAATGGCAAGAAAGCAGCAGGAAGCTGAAGTGGCGAGAATGCAGCAAGAAGCTGAAAATGAAAGCCTGCGGAAAGAGGCTGAGGAAGCCCAAAAGCAGAAAGAGGTTGAAGCTGAGAAAGCAGAGGCAGAGAGGAAGGCGGAAGAAGAGTTGAAGGCACGGGAAGATGCTCAAGCCAGTGGGTCCGGTTTCCAAGACATGGATATAGACACATCTCAAGCAGGTGGCTCTGGTACCCAAAATAAGGGCGTGGATCCAACTCAGGAAGTCCGGACCCCACCTGCTGAATAGGACATAGACATCATAAACCGACCAATTGTCCCGTACACGCCATCGGGAAAGCGTACAGTGTCCAAGTGGAATGAGTTTGTCTACGACAAGAAAAGGAAAGCTATGGTCCTCAAATCAGAAGAGAGGATAAAAAGCCCCTTCCATGAAGACATCATTCCCCAACGAGAGGTCACTGTAATGAAAAACACAGATCAAGATCCCTTTGCTATGGCATCCACAGCTGTAGCAACAGCAAAGGCATCATTTGCCAATGTAGGGGTTATAGTTAAAGAAAATATATTGACATAGAAGAGAGCTCATACGCTACAACAGACTGTGGCTAATGAGCAAGCCCAAAGAGATCTGGTAGTGAACAAGTATAACTGCTTGTACGCTGAGCATAAGGAGCTGTCAAACAAGTACAGCCAGCTGGAGGAGGAAAAGGACCAGCTAACACTCCAAATAATGATTGTAGAAGCAGAGAAGAATGGAGCAGAAGAAAAGGCATCTCAGCTAGAAGCAGACAAGCAGGCATTAGCTGAGCGTTTAGAGCAAGCAGAGAGCAGAACAATGGACATGTCTCCCTTCCATGAGCTGTCATGCAGCATCCTGAAGCAAGTGTATGACACTCAGGAGCTAATCCCTGATGAGGTTTGCAAGCTCAAGGCCATGGTGGTTAGGTTAAAAGAAATCAACGCGGAAGCCCATAGGCTCAAAGCGAAGAATACCCATGTCAAGGAAAACATCATAAGTCAGATGGCATGGAGAGAAGGAAAAGGGGGTTTCCCCCCGCATCTTCCATTTAAATCAGTGGACAGTTTTAATGAGGACGTAGCACTGTTGGATTTTGGCAGGAACTGTGCCAGTAAGCTGATAGCCAGTGTGCAAAGAACAACAGATAAAATCAGCAGTCTCTACCAAAGGCTCCAAGAGGCACATGACAAATGCACATTGAGTTTCCCTTAGACCCTGGAGGACTTTCCGGAAAAGGAGCAGCGTTTGTCCCAACTAAAGGAAGAATTGGGTGTTCAAATGGAGTACGTAAAAAGGATTGATGTCCTGGCTATTGATGACCTCCAGCATTATATTGGCTCATCATCTTTCCACAACCATCTGCTGAAGGAAGTGCATCAAGCTGCAGTGGCAGAAGTTCAAAGCATTAAAGCAGAGCTCAGGAAGAATGTGACTTCTCAGAAAATCTTGTTCCCTGCTGCAGCAAACATAGTCATAAGGGACACAGGTGTGTGGTACAGCTACATAACAGAGGAGGAAAGGAAAGCTGCAGCAGCAGCACGAGCATCAGCAGATCCAGGATCTTCCCTCCCAGCAGCCAGCCCAGCTACAGTAGTGGGCTCGATTCCCGCTTCCCCAGCAGTGGCAGAAAGTCTGGCCAGCTCAATCCCTCCTTCCCAATTAGAAGCAGCATCAGCAATAGGCTCGAGTGTCTCTTCCCAGGCAGCCTTAGCAGCAATTAACTTGGGAGATCCTCTGCCAGCAGAAGCTCACGCACAAGAATGAAATAAACTAAATTCAGTTGGGCAACTCTCTTCAACCAAACACGTGTACAGTAGGGAAAGCGTTGGTGTTAGCATTATTTCTGCTATGTATATTTTGTTAAACTTTTGAACATGTAAGGCGTAAGCCATGGGACAGCTGTCCCTATTTTTTTTTGTCAAAACAATTTTGTAAAAGAAGTGGTCATTTTTGGGTGGTCGGTTATAGAAGAAATTCCTGTAATTGACAAGTGGAAGGTGCTAGGTGGCATCCCAAATGGCAGAATTGTAATTATAAATAGGAGCTAGGAAGAATAGAGAAGGACTTTTGGCAGGGAATGAAATTTTGAAACCCATACAAGCTATCTTGTATCGAGCCTGTAAAATTGAATTTTCTAATAGAAGCCAGGGAGATGGACGTTTTACATGGGGAACGGAAGATGGATGTGTGTTGGACTCTTCTGATGACATCTACACTATAATGTGAAATCTGCATTGCTATTTGAACTATTTTTTGGCAACAAATGATTTTGCTTATTTCTGTGTGAACGATTTTCTCCATTTCATGAACAGTGAATATGTTTCGGACTAAATCAGGAGTTATCTGCTGATATTTTATTTTGCTATAGAGTTCTCTTTTAAGATTAAATGGCTAACTGTTTTTCTTCAAGATGACTCCTATGGCTCGTTGTTCATGCCTTTGAATGTGCTCCCTGCAGGGATCTTTAGAGTTATTTCAGTTTGTTTATATCTAGCTCGGTTTCTTTGTTCTCTCTACGTAGATTAAATAATCTTTTGCTTCTTTTTGTTTTATGAGCAATAGATGCGCTCCATGATGAATTAGAAGCTATCTTCTAAATATCTTTATCTTGGTGTAGCTTTACTTGTGAGAATTAACGGCTATCTGTTCTTTCCTTACGTTATGTGTTACAGCTTAGTGCTCATCCCTGAAGCGTGTTCCCTGCAAGGATAGGTAGATTTACTCTAGCTTCTAGACTTAGATCTGTTTTAGTTGCATCTAGATCAAATATAATTTAGGCATGTGCATCTCATTTAAAAGACATAAAACCCAAAAGAAAGCTGGACCGGGCAATAACCGGTAGAATCGGATTTAAACTCCAAACCCACGGTTGCCGGAACCGCTAACCGGACGGATTCCCTACACCAAACGGGAGATAGTCTAATTGGGACCATCTCTCGGGGAGGATCCCTTTCTGATTGATGCTACGATATCCGAGGCATCAACAGGTTCATTAGTAAACCAAACACAGTCCAGTCATCAAAATAGACTTCGAGAAACTTATGAATGAATTCTTTAAATACAGCAACAACGACTCGAGAGAAGATAGCAGGAGCGTTTTTAAGACCAAAGGGCATTACCGTATACTGGAATGAGCCCCATTCAGTCGCAAAAGTCGTCTTATGGCGGTCGTCTGGATGGATTCTGATCTGTTGGTATCCCGAAAAGGCATTAGTGAAGGAGTAAGCCTCTTGTCCTCCAACATTATCAAGCACTTCGTCTGTAAAGGGAGTAGGAAATGGATCATGCACTGATGCGTCATTTAGCTTGCGCAAATCCACACAGATTCTTATTTCACCTTTTGTCTTCTTCTCTTGTATGACCATAGGACTAATCCAATCACTTTCCTCTACTGGTTCAATGATACCTGCTGCGAGCATCTTATCAATTTCTTCTTTAACCTTTTCTTTATATCGCGGATTCAATCTGTATGGGTGCTGTTTTACTGGCTTGGCATCTGCTTTCAGAGGTATGCGCATCACTCCTAAGTCTCCTAGGATGCCTTTCATTTCTGTGAACTTAGTAGGAAAGATATCCTATTAGTCACGTAATAAGTCTGAAATATGCCCAACAGTTTCATCATCCCAATAATCTCCTATAGAAGCAAACTTGGGTTCAGCTTCTGTACCAATGTTAATCTTTTTGAGCTTGATGTGTTCTGTAATGGCAGGGATATCAAGATGAGGACCTTCAACATTGCGCGTCCCTTCTGATTCTGGAATATTGACGTTGCGAGGATCATCTTCCTCTTCTTCAGTAGTGAAATTATAGCATTCCAGGGCATGTTCTATCTGGACAGCCCAATCTGGTTGGGAATATTCTGGTAATGGACATTGTTCAAATACCTTCTTTTTAATACACTTTAAAGCGTGGTCGATGCTCGGATGTTCTGACTCAAAACTGAAGGTAAGTTGAAAAATTTCTATCATAAGAGGCTAAGTGATAGTACCTTTGCGCAATTATGTTTCAGTGTACCAGTTCCTTGGAATTGTATCCAATGTGTGGATGAATAGGTGAACCCACTCATCTTCTGGAATATGTGACCATTGCTGAATACATGCTTCAACGTGTGACCTGGGGTCACTCTGTCCATCATATTTGTGCAACACTTCTGCTGTAGTGTCCTGAAATCTGCGCAGTATCAATCTGCGACAGTCTTGCCATGTGTAAATATTCTCTTTATGCGCACCCCACCATCTTGCGGGTGTAGCGCGCAATGCTACATTCAATGCTTGTATGCACTGTTCATCTGGAATCTGCCGTTCATATGTATGTATGAATTTACTTACTTCAGTTAAACCATCAAAAATTGGAGTGTCAGTCAATTCTGTGCCAATCCATCCAATGGATTTAGTCATCATGGCGCAACGCCTTGCAGAAACCTCATGTAAGCGATTCTGCCAGTTTTCCAATCCTGCGTCTGAGTCCGATGTGCACGAGCTATCACATCGCCAGCTGATATGGCCGTCTGCTATGGGATTGACATAGTCACTATGACTAGCAGTCATCTGATACAAACTTTCCATGTGGCGTGCTTCTTCTTCTGCCCGAATGGGTTCAATATATCTTGGTCCTTGAATAGGATCAAGCGGTGCAATGACCCTAATCTAGTCATCCTCAAAGGTCATATGTCTTTTCTTCAAATTAATGACAGCCAAATTATCAAATGCCCAGTCTATACCTAAAAGTGCTGGGTAAGGTCTACTATCATCCAAAATTTTGATTACTTCAAAATCTGCAGAACTTCTTACTCCCTCAATATCAATAGGTACATTGGGTAATCTGCCCAATGGAGAGACTCGTTGCTGATTCGCAAGTCTTAGCTGCATAGGAGATCTTGTAAGCTGAGGGCTACCCATCTATTCCCATGTCTGCATGGTGAGAACATTAACTTCTGAGCCCAAGTCTAAAATGACTTCATCCATTTCAAATGCTCCAATCTGTGCTGTGAGCCTCATCTCTTTTGCAGTTCTAGTATGACTCCTAATCTGGTGAATAACACGCTGCGGTGTGTTCGTCGAAGCAGATTGTTGACACTTATCCAATAGGTGTTGAAGTTCCATAGTTGCTTTTTCATTGCGCAACAACTTTAAGCAGTTCCTCAGGAAAGTATGGACACTGCCTAATGCATCCTCTTCCTCAGGCCTTCCAGATGTAGTGGCCTGTTCTTGTACCAGGTTGTCTTGTCTTAGCACTTGCGATCTGATATCATTATGCGGAATTGCAACAGAACTTGAAGCTCTCGGATCTGAGAAATACTCTTGAGCT
Organism: Larix kaempferi; assembly: GCA_027924585.1. NCBI lineage: Eukaryota > Viridiplantae > Streptophyta > Pinopsida > Pinales > Pinaceae > Larix > Larix kaempferi. Next base: position 2,631,345 of record BSBM01000565.1, read on the forward strand.
TGCTTGAATGCTTCTTTCTGCTTCTACAGGTCAAGTGGGGCTGGTTGAATATTAGCGCGGCGCACCCATTGCGTCGCTTGCTTTCCAGTTCCCATCTCTGGCGCACCAGTGGTTGCTCCACTGCGCGTCACTATATTAACTATAGGATCTGATTCTCTTTTTTCTGCTCCAATCAGCTGAATATTCTGATTGAACTGTGGCGTCTTTGCTTGCATCTTAGCCATCAACTGAGGGAATTCTTCAATGATATGATCATAAGATTTACAATATCTGCAAATGGTTGTCGGATTTTGGCAATCCCTTGCAAAATGACCTTGCGCTCCACAATTATAACAAGTGATCTGTCCTCTTCCTCAACCAAAATTTACTGCACGTCCGCGACCCCTATAATTTCCTGCTCGGCCTTCGCGAGTTTGGTCATACTGTGGACCTGCTGTGGGTCCTTGTGTCTCTGACTGTACTCTATAAACATCATGCTTTCTTTCCATCATAAGATCATATGCTCTGCAATTTTTCTCATCATGGCCTACTGATTTACAGAAATTACAATATAGATTCTTTGGAGTTTGTACATATTTCTAAAGTAAGTGACATTCTTGTGGTCTATGACCTCTAGTTCTATAGATTTCACACCAAGGCCCCTGTGCCTGTGGTAAAGGGTTAGGTGCTCCAGTTGCAATATATTCTATGAAAACGGGACAATGGTCCTTTGAATGACCTTGCGCTTTACATTTTGTACACCAAATTTCTTCTTTAACTTCCTTGCCTTTCTTAATATCATGCACTTGCAAGGTTAAGTTTGCTAATTGGTTCTGCAACTGCGCAACATCGTTGCTTGTTCCAGCAATTGGTGAACCTTCTAGTTTCATAGCCATCTCTAGAGCTTGTTCCTGAGTAGTGAGATTCTGTTGCATAAGAGGAAGTCTAATGTGTGGGAGCAGCGCAGCAATGAACCATTCCTTATGCTGCTGCGGTGCAAACTCAAAGCTTACTTGATCTATCAAGGCTTTGAACTTCTGGTCAAAGTCCCATACTGACTCTGTAGGTAACTATTTTATGTCTTTGAGCTCTGTTATACACTGTGATTCTGATTTAGGTTTCTTGAATTCTCTAATCATAGCATTTCTTACATCAACAAGCGTCCTATTCTGTGCTGCTGAGTATTTCATGAACCAAGTTAAGGCTCTTACTCTTAGTGTGGTTGCTAACTGAACTAGTTTAACAGCTTCATCATTAATTTGCTTAATTGTCCAAATGGCTTCACATAGGAACCAGTGCTGCTCAGGGTCTTCTATCCCTGTTCCTCTAAAAGTTGGTAGCTTCATGTCATCACCCATCCTTCTTGCGCTAGGTTGAGGTGGAGGTGCTGTAGCAGTGCCTCCGGGATGGTTAAACAAAGGTGGTACAGAGGTACTAGAAGTACCATGCGGGCTACTAGAAGGTGTTACTGCGGGGTTATACTAAGCTCCGTCTGGCTTTTGCGGTGTAAAAGGGTGATAAGAGATATGAACACTCCCTTGTCTCTCTATATGGCTTGCTCTAGGGAACTTGACTATCTTCTGGGCTAGACTCAAAAGAATGCTGGTCGATGCCTACTTTATACCGTTTTCCACTACGAGTGCAACCTATAAGTTCAGGATCACTATCAGAATCTGCGGACATTACTTGTCTATGCTATTCATCGGAAGCTACGCATAGTTTTGCTTTTTCATACAGAAGCATTTTAATCCATAAGTTCAGAGAATTTAAGAACTTACCTCTGTGTGCTTGGAAGAAGCTCCTCTCAGCTTCGCTGAAACTCTTTCTTGTATCTACTGCAAACTCGGTGATGAAGCCTTCCAGCAAACTGTTCAACCAAAAGTCTACTGCGCGGGACACAGAATTATCTACCCGCTTCAAAATACTGACTAGCTCAGGCATCCAAGCGACGGGTCGATCAACATGCACAGTGGGTCTAGTATTTGCTAACTTGGCTATCCAAGCATGCAACTCAAGTGCATATGTGACAAAGAAAATTTTGTGAAGGTTAGTATAAATATACTTCTGCAACCAGTCTTCTGTCTGAATCCTAGAGCTTCTATTTTCTCGTTCAGCGAACTCTCTAGCCTTTAAATCAAACCAGTCTTGAATTTCTTTAGCTGTAGGATTCCAGTAACACATTTGTTGGCTGAGCAAGTCTCAAGACAACAGAACCATTTGTTGGCTCCTTCTTTCTCTGGGTTTCGCATCAATCTCGCGCGTCACCGAAATAACAAGTCTCACAGTAACAAGTCATGAAGCAACGAAACCATTTGTTGGCTCCAGCGGTATCTCACACGTCGCCGGAATAACAAGTCTCACAGTAATAAGTCACGAGGCAATGGAACCATTTGTTGGCTTCAGCAACAATCTCACACATCGCGGAATAACAAGTCTCAAGGCAACGGAACCATTTGTTGGCTTCAGCAACAATCTCACACGTCGCGGAATAACAAGTCTTAAGGAAACAAAACCATTTGTTGGTTGCTTTTTGGACAGACCCTGGTTTTAATGATGCGCAGCAACAAAACCCATTGGCGCACTGGCCCTCTCAGCAACGAGCTGCGCAGTAGCATGAGGTCTCACTTGAAGTGGCTATGGGGGGGCTAAGGAATCAGGTTTCCTTAACCGAGGCGACGCGGAGACTGCTCTCTTTCCCTTCCTTCCTTAATGATTCCTCAAAGCGGAATGTCTTACTCTTCCGCAGACCTCTCAGCACAACTGCGCTGAACTCTCGCTCGACAGCCTAGCTGCGCGGTATCTCCACCCCTTCGCACGAAGCACTTATCCTCTGCGTGGATACTCTATGTATCATTTCCGCTTGCGCACCCAGCACAGTAACGCATTCCTCTATCGCCGTAGCGACAACGTTCTACAGATTTCTTCGACACTTAACGATTATAATTACCAAAGAAGCTTTGAGAACTTACTTAACATATTCATAAAGATAACGCAATGTTCATGTATACCCAGATAGTGAACTAAAACATGCAATCACACAACACATCATCATAACAATGAGAATTATGAAGTTCACCTCCACGGGGAAACCACGTCCACGGGAGTGTCTTATATTACTCCCAAAGATAGAATTACACAATATGCTGCGCACACAGCTGCAGCCTTAGATCTTTCCAGGAAACTCCACGCACACAGCTGTCAGCCTTTCTCTCGATCTAGTCTCTTCCTCTACAGAGATTACAATAGTTCAGACGTCGACTCAGACTGTCTACAACTCAGTGACTAGCTAACCTATCTCAAACAGCTAGCTTACATCTAACTCTTGTCTTCTAACACACAATAGAAAACAATCAACAACCCAACAACAACCCTTCTCCCTTACAATTACACATATATATAGGTGGCCATGACGGTCGCACCTTTACAAAACTGTGGGCCTTTCCCAGTAGTAATCCCCAAAAACCCTAACCACGGACATGGCTAAGTGTACTGTAGGCACCGCTTGCAGTCATGTCGTCGCTTCCTGCAGGTTCCGTGACTTTCGGCGCAGATTGCAGGTATGGGCGCCGCTTCATCGTTCACTGCTCCTTGTCCTTCGTCTTCAATGCTTTGGTTCGTTGCTCTTCCTTGATCAGAACAACCATAACTTCTGTACTTAGCCTTAATGAGGGTAGCTGAGCCCTCTACTCCGTTGCCTCATTTATTTTGGTAGTTGAGCTTTCTACTTGGCCACATTCATTCTCCTATGACGTGTGCGCGCGAGCTCCGCGAGTTCCGGCCCGTAATCTGTGCCGAGCTCATCCATCTGGCACCGTACTGCGCACCGTTTACTTCTACCCAAAAATTGGTGTTTATTCAAAATTAGCACTTTCCCTTCAACACTTGTGCTTTTTCCTCAAAATTTGCAGCTTTACCATAGCTGCGGTCTAGGCTCCAACAGGTCCATATCTATTTTCAGTTGATAAATCACAGATTTCCTCTGTCCAGAACTGTTGTCGATCCCTTTCGTGCAATTTCAGATCTGTTTGTTGCCGATCCATTCTGTGTTGTTTCAGATATGTTTGTTGTTGATCCCTTCTGCACCATTTCAGATCCATTTGTTTCCGATCCCTTCTGCATCGTAACAGATCCATTCTGGAAAAAAAAAGTATAAAATTCTGTTTTTTTGCCATATCTCCCTTGTTTTCACTCTATTTCCCTTGAAACTTCCCTGACACCCCGGTCATCCCATTCTGCATCTCTCATTCCTGAGGGCCCTATCCCAAATTCCACTTCCCAAAGCCAGAAATCCCACATTTGTCAATTTTTAGGGTTTGTCACAACTTCTTTAATTTTCACCCAATCGCCTTCAAAGTTTGCCACCGTGTTCATTCCCTATTTCTGCTTCTTTGTCCCTCTCTGACAAATTTTCCCATTCTTTCACCCCGCTTCTGAAATCTTCATTTTATGCTTCCCTGTCCATTCGAAAGTGTCCAAAACCTAGTCAAACCCCAATTACCCATCAGAGTTTTTCCCAAATCCAAATTTCCCTTTACTAAATAAGCCTTTGTTTGTGTTTTTCTACCCATTCAAAAAAAAAAAAAAATTATGGTTATGGTTGTCACCCGCGTAGGAGCAAAAACCATGGAGGAAGCACTTACAGCCATCCAAACCAAACTCTAGGATCTGGATGAAAAATTTCTCGGCCTCCATCTTGAGCATTCAGCCATGAACATCAAATGACAGTCTGAGTCTTAATCAGACAATGGGTTCTCTTCTTCCAGTAATTTCCGTGGTCTGAAGCTTGATTTTCCTCGCTTCAATGGTACTGATCCGAATGGCTGGATCTATTGTGTAGAACAGTATTTCAGTCTGCATAATAATTTTGATGTCACCAAAGTGCCACTTGCATCCTTTCATTTGGAATAGGAAGCTCTCCAATGGTACCGTTGGTACATCAAGGCTCATGAAGAGCCAAAATGGCCAGATTTTTGCCAGCTCCTTTTGCAATGATTTGGTCCTAGTGCTTTTGATGACTTCACAGGAGCCCTCACTAAACTTCGCCAAATTGGCACTTTGAGAGAGTATCAGACAGAATTTGAGAAACTAGCCAATCACATAGAAGGATTGTCTGATGAATTCTACATGAGTTGTTTTATCATTTGTCTTAAGGATGAAATCTACTCAAAGGTTAAAATGTTTTGTCCCGACACAATGATGGAAGCCCTGGGGTTGGCTAAGTTGGCAGAAGACAAGATTGCAACCCAACAACGCTCCAAACCCACAAATATGGTTTCTCAACGACCTCCCATCCCGCCAGCTCCTCAACCAACTCCTATCAAGGATTTCTCTGAAACAGAGACGTAGAAACGCAGAGAAAAAGGGCTTTGTTATAATTGTGATGAGAAATTCACTCGGGGACATAGATGTGTTCAGCAAAATCTCTATCTCTTGGATGTGGCTTCTTCGCTTGCCTCTAAAATTGGTGAAGAAGCTCCAAGTACAATGGATGATCAGGTCAACATTCAGGAGCCGCCTATTGACCCTCTGTCTCAGGAAGACCACCCAGATATATCTCTCCATGCTTTAGCCGGAATCACCACCCCCCAAACAATGCGGGTCAGAGATTACTTCAAGAAGCTCCCTCTTACCATACTCATTGATTCTGGTAGCACTCATAACTTCATTGACCCTCGGATCGCCAAATAGTCTAATTGTTTTATCCATCCTTGCTCCAACTTTGAATTCATGGTTGCCAATGGGGGCACCTTACCTTGCAAGGGGAAGTGTCACAATGTGTGTATCTCTATGGAAGATTACAACTTGCGTTTTAACATGTTTTCCTTTGCCTTAGGCGGATGTGATGTGGTTTTGGGTGTTCAATGGTTACGCACACTTGGACCCATCTTATGAGATTTTGTTGAACTTTGGATGTAGTTTTCAGTCAATGGGAAAAAACACAAATTTACAGGCTTACAACTAGGGTCTCTCTGCATCATTAGTTCACATCGACTGGAAAAAATCCTTAGAAAGAATTCACATAGTGTCATCGTTCAGATCCATTCCATTTAGATGCACCCATCAATGGTCTCCACTACTCCCTTGGATCTCCAACCAATACTGAATAGATATGCCGGTGCCTTTGCTGAACCAGTGGGATTGTCGCCTTCACAAGACCTTTTCGGTAATAATTTAGCCGCCTCTACATTTGTGAAGGAAATGATGGCTATTTTTCATGTAGTACAGACGTGGCAACCATACCTATTAGGGAATTCTTTCTGCATCACGACTGCTCACTAGAGTCTGAAATATTTCCTGGAACAATGAGTCTCCTCACCCGCACAACTGAAATGGATTCGCCAACTCTTGGGTTATTCCCATGAGATCACTTACATGAAGGGGCAAGACAATTTGGCGGCAGATACTCCTTCTCACACAATTGATGCCCCAGTTTCTATTTCATCTATTTCTCTGCTTCTTCCTAATTGGTTGCAATATGTTCAACATGGTTGTCTTCTCTACACTCCATGCATCTCCATTCGTCAGGCACTCCGGGTTACTCCAAACGTATGAGCAGGCACAACATACCTTCTTTTGGCAGGGAATGAAAAGGACAATTCAACAGATGGTGGTTGAATATGATACCTTCCAGCTCCTTCCGGGATTGATCGAACCCATACCCATCCTTCCACGGTTCTGGACAGATATGTCTCTGGAATTCATTGAAGGGCTCCCCAAATCTGGTAGGCAGGCTGACATTACCAATAAATGTTGAAACTTATCTTCATTGCTTCACCTCCAAACAACAACCTCCGTGGGTGAAGTGGCTCCCTCTCGTTGAATGGTGGTACCCTAGTGCATCTAAAATTACTCCATATGAAGCAATCTATGGTCAGGCACCGCCATTTATTCTTCCATAAACCCTCAACAGTGCACCAATTCAGGAAATTGACATAGTTCTTCGAAACCGCGATCAAATTCTTCACATTTTGTAGGACACTCTTCACATGGCCAGAATTCGAATGAAACAACAAGCCGATCAACATCATTCTGAGCGCACTTTTCAAGCAGTTGATATGGTTTTTCTTTGTCTACATCCTTCCAAGCAATCCTCCATGACACTCAAAGGGCATCCGCTTATCTCTCGATCTATCATAGAGTTATTCATTCAGTGGCACGACATGCAACCAGCGGCTACTACATGGGCACCACTCCTTCAAATTCAGCATCAATTTCCACATCTAAAGCTTTGAGGACAAAGCTTTTTCTAAGGGAGAGAGGATGTTAGGAACCCATGTCTTTACTTGTTTAGTATATTGTTGTTGGACACATATGCTTTGTAAGATGTCCTGTAGTATTTGTTGATCAATAGTTTGTGTTATTGTTGTTGGGCGCATATGCTTTGTAAGTCGCCCGTAGTAACTATTGACCCATAGTTTGTATTGGCCCATGGTTTTGACCCATAGTGTTGGCGCCTAGAATTAGTATATAAGTGTGTGTTGAGGCCAATGAAGGCACCGTGAAGTTATTTGTATTGAGCTTTCTCAAAGGAGGTTTCCCCCTCGAAGTGGCCTGTGATCAATAAAAATATTCTGTGATCCAATATATTGTGCATTTTATTGATTAATTGTTGCAGGTTCCTCACATTGATTCACATTCGATGGTATGTATTGTGATACCTTGGGAATCATTGACATCAATGGTGATTTCCCTCGTGCTTGTTAATAGTATACATCAATGATCAGTAATCAAGTGGTTTCTACCATGTTCGACTCCAAGACATTTGTAATCACATGGTTAGATTCGTATCATTGCAGGTTTAGCTTGAAAACCCTGGGGAAATCATATCTTACCCAGTTTGCGATGGAGATTGTTTGAGTCATATTACATGGATCCACTTTGTATTGGTCATGGTTGTGTTATCATCTCATCATGGATCTACGATTGTGTCCAGTATCCATGATTGTGTTCACTCAGTCCCTACTGCCATGGATCTGTAGTGTATTGGTCGGCAACCATGTTATGAGTCATGTGAGACTAGTATCTTAGAGTCTCTTGTACTGCAGTAGCTTCTTCCATCCAACAAGTCCTTGTCATCAATCATTAAAAAGCATTTCAACTATCTTATTTTACCAACTTCATGATTTTGGGGGCATTCTGTTACACCAAAATGTCTTCATCATGATTCATGTGTCAACTCATTTCCTTAATCCCTGAAGTTTCCTTGGATATAACGTCATTGAGAAAGTTGTTGAATTTGTCTTCCACCATTCCTAGTAATGATGGCACATCCTGCTACCTAGAAAGGGGCACCAAACCTTGGTTAGCTCCTGATGTACACTAGCATCCTGCACCAGTGCCTCTTTCTTCCCTCATGCAACCTGCGCCTAATCCTTCCTAGCGCCTGTTGTATTCATGCAGAGTGTGCCAGGGTTGGTTAGAGTGGATAAGAAGGGGCTTCGAGCGAATTCTTGAAGCTGGTTGACATGGATACCTATCCCTAATTGGTAGGAATAGCTGGTATTTGGCTCCTAACCTAATGGGAAGATCCCTTAGACCTATCCCCTAATGCTTAACCTACTCTATCCTACTAGCCTTATAAATAAGACCTCTCTCTCCATTGAGAAGGGAGGAAGGACTATATAACTTACATGCTGGTGGAATTACTCTAGGTGATCCATATTCATCTCTTGGAAGGCACACAGCCCCTTTGGAGGCTTTGCTTGGACTATTGGAGGAAGGTTACAACGTTAAGGCTTGGGTTGTAATCATCAGTCTTCTATGTATTTCCCACTTATTTACAGTAATTAATCTGTTTACATAAATGCCTTTGTGTTAATGATATTTAGAGCTTTATTCCTTAACTGTTAGCTTAGATCAGTTAGTGTTTAGATGTGCTTTTACTGTTTGTTTGTCTCTATATGCTTGACAGGGTTTTGCAGCTTGAGATCTGAAGACCATGGAGCTTGGAGCAAAAAAGAGGAGAAGGATTCAGGGATTTGATGGTAATACATCTATCTATTTTAATCTCTATTGGATCTAGGAAAGTAGTTTATATTTTGTATTCATTTGTTCTAGATCCACCTAGACTAGGGAGATCATGCTCGTGTTCGTTTGAGTAGACTATCCGTAAACAATATCGTCTATGATATTATGACAAAATAGATTCCCAATGTTTGTATCAAACATAATATTTACTTCTCAGAGTAGCGTGTTTCTTCTACTTGTAACTCGTGGAAAATATGATATACTAAAAGTTTAGTAAAAATGAATTGTGGCTAAGGGGCTAGGGTCAGAAAAATACTAGTCACAAACATGAGTGATGATGAAGAGCAGATATTTATTTATTTATGTTTCTCTTTAGCAAATACTTCTTATATTATATAGAAAAAGAAAAATACAAAGAAACTCACTCACAATCATTGCTCCCAAACCTAGCCTTGGAGTAGGTTTCTTTAATAACATTTATTTCCCTTGACTAGGATGAGATGTGCTTGGTCTTACCAGGTTTCCTATTAGTTGAGAGGGTTTTTGTGGCTGGTTAGTTATCAAGGCTTTCCTATCAAGTTGAGATTTACCAAATCTGAATTTATAGTGTTCCCACAATGTTGGACGCTAGAGACAGACCCAATTCTTTCGAATGAGTAAAAGATGTATTATAATACTTAACTTGGCTTAAAATTAATTTGAATAGGCAGCATAGCATCAAGCAAGATCTATTTTCATGAAGGGAAGTCGTAGATTAGGAATAAATTTGGCAGCTATGGAGAAGGGCTTGCTTAATTTTTAATTATATTATTGTTTGTTTGGTTTTAGAGTGAACTGGACAAGTGGTAATCCACCCATCTTTGTTGAGCCTGCTCAAGTTGAGAGAGATTGTATTGGAAGATAATGAAGAATTTTTAATGGAATTTGAGTAGGAGAATCAGTGAGTGTTCAGACTTGGTTTGTCCATTAGATAGCTATCTCCAAGGATGTGGAGAAGAACCCAAACCAAAAGGTTTCTCCTACTTAGGAGGGAAAAAGGGTGTCGTCTCCTATAAAAATCCTGATTCTCACAGTAGTTGCGTTCCTCTATGCAATAAAAACACTTATAAAGAGCCAATATTTCTAGATAATACAAAGTATGCTCGGGCAGTTCCTTCACTAGGCACAACATAATGAATAATTTAGGCTACAAATCATAATATTAAGCATGCTAGGAACCCCCTTTTTTGGGGATTTGTACGCCTAAGAAGAGGGAAGCCTGTGCAAATAGAAGACCAGAGTCATACTCAGCTTGCCATGCACCAGTTGATACTCCATTTAGGTGTATTCCCTCTTAATGGCTAGGTTAATGATTGGTTCGATTCAACAAGGTTTTGATATTGTCCGGGGTGACGGGACTTTACAGGAGGATCAATTTATAGGAATAGTCTACCGTACATCCTGCCTCTTCATTCCTCCATTTCTAGTATTCTTTCATTGCTGCCCTCACTGTGTAACTTTCTTTTTATAGAATCCAGTCTTGTATTCATCATCATGATGCAAAAATTATTTTGATTAAGATATAGATAGGATTCGATTATGCCATGTGCTTGCAGCTCTTTGAATCTTGTAGTTGAATAATGGTGTTTTGTTACCAAATATTTTCTAACATAAAAGAGAAAGCAAATGTATACCTGATTGGGATGGTAAATGGTGATTTGATTTTTTGTAAGATGCATGAATTTTATTTTTTTCCTTATTGAAAGGAATAAAGTAGGGTTTCTTCAGAACTGGTATGATACATAACTAGTATTAATATAAGAACGACTCAAGCATGTTTATCTGCAATCGTTGAGCCAACCCTTTCAGCTCTTGTCAGCTCATAAATCGAGTAATAGCCTGCTAATAATAACCAGCTAATCAAAAGTGAGGGATCTACCAGCTTACAATCGGTGTCATTGGTCATACAATGCCTAAAACATGATATATGGGTGCTCTAACTAAGGCATGTGAAGTGATGTGGCTAATGATTATTTTAGCAGATGTTGGTTTGATACATGATTCACCAACATCTATATTTTTTTATAATCAAAGTGCAATGTAGTTGGCAAAAAATGTTGTATTTCATGTTAGGTCCAAACACACATGCTACACTTTATCACTTGAGATATTCACAAGGGAAAATAAGATAAGATAATTTTATTTATGTAAAAAAAGTGACCACAAATATATCAATGGCACTGCTTAGTACAATATTATCAATCCATTGTGGAAGGGCAAGGGCCACTCCTATATAAAGACCAAAAGCAGATCTAATATAATATATAAACTGTAATATCTAGGAATTAAAGTACTACCATAAAATATGGAGTGCTACATGGAGTGCTAAGTGCCTAAAGCTACAAAATCCCAAAACTCCCCGGAGAGATGCCTTGGAGGGAGGGTATAAGTGGAAGGATTACAAAATCCCAAAACTCCCCGGAGAGATTCCTTGGAGGGAGGGTATAAGTGGAAGGATAGGGGGAAGGTAAGTGGCCCTTAGACATATTTCCTGGAAGGGAGAACGTTGCTCTCATGCGGGTTGTATACCCTTGTAAATGTGTTTCTCCTAGCATCCAAGGCTTAATATAAAAAAACTCATGATAGAATACTATCTAGAAAAGCTGGAAGAATAGTTGGTTTGATGTGTGTCTTGTTGTTTCAATAGAGGTTCCTGCTACCACTCTCCAAGGATGTGGAGAAGAACCAAAACCAAAAGGTACTCTATCCCATAGTAGCATAATTCAGTCGTATTGGCTTCGGAATTTATCAAATATTTAATGTAGGTGTAATACCATTTTTACTAGTGAACAATTAAAAAACCCAACTTTAATTATTTAAACACTATAAAACAAAAATATCATTCAGTTTCATACTTCCTTATTATTATATATGTTTAATTTTATTATATAGATATCTATGTACATTTATTATCTAGTGCTGGCAATTCCTATTGTATGTAGCCTAGGTTATGTATGATGTCATTGACTGGTCTTGGCAGTATGACATGTGTAAAACTATGTTTTGCAGCTCAACAATCTGCCATAAGAGGCCAGTCTTCACTTTGGCCAACCAGTGATTTCTCTCAGGGTCCTCCTATGCAAATTTCATACACAAACTTGATTTAAGAGGTTTATTGCCAAAAATTAGTATTGCATCTCTTCTAGATCTCAATGATCTGTTTTAAAGTTATGCTTTGTATTTTCTCATGCTAGGTATGTTCTTGAGGTCTGCATTCCTTGCTTGTATGGTGTCATGTATCAAGTTGAGATTTATTTTGAGTGATTGTTGGTGCTATTCCTCCTATTATGGGGTGTTTTCAGAGTTCACAAGACACTTTAGCATCTTCAGAGATAGATTTAATGGCTATCCATGCAATTTTGTTTGAAGACTATATCTGTAGATGTTCCTTGTAGTTATTGCAAGTTTTATAATTGAAATCTTGACTTGTATTTGCCTCTCTCGATGCCAATAAGGGATTTCATTTATAAATAGATATCATCTGTGGCTTGCCTATATCATTGTGTCATCAAGACAATGTCTTTATAGTAGTGTGTCACTTCTCCAAAATGGCTATTTGAATCCATTGGAACAAATTGTTGATGCATCTAGACTTGTATAATTTTATGTCTACCACATTTGGACACACTATGGGTTGTTGCTCACCATCATTTGGGATTTATCATTTTGATTTCCTATTAACTTTTGGTAGTCATTATGCACAAAATACTCACATATCTGTTGAGGTGGTTAACATATTTTCATCCTTAGATGAATGGACTAAAGTTGTACATAGTTTGTGTACCTATCACCAGTCTAGTAAATAGTGGGACAAATGCTTGCACATTATACAACACAACCAAAACAAGGCAACACATGTAGCACCAAGAATTCATATTTTGAAGCTTCTTATGGATTTCAACTTCTTGCACTGTATGAGCTCGAAATTGACCACTTTGTTCCTTCCACATCACATGAAGAAAAGTAGTAGTATGAAGCCACTACTTTTTTAGAGCACTTAACATAGAGACATGCCAAGGTTAAGGATGTTCTCCATAAGACTACGACAAATTATGGATCTCAACAATATTAGCAAAGTATCTAGCATAATTTTTCTTAGTGGGAGCCAATGTATGCCAATACACAAGCAGTTAACAGTTCAAACATTAACAACATCGCAAGATTAAACTTATTTTGTATGGAATATTATCGCTCAAAATTGTCCCTTATGAAAATAGCCTCAGGGGGTTCATAATGGACAATTTAGGAGTAGTCCCTTGGTCAATGACCCTAATACCCAAATTTTGACCCTTATGAAATATTGGTTCTTAATGTGAATATTGTGTAGATGTGATGTATGTTTCCCTAGTGTGGAGCTTAAGGCCAAGGCCCCGCTAATATATGTTCGTATTTTATTTTAAATGGACAAGCATTTGACATTTTGTTACCCATGTGCCATTAAGCCATGGGATATTGTAAATTGATGTAAATATTTAATATTGCAATAAAATAACAAAAACTGGCTATGGGAGCAACGAATGAGAAGGGGCCATGTGTATCCACTAGGGAGTGGTGAGGGGGCTGTGGGGATGAACCATATGCTGCCAAATGTCATTGTGAGAACCCATTTGACTTTCCTTGATGACATTTATTTCTGTTGTAAGGAAGTAGTTGAAGATTTCAGTCCATGCCTTTAATGGAGCAGGGGCAGCCCAGAAATTTGTATTTGCAGGTATCGGATCTATTTTATTGTACCACAAGTCACTCTACCTCATGGGAGTTGCTTCTTTCTCATTCTCATTCCAGGGTAGAAGAACCCAACATCAATTTCCATCCAAAAACGAATGCCCAACAGGGAGAAAAACCAGAAATCGCAACTTTGAAAGAACCCACGTTTTGAAGAGCCAAAAACGCCCATATTTGGTATTTGACAGTAAAATCCAATGGGGGATCTATATATATGAACCTTGGGGTGAATTTGAGAGTATTAGATACCCCGAAATCCATTGGAAAACCCAATTTTTATAGCCTAGAAAACCAGTGACGGGATTGAGTTATTTGATGAACATAATTATGAGAAATCCAATTGTGAATGACTGAGTAGAGGTTGGGTTTGCTTGATAAACCCAATGAAGGCTAGAATCTCAAGAATTAGCAGTTGGACCTTTCTATATCCATCCTGAAGAGCACTGGAGGGAAGGGACACCTGAGGGACTGTGCGACAGAGAAGGGGACCTTCCTTGTGTTAGGTGCGGTAGGTAATGTGGGTGCCTTGACTGTTGAATTCCTTTGAGATGCCTGTAACTTGGTGGATGAGCTCACTGGCTGAGCATTGCCCTCCTTTGTATGTTGTATGCTTGATAAACCCAACTGTGAGTTGTCTTAGCATAGTTGTTGAGTGAAACCATGGCTGTGAGTGAACCCAGCTAGTTTCTCCTTAGTGGATACACAACCCAGCTCAGGGGTGATCTCTCAGCTGGACAGAGATCTATGGTTGGGTGGAACGCTGCTCTCACAAAGCCAGTTGTTGGACAACTTCATCTTCAAGATAAGTGTTTTCTGTGATTTACATTATATGCATTTTGTGTTCTGTAATGTGTTAATTCAGAATGGTAATTATTCATGTTAATGGAATTGATATGAAGCCTATGCATAGCATTGAAATGGAATTGAATCCCTGGATGTTGAATAATCATATGCCTGTGTTAGATATGAAGATGCATTACTGTTTGTGTGCTTATAAATATGTTTATTTCCGCTGTGTTTATTTGAAGTATGCCTGCACACACAAGTTTTAAATTGTTATGAATTGTTGAGTAATGTATGGGGGTTGAGATTGTCAAATAAGCCCAGTACATCAGTCATGTTTCCCTCCCTTGCACCGGATTGATGGAAGGGGATGTGACAGAGTGGTATCAGATCCCAGCTTGCAGCACTGGGGCTGCTTGGGCCAAACTATGAGTTATAGGTAAGTGACAAAATGTTTTAACGCTGTATTGGTGAAGTTAGGGTGACATTTTGATTGGAAAAATGGTAAGATCAGATTTCTTAGGTGTGGAAGAGGATCACACAGGTACATAGATCTCTCCAAGATCTTTCCAACAGTACCAAAATTGCCTCATTTGGCCAAGGGACGAAGGCGTTATGAACCCTGCAAGTTGCAAGGCCAGAGGTGTTCCACGGGTTTCGGGTTTTGGGAACGCGAATTTTGAAAATTGCGCGTTGGATTCCCGCAATCCTGAACCTACAGTTTCGGGTTTCGAGTTTCAAGAACGCGAATTTTGAAAATTGCGCGTTAGATTCCCGCAATCCCGAATCCACAGTTTTGGGTTTCGGATTTCGGGAACGTGAATTTTGAAAATTGCGCGTTGGATTCCCGCAATCCCAAACCCGCAGTTTCGGGTTTCGGGTTTTGGGAACGTGAATTTTGAAAATTGCGCGTTGGATTCCCGCAATCCCGAACCTGCAGTTTCGGATTTCGGGTTTCGGGAACGCAAAATTTGGAAAATTGCGTTCAGGATTCCCGCAATCTCGATAATTGATTTTTGGATTGTAGGAGCCTATGATTCAAAATCGTATAAGGTCAATGGAATTCTGAGGCCATTAACGGAAGCCATGAATGAACCAGTGACGATCTCGCGCCTATTATGCTCCAATTTGGCATAAATTTGAGATTAATGGCTTTCACAAATCGGTGTCCCGACGCTTGACGGAAGGTCGGATTGAGCCAAAACTGATATGCAGCGGTCATGGAGCAGGCATGATGTTAAGTTTAGAGTTTTGGAGCCAAACTCCAAAGGATGTGGAGTCAGGGTGTGCAAGAAGGCCAAAAAGAACTATTCCGAGCCACGTTTTTTGAGATTTTGAGAAGCTTGCAGTGGCTGAAAGTGACCCTATAATTCGGAATCAAGAAATTTACTGAACTCGGTATTTCATATTCTCATTAAACCAGACATATTCCATTAGACAAAGATTTCCCAAAATGCACCGTTTGGGAAATAGTCATTTTTGGCCCAAAAATTAGAATTTTGAAAAAATGTGAAAAGTGGAAAGTAGTCAAACCCAAAATTTTATAGATGAATGGAGCATTGGAACAGAGGTCCGCAAGTTGTTGAGTGTTCCTTGCTATATGTACTAACTTCGCCCGGTAGAAATGTTTTTCTAAATCTTTATGTAATTGCTTCCACAGGTGGCTGAATTTGGCAGTTCATGATATATTACAACTGTGTAAAAATGTGCAAAATTGTGGTGAAAGTAGTCATTTTTGAAGTAACGTAGTTTCCACACCCAAAGTCGGAATGGAGCACGAGGACAGGCATTGGAAATATTTTCCAGCAGGGAATAAAGGTGTATGATCAAAATTTGAATGCGGCTATCATACGACATATATATTTAGATCCGAAAAGTGTCAGTGACTGTTTTGTCAAATTATTGATAATATGGGCAATTTCCAGAATTGCATGAATGGGAAAAAGAAATGAATGCATAACAGCTATGTGAATTATTCCATGAGTTGATTATGTTAAATATTGATTTTTGTATATTTCTATATGCATACTTATGATGTCTAACAAATATTTTCATAATGCACAGTGCTTGCAACTCATAAAATTTAATAATTGTAGCAGAAGTAGCATACAGGAAAAAAAATGGTGACCATAAATGATGCTCAAGATCCTTATGAGCATGAAGAAGATGTTCTAGGAGAAAATGTACATGAAGAGAATGCTGATATTGAATCCAATGGGAGAAGGGAGCAGGTGACTCCTCAGAATTTGGTTGAAACCATGGTGAGCTTCAATGAAAGATTGATGAAGGCTCAAGAAGAACAACACCAACTCAATGCTGCTATCTTGCAAAGTCTCACTGACATACAGCAGAGGATAAACCTTGGGTCCAACCAAAGCAATGTGGGTGAAGAAGAAAGAGATGCAGAGAGTTGCTCTAGAGGCTGTTCAAAGAAGAGGACTCCAAGCCCAAGGAAGAGTTCTGTGAGTAAAAAACATAGAATGCCTTCCTCTAAATCTTCTTCCAGTAGATCATGTGACTCTAGAGGTTTTCAGAGAAGTCAAAGGCATGTTCCCAGGAGATTTGAGGGAAGAAAGAAGTTCAAGGGAATCCTATAGGGAGAATTCAGGAAGGCAAGGCCTCCCACGTTTGATGGGGAAGGTAAGACTGGCCAAGAGGCAGAGGCATGGCTTCTTGGAATGAAGAAATATTTCAGAATTCAAGACTACTCAGGAAATGAGAAAGCCAAAATTGCCATTTACAATCTAAATGGCAGAGCTTCAATTTGGTAGGACAATCTCTTGCAAATGAAAGGAATCAGTGAGAGGAAGATCAGTTGGGAGAGATTCAAGAAGTACTTCAAGGAGAAATACCTTTATGCTAGGTATTATGACAGTAAGATAAAAGAGTTCAATGAACTCAGGTTGGGACAAAAATCTATGGAAGAGCATGTCCACAAATTTTTGGAATTATTGAGGTATGTTGACTATATCAAAGATGAGAGAGTAAAAATCCAATGCTTTCTTGGGAGTCTACCTCAAAGTTTTAGAGATAGGATTGAATTTGTTAATCCACCAAGTCTTGATGAAGCCATTAGAATGGAAATGCATTGCTATGAGCAGCATAAAAGAAAATCAGAGGTTAACCCAACATAGAAAGGGAAGCTAAGATGGAGGTTTGACCAAAAGAAGAGTGGTTTCAAGCCACCATTCAAAGGTCATCCTAGAAACTTTCCACAGGGGCAGTAGGCAAGGAGTGAATTCAAACCAGCAGTAGTAGCAGACAAAGCATCAAAGGGACCGCTTCAGTGTTGGGGATGTGGAGAAAACCACATGCTAAAGGATTGTCCACATCGAAAGGATAATCCCTGAAGGTTGCACAACTTAAAGGGAGAATCTACAGTGGAGGACATGGCAAGGGAAACGCCTCGAATTTTATGCAGCGTTGGATAATCATCAAGTAGACCATCAAGCATCAGTGGTGGAAGTGGAAGGTAAGATTGCTACGCAATCTATTTTTGTTTTGATTGATCTAGGATCTACTCATAGTTATGTTTCTCCAAAAGTGGTTGAAGTTTGTTCTCTTCGAAAAGTGAAGCACAATAAGTCTTGGTTAGTTCAATTAGCCACAGGACCAAGAGAAAAGTAAGTGAAGTAGTGGTGGAGTGCCCCATAGAATTGAATGGACTCCACACACATGCATATTTAAATGTGCTACGTTTAGGATCTTATGATGCCTTGATTGGCATGGATTGGTTGGAAAAACATAGAGCCAAATTAGACTATTATGAGAAGGCACTTGAGTGCATTGATGAAGAGGGAAGACCAATATTGGTAAGAGGAATTCCCAAGCAAGTTTCAGTAAGACAGATTTCAGCCTTATAGTTTAAAAAGTTTTATCGTAAAGGTTGTCAAGTATATGCACTCCATATATCAGATTCGTCAGAGGACAAAGGACCAAGGATAGAAGACTTCTCGTTGTTGCAAGAGTTCCAAGATGTATTTCCGGATTAAGTGTCAGGACTACCACCAAAGAGAGATATTGATTTTACCATCGATCTTGTTCCAGGGGCAGCACCGAATTCCAAAGCTCCTTATAGAATGAGTACACCGGAATTGGTGGAGTTAAAGATGCAGCTACAAGAATTAATGGACAAGTGGTACATCAGGCCTAGTGTGTCTCGTTGGGGAGCACCGATGCTATTTGTTAAGAAGAAATATGGAACTTTGAGGTTGTGTATTGATTACAGGTAGCTCAATAAAGTGACAGTCAAGAACAAGTATCCATTGCCAAGAATTGATGACTTGTTTGATCAAATGAAGGAAGCTAAAGTGTTTTCAAAGATTGACTTGAGGTCTGGTTATCATCAAGTGAGGATTAAAGAAGAAGACATCCACAAGACAGATTTCAGAACTAGGTATGGTCATTATGAGTTCACCGTGGTGCCATTTGGTCTTACCAATCCACCTGCTACCTTCATGTGTCTCGTGAATAGTGTGTTTAGCAAATATTTGGATAAGTTTGTGATTGTGTTCTTGGATGACATTCTTGTCTATTCAAGGAATGAAGAAGAACATGAGGAGCATCTAAGGATGGTGTTGCAAGTCCTTAGAGAACATCAGTTGTATGCCAAGTTAAGCAAGTGTGAGTTTTACCAAAAGAAGGTGCAATACTTGGGTCATGTTATTTCTGAAGAAGGAATTGCAGTTGATCCAGAAAAGATTAATGCCATCATGGATTGGTCTACTCCAAAGAATGTTTCATATGTTAGGTCTTTTATGGGATTTGTTGGTTACTACAAAAGGTTTATTGAAGGATTCTCCAAGATATCTCACCCAATCACTTCATTGCAGAAGAAGAATATCAAGTTTGTATGGTCTGAAAAGTGTGAGAAAAGCTTTCAGCAGTTAAAGGAGTTACTTACCAGCGCTCCTGTTTTGAAGATAGCAGATCTAAAGAAGGATTTTGTAGTGTGCACAAATGCTTGCATTGAAGGACTGGGTGGAGTTCTCATGCAAGAAGGAATTGTGATTTGCTATGAGTCAAGGAAATTAAAAGAGCATGAAAAGAATTATGCCACACATGATTTGGAATTAGCATCCATAGTACATGCTCTTAAGATGTGGAGACATTATTTGATGGGAAGAAGATTCGAGCTTAGAAGAGACCACATGAGTTTGAAGTATTTGTTTGATCAACCAAACTTGAATGCTAGGAAAGCTAGATGGATGAATTTTCTTTGTGAATTTGATTTTGAATTTAAGCATGTAAAAGGGAAGAAGAATAAGGTTGCAGATGCTCTTAGCAGAAAATTTCATGTTGCAGCATTAAGTATGTGCAAATCATATTTGAAGACAAGAGTTCTTGAAGCCCAAAACAGTGATGAAACTTGCCTTCAAATTAAAGAGAAGTTGCAGCAAGGTAATGTAGATGAAAAGTGTGCGGGATATCAGCTGGGTGAAGACAATATCCTCATCTACAAAGATAGGTTGTACATTCTACATAATGCATATTTGAAGCAACTAGTGATGGATGAAATACATCAAATGCCATACTCTGGACACCCAAGATACCAGAAGACTATAGCAGCAGCAAGAAAGCAATACTTTTGGCATGGTATGAAGAAGGACATAGCTGAGTACATTGCTAGGTGTCAGAAGTGCCAACAAGTCAAGGCAGAACACCAACATCCAGTAGGATTGTTGCAGCCCTTACCCATTCCGGAATGGAAGTGGGAAGTGATCTCTATGGATTTTAGAACAAGTCTGTCAATGATAGTGAAGAAGCATGATTCAATCATGGTTGTGGTGGACAAGCTATCAAAGGTAGCTCACTTTATTCCAGTCAAGTCCACTCACAAGGCTAGTGACATTGCAAATATCTTCATGAGAGAGATATTCAAGTTGCATGGATTGCCTAAGGCAATAATTTCTGATCGTGATACAAAGTTCACTTCCAATTTCTGGAAAGGATTATTTCAGGAATTGGGAACTAAATTGAATTTCAGTACAACATATCATCCTCAAACAGATGGCCAAACTGAGAGGGTGAATCAGGTTCTTGAAGACATGCTGAGAATGTATGTGATGGACAAACCATCCAAGTGGGAAGATTTCCTACACTTGGTAGAATTTGCATACAATAATGGACATCATGCATCCTTGGGAATGAGTCCATTTGAAGCATTGTATGGCGAGGGATGCAGGACTCCAGTGAATTGGGACAGCCCGGTGAACAGGGTAGTACTTGGACCAGACATGATCAAGGAAATGGAATAGGAAGTTGCTAAGATCAGACAGAATTTAAAGGCAGCTCAGGACAGGCAAAAGAGTTATGCAGATTTGAAAAGAGTGCATAAGGAATTTCAGATTGGGGATCATGTTTATTTGAGAGTGAAACGAAGGAAAAGTTCTCCCAAGTTGGGGAGTTGTGCCAAGTTGTCACCGAGATATTGTGGGCTATTCGAAGTCCTTGATAGGATAGGGCCAGTTGCATATAAAATTGCATTTCCTGCTAACATAAAAGCTCATAATGTTTTCCATGTATCTTTTCTTAAGAAGTATGTACATGATCCTAATCATATGATTGATTGGAATGTGATACAGGTAAAACCCCAGGGAGAGTTCCAAGTAGAGCTTATGCACATCCTCGACAAGAATGTCACTTAGCTCCAGAACAGAGCTATCGGGTAGGTAAAGGTCCAATGGGAGCACCTTAGCCCCAATGAGGCTACATGGGAGCTAGAGGATGCTATGAGAGAGGCATTCCCATTTTTGTTCAGTTTTGAGAACACCGAGGATTGTGTTGTTCTAAGGGGGGGGGGGAATGTAATACCCCAATTTTGGCCCTTATGAAATATTGGTTCTTAATGTGAATATTGTGTATATGCGATGTATGTTTTCCTAGCGTGGAGCTCAAGGCCAAGGCCTCGCTAGTATATGTTTGTATTTTATTTTAAATGGAAAAGCATTTGACATTTTGTTATCCATGTGCCATTAAGCCATGGGATATTGTAAATTGATGTAAATATTTAATATTGCAATAAAATAACAAAAACTGGCTATGGGAGCAACGAATGAGAAGGGGCCATGTGTATCCACTAGGGAGTGGTGAGGGGGCTGTGGGGATGAACCTTATTCTGCCAAGTGTCATTGTGAGAACCCATTTGACTTTGCTTGATGACATTTATTTCTGTTGTAAGGAAGTAGTTGAAGATTTCAGTCCATGGCTTCAATGGAGCAGGGGCAGCCCATAAATTTGTATTTGCAGGTATGGGCTCTGTTTTCTTGTACCACAAGTCACTCTACCTCATGGGATTTTCTTCTTCCTCATTCCCATTCCAGGGTGGAAGAACCCAACATCAATTTCCATCCAAAAACGAATGCCCAGCAGGGAGAAAAACCAGAAATCGCAACTTTGAAAGAACCCACGTTTTGAAGAGCCAAAAATGCCCAGATTTGGTATTTGATAGTAAAATCCAATGGGGGATCCATAGATATGAACCTTGGGGTGAATTTGAGAGTATTAGATACCCCAAAATCCATTGGAAAACCCAGTTTTTATAGCCCAGAAAACCAGTGACGGGATTGAGTTATTTGATGAACAGAATTGTGAGAAATCCAATTGTGAATGACTGAGCAGAGGTTGGGTTTGCTTGATAAACCCAGTGAAAGCTAGAATATTAAGAATTAGCAGCTGGACCTTTCTATATCCATCCTGAAGAGCACTAAAGGGAAGGGACGCCTGAGGGACTGTGCGGCAGAGAAGGGGACCTTCCTTGTGTTGCGTGTGGTAGGTAATGTGGGTGCCTTGACTATTGAATTCCTTTGAGATGCCTGTAGCTCGGTGGATGAGCTCACTGGCTTAGCATTGCCCTCCTTTGTATATTGTATACTTGATAAACCCAACTGCAAGTTGGCTTAGCATAGTTGTTGAGTGAAACCATGGCTGTGAGTGAGCCCAACTAGTTCCTCCTTAGTGGATACACAACCCAGCTTGGGGGTGATCTCTCAGCTGAAAGAATACAAGCTGGATAGAGATCTATGGTTGGGTGGAACGTTGCTCTCACAAAGCCAGTTGTTGGACAACTTCATCTTCAAGATAAGTGTTTTCTGTGATTTACATTATATGTATTTTGTGTTATGTAATGTGTTAATTCATAATGGTAATTATTCATGGTAATGGAATTGATATGAAGCCTATGCATAGCATTGGAATGGAATTGAATCTCTAGATGTTGAATAATCATATGGCTGTGTAAGATATGAGGATGCATTACTATTTGTGTGCTTGTAAATATGTTTATTTCTGTTGTGTTTATTTGAAGTATGAGCCTGCACACACAAGTTTTAAATTGTTATGAATTGTTGAGTAATGTATGGGGGTTGAGATTGTCAAATAATCCCGGTATGTCAGTCATATTTCCCTCCTTTGCACCGGATTGATGGAAAGGGATGTGACAATGACATAGTTCCTCTCACTTCTTAGTCAATGCTTCTCTAACTGAAGGGGGTTGTCCCTTTTAAATTCTTTGGATTTTTCAATGTAGCTCTGCTTTGTAACATTTGGCGGTTAAGCTCTTTAAAACACATTTTTATGGGATTTTCAATGAGCTCATGTCTATTTGGATGGTGTCCTCCATTGGGCAATGCAGTCAAGATGATAATTAGAAACACGAGGCTTGGGAGAAGAACAGAAAGAAAAGAAAAGGGATTTCACAGGGAAACAATAATGAAGAGTCATGCTAAAGAATTGATTTCAGATTCAAACCCCCTGAGGTTGATTTCCTAAGAAACAATTTCGAGTTATAATATCCCATGCAAAATAGGTTTAATCTTGTTAGTTGTTAATGCTTGAACTATTGACATCTAAATGAAGGTGAACAACTAAAAGAATATTATTTGATCCTTTTTTCTTGAATCTTCCTTGTACATATTCTTCACTTACAAGATTCCTTTATTGCATTTTATTGGATATATGGTCAAAATTGGTCACTTCCTCACAATTTTAAACTAAGGACTCCTGTCAATAGTTCAAAGTCACTTGCCCAATTGAGAACAATGGTTTACAAATTGTGCTCTATTCTTTACCTTGATAAAATGTAAGTATTACACTACCCTTTATATATGTTGGCATCACAAGCATTATACAATATTCCAAGTTTTGGGTACGCAAGGACACATGCTTTTGGGGATGCATCTTGAGGATAGGTGGAGAGAAACTCCATATTTCATAAGACATCATTTGAAAAATAATTACACAGTAAATTAATCATATTTGTAAACAATTAAAGAAACAACATTCATGATCCAAGTGGAAATTACACAATAAATTGGTATTCAAAATAGAACCCTTTGCTCCCCACATTAGTTGCAATTTGCAAATTGTGTATAGCCCTTTTAGGCAAGTTTCTGGCTATTGAGGTAGATGAGAGATGTGACTAGAAGTAAAGAACCACGCTTCAATAGATCAAAATGTGAGAGAAATATTGGGTTTAATGGACATACTATGTGCAAACCTAAATATCCATCTTTGTTCCATGGGCCTTAATATTTGACATGCATTATGGTTAATGTGTGTTCTTTATTTAACCATGACATGCAAAAATTGAAGACTGGAATATATATGATATGACAATGCAACCTAAAAATACATAACGTCAAATTAATAAATAAATAAAACTACAGGAAAATCTACCAAACCTTCTCATTAGAAATGTAGATTTGGTAGATTTTGCATGTTTCTTTACCATTTCGGCTGAGTTTCCAGAGTTTAACAAGGATAAGACACCTGTTCTTCAATTTTATGTCAAGCATGAGCATAAAATTGTTTATGGTGGTGGATATGTGAAGTTACTGAGTTGTGATGTTGACCAAATAAAGTTTGGTGGAGATACATCTTACAGGTTCCCACTCAACTAAGGCCTCTTCAACACTGCTTCCATTAATTGATTCCTTAAAGCTATGTTTCTTGCCTTTATAATATCCAACAAGATATACATTTTAAGCAGTAGCTTTTCTTTGAGAAGTCTTTTTTGTGATGACAGTATCATGTTTGGTCCAAATATATGTGGTTATAGTACAAAGAAGGTTCATGCAATTCTTGGTCATGGTGGAAAGAACCATCCTATAAAAAAGGATGTATCATGTGAAATGGATCATCTAAATTATGTTTATACTTTCATTCTTCACCTTGACTCTACCTACAACATTCTCATTGAAAAAAAGGAAAAATATTTTGGAATTTTATACACCGATTGGGATATATTACCACCAAAAAAAATCATATATCCTAATGTCAAAAATGTATAACCTACTATAGTGCATCTGATTGTGCAATTTTTCTATCAATTTGTGCAATCATTTCCTTATCGTGACGTTTTGAGCATGTGCATCCAGAAGACTGGGAAGACAAAGAATACATTCATCATCCAAAAGACAAAAATCCTGAGGTATTAATATCAAGGCCCTCATTTGTTTTCATTTTTTCCCAATGTTAACTTTGTCTTTTACAATTTTAATAATTAATGGCAAGCAGCATGCTTGTTTTTCTGTTCATGATTTTGTTTCTTCTTAAGCTTAACAATATGTTGTATGGTTGTTTCTTTTAAGCACAAATGACATTGGGTTTTTATAGCTCTGATTGTCTATGAAGGAATTTGTATATGAAGTCTACTCGAGTGAGTGAACAAGTTTGACATGCTCCTATTTGTGTGTGTTGTTTCAGTAGTTGTTGTGAGAAGCTGAGTGAAGGGATTCTTGAGCATATGTGAAGACATGGGAACTGAACCATGAAATTATGAGAATTGCGAGAACATATGAATTAGTGAACATTAGAATAGAACCTTGTTGAAAACGACTGAGGTGAGATCTGTATGTGAAGCTGTATGTGAAGCTATAGAAAGAGAAAGTTACCATTCATTGGAAAAAATGGGAATGCACAAGTTGATTTGCAGTGAATAGAGCTCCCTGTTGTGAAAAAACTGTCAACCTTGGAGGAGTGTAGCCAAAAGAGAGTCAAGGAAGAAGCATCTTAAACCCAAGCAAGAAGCCCTTAGGATGTGAGTAAAATTGACTGTTTTGTTTTCTATACATACGACAGATTGGTTCAGTTGCTTAATTTTGGTTGCTTGTTTTGATTTCATGTCTTAGAAATATCTTTTCCAGAAAGAGTTTGACTTATTCCATATAAAACACGTTCCTTATGTCACACTTTGATTATGTTATTGTAGGTGAATACAATTGGAAATATCGAATGTGGTTAAATCCCTTTCTGCATGCAATCTGATGATTTTAAAACACGTCTTCATGCAACCCTCCAAAATCCTTTCAATACAAAAGAGTTTCAGGAAATGTGGAGTTCTATCGACCATCGAAAGCCGATCATACTTTTTCAACAAATGCATCAACGGAAAATTCCTGTTGAAACTAAGGAAGAAGGGTTCTCATATTTGGATTACCATCGAGGTACCTCTTGCTTTTTGAGATTGGTGTCATGTTTTGCTTTCTTTGTCTAGAGTTACATTCCATGAGTTTTGTGAGTTTTAGTGCCTTAGAATTATCCTCCTTTTTGTGAAGAGACTGATGATCCCAATTCTACATGCTTTGCATTGCCATAACATTGTTGTAGTTAAATATACTCGAGTATTATAGACTATTCAAATAAAATTTAAGATAAAATTCAGATTTGGAGGTAAGATTCAATTGCAATGCTTCCAGAAATATGTTTCATGGTTCTTAATACATTACATGACTTCAAGGGTACTAGCCCAATGGAAGAGCACCTACCTTATAGGCAGGAGATTGGTGGTTCGATTCCTCCATACCCTATCTACAAAAATCAATGAATATTCCCATATAAAATGGCTAAAAATGACTAAATTCGTGACCAAAAAATTAGTGATAAGTGACCAAAAAATGAGCGATAAGCGACCAAAAAATGAGCGATAAGCGACCAAACAAATAACCAAAATTTGCATATAAGTGACCAAATGACAATTTTGGTGGCTAATTTCCGGTCTCTTATCACATGACCAAAAAAGTGGTCGCTTTTAGTTTGGTCATTTGTAGCATGTATGTGATCATTAATTTGGTCATATTTTTGGTCACTAATCTGGTTGTATATTTGGTCATTAATCGTGACAATTAATGACCAAATATATGACAAAATTAATGACAAAATATATGACCATATTAATGACCAAATTAATGACCACAAGAGAACCTATAAATGACCAAACTAAATATGACCACATTTTTGGTCGCGTGATAAGAGACCAGAAATTAGCCACCTGTGATCGCCAAATCAAAAGTGGTCATTTATATGCGGATTTTGGTCATTTTTTTGGTCACTTATCTCTCATTTTGTACTAGTGTCTAGCCACATTTTATGTTGTATTGGCCATCTAAGGTTTCTCTACACTATTGTGGTTTTCTGCAAGAGTTCACCATACAACTTGGTTTAAGTGCACTTTCATGATTCATTGAGAAGCAATTGTTATCTTCATCAAATCCATGAGGTGAAGTGTGTTCCTATTCACATCTTATGGGGAATTATAGTTGTCAACAAGGGGGATATGGGGATATTAATGTAATTCCATCTTCCTCCATTTGTATTGTTTCTCCCTAGTCACCATTAAGGGGGAGTGTTGGAGTATGTAATGATTACGTGTGAGGTGTTTTTGGTAGTGGCATGATCATATATATCAAAGAAGGTATAAAATAACTCTAATATTATAAAATTGAGTCATCCCACATGCATCATGTAATGCATTCTCTTATTACCATTCTTTATATAAGAGACGTGGTAAAATTTGTATCCCACAAGTGTTATGGGATGTAATTCTTTTATACCTCTAGCTATAAAATAGAGGTGAAGGAAACCCTTTTAGGGTATTTTGGTGAAACATCATTGTGACATGATGCAAATATGGAGAGTGATATGATGCTTATGTGAGGATTCCATGTATTGTAAGATGGATATTTCTGAAGAATAAGAAGCTAGAGACAAGATAAAATAATGATATACCAATCAATAATGTGATGAAATCATGTCATTAATTATCAAAAAATGAAAGATATGAAATGAGATATTTCAATAACAAATAAAATTATTGTATTCCATATTTTTTACAATAATGATTGAAGGATTACACATACTAAATTTGAATTGGTGAGAGAGGCAATTGGAATTGGAGTGCATGTAGACAACCTAGTCTAAGCTTAACTAGAGCTAAAATTCCCTATGGTAGCCATGCAATATCTCATAGACTATTTAACAACCTCATAACTAATGTAAGCTGACTAATACACCTAAAAGTGAGTAAAACTAAATGATTAACTCATGTATGTGATGAATCTTGCTAAAAGGACTCAAGGAGGGAACTACTGCCTCATAATAGCAAAAAAATTGGCCTTTGGAGTCCCTGAACAATGGAGTAACCCCCATAGATTCACTCCAAAACTCTAACTTGTAGTGTGGGACCCTAAAAGCAGGGAAAATAATTCCTAATTAAATTAATGTTACCTCATATGCCAAAAAGGGATGATCAAGCACTCTATAAATGGCAGTTGGACCATAAATAACAATCTGGGCCCCTAGGATATTAGGAGGAAGCTCTAGGGTGGCCAAGATGGCCAAATTGGATGCAATTTGGACCAATAGAATCATGAGACCATGAGCCAGGGAAAATTTTAAGACCCCCCCCTAAATTTCTATGTATAATAAATGGGTGAATCCCCATGATATATAGAAAAAATTGAAGGCTATTTTATCAATCTTATATTATGTATATATAATTTTTTGGAGAATATCCCATTTAATTATATAATCTTGCAAAACATGAGCAAATATTTCACTAAATGATCAAACCTAGTAAAATCTTGGCAAATTTTTCACTAAATTACAAAACCTTGTGAATTCTTGGCAAATCTTTTAGCAAGTTTCTCCTTGGAAATTCATGGTCCCCTGCATGCCCAAATACATGGATATGAATGAAGTCCTAGTCCCCAGGCATGATTCCCCAAAAAACCACAAAAAATTTACTGTAGCTTCATCGATTGCAAGCTTGACAATCCCCATGTTCCTTGGGGAAACTTTGGATTTGAGGTGATGGGATTTATAACTCTCTTAGATGTAAATGGGTCACTATACGATCTGACAGTAAATATAAATTTCCCTTCTCATGTGGACATTAATAAAATTTCAAAACTATATTCAACCCATACAATCTAGACAAATGTAACTCCAACTTCAATCTCCATGATCAATAGAAGGTGAAAGAACCCCTAGCAACTACCATTTCTCGGAATCAGGGGTGAATGGGAGATACTTAACAATTTTCGTGGGTGAAAATAGGTTTAATCCATTTTTATAGGGGCTAAATTGTTTTATCTTGGCTCCCCTTTTAAAATTCGATGGGGCTAACCTCCTATTCATTAAAAATAAATAAATAAATAAAATGTGGGATAATCATACCTAACGAGTGTTTAGTAAACCAATAGC
Organism: Larix kaempferi; assembly: GCA_027924585.1. Taxonomy (NCBI): domain Eukaryota; kingdom Viridiplantae; phylum Streptophyta; class Pinopsida; order Pinales; family Pinaceae; genus Larix; species Larix kaempferi. The sequence goes on from BSBM01000565.1 coordinate 2,660,319, forward strand.
CCAATAAAAATTAAAAAACCCTAAATTTATCCCATGGGCTAAGATTAGCCCATAAAATTTACAATGCCATGAACTAAGTCCCTAGGTGAGAAAGTGATTCCATGTAGAGGGTTATTATTCTCTAACAACCTTGCATAATTCAAACTAGGTGAGGTTTATTATGCTCTAACAACCCCCCATAATCCAAACTAGGTGAAATAATTGTGAAAGAAAATGGGTCCCAATAATTTGTAACCATGTTAGGTACCCATGTACAAAAAAAATATCTTAATAAATGATGAAAGAGGGAAAACCACTTGGGAACCTCACGCCCTCCAAAAAAAATTGTGAATGAGAGGCTAAGAATCCTTCTCTAAAGGAGGTTTCAATTTCAAGGAAGCTTGCATCAATGTGAATTGCTTCTTGGTGAGGGGATTTGTGAAGATGTTTGCAATATTTTTTGAGCTCCTTCTTATATTGGAATGAATGTGAGCCCATTCATGACATGCAAACACTTTGAAGTGCTTGAATTTTGGTTCTTGACCACTCCAATCTTTGAATTGAGGAAACCCATTGAAGCTTTTATGTGGAACTTTGTGAATTGTAGGAGAAAAAGTTGTAGATTCTAACATGATTGAAGAGACATTCTTGAGATCTTATTCAATAAGAACCTGATTTGTGACAAGTTCTTTCTTAAATATGTGATAATTTTGTACTAATGCATTATTATTAATATCTTCATCTTGAACAATCTCTCTAATGCAACGTAAAAAAATATTGATCACCTCTTCTTCTAGGCATGTAAAAGGATGTTCCTCAATTGAGTGGATGATTAGAACCAATGCATCTCCAAAAGTGGTAGGGTTTGTGCAAGGCTCAATGCATGTGAATATGTATTCATAATCCATATGTTTCAAAGCTACAGAGTCAAGGATGCATGAGGATGGAATAGAAAATGCTACAAGGACATGCATGTATATATGATTCTTTGGTGTGGTAGCTTGCTTGTTGCACTCCTCCTCTTCTTTTTCTTCAAATAAATTCGTGTATATGAAATCATCTTCTTTCTATTTCCCTTTATTATGGTAATCACACAATGGTTTCTCCTCCTTGGTATTTCCATCATCGAAGTTTGAATATTCATGTGCAAATTGTGGTTTTGGTTCCCTTTTTCCCTTTAATGGAGGCTTTTGTTTTCTTGTGCTTCATATCCCCTCATTGGATGAAAGTGCATGCAATTTTGAGGTATTTGGAAGGCTCATTTGGTTGAGCTTATCTTTCTCTTGGAGAAAGGAGGCAGCAAAGTTGTCCAATGTGGGCATGGTCCAAGAGGCATGAAGTGCCAATATTTTGGAATTGAAGGATGAGCTGTACACACCATAGTTTGGTCCCAATTTTAATAGGATTGACAGGACTAGTTGGTCATTTATTTGTATATCTTGCACATATTGGCTCTTTGGATGAAGTAGAATGGACTTGAACTTGGCGAAGAAATATTGTATGGATTCAAATTGAGTAGGTATCAGATTCACTAGATCCACCTCCAATTGGTGGGCCCTCATCTCATCTTCCATTCCAGAGTGTGGAAAGCATGTTCCATATTTCATTTGGAGTATTTTCTTCTTCAATGTGATAGAGGATATCTAGATATTCTGAATAACATAGAAACATGAATGCTTCATCCATCATGTTCAAGTATATGGACTTCTCTATGGTTGAATTTGGCTCTACTTCGGTTTCCAATGTGATCATTTAGAGTCCCTTCATCCTAAGGAGCATCTCTACGTTTGATTTCCACTCAAAATAGTTGAAAGGTGTAATAATCTATTGAAGATATAGATCCATTGCAATAGATGTGCTTTTGATGGCTCCTTTAACCTGCAATGTTTTTTTATTCCTACAAAATTTGCACACTAACTTCTTTAGTTCCCCTAAAGATCTGACACCATATAATATTTTGGAGCACAAGATCTAGATTCTAAACAAGAAAGCAATACTGATTACAAGCAATCAATAATATGGAAAAATCATGTCATTAATTATCAAAACATGAAAGATATGCAATGTGATCATTCTATAACACACAAATTTATTGTATTCCATCTTTTACACAAGAATGAATGAATGATTACATATAGGAAATTCAAACTCGTGAGAGAGGCCATTCGAATTGGAGTGCATGACAACCTAGTCCAAGCTTAACTAGAGATCAAATGCCCTATGGTTTCCATGAAATCTCTTAAATGTGAGTTAACAACCTCATAACTAACTTAAGTGGACTCAAACACCCTAAAGAAAGAGGAAACTAAATGATTAACTCATGCATGTGAGGAATATTGCTAAAACAACTTAAGGAGGCCATTGCTATCTCAAAATAAAATAAAAAAGAGGCACTTGGATTCCCTAAGAAATGGAGTACCTCCCTAGATTAAATCCACAACTCTAACTTGTTGTGTGGAGCCCTAAAATCAAGGAAAAGAAACCCCGATTGAAGGAATGCACCCTCATATTCCAAAAATAGATTATCAAGAACTTTATAAATGGAAATTTACCAATAAATAGAAATCTAGGCCCCTATAAGGAGCTTAGGAGGAATCTATTAATAGGGTTGATCAGATAGCCAAATTAGAAGCAATTTGGACGATTAGACTCATGAGACCATGACCTAAGTCCCTAGGTGAGAGATTGATTATAACATGGATAGGGTTATTATTCTCTAACAAGGAATGCAGGTCATAAGTTCTGTATGCTAGTGTTGTTGGTAGTTTGATATATGTAATGGTATGCACTAAAATCAAAATTTCCCATCCACTGGGGGTTTTGAGTAGAAATGTGTCATAACCAATAAAGGAACACTAGATAATTGTAAAGAGATTCTTTACATATTTGTTCGGCACTATGGGCTATGAAATATTTTACCAAGGAAGACCTAAACTAAACATAGTGATAGATGTAGATGGCTTTGTTGATGCAGACTAGGATGGTGATATTAATTGAAATACTACAAGAGGTGTTTAACCTATTTGGCATAGATTACAAGTTGCATTTTCACTCTCAACTACATAAATTGAATACATACCATCCACCCATGGAAGTAAATAATTTATATGGGTGTAGAGATTGTGTCCAGGTATTGGGTTTGTACATAAAGTTGTGAGGTTAGATTGCAACGTTCATAGTGCAATATTTAGAGAAAAGAACCCTTCTTAGCATTTTAATATGAAGCATATCGATGTGCAACACACTTTGTGAGAGATATTATTGAAGACGTGATGGTGTTTCTAGAGAAGTTGAACACCGTAAAGAATGTTGTAGATTCATTAGAGAAGTTAGTTGTTATTGAGAAGTTATATTAGTGTAGAAAATATATGGGGATTTATGCCCTAAACTTGTGATATTATAAACACATGGGCCACATTTTTGCAAAGAAAACAAAAAATGGGATAATGGTGGGTATGTTTTACATTATTTGCATGTAGGTTGCTCCTGCACCCTATGATACATGTTAAGGGATTGAGTTATAATCTAATATCATTTAAGGGATTAGGGTTTTATATGCCTAGGAATACCTAAATATTGTATTATGAATGGTTAATAACTACAATGAGAAAGTGAGACATGTTTCACTAAGTTTCGTTCGTTCTGTTGTTTTTCCAAATTAAGGTTTTCTAGGGTAAATCTATGTGCATTGTGTGTGTGACATTGTTTAATATTTGTTTTTCTTAAGAATATTATGAATTGTTTCATTTCATAGGTTTAAAAATTACACATCCCACCTTTGGAAATAATTCCTATATGATGGTATTCACATTAATGAATGACATTCCTTATATTCCAATATCCTATTGTTGAGCATTTTTCAAAAAAAAAAATTGTACAAATATTTTGGTTTTCCATTGTTCCAATTGTCTTCCATCATCAAACCTCTACAGTGTATTTCTTAACAATATCATCTTAATGTTGACAAACAATCCCCCTTACCTTACCTAACCATATTTCACAATGTGGGTCTAGTGACCATACTATGAGCTTTTGTCCCTTAGCAATACCGTCCTTTAGAGAGAATTCATCAATGGGCTCATTAGATAGAGGTACAAGATAGAAATCCTCAATAGTGTGTACATATTCCCTCAAGTATGATTCCATGACATCATGTGTGAGTGATCCATCAATTTTATATCTATTTCATGCACCGTGGATCTCCAAAAAAATTATCTTGCACACTCACTATGGAAATATTTTTTCTAAACCCTTTAAGGCAATGTTCCAATAAGTTATCTTTGGATGCCAAAATTTGTCCCCTACTTGTTAATCCCCTTTCCCCATAAAACATCCATTCTTTTATTCAATCCTTTATTTCTTCTAGCTTTGAAGGTTTTTTTACTTGTGGGTTTTACAATGAAAGTTTCCCTTTGGATAAGTTTTGACAGATATTGGCAACAAATACCACACATTGATAGAAGGTGACCATTTTTCATCTATAATTGAGGCTTTATATTACATATTTGTTGTGCCATCAACAAGTTCAAATATAAATTATTGACACCCTTCGATCACAATTGTCATGTAGTTCCTCTCTAACAAGTGTGGATCCATAACCTATTGAATTCAAATACATCCTCAATTAGATTGGCGAGGGGGGAGAAAGCTCCACACAAGCCCTATAAGTATCCATGATCTCTCTTGTAGTGAAAATATATAGTTTAATTTTAATAGAATTTATAATATTCCATAATTTCCATCTATATATTTGTATGTGTGAACCACTTGGTGGAAAAAAACCCCTATGATTTCAAAAAAACACCTCACTGTTAGATGGATGCAAATGACAAAATTTAACAGTTTTTACTATGGCTCGCATAATTATCAATTTGCAACAATGAAACTGGTAGTATCATTTTATAAAATGTGCATGTATTATAAACACATACCTTTATAAGTTGCATAAGATCTTTATATAGACCAAACATTTTCTATATGATTGAATTTGTAGTAGTGCATCATGCGCTAGGTTCTTTGATGACCCTCTCTTGTAACTTGTTCCAAAATCCCCATATTTATCCTCCATTTCTTATTCCAATTCCTTTAGACATTTATCTAGTGATGACACATTGAAGTTTGTGTTAAAGTTACAACATCATGAGTCATTCTCCAAGTCAATCTTGTGTGTCAATATTGAGCCTCATGTGTTGAGGTGCTGCCTTATAGGAGCCTAAGTTTGACTCAGGAAACTTGGAGAAGAACCTTAAGTTCGACTCAAGAATGGATAAGCTTCATGTGTTGAGGCAAGTGCTTTGTATGTCAAAGTGATGATGTTGTAAAGTTTTTCTAGTCGAGGCTAAGTTCTTGTGTGTCAAGACAGATCCTCAATTGTTTAGGTGGTGCCTCATTTGTTGAGGTGATGCTTTTCATTTCGAAGCATGTATAGTGTGTGATGTACTACTAACAATGGTTGAGCTATTAAGTCTCCTCTAGAGACTGACCACCTCTAGAGTGAATTACTTTAGCATATAACCACTTGGAATGATAGTAGAACAATATGATCACTTCATTCGGAAAATATCCTAAGTATATTTCATATGATAATTAAGCCGGCACATGTGGACTATGCAGATAAGAAAAGAGATAAAGATAAGATGTGATAAGATATGAGAGAATTCATATTGCACATAGAGAATTAATTGAGAGAGAATTCAAATTGTTAAACTTCAGTGAAGACTTCAGTAAATCAAAGGAGAACTTGAATTGATCACTACAGTGATGTTAACAAGAAAGAATCAGTTAAGAGATTTAATTAAGTGATAACATAGAAGATCTAGTTAACTAAGTGTTATTGCATGACGAGACTTATGTTAAATTAAAAGACAACACTTGAGTTGTGACACTTGCATGATGAAACTTAAGTTAGCCACCTAATTAAGTGGGAAAGCTTTCATTTAAGGGGCGATTTAATCCTAAGAGTTAGTTGAGTGAGTTAATGCATTGCATGAGAATTGGGGTGCACTTCTTCAAGAAAGATTGATGCATCCCATTAAGGGGCAAGTTCATCCTAAAGTCTGAAGAAAAAAATAGAAGTTGATGCATGAGAAGAATATATAAATATGTTATACATTATTGATGACCTCAATGTGAAGCAAATTATCTTCTCTCTTGAAGGAAATGCACTTTTCTTTGTGCAGGATAATATTCCAAGTCTCTCTTCTTTATCTTTCTCTTTCTCTGTAATTGCACCGGGGGTGCTTGATGTAAAAGAAATTATCTTCTATATATCAATATATTAAGGAAGGTTTTGCTAGGGTTTTCTACCTCAATCCATAGAGGGTTTCCCCAGGGTAAATTCACGTGTCGAATGTGATTTCTTATGTGTATGCATGTTATTTGATTTCAAGTATTATTGTAGCTTTGAGTTGAAGATAAAAATTTAACAGTTTGAACCTATTTCCATAAATGGAAAGCTACAATGGTAGAAACCCCCATCTTGTGTCCAGTGTAAGAATAATAGTCAAAGAAGTTGGGAGGTTTATGAACTACTGATTTATTTTCCTTCATACCCATCCTCGATATGGAAGTCTTCCCCTCATCCATATTTTCACTCACAATGATCAATTAAATTATTATATGTTTATTTGAATTAGGTATGTGGGTGTTATACATACCATGACAACTTCCATATAGTTATTATGGCTTTTTTTAATGGTCGTAACTATTTTACTCAAGAAAGATCAATGGAGATCCTTTGTTTATTTGTGATGGAGACACACTCACCACACCTTACAAAGAATATGTTCATTTTTATTGCCACATCTAAAAAATCATTTCTCATATTCACATTTAAATAGAACTTTAATATTTGAGGAAGACTCAAGCTACCCAAGTCGTTGTTAAACGTTTTTAGTAGTAAACCCTAGATCATATTTGAAGGAAATAATTTGAGAGGAACACTTCTTCCATTTTGTCATATTGAATGAGTTATATGTGGAATTTTATTTAAATTTTAGTCCATGTCCATATCAAGAGTAAAACAAAAATCAAAAGTATATGATCTATATTTTGTAACCATTATTACTATTTGTTTCCTTCCAATCACTATTTTGAAATATGTACTTATAATTATAGATTATGATTTTGGTTATGATAAATGTTTGTACCATGCCTTGCCATACATCAAGGGTTTCAAATGTTATAGTAATAAGAGTTATTTTATTTTCTCAACCTTGTATAGTAAAATCAACATTTCATGATAGAGAATTGAAAACAGATTATCAACATGATTTTTCATCCATGTAATTCAACATTTTCCCCCTCAACCATTCACATCGTAATTAGTTTAGACATGAAAATAGTTTTACAAGAATGTGGAGTTTCCATGCATCTAAAGAAGGATTCATCATTTTCAATATTTTTTTGCTCAACTCATCTTTATCAGATTCACCTAGACTTGAGCATTTGAGGTAGTTGTAAGGCCTTTCTGTCACTATTTTCACATTGATGGAATCCATGATGTTCAAATGTGGATATTCAATATGGAGAGGGTGTGGTTCTATTTTGTTCCATAGGTTGAACTTGATCTCCTCTATAGTTTCCTATAATTTTGCATTAAGGGAGAACCACCGGTATGAAAGTGATATTTAGAGAGAAAATTTCGATGGGAAACACTTATTGTATTGGCTAAGGAATTTCTAAATAAGAACTTGAAAATCGTTACCACCCAGAAGTTTGAAATTCATTATATATTTTTCTTACAAGTCTTGTGAAATTTCAAGAGAAATAAGCTTGCTATGAGTAACACTTATGGACTAGATTCAATTTTCCTCCCAAGAATTTAAGGTTGTGATTACTATTTGTTGTTGAGGATAAACATTCTAATTGTTCTATTCCTTTCACTTTCAATTTGAAACCCGTTTTCCATTCACCATTTTTCCTAATGGACAAATATTTATGCTCTTATGTGGAACCTAGGATGAGTAATTAATGTAATATAATAGTTGTTATTTCACCATCACATTGAGCAAGAGAGCTCCTAACCTCTCTTCATGTTGAAGAAAAAATTTCCTGGATAGCTAGGTAAATCCAAATCGAGACAAGAGCAACCAATGAAACTCCTTGACATTAGTGAACGGTAGCCATAAAATTAACTAAGAGATGAGGGAGACCAAGTACCTACTTCTAGATGGTTTATGTAAATCTCTTTTCCTTATGTAATTCGCAATGCAATATAGTATAATCTTGTAACTTGCACACAAGAGAAAATTACTTTCCTTAAATCTTATGGCTATATAGAAATATGAATCTAATACCAATTCAAATTTGATAATAAACTAACCCTAATCAACCTCTCAAGATGATTGATTCCACAATGCAACATGCGACATAAATAAATTAAACAATTATCATCATATTTGGGGGGAGGGATAGAGAGGAGATTTACATACTTTATTCAAAATGAATAGCATGTACAATTATACCTAATCTCATTATCGACACCTTTTGGAACCATTATATGGGTCCCTTCAAACCTAATCCACTAGTGACACACTTCCTAATCTTTGATCTTCACCTTCACTATGGAGATGTGAACTATGGAATCTAGACTTCACCAATCAAGAGAGGATTGGACTTAGGAACAAGGGTTTCTAAGGGGAGAGAGAGCATAAAAACTAAAGATACATGAGACAATTCTTATAGCATAAGGATTAAAAGAACATGAGTTCCCCTATATCTTAAATAGAGGCTTCTTTTATTGTTTTTTACATGATTGAGACAATTAGAGTGAATTTCCTATGAGTTACAACCAAGAAACTACCAAAGGAACTATTCAAAATTGTGAAATTTGCGATTATATATTTTTGCATTGTTTTCAAGGAACGTGTATCCTTATTGAAGGAAAGGAGTGTGTACATATTCCTTTCTCAATTAAAAGGTGTGTCCACAAGGGATTCACTTGTTGACCAATATCCTATCATGTGAGTTCATATTGCGGGGTTTAAAATTGTCAAAATCTAGGCTAATATATTGCATGTAATGGGGGGGATGAGGGGCATAAGGTGGGGGGTATGGAGATTTATAAGGTTTGGGGTACAAAAAGGGGTGCAACGGAGGTTTTAAGTATTGTGAGGGTGTTTCAACAAAACAAATTTGGGTCAATATCTACAAAATTTAAGGGTATTCTGTAATATCCAATGATCTCACATGCTATGTGATAGGTTCATTGAGTGAAGCCCCCGTGGCTGTGTCTACCCTCAAAATAGGATTTTTTGAAGTATTTTCAACTATAAAAGTTGCAAATTGGATTCTAATTCGGGACATTCTATCATGGAAGATGTTAATGTGTCAAATCATGTTATAACAAATTACCCCTAATGTATGAGGTGAGAAGGGGATATTATGGCTTAAATGCATTATAATTCATAGAAGGATGTTTCTTGTGGAATTAAGTGTAGTTCCTCGAACTTTAGCTCAAAAAATTACTTGCGACAAGGCCAATATATAAGATGACTCTCTTCATTGAGGTAGGCGTACCCATGCTCAGGTGTAAATAGGAATGGCCAACAAATCAAGTACACTACATATCCATGAAGTATAAAATGTTGAATCGTGGCCATGAAAATATACATGGTGGATCCATGTCAACAATAGATCACAACCACAAGAAAATACAAAGTGGATCTATGTCTCAATGTTCATTGGGAGAACAACTAGAACTGAAATAAGGACAAATCGATTCTCGAAAAACTACCAATGATATAAAGTTTTTGGTATGATATTATGCAATTCGGACAACAAAATAATAATGTAATGCTACTGCAACCCAAGGTCTTCAATCCAAACACATCAATATGTAAAATCCTTACCATGTGAATAAATGATCTAGACTCGAACACGGGTGACACCATTTGGTTATCGTTCATTGATGTATATAACCATTAAAAAATGTGAGACAACCACCAATAATTATAATGGGTTTCAAATTACTCAATACATTCTATCCAGTGTGAATAAATGTGTAGTTGTTGAACACTTATAAGAGCTACCAATAAGGGGACATTTATGTATTCCCATTATCAATAGCAAGAGAACCTACCACTAATGAATGCAATCCCCAAATTATTTAAAAGGTCTCTAGATATCTTTCCCAAAGAAAATTGAGTTGACATTGATGGGAAGAAATCCATTGGAAGGGAGGCATTAAGGTATCCCCCATCAACCAAATCAAGCAAATATCGGGAACTGATTTGTTTTTAAAGGTCTTAAACAATAGTTTTGCACAAAATACCACCATGTACATCTTTTGCATGCACCATATGAGAAAAATGTAACAAAAGACCCTCTGAGAAAAAACTAATAATGAAAGATGTTGACAAAGGTGAGGAATTCCACCAATGATGAAAATGGAATCCAAGGTATGGAAGAAACCCTAAAATATGAATAAAGGTCTTTTTTTGAACATATGGGAAGCCACTTAGTTAGCAAACAATGATGATATGGAATTCGATAAAAACAAGGTAACCTACCAATGATGAAAATAGTCCTAGGGTGCCATCAAATATAGGTCAGTCTCTTAATGCAATGTGTCATAGCCAATGAGAAACAACCTGCTAATGATAATTCAATGGGGACCTTCTACACTAGCATGAGTAAAAACATTGGTTATGATTATTATATTGAGAGAAACTTGACAATAGGGAAGGCTGACATGAATAGTCATAGAAACTAAGGAATGAATGACATAAGCTTAAGATGACCCATTAATATTAGCATGGCATTATGGTGACCTAGGTAGCATTTGACGTAAATGGAATAATGATATGAATATGCAATGTTGGAGGAATTAATAGACTCTCCATAGTGATTGGAAGAGTAACCAATCATAGGAGTAAAAGAATAGAGATTGTGGTTTAGATCCTCAAGCAATACTAAAAACCAACTTATTGAGAGGACTAAAAAATTGTGCCTTTTTCAAGAGTGATGATTATTGAGATTGTTTCCACAACAAAAATGAAGATCCAACATCTTTCCGCCTCTCTTTTTTTATAATTTTTTTCTTTTTTTCTTTTTCATATTAATAATTCCTAAAAAATAATAAAGGAATGCCATAATTGTTAGGGTCCTACCCTAACCCCCCTGCTTTATCTATGTGCAAGGCCATAGGTCCCATTAGTTAGTTAGTTGGTAGTTGTTTAATAAAAAAGGGCCTTCCTTATTGATTAAAGGTCCTTAGGTGGTTGTCCCTCATTAATAGAGGGACCACAATTAGTTAGAATTGGGATATTGAAGTACTATACATAAAGTAGTAAGAAATGTAATGTGAAGTCAAGAATTTTCATTGTGTTTGGAACTAGTGCTCTTGGAGGTTTCCCCCTTGAAAAGGAAAGTGAATATTATCATTTATTTCATCTGTTATTCTTGTATTTTCTATATTTCCTACAAATTTATGCGTTTAAGCATATTACAAGTGGTATCAGATCTCTTTCTTGGGCCAAAGGGGAATACTTTTCTAGGGTTTGACTCTTCAAACAAGTCATCTTGGAATTTTTTCTATAAATTTTTTAGAGGATGTTTCAAACATCAAAACATGGAGGAAAAGTAGAATATAGACCGAGATATTCATGGTATGAGTTTAAGATCCTGAATCATTAAAGGTTCGGATTTATACCCTCTGGAAGTTCGGGTTCCTCACGGGTCCAAAAACTAGTCTCAAATAGGTGTTTTGAGGAAAACTATTACATCTGTAGCATGCAAGCTCCAAATTGAGTAAGACCTATTTTATAGAAAATATGACAGATTGTAGCATATGTGGTATAAATTTTAGATTCATATACACATATTTGGATGCGTGGCAGTTGTCACGAACCCAATTCCCTCTCAATACTAATTGGATTGTGATACATCCATAATTTTACCCTAAAACACCCATGTTATCAAAATTTGGTTTTCTATTGGTTAAATTGATGTTTACAATGGAATTATGGATGTATTTGAGCATTGTGGTAATTTAAATTTGTATGAAAACAAATGCAAGTATAATTTTTATGAATGCAATTCCTCAAATGACAATAATTCCATGCAATTAAGTAAAACATTCAACATAAATTACATTAAGTACAATTCAATAATTTCCACAACAAATTCCTTACAGAAATGAATACTTACTTGGAAAAGTGAACCGTTCCACCGATTCATTGGCTCTGTCAAGCCATATCATACTTTGATAGGCCACCCCCGAGCTAGGACTATCAATCCACAAGAAGGTGTTATTTTCTTTCACTATAGCTATCCCTCAGCCAAGGAATTGGGATCCCTGATCTAAGTTAACAGTACCTCGGACTCCCTTCTCTGAGATAACAGTACCTTGGGTTTTTTACCCCTACTTCATTTTTAGGGCTCGAGGGATTTCCTCTATTCTACATCTATTTATTTGTGTGCAGCGGGGTGAGGGTGGTACCGAATGGTAGTACATGTGACAGGGTTGTCACATAGATAGTTCAGGTCTGGAAGCTAGCAAAACTCTCTCTGACATCCAGGAATAATCCTAGAATGATGGATAGCTCTCTTTATTTGTATACATTTGTGAGGCTATACAAGTGGCATGGAGAGGTAGACAAGTGCCATGCATAGATTTTGACACTTTTTCTTTTTCCAAAGAAGTTGTATAGGTGGCATACATGGGTTGGGCACACTTTTCCCCTTTTTGTGGAAGGATAGTCTCCCATCTTTTTCTTTTGTCCTTTAGTCTCTAGCAACCATGGATTTTTATATTAAAGAGTAGAAATTTACAAATTTACATATCTTGGTCACTCTGGACCATACATATCCATCTTATATCCCTTTCATTAATATTTACATTTTTATACAAATTGGGGTAAAAAATGGGTTGTTACAACAGTTCGTACACTTTCACCCTCCTAAAAGGGATAAAACTAACAAGTGTTTGGAAACTTGTCATAATTTTTTATTGGCACATTAAAATTAGGTCATACTTGTGGCATTGTAGAGAAGACATATCACGCTACCACAGGACAAATTTTCAAACTCAGAGTAGCCAAAATTACAGAGATACCTTAGTTGGAAGGTCAACCATCAAAACAGTCTCGAAATTAGGGTTTCAAAAGGTATGTAATTTTAAATTTGCATAAAATTTTGATTGGAAGGTTTGGTTTACGTGATTGAAAATCCATTGGAAAGAGGAAACACAGGAGAATATGTTGGAATAATCATATTATATTTTTTTGATACTACTGTCAATATATTGGGGTTTGAAGTAAACATAATAAGTGCAGAAATTTCAGAGTTGCATAAGTCTCATCCTTAGGATCTAACAGATGCCACCTATGGTGGAACCCTATAAATCACCTCAAAAAAACACCACAAACAATATCAACACTCGTTCTATTACCAGAAGGTTGGACAACCTAGAATCTCAAAACATGGATCTTAGTGGACAGATTCAACATATTCAGTAGACCATGAACAGTTGTGATCAAACATGGGAAAAAAAGTTGGATACAAAATTAGAGGATTGGGAGAAGAAATTGGATGAGAAGTTGACAAATTTGATAGTTAGTGCTACACATGTAGAAGAACATGGGAATTCACAACATGGTGAGCCAAAACATGAAGAAAATTCTCAGTTATGACTATTTAGCTAGCATCAACCTCCATTTAGTCCTCATAGTGATAAACCATACTCTATGGATAGTAACACCTGGAACCATTTTCCTAAAGTAGACTTAAACAAGTTTGATGGTTCTAACCCATCAAGATGGGTTACTCAAATGGAACATTACTTTTATCTTCTTGGTATTATAGATGACATGATGAAATCTGAGGTGGGGGTCTTGTAGTTGGATCTAGAAATATGAAAATGGTGGGAGTGGCATAAAAATTCCTATGGGTGCTACATTGCTTGGAGTTTATTTGTTAAATCTCTCCATGAGCATTATCCTCACTATTTGGGACATCTTACCAAGTAACACCAAATAGGGTCAATCATGTACTTTGTTTCAGACTTTGATCAATTAGCCATCCGTACAAAGAACTTAACAGATTCTTTCTATAAATAATGTTTCAATAGTTGGCTCAAGGAGGAAATTAAATCACAAGTCAGAATGTAATATATTTTTATCTCGTTGGAGGAATCACATAGGGCTCTAGAAGCAGAGGTAGTGATAAATGCACAAACAAAAAAACCCTATTTTATTCCTCGCTCACATCCTACGCAAGTCAATTCCTCAAACACAATTCCTTATCCTCCGTGGAAGGTACAAAAGTTGTCTCCATCAAAACTGGTAGAGCAATAAAGATGAGGACTGTTGGAATATTCTCACCATCATTTTTCATATTTGCATGCATCCAGTCATCATTTTGGTGGTCTCCCCAACACCTAGAGCCTAAGTTCAGCTCCCTAGATCCTGTATTTAGCCCCCAGTAGCCCTCCTACCTACCTGATGCATCTTGTTTTACTCACCTGCATGACATGTGCACCTTTTATCACCTACCAGGAGTTAACAGTCAGTTAGAGCATTGATTGAGCAGTTCTTCCATTAATTGCTCATCCTAACTGCCTGTAGCTCCTAGTTAGCTAGTTCTGGAGTGCCACTTGACCTTCTAACAACATCATGTGCCCTCCTTGGAGTCTCCATCCCCTTACTTGTGCCTAGATGGTTCTGTTAGACTCAGTTAGACTCATTTGACTGACTATTGACCATCTATGGTTGATACTACTGATTGGATGATGTCTCCAATGTTATCCAAGCTAGACACTGAGGATGAATTCGAATTACCTTAGCTCTATTCAAATTCTATTGACAGTTATTGTATTGTATTCATTTTTCATAGTGCCATCTCATAGCTGATGTATGATTATACTGCTATTCTCCATTTTCTGTGTTCATGAGTGATTATTGACTACATTCTTCTCTTCTTCTCTGCACTTCTTGAGTGAGTTTTGTGTGAGGTTTGTTACAGCTATGAGATCCTACTGTAGATTATCACATGGTATCAGATCTTACAGTAGCTATTCAAATTGCATCCATTGCAGTAGTTGTAGCATGTCATTGAGAAATTGTCTTTCATTGAGCACCAGAAGCCTCTAAATTTACACATCAAATCCTGGTGCTATTACCTTGACTTCACTGGATCAATCTAGTGAGGTCTAGCCAAGTGTGAAGGACTTAGTCATATGTGCTCAGTGTCCTAAGGCAGTGTTCATTTGAATTGTAGAAAATCTCCATCAACAAAATTCTTGTTTTGTAGGTTTATTCATCCATTCGAATTCTTCTTCAATTCACTCTCCACTGCTCCAAATGGATCTAAAACTCAATTCCTCCAACTATGTCGAATGGAAAGCCAAGATGGACATCTTCATGAATTGCAAGAGCCTCTCAAGAATATTGTATGGAACTGTGGTCGAACCTCTCAGTGCAGTAGAGAAATCCAAGTACTTGGATAGGCTTGATGAAGCAGTAGGATTACTTCTTCTCTCAATCTATGAAGATCTTCACTTCCATATCATTGATCTAACATCTCCAAAAGAGGTTTGGGACAAGCTCGAATCCCTCTTTGGATAGAAAGATGATTTGAAATGTCATAAATTGGAGAATGAGCTCATCGCATTGAGTCCTGAAAGCTTCGAATCCATCAATTCCTTCTTAACCAAGTTCAAAAGCTTGATTTCACAGTTGAAGAGATATGAAATAGTGAAAGAAGAGAAACAACTCATACTTGCCATTCTATCAAAATTGGGGCCAAATTTCTCAGTTTTTGTCTCCACATTTCAGTCAGCTAAGATGTCCATTCCAAAATGGAAGTTTCCTACACTTGATGACCTCAACCAATATCTCACACAAGAGGAGGAGAAGTTAATCTCCATGGGAATGATAAAACCAAAGTTGGATTTGGCCCTTACAGCTGCTGAGGCCAAAAGAGCGAATGAAAAAGAAAAGCAATTTTTTTTTGAAAAGAGAGTGAATGATACAAAGCCAAAAGATGTTCCATATCAATCATATGGGGCTTTGAATTCAAACAAGACCAAGCAATCTCAGAAGGAGAGATCCAAGTGCACATATTGTCATCGGGGATTTCATCCTGAGAGTTCTTGTATGAATAAGACTATAGACTTGATGGATCAGTTGCTTGAGAAGAACAATCTCCCTGTACCTACATGTGCAAGGAAGAAAGATATTGAACCTTCTAGATCTGAGGACAAAGAGAGATGACATGCCGTCATGGAAAGTGAATCAAAAGAATCATCTTTCATCATAGATTCAGGAGCATCAAGACATATGTCTTCCTCCAAAGATCTCTTCTCCAAATTCGAATGCTTAGTTGGCCCTTCCATCATGTTGGGTAATGATTCTGAAGTCTCCTCTGAGGGGATTGGAAGGATCAATCTTGACCATGGATACTTCTCAGATGTGCTTTGTGTTCCAACTCTCACAACAAATCTACTTTCATTGTACCAAATGACTCATATTGGAGAGCCCAAGAGATTGATCTTCTCTCCAAATGAAGTCGAAATACAAAACGTTGCAAAAGGAGTTGCAAATCACAACTCTAAACTATATGAGTTCTCACACTTCTTACCTCTCTCAAAGCAATCTTCTCTCCATACTCATGCCAATGAAGAAAGCAGATTGTGGAATGAAATATTTGGGCATCTTAACTATGAATACTTGCATGACATGCATACAAAGGAGATGGTTGATGGGCTTCCCAAGATCAAGTTTGCCAAAGGAAACTGTCATGGTCGTTTGATGGGAAAGCATACTGAGAAGAAATTTGAGAAGGGGAAGGCAAGGAGAGCCTCTCATCCTCTAGATCTCATCCATAGTGATGTTGCTGGGCCATTTCCAGATCTATCTCTAAGCAAAGCAAGGTATATACTCACTTTTATTGATGATTATTCCAGATTTACATGGGTATATTTTCTTATATTGAAGTCAGAAGTATTTCGATTCTTTAAGTTTTTCAAGTCTTCTGCAGAAAATTTTTCAGATAGAAGGATAAAAGCCATTCGCACTGACAATGGAGGTGAGTACATTAAGGGTGATTTTCAAAAATTTTGTGTTGAAGAGGACATTGAGATGAAACATATTGTTCCCTATACACCACAGCAGAATGATGTAGCTGAAAGAAAGAACAGAACATTGAAAGAAATGGCCACCTACATGCTAAAGTCGAAAGGGTTGCACCCTAGTCTTTGGGTAGAAGCCATGAACTATGCCTCCTATCTTTAGAACAGAATTCCTCACAAAGGACTCAATGACATTACTCCTTTCGAAGCATGGATGGGATAAAAACCTGATGTATCTCATCTTAGACTGTTTGGATCCAGAGCATGGGCAAGGATTCCAACTGACAAAAGGATATCCCTAGATCCACAAAGCAGAGAGTGCATTATGGTGGGATATGCATTAGATACAAAGGCCTACAAGCTTCTTGATCCTACTACCATGACCACATTCCTGGAAAGGAGTGTACAGTTTAAGGAATGGCCTCTCCATGATACTCCTTCTATTGAGTAAGATAGCTTTCCTACCACTCCTCCTTTGATTGATGATCAAGAGAGCGAAACATCATCACATGAGATTTCAGATTCAGAATCTGAAGATGGATATGATGAAGAGCGAATGCTAGACCCATATCCACAAGAACTTGAAGGTCTAGCAACTGATGATGAAGATGAGAGAATGGGAGATCCAGTTCCATAAGAACCTGATGATCTTTCACATGATGATCCTCCTCTTCCTCGATGGGCAGCCATTACTCTTAGATCTGTCGGTGATTTTGTTGGTGATCCAACTAATCGACAGAGAACCAGATCATATTTTCATAATGGAAGGTTTCATCCTTCTCACATTACTGATCCATTTCAGATCGATCGATCTTTCTTCGGAAAAGAAGGACACTTGCCTCCTTCTGGGGTGAATGATGACATGCTACATTAGCATCCTTCATTCTATTTTGAGGAACGGCTTTCTTCCCACTGGGTTTTCCCTCTTTCCTCATTTATTATTTAGATTGTTGTACGGGGTGACCTTTGGTCTCAATCACCAGGGCCCTATTTTTCAGTTTTCAGTTATTACCTCATAGTATAGCTTGCAGGGGGGTGTTGGAATATTCTCACCATCATTTTTCATATTTGCATGCCTGCATGCATCCAATCATAATGCATGCATTTGCATGAAAATGCATACATCCAGTCATCATTTTGGTGGTCTCCCCAGCACCTAGAGCCTAATTTCAGCTCCCTAGATCCTGTCTTTAGCCCTCAATAGCCCTCCTACCTACCTAATGCGCCTTGTTTTACTCACCTGCATGACATGTGCGCCTTTTCTCACCTACTAGGAGTTAGCTGTCAGTTAGAGCATTGATTGACCAGTTCTTCCATTAATTGCTCATCCTAACTGCCCGTAGCTCCCAGTTGGCTAGTTCTGGAGTGCCACTTAACCTTCTGACAGCCTCATGCGCCCTCCTTGGAGTCTCCATCCCCTGATTTGTGCCTAGATGGTTCTGTTAGACTCAGTTAGACTCATTTGACTGACTATTGACCATTTATGACTGATACTATTGATTGGATGATATCTCCAATGTTATCCAAGCTAGATACTGAGGATGAATTCGAATGACCTTAGCTCTATTCGAATTCTATTGACAGTTATTGTATTGTATTCAGTTTTCATAGTGCCAGCTCACAGCTGATGTATGATTACACTGTTATTCTCCATTTTCTGTGTTCATGAGTGATTATTGACTACATTCTTCTCTTCTTCTCTGCACTTCTTGAGTGAGTTTTGTGTGAGGTTTGTTATAGCTGTGATATCCTACTGCAGATTATCACAAGGACTCCACTATAATTGTGATAAAAATTATGCTCCATGTCATAAATGTATAGAACAAAAGTTATTCCACATTGATGTGACATATCCTACCAATTCTGAAGACATCATTACAGAAGATAACCCTATGCTTGAGGCTACTGTAGAAACTCCTCCCATACAAGAAGAAGTGGAAAATGAATTCCATTAAGAAGATCCACTCATCTCTCTTTGCGCTTTATCGGGTATTTCATCCCCACAAACCTTGAAACTTAGGGGTCACATCAAGCATCGCAAAGTGGTAGTTTTGGTTTATAGTGGCAACACTCACAACGTTTTTCACCGATGATTGGATGAGGAATTCCATTGTTATATACACCTGATTCCCAACTTTGAAATTATGATATCTAGTGGAGGGATGATGAAATGTTAGGGACGCTGTGAACTCCAATTGGGTGATTATCATTTCAAAAATCATATGTTGGTCATAGATACGAGTGGTTGTGATAAACTTTCGGGGGAGGAATGGTTATTTACATTAGGGCTAGTTACCATGGAGTGCAAGGAATTATACTTAATATTTACTCAGGACTCTCATACTCACACCCTCAAATGGGTCCAAGCAGGCTCTCTTGAAATCATAAGTTCTCATCGGATGGAAAAATTATTGAAGAAAGGTCATTCTGGAATTATTACTCACTTCCATGTCATGCAAGATCTGGATATATTAGGGGACTTTTGAGGTAAAAAATGGGCCTCCAAACAAAATAGGTATCATCAAAATTCACTTTATAAGAATCAATATGATTAAATATGATGATGTCAACCATGGGGGTAAACTTTGTAAAACAATTTGGAGGGAAAAAGAAAAAATTACTTTTTCTTATTGTAGGGAAAAAGAAAAAACTACTTTACCCAAATTTACCCAAGTTTCAAGTGTGTGCACTCATTGGATGTAGAATTCAAATCCACATCCAATACATACCCACAATGCATATTTTCACTACAAGGAAAAGGCCATGTAGCAGAGGTTATAGAAGAGGTTTTTAGTGTTACAAGATTGGTCAAAATTCTCAAAAACACCTTCGCTACAACCTCTGCAAATGGTACCAGATGTTTTAGTGGAGGATTTTACGGAAATGTATTGTATCTAAAAAAAAATCAGTGACCAAAGGATTTTGTAGATGCTTTATTTCCAGTTCTCTTTATCGATGCAAACGCACCGGTGCTAACACACGTAAAACATGCTAGTTCTTTGTAAACCAATACATCCACCAGTGCATATACAAATTTGTGCATCGATGCTTGCAAATGCATATAGCACCGGTGCACACCAAAATCTTAACTAGAACTGGTGTTTTATAACAATATTATATGTACTAGTGCTTTATACTAAATGTAGCACCAACGCTTATGAACTATTAAAACGCACCGATGCTTTATAACAATATATGCACTGCTTATTTATATCAACTATAGCACTAGAGCTTACGAACTATTAAAATGCACCGATACCTTATAAAAATATAAGCATCGGTGCTTTATATCAAATGTTGCACCAATCCCTACGAACTATGAAAAAACACTGGTGCTTACGAACTATTAAAAGCACTGGTGTGATAACTTAAGGAAAACGCACTAGTAAATTTGACTAGGACAATGACTATCCCTATATTTTTAAAATTAACAGTGTGTTTAATATACCGTAGTGCATTAGGGCATGGTAATAGAAAAATCCCCAAGGAATGCAACGCGTATTCTGCTATACAGGGACTATGTTTTTATAAGCACAACAGTGTGTCACTCTCTTAATGCATCGGTGATACATTGTCTAAAAAACACTGGTGCGATTAATAAGATTAGATGAACCAGTGATTATTTTTTGTTTGGTGAATAGTGATTGTTGACATCACACTGGAATATATATATTTTATTTTTATTTTATTTAGTTTCATTATTCATCATAAATTGAAATATTTTTTATAGTAGTATTCATTTGAATTTTTATTATTGTGTTTGGATATGATGTTTGGATTAATTTGTTATATCATAATTTTTTGCATTTATTGTAATATTTAATCATCCATATATTTCATTATCGATGTAACATTTCATGACACTGGAGAACACAATAGAATAAGAAACTTCATTTTATTAGATATCAATAAAAGGCCATTTGTTATACAAAATGGGACAACATAAAGTCCACAATAATCAAAATGTCAACATGCACGTAATTGTTACATTGTAACCCATTGTCTTTCAATTGGTACATTATGTCCAGTACATTATACAAAATGTTTGATTTTCATAGATAATTATTTCAAAATATACAACTTCCATTAACATCCAAAATATATGGATCATCATTCTTTACTAAAACTCCTGTCAATGCTCGAGCCACTTGCATGACTTGTGTTATTTGGCTGAATGTTTTGTTGACTCCCTTGATTTTTTCTCCTCTTCTTTAGCTTCGATCTACAAACATAAAAATAAAATGTAATGAGTGTATCTACATTGTTGGGAATAATGAAAATTAAAATAGATAATACAGATGAATGCAAATTGAAAAGTGATGTACTATAGCAATAATTGAGTCCTGAATGATACACATTCCTTCAAAACCACATCTCATGCCTTGTTTCAACAAATATTATGTTGGATGCACTCCATATATTGTTTCCTACAAGTTTTATACCCCGTAACAAATCATAGATTTAATATATAAATGATTTTTGTCGAGTTCTATCTATCAATTATAAAATCTGAGAAGTAAAACAACATAGATACTTACAAATTCCACAATTAATTTTTGATAGGCCAACATATACTCAAAACCTTTACTTAACCAAATTTCAATCAATTCTTATGATGGCTCTTCTTTATATGTTAACAACTAAGCACTAATTTATCATCATTTACATCTTCCATATTTTTATTTTTTATTTTGACATTCCCTTCTGTTGTTGTCAGCCGCTGAATAACATTCAACATATGTAAATTAGATTGTTTGAAACATATTACCGAATGTTTTTTAGTACAATATTACTCAAAATTGAAGAAAAAATTCATATTGATTCTTTTTTATTCACCTGATTCATCCATTTGCAACTTTTCCATAAAGGTTTTACGCTCTTCTGTACTTAGATTGCAAAGAATCTTATCGAGCTTCCTCATTTTTTGTCTCTTCATGTCACACATTACCAATACATATTGGTTAAATTTACAAATAATTTAAACATATTAATTTGATACATAAATTACGAAGAACTTGCCTTCTTCGGGACTTTGAATGTGCTCCCATCGTGTTAACTAGAATTGTTTCTCATTGAACACTTATCATGCATTTTCTATCAATAAACAACTTGAACCATTAAATAGAGAAACTATTAAGTATATTATACAAAAGATTACATATATTAAAAAAAACAATTTGTCATTTCGGTGTGTTTCAGTATACGAAATGCATTGGTGCTTATCATACATGATTGCACTAGTGTACTATAATTGAACGCACCTTCAACCACAACAAAATAAAAAATAGTCATATAAACATTTATCGGTGCGATTTATTTGTTACAAAGTGTTGGGAATCAAAACGGTGCACTTTCACAATTAACACATCGTTGCGTTAGAACAAGTTGAACGCACCAACAAATGTGTAAGCGTTTTTCTAAAGTAATTAAAAAATAATAATAGGCTCAGCATTACCAATGTGCTATTACTATAAATGCATCGCTGTGTTAAAACAACTCGAATGCACTGAAAATTACATAAGCATTTTTTTTCTAATTAAAAAAAACTGAGAGGATTGGCTGGGTTTCGGATTTGACCCAATAAGTGGTACCATTGCACCCAATGGCTTATATATAAAACTACAAATCTATTAAATCCAAAATCCCTAAAAAGAAAAATCATAATTGTGAAACAATAGAGGGATTTAAACCATAATGTAAAATTTTGCAGCGACATAAAACATAAGGAAGCAACAAGAAAATCTAAATACAAAAATAAAGAAACCATATTGCATTTTAATCAATAGTAATAATTTACATGAAATTTCTACTATGCGGGATTTTCTTTGATTCAACATACCTTATAAATTTCTATGTTCAGAATAATCTAGTTGTTCCAAACTCCTCCCCGATAACTCTCTCTCCTAAAACTCTCTCCTCAAAATTTTGCCAAGATAATGAAATAGTGATTAGTTTTTTTTTAATACTTTATAGAATTAGTTTTTGAAATTGAAATTTCTGCTCCTTTTGCAGTTAATGGGAAAATATGTCATGCACATCTTTATTTTCGATTTTCCGTACATTGGTGCGCTAATTACAGAGAAGCAATGGTGCATCATAACATGAAACACACCGTTAATATTTATTTATAAAAAAATTATGGAAAAGCGGTGCACTAGAATCACATGAACGCCCTAGTACACTTTGTTTTCCATGACACATTATATTGGCATACAATAAAAAATTAAAAAAATTCATACTGCGGTGCAAAAAAAAAATTACAGTTGCACTAGTGCGCCTTTATATTCTGATTGCACTGGTGTTGACAATATTGAAAACTGCATAGATAACTATATGCTATCAAATATAGAGGATGTTTTCTTTTGTTGATGTTCTAGAACAATGTGTATGTGGTTTAGGCTTCCACTCAGCATAATTGAATGGAGTAAGAAGATGAACTTTCTAATTCATGTAGAAGTTGTTGTACCTGCAAAACAAGCTCTGAAAAATTATATTGGAAGACCTTAGTTAATACTCCTTTCATAAGGTTCCAAGTGTTTAGTGTAAGTTGTTCCATGGTTTGGCTTCATAGTGCCTAGTCTAGGGGGTTTGTCCACATATTAAACTAGTGATTTGTCATAATAGCCAAGTTTTGCCACAAGTGCACCCTATTTCATTAATCTGGGGAGTCAAAGGTGCCCTACTTAATGCATTTAATGAGGGAGACACCCATGTTCCCTGTTTTATGGGATAAGGTTGGACCAAGGGCGCTAACGCACTAGAAATTGTCAAATTGTTCATTAATGACCACTACCAAATCCCTAAACCACCTAATTCTCCCTCGTAATGATTCCATACACATTAGTTGAGTATCCTAACGTCCTCATGGTCCTCATAGTTTCATAGTACCTCATTATTGCCCAATACAGGAGTCACACTTGGCACAATGTCATATATTGGGGGAATTACTCCACTAAGCTTAGAATTAATGTGAGCTACTCAACTACCTCCTAAGGCTCACGAATTTCTCTCTTGAGATGTATTATATATTGTACACGTCTTACTGAATAATAATAACAGTGGAGTTTGTTAATTTTCGAGCATTAATTCAATATACTCTAGGATCTTTACTGAGAGAATAACATGTATAGCATATCAATGCATATCAATCATCATAAGATGCAAACATAAGAGACAATAGACACACAGAGTTTCCGTGGGGAAAACCCTAAGGTGAAAAACCCCACAACTTCCTCAGAGATAGATAGAGCAATAGTACAACCAAAGTACACAGAGATAGACTCCTCCTAGCAGCTGATACTCCTCCTCACATGTGCGCCACTTTCCGAGTGATGGAAGAGTGAGTTATGAAGTGATCCAAATAGAGATCGGGAGATCTCTATTTATACTTGTCCTGACTACCCAATAAACTTATGGGGCCGACTTGTCTAGCTTAGTACAATAACCCAATGTTAACTTAATCAGGGCCGACCCCACACATGGTGGTATAATAACCCATCGACAAGTTACGACACTTGCGACACTTGTTAATACAAATGACGACACTTCCGTATAGAGGAATAGTAACATCTCTATAGGAGTACAATATACATAGATGAAATACATGGGTGAAATACATTCCGAAGTTACATATACATCAACACTCCCTCTTAACTAGGAAGGTATTTCTCGACACAGATTTGCTAGCACAAGTCTTCTTCTCTGGATCATCATCAGCGAATCATCATCCTCGAATCATCATCATCATCAAGGCTCTTGCTATCTCAATCAATCTCTGAATCTACTCGTCATAGGAAGTTCTACAGAGCTAGTCCTTTTTCATACTGGATGTAGGCCCACCACCTATAGGTATTCATCATCACTGGCCATACTGTGGAATCCTCGGGACTTATTACATGCGTCAACAAAACCTAGCAAGAGCATCCCATGACTAATTACGAGCACACTGCTCAACCTATTGGATCTCCTAGGGAGCTATTACATGTGACCAAGAAAAACCTAGCAAGAGCATCTCAGGAATGATTGCGTGCCTAGCACAACCTGCAAGATCTCCCAGGGAGACATTATATGCTACCAAGCAAAACCTAGCAAGAGCATCTCAGGACTGATTACGTGCCCAGCACAATCTGCAAGATATCCCAGGGAGAAATTATATGCCATGGAAAAAAACTAGCAAGAGCATTTGCTACATCTCCTAGGGAGCTATTATATGCCAGTGGCAAAACCTAGCAAGACCATCTGCAAATATCCCAAGGCGCTATTATATGTCCCTTCGAGCAAGACCTCGAAAGAGCATTTTCCAGATCTCCCAGGGAGCTATTATATGCCAGCGGAAAAACCTAGCACGAGCATCTGCAAATATCCCAGGGATGGATTATATCCTTATCTGCATAACCTATTCCACAGCCACAGAGTATCAACTTGATACTCACCATACATCATCCTGATGTACACATGATCATCCTGATCATCAACACTGCATCGTCCTGATGCATGTCATCTGGAGCAACATCCTGAAGCTCGTCATCCATGATCATCCTAATCACACAATGCATCCACCTAATGCATACACAGTATATGCCTGATACATATCATCATACATGATCTACCTGATCATACCATGTATCCACCTGATACATCTACAGATACATACACATGATCCAACTGATCATATCCAACATCCAACATGATGTGTACATATATACATATAAATGATCCAACTGATCATATCCAGCATCCAACATGATGCATACATACATACAAATGATCCACTGATCATATCCAGCATCCAACAGGATGCATACATACATATAAATGATCCACTGATCATATACAGCATCCAACATGATGCATACATACATATAAATGATCCACTGATCATATCCAACATCCAACATGATGCATACATACATATAAATGATCCACTGATCATATCCAGCATCCAACATGATGCATACATACATAGAGCAGTAACTGGAGCATCGTCCTGATGCTCATTGGTGAGCTCCTAATATGGATGCCTAATGAGGGCAGCTATACCAAGAGCCTACTTTAAATGTCAACCCAAGAAACGTACAAACTTGAGAGATGCATGCACTATCTATGCTCTTTATAGGATAATCTCTTGTCACAGTTAAAGGGCAGTATCGATGTTCTAAAGATTGTCTACTAAATGTGAAAACTAATTGTGCTATGAAATTGAATACTGGAAAGCAATGAATCTGATTAAAAGAATTAAAGTGCTAAAAGCAGTAAATATGTTCTGAGAAATAAAGCATGGAATCTATTCTAAGTAATTAAAATGCGGAAGTAATTAGATGCTGATCTGTTCTAAGAAGTGAAGGTACAAAGACAGTAAATCTATTTGAAATAATTAAATTGTTGAAATTATTGAATGCTAATCTATTCTAAGAAATGAAGATACAAAGACAGTAAATCTATTTGAAATAATTAAACTGCTGAAATAACTAAATGTTGAGAATGAAAATACCACAACAGATCTATTCTACTATTGGGGAAACGAAGTCTGTAACTACTATCTGCGCACACAATTTGAGTCTTGATCTATCTTATTTTACCAATCTAGAATTGAAATGCGATCATTCTATGCTTACCCATCTACTACTAAGAAGTTAAAAGAAACTAATCATGATGAGAAACTGCAGTGAACTCCAGATCTAAACCATGACATTGAAAGCTAAGCTATTACACATGTAATCGTGGATAAAAATATGCATTGCAAGAAAGAACCTACAAGACTACTAAAATCATTTTACTGTACTACGGAATGCATTCTAAACTACTACATAAAACAATGAATCATTCAACGCTACCATATATCATAGATTGTTCATCAATGTAAAACGCATACTTGGAAAAATACCTGCAAATAGGAATCTCCTGAACTACGTGTTGGAGGGGCCCTCCCCAACCCGTACTCATGAGAGAATAAAAAGTCAGAAACGCTCGCTGGAATTAATCATCAATCTTTCATTAATATGTAAAATCCATGTCAAAATAGAAGCCTGTACTTCAGTATCTCAATAGTGCAGAAAATGTTAAAACTAATGTCTTTCACAAAAATAACAGCAGGGGCCTCTCACTACCCGAGAGGTCCATATTTATACGATTTAACTATAATCCTAACTGATTGTCAAAGTGTTGATTCATCTTGAAAGTGGGAGTGTGTCCCCTATAAATCAGGAAACAGGGTGCCGAGCTTGGTGATCCTTTAGTCTTCTACACGTCCTTCCTTTAATAAACCTGAACCTGCTCAATCACGCTTGGTTTCCATATAATCAATTTAATTGATATGCATTCTAACATACAAGATTAATCATAAAAACAATTTCATTAAATCATTAAAGTAAAACACTTTTCCCACAATTGAGTGCGTTTTGTTACCATTGCTTGAGATGGACTGTGGAAAAAGGGTTATCAAAATACCTGAAAAATGGACCCATCACTCATCATCCAGCGCTTACATCCACAGCCATGGGGAGGATCCTCCTCTCACCATGCTTGGAATGGCTCCAGCAAATGTCTCCATCACTTCTTCCTCGAAGTGTCATCAATCTGAAGAACACTAAGCCTCTCTCTGAAGTAATCGAACTTCACTCTGGCTAGTGGTTTCGTCAATATATCTGCAACCTACTCATCCGTCACAACATACATGAGCTTCACTGCTCCTCTCTGCACCATATCCCTGATATAGTGATATTTGATCTCAATGTGTTTCGACCTGTCGTGGAACACCGGATTCTCAGACAACTTCACACAACTCTGGTTGTCACAAAAGATACCAGTAGCCTCCAGCAGGAGATCAAATAACTTAGACAGTAGATTCCGAAGCCATACTACCTCACAACTAGCTAAACAAGCAACAACATACTCTACTTCAGCTGTACTCAATGCTACGCAGGACTGCTTCCTGCTAAACCAAGAGATCACACCTGATCCCATACTGAAGCAGCACCCAAAAGTGCTCTTCCTATCTACAGTACTGCCTTCCCAGTCCGAATCAACATAACCCTGCAGGTTAAAATTTTGATTCGCATCATACTTGAGCCCATAGTCAACCGTACCCTTCAGGTACCTCAGAATATGCTTTACAGCAACCAGGTGAACACCTCTGGGATCCATCAAGAACTGGCTCAATGTGTTCACCGCAAAGCAAATATCTGGCCTCATGTTCGTCAGGTACATCAAGGACCCAATCATCTGACGATAAATAGTGACATCAACCGGATCAGATGAAGCATCATGCAGAAGCTTCAGGTTTGATTCCATAGGTGTGGCCATGGCCTTGCATTCCATCATCCCGAACCTCTTCAAGATCTCTACTGCATACTTTCCTTGTCCAAGGAAGATACCATCTGCACTCTGCCACACCTCCATGCGTAGAAAATAGTGCATCATCCCCAAGTCCTTCATCTTGAACTCGGAAGCAAGATTCCTCTTGTTATCAGCAATCAAACTCTCATCACCTGTAACAAACAAGTCATCCACGTACAGGAGTAGTATCACTAGATTGCCTTCCTCAACCCTGCAGTAAAGGTTGGAATCTGCTTTACTCTTGGTAAATCCTAAACTGGATATAAAGTCGTCCATCCTACCATACCAAGTCCTAGGAGCTTGCTTCAAGCCATACAAGGCTTTCTTCAGCCTGCACACATATGACTTCTTGTCATGTGTCTCAAAACCAAGTGGCTGCTCCACATACACTTCCTCCTCGACTACACCATTCAAGAAAGCTGTCTTGACATCCAGCTGGTGTATTTTCCATTTCATCACTTCAGCTAGGGAAAGTACTGATCTGATGGAATTGTACCTGGCTATAGGAGAAAAAGTCTCTTCATAGTCTATTCCATCTTTCTGAGAGAAGCCACAAGCTACAAATCTTGCTTTGTATTTCTCTATGCTTCCATCTGCAGCATGCTTGATCTTGTAGATCCATTTGGAAGTCACAACAGACTTCCCTTCAGGTTTTGGGACAACATCCCAAACATCATTCTTCATTATTGATTGGTATTCCTCGACCATGGCATCCTTCCATTCTTTCTATTCCGCTGCCTCTTCATAACTGGAAGGTTCTTTGTTCATGATATCACAGAGTAAAGAAACATAGTTGGTATGTGATCTAGTTCTCTTCTTTGCTCTGTGTTCTTCTTCTTGAATTCCATACCTTTCTGCATCTTGAATGAGCTCTCTAGCCCATGCAGGTTTCCTCTTGTGAGAGTCCTTCTCACGAGGTGGATCTACAGGTTCTTGCAGTTCTTCAATTTCATGATCAACATCTAGAATTGCTTCAGTCATAGTAGTGTCTTGAAATCTGGTTTCCTTTGGTTCTTCATGATCTTCAATAGGTGTCTTCCTTGATTTGATAAATGCTGAGTTTTCATCAAATGTTACATCCCTGCTGACATCAATCTTCTTGAACCCTGGAAAGTATATTCTGTAAGCCTTCGAGCTTTCACTGTAACCCACAAAGATACCCTTCTTTCCTGAGCTGTGAGAGCTTGATCTTCATTCCCCATCTTTTCTTCTCAGGCCACAAGCCTTGCTTCTTCTTGTGAACATTCTTCCCGTAGTCTGTTGAAGGAGATCAACTTCCTTCTTGCACAAATTCCTTGAATAAAGGAATCCCATGACCTGGGTAGGCCATTCAGAGTGGTCATGACAACTTCACCATTCTCCACCATTTCATCCATCGCTTCTAGTTGTTCCTTGATCTAAGAGACCCTATAAAAATAAGATTGAATGGATTCTCCATTCTAAAACTTTACCCCTTTCAATTGGTTCCGCAGGGTCATCTTCTGATTTATGTTCTTCCCTTCAAATAACTTGGTCAAGGAGTCAAACATCTCTTTGGGTGTCTTTAGAGATGACACATGTGGGATGAGATGGTCCTTGATAGAATCAGCAATGATCCTCTTTTCCTTGACCAAGTTCTTCTTGTGGAGGGCTTTAGCCTCTTCTTCCTCTGGGACAGGGACCTCTTCCCTTATGTAAGTGTTCAACTCATTTTCTTCCAGGATTAACCCAATCCTATACTTCCATGCTCAAAAGTTATCAGCCCCTTCAAGCTTATCCTCAAGCTTGGTGTGGTGAGACATATTAAAGAGTACTTCAAATGGAAATAGAAAATATTTAGGTCTTACCACTTGATTTGTTGAAAACTCGATCTAGTCCCGGATTAGGATTTGTTAGAGAAACCCTAAAAATTCAAAATGTGAATTTCAACTTTCTGAAAGGATAGAAAGATGCGCCTTGATGAGCTGATCAGCCTGGTGTATTCAGAATTTGAGTTCTACAAAGCTTCACCCTTCATAAATTCCTTTTAGTCTTCCTGGGTTCACTAAGGAGGACCCTGAATTAGGGTTTGAGTTTCCCGGAGATTTACCTAGCCAAAAATATCGATCCAAAGCTCTAAACTTTGATTTTTCCAAGGAGCTTCCAGCTATGTCTTCAGATTTCAGAAATTCCTATTTTTGTGGAAACCCTAATTTTTAGGGCCAAAACTGAAAGTGCTCAGAACTGAATTCTGAATGGACAAAAAGATTCACCTTGCTGAGGAGATTCAATCTATCATATTGCTTTTCCAAAATCTGTGGAGAGAAACCCAATAAACAAGAAACCCTGGTTTCTGCCACTGTACAATGTCTTCTTCTCAGGTTAGCTCTGATACCATGTTAATTTTCGAGCATTAATTCAATATACTCTAGGATCTTTACTGAGAGAATAACATGTAAAGTATATCAATGCATATCAATCATAGCAAGCATATCAATCATCATAAGATGCAAACATAAAAGACAATAGACACACAGAGTTTCCGTGGGGAAATCCCTAAGGTGAAAAACCCCACAACTTCCTCAAAGATAGATAGAGCAATAGTACAACAAAAGTACAAAGAGATAGACTCCTCCTAGCAGCTGATCCTGGAAGAGTGAGTTATGAAGTGATCCAAATAGAGATCGGGAGATCTCTATTTATACTTGTCCCGACTGCCTAATAAACTTATGGGGCCGACTTGTCTAGCTTAGTACAATAACCCAATGTTAACTTAATCAAGGCCAACCCCACACATGGTGGTCTAATAACCCATCAGCAAGTTACGACACTTGCAACACTTGTCAATACAAATGACGACACTTCCATATAGAGGAATAATAACATCTCTATAGGAGTACAATATACATAGATGAAATACATGGGTGAAATACATTCCGAAGTTACATACACATCAACAGAGTTTACATCAATTGTGTTCTATCTTGTATATTTATATTTCAATATTTATTCTACTTTATGCTAAACTCTGTGTAAATTCTTGGTGAGGACTACTTTGTTTCTAGATCCTGACTTGTAAAATTCTTGCATGGTGATGAACCTATTTAGAATTCTACAATTTACACAGGATGCGCCAGTGTGGTGTTATTATTATCATGCACTAGTTTAATTAAAAGCTCTATTGTAAGATTTTATTCCTTATTTAGGAAGCTCAAAGTAGATATTATTCCATATTTAGAAACCTTAAAATTTGAGATCATGATTTTCTCTCAAGAAAAACAAGAAATATAATGAGCGACATGCATAATCGTGGGCTGCGAGGGTTATTGTGTTTAAAATAAATAGGACATTATTCTGACTCCCAACACTAAGAAAATCATTGATAACAACCATAGTATTTAATGACAGACACCATCGCTAGGATATGGAATTTATCTTGATTCGTACTCCTTTCCAGCTAAATGGTTTTTTGTGGTAATTTGATATTCCATCATACTAGTTGAATGTCATTAAAGCCTCAAGTAACAATGTCATTAAAGGGAAAATTAAATTTTCCTATTTAGCTCCAACCTCCACCATCCATCTCCACTAATATGTTGATAATCAACATAATGGGTTGTATTTTAGAGCCGAGGGATGGAAGGAATGTATTTGTTTCACTTGATTTGGTAGAGATTTTTAATCCCCACCTTTATATGTTCTCGTAAACCATAAAAAAAATGGAATTTTTTTGTTGCAAGAGAAGATAAGAATAATAGAGACATATGATAACAGATAATAATTATAATAGTTTTTATAGCTATAATTTTATAATATGATAATGGAAATATTAAACTCGAGCTTTTTGTGTAACTAGGTTCTACAATAATTGTCACTAGTTCGACTCTCTTGCTCAACATTTCAATCATACTTCAAAGCTATATTTTAATTTATACAAGACATGTACATGTCTCTATGTAGATGGTTCTTCCCTCATTAGTGTGAAGCTTCCTTCTTCAAGTCGGGATTATTTTCTTCCTCCTAGGTATGCATCTCTCTATTGAACATATTGGGCCCCATAGTTCTAGAAGTGGAGGAAGCTATTAGATATAAGAAATATTTCAAGGATACAACAATTTCCTTCCATTGTATTGGCCATGTTCAATTTCCTTTCCGTCACTTTTTTATTGAAAGGTTTGTCGGTATTATGTAATGTCTTTGTGACGGTAAAAAGAATCTATTGTTTCTTGGTCTATATTTATGGGTGAATTGATAAGACAAATAGTAATATTAAGAGAAACTCCTTTTTTATCCCATTGATAAATCTCAATAAAAGAGGTCTAGTTATAAAGCACATTAAACACTTTCAAAAATTGAGACTTAGAATGAAGAACAATCCAGAGGATAATTTGTTGAATCTCTTTATGGACACTTTAAAGGAGAGAATTTAGTATGAGGTATGTCTCTTTGAACCTAAATCATTAGAGAATTCTTTTAGTTTTCCAAGGAAAGATGAAATTGGAAATAGGACTACTAGAAAGGTTGCTACTAACATCTATAGAGAGCGATAATCAAGACACCACGATTTTTATAACAATTAGACATACCAAGTTAGCATTGGGAATAGGTCCCAATGGATTTGATCATAGATATACCTAAGTTTGAAGGAAATAATGTCATCATGGTAGTGGTGGACCAACTCATAAAGCATATACTCGTTTATGCTCTCTTTTTCATCCTTTTATGGAAAGTACAATAGTTGCAATATTCACGAAAATAGTTTAGAAGCTACATGGAATCCCCAAGATTATTGTAATTGATAGAGATCCAATTTTGAATGGTAAATTTTGGAGAAAAATATTTTCTTATTTGGGCACTCAATTTGGTCATGAATCCTCTTACCATCTTCAATCCAATGGTCAAATCAAGATTTGAATAAATTTCTAGAAGGGTATCTCCATTGCTTTGAATTTGATAAACATGCAAACAATGGTCAAGTGATTTCCCTTGGAAGAATGGTGATAAAACACATCATTCCATACTTCATTAAAAATGTCACCATTTATGACACTTTATGGTTATTAACCTCCATCCATCGCATCATCCTTGAAAGAGAAAGATAAGGTCCAAGCAATAGAGGATCACATAGAGCACCAACAAGAGGTTCTCCAACAATTGAAAGACAACTTGGCTATAACACAAAATATGTTGAAAAACAAGAAGATCAACATTATAGTGAAAGGATATTTAAGTGAGGGTTTGAGTATTTTTTAGGATACAACAATACAAACAAATGTCCCTCAAGAAACAATAAAAACCACAATAAATTAACACCCAAGTACTGTGTTACCTATAAGGTGTTGTAGAGGATTGGAAGTGTGGCTTACAAATTGGAGTTGCCTCCATTTTCATCTGTACATCGAGTCTTCCATGATTCTTGCCAAGAAAAGTAATTGGCGACAAAATCCCAGTCCAAACTATTTTACTAGAAATTGGTGAAAAGGGAATTTAATCATATAAGAACCTAAAAAAATCCTTTAAACAAAAATTAAAGAACTGTGAAATCAAGCAATTACTAAGTACCTTATCATGCGGAAGAACCTACCAATAGAAGAGGCAACATGGGAAGATGAACTCTTCATGCAAAAGCATCCATAGTGAATCAAGTGTTGAGGACAACACTTGTTTGAAGTGGAAGGGCATGTTTTTTTTTGTAAGCTAGTACCCACAGAGTTTTGAACCATTCACCGTCTATTCTACACCCCATGGGAAAGTGAAGGGGCATGTTAAATCCTATATATTGTGACATTGCATTTCTATTATTATATTCATTTATTGGTTTGCTAGGACCTTAATTGTAATTGTATTGTTGACTATGGCCTTAATTGTAATCGTGCCTTTTTGTTTCCAATCTTTCTCTCTCTACACACACACACCAAGGAGACCTAGTTTTAAGATCATCTCATCTCATTTTGTGCATTCGATACATTGTAAAAGGAGGTTTCCCCTTCAAAGAGGCCTCTTATTCATCTCTTTATTTTATGTAAGGTGTTGGATTATTCTTTATTTCTATTTTTATGTTATTTTGAGAATTCGGTACAAACACTCTTGTATACTTTAGAGTATTGCACTTAAAAGTCTCCTCCCAAGATGTCATTTGGGAAATTTAAGAACCCCAAGCTCAGGAGATCCAACCAAAGATCCTTTCTTTTGTGGGTGGGGCCATACATATCTAAAATATCCATTATGCATTTTAATTTGGGGGAGAAGAGAGTTTCTACAATGCAAAGTGTGAGATTACCATTGTTTTTAGAGCCAATAAAGGGAGCTACCCAAGAGCAAGGCCTCCATAGTTTCTTCTACCAAGAAAGTCCATTCTTGAGGAATTTTTTTGAACTTTGGTGGTCTCTTGAGTAGAACATGTTGTCTCCTGAGTGTGAAGGACCGAGGACCGAGAATTCACTATCAATATTGGTCTCTTCAAGGATATTTGTTTACAAGTCATCCCCAAGCCTCGAATATTGGAGAGAGTGAGATCATTTGGGAACCTTCTTTGGGGTTTCTCTACTAAGGGCCCCAAAGATTGTAAGTTGTTGATTAGCCAAAACTTCCCTTTATGCTTCCAGTTTTGCATGTGAAAGGAAGGTCTTTCAACCTCTAGTGACCATGGACGTATTTGCAGTTACTAGATCCATTCCTCCATAGCGTATGATGACCTCTTTTGCTTTGGATCGGATGGATCGGATGAGATATATCCTTGATATAGAGGATGTAGTTGGTGTAATCACTGCAACCTATCTCTACCAGAGCGGTCTTGGAACCACCTCCCATTCCATCACTGTCAACCTAGATAGTATTTTGCATAGTAGCATAATTCGAGAATACTTCGAGAATACGGAAGTAGACTTCTTATATATAATACTTTTAATCAAATATATAAAATAAATTTGCATAAATGTACTTTAAAAACCATTCGTTTTTATAAGAAAATAATAAATTGAATGTTATTTATATTTTATAGTTATTAAATAAGTAAAATTTGATTTTTTAAAATTGGATTTTAAAATTTACTTTTTCATTAGTAAGAATCTATATTAATATCATATCTATACCGAATATTGGACAAGAATTGCTCCGAATTTCAGGAAATGTCAATAAGGTCGAATTATGCTACTATGGTACTATTTTGTCCTTTTGAGACCTCCCTTTTGAACACTTTCATTTAAGGTCTTTTCAATGCATGTGTTGATGGTGACTACTGTAAAGTGTAAACTAGTGCTTATGGATTCAATGAGCTTTCCCATCTACTCAAATATGTTGTCGTAAAGTTGCTTGTTAACTCAGACGATCTCAGCATCAACGGCCCACTGGATCGAGGTCAGTTCTTCCGTTCCGGCCCTGCCTCAACCTCTAAAATAGTAAAATTTTCCTCTTTCCCTCTTGGAGAACACTATTAACATTTTAACACCATAATCTGAAGAGCTCTTGACAAAGATGGGTTCCTCTACCATACTTTGATCATTTGTTGTAGGGACAAGTGATTTTCAAGTGCAGAGCAGTAAAAAGTGCATCAAAAAGGAACATTTTTGTAGTCTAGGACCTGCGTATGGTGATTTTCCCTAACTTCGAGCATGAATTGTGAGATATCCATCTCCAGACAGATGATAAATACTGAGCCATTCTTTTTATTTTCTGTTTCAAGATTTGTTTTGAGGTAAGTTCCCAAACAATCTTCGACTATTTTGAAGATTTGTGGGTGCCAAAACTTAATGGGAAGGCACAACATCTTAACCCAGAGAGCCAATGTGTGAATACGTTCTCTGATCCGGTCAAACCACGAGTGCCCTCTGAAAGTGATGAACACTGCATTGCCCCAAAACGAATTGCCTCCC
This sequence comes from Larix kaempferi, assembly GCA_027924585.1. Lineage (NCBI taxonomy): Eukaryota > Viridiplantae > Streptophyta > Pinopsida > Pinales > Pinaceae > Larix > Larix kaempferi. The sequence goes on from BSBM01000565.1 coordinate 2,696,532, forward strand.
ATAGTGATGTTTTGCCTGTCTTCTGTAGAGTTGAAAACCAAAGTGGCGTAGCCTCTCGTTTCCTGCATGTCTAATATGTATAGAGGGAGTATATTCGTTGCAGTAATTACACGTGCATTTAGATCATTTAATCATCTCTGGCTCCTGAACCATCCAATGAGTGACTACTCAGTGCACCGAATCACATTGTCTCGAGATCGTATGGGGTTTACTACTGCCTTCCTATCTTCACAGGAATTTTTGGACACATCTAGGTTTTGTTTTACGTTTCCTCTGACTTATTGGGATTCGGAGAATGAGGCTGGGACCTTGAGGTCTCCGGAGGTGGGTCCACAACAGAGTCAGACTGTTGTGCGGATGGGGGCAGGAGTCAGGTGCTGTAAGAGATATGGGGTCCTTTTGCAGAGGCAACAAAGTCTTTGAGATAACTGATGCAGATGGACTTGGTGTGAGACAGAGGCTCCAAAAAATAGGAGGGGCCAGTGATGTGGGACTCGGGAGCATGTTTCCAGGAGGTATCTGCCTGTAATGTGGACAAAAGGTCATTCCGCAACCAAACACATGTGTTTGGTAGGCAAAGAAACTGCAATGGATTGCAAAGATGTGTGGTATAGGCAAAGAGATTGCAATGGATTAGAAAGATGTAAGCTAAACTATCGAGCACGATTTGTATTCGTTTTAAGTGGTTTTTTTAGTTAAAATCTAGTTGAAATTGTTGAAATTATGTTGTTGGAATTGTATATTTATGGTTTTCAAGTATTAATAGAGGGTACTGAATCCATTTCTATATTCAAAATTGCAGTTTGAACCATAAAAATATTTCAACAGGTTATGGAAAAAATGGCCTCAAAAAAATGCATGATTATCTATTGTTTAACTTACTCCAATTACAAATTTACAGATTTCAATAGTAAATTGTATGTTTTATTTTAATATTCACCTACCTATTTATATATATGTTTTTTTCAATTCAAAATAATGGCCTAGAATACTATACTTAAGTATACTATTATAAGCCTTAAAAAATACCCTGATCTGTACACCTAGAACAATAATTTGTCAACATTGGATCCCATGTGCTGAGTATCATTTAAAAAGGAACAATGATGAAGGTTCTTATTGAAATGTGGTGTTTACCTATGTGGATTTTCCCTCAGTTAACCCTATATATATATATATATATATATATATATATATATATATATACTTACTTTTTTTTCATATGAATGACTTATTAATAATAGTATTCATGTTATATAGAGAAAATAACAAAAAATTTCTCACCCTCATACTATATCATTTTATTGAGTGATCAAATTTGAAAGGTGGATCTTAATTTCAATTTGAAAGGTATATATTATTCCAATCCTTCAAGATGAAAAACAATATAAGTAATTGTACTTCAATTGACAAATATAAATTAACTAAACATTTCAAAAAATAAATGGTAAAAGGCAAATATTGTTGATATTGACTACTAAGCCTTGTTAGAAAATTTATGAGTTCTACGTGAGGTCATTGAGTTTCAAGATAAGGAAATATTATTGTGGCCCTTCGAATGTTGGAACACGAGACAATTGTATATCAAATCATTGCCGTAGGATTTTGGATGAAGGAAGTTTTTGTCAATTAGGAAACTATGTTTAAATTTCATATTAACGAATGAATTTAGAATGTTACCTTTCCTTAGAAATATTATTATAAATTATGTCTTTCTTAATTGGAAGGAAAGGTAAAAATAGAATTTAAAATTTTTTTAAAAACAATTTCAACTTTACACTTATAAAACACTGATCCCTTTAATATATAATTTCTCTTCTATATAAACATACCTCAGTATTAAGAATCCAAAATTTTCTCCTCGCCGTCACCTACCCTATTCTCATATACTCGAGCTAAGTGTCTCTCACCAACATCAATTATTTCAAGTCAAAGCTAAGGTCCAATCCATAGGCTTCATATACATTGGACAACCAATCCTCTGGTCTCGTTGACAATAAACCACAGTCGATCACAAGTGCCATATGGAGACTTACAGACAATATGTCCCAGCCCATGTTGCAGGGCCAAAGGCTAACCTGAAGCCTGCCACTAAGCAAAGTCCATGCCTTCGTTCATACTCTACGCTTATGGTCAAAGTTCAAGTCGAGCTTCAAGTTATACCAATCAAAATGCCTAGCAAAGACTCGCCCATTCTCTTATGTTCCCAACTACAAATCAGCCATTTCATGTCCTGAAAAGCGTGTTAAGCTTCTTCTCCTATCACATTACACAACAACTCAAGTCAAAGACCAAGCACAAGCCATGAAGTAGCCAAAGCTACCAAGCTAATGCCTTGCATATGTTTCTAAAGAGATTCATATGTTTCTATATTGTTAGAGATAATTACTTCCTGAGGACATTAGTTAGATGTTCAGTTCTTAATAAACAGTTAGATGAGTTTTAGTTAGAACTAAGACATAGACAGTCAATTAAGTCTAAGTTAAAGAGTCTAAGTTTAGCATGTGATACTTCTATATATTTAGGTCTTCAAGTCCATTGTAACGATGAACTTTTATGTGACTAGAAAGCCGAAGCTTATTCCTTAAAATTCATCATAGTATCATGGCTTGATTAAGTCTCTTGGAGAACATATTGATCCAAGAGCAGATCCAAACCTGTTGTATTCTTCCATAGCGAAGAGAGATTCTTCCAGAGTGAAGAAAGCAGAGATCATTCGATCAAAGCCAATATCTTTCAACAGTCAAGTGAGAGAGTTAGATCCAAGAATTTGGACAGAGATCCGGGTTCGAGTCTAAGCACAAGACGACCCGAAAAAGCTTTTAGATCCGTAGATCTGAAGCAAAATCGTGAAGATATGCCCAGCAAATAAGAGAGATTGCTGGAGCCGTGAAGAAACTCCCATCGCTGTTGGAGAGTTTGAAGAAAGCAGCTAGCCGTCGGTTAAGCTGTGGAGAAAATAGTGAAAGTCAAATCCGCGTGAGATATCATTCGTGGAATATTGCAGCTATAGAACAGAGCAGTGAAGAGATCGTGGAGAAGATTGCAGTCTGAGAAAAACCGTCCACCTGCAGATCTGCCTGAGTTATTCTCCACCTGTGAGAAAAGCGTGAAGTAACCAAGCGCGTGAATGAACAGTGAAGAAAATCTTGGAGAACCGTCGACTGAACAACCAGCTAAGATCGGATTATCGCTGGTTAAATCCGTTGAGAAAAGAAGACACAATTCGCTATGAGACAAAACCGTAAGTTACTCTATGCGAATGCAAAGGTAAAACAAATTAAGAAAATACTTTTCTTTTTGTAAAGGAGATTATGGAGAGGATAGTCCATGAATGAAAAAGGCATTTAAAAAAAATAGATTTAGTGTGAAGTTGAAAATAAAGGGAATATAAAGTAAAAGGTTTTCTTTATAAAACTATTGTTTTATAAAAGCAAATGGCCACGATCCAATGGCCACGATCCATGTTGAAGAGAAAGAATTCCATTGAAAGGTTCATTGTTCTTGAAACAAGAAAAAATAAGGAAATCTTGCATTAAGGGAGCGCGAAGCAAATCTTGTATTTTTTTTAGGGAGCGATAAGGAAGGAAGGATGTAGACTCAAGAGAAGGAGTCCATAGTCCTCAGTGAGCCTCAGCAGAAGGCTAATACACAAGTTGATAACCTCGTAGCAACAGAGGATGAAGAACTTGAACCAGAGTATGATGGTGATCACCTTTCTTATGAAGAAAGAGTGATAGTGCTACAACAAAAGAAGCTCATTAATGAATTGTTGTTTGGAATGGTAAACCTACTTGAAAATGACGATCAAGTGGATGATGTCTTTGTAGCAGTAGCAACTGAGGAGGACAAAGCTAAAGTAACAAGTTTCGAAGAAGATTTGGCATTCATTGAGGATTGGCTTGCAAAGCCAAAAGAAGTTGTAGATGGCAACTTACATTCTGTAGTAGCAGAATCTGAAGAAGAAGCAAGATATGCTATGTACCGAGTTGAAAAGCTGGAGAAAGAAACATGCAACAAGTATTTTGCAGGAAGCATTGAAGATGTTGTAGATCACTGGTTTTTCAGTGAGAGCCATGGAAAAAAAAAAAATCCATGCAATAAGAAGAAGAGATATCCAGAGTTTAAAGTCTGGAGCACAAAGAAGAAGAAAAGCATTGAAAGCTTCAAAGTTTGGAGCAGAAAGTATGAGAAGACGCTGCATCAGAACATTGCAACAAAACAAGTCAAGATGAAGATGTTTTGTAAGCCTAGCTGAGACATAGACCAGCAGGCAATCTTTTTTGATGAAATTTCTTAGAGGCAGTATGTTTTAGCTGCAATTAGTATGTTTAGCGGTTGTAATTAAGGGAGAGTGTTAGAGATAATTAATCCCTGAGGACATCAGTTAGATGCTCAGTGCCTAACAAGCAGTTAGATGAGTCTTAGTTAAAACAAAGACATAGAAAGTCAATTAAATCTAAGTTTAGCATGTGATACTTCTATATATTTAGGCCTTCGGGTCCATTGTAACTATGAAGTTTTATGTGAATAGCAAGCGGCAGCTTGTTCCTTAAAATTCATCATATATATTTATGTATATGTTATATATGTTTCTAAGGAGAGTCATCCATCATGGGAGGTAATTGTTCCAAATGAAGGCATGCCAATCTCCTCCACCAAACAATCCAAACAATGCATCACTCATGGCGATCTCAAGCAACATATCCAATCACAGGTTTCTGCTTGTTGGTCTCCATATTTATGCTAAAATGAATGAATGTTGAAAAGAGTTACATACAATGGAACTTCTCTTATCTTCGATGGGTAATGAAGACCGCTCATTTGATCCATTCACTACCCTCACAACACTCTAGGGATGTGGCTATAGATGAAGGATTGGATTGCATTTAGACCTACGTTTTCTGGAATATCCATGAACCAATACAGGACCAGACGAGAGTTATTAACATCCTCAAGTAAAAGGGCAGGACCAATCAGAGGGAAGACGTTGCCCTTCCATAGCCTCCCTTATGCATGGCTCGCGGCCATGACCTGGTTGCGCCCGATCTTAATGCAGCTTCGACATTCCTTAACCTTAAAATGTAGAGTACGACCATCTCTTTCACCATGAATACTAATGAAGAAATCGAGCATGGACGAAACCACATGCCTTAACTTGTGAATTGGTCTCGGCTCCTCCTCTTGCACCCTCACTGTCAAGCATCTGCAAACCCTATATGCCTTGAATGGCTGAATTTTTTTATGCATATAGGAACTAGGAAAATATATGCCAACGAGGCAAACCCTTAAATGCTAGTAAATTCTTTATATATATATAGATATAGATATATCGAATGAGAGAGTATAGTGGATCTCCATGTATCATAATGCTACGACGAGGTTCAAGATCATTATCACCTTCTCTTTCTCTCTTTTTTTTCTCTCTATATATACCATGCGGTGGTTGGAATAGTTTAATCTATAGACTATACTACACAATCGAATCAAAAGTTATTTATATAATTTTATAAACTTTAATCTTTCTCCACCTTAGAAGTTTTGTTTGCATTCTCTTCTTCCTATTTATAGACAAGCCATGATGAATTGCCCCTTGCCCACTTGAAGAGTTCTATGATGCTAATGATTTATGATAATTCCACGTGAATGACCTAATTATTTATGATAATTCCACCTGAATTCCCAAAGTAAACAAATTGACCAAACTAAGACACCCATGAGTAAGAGACTCATATGCCCTTCGCTTTGTTCCAACTCATACCATATCAAATATCCATCTATGTGGTCAACCTAAGGAGTATGAGATAACCTAAAATAACATTTGTATTACAATGTAGCACATAGTATGATATTTTTTTTCTTAGGGGAATCATAACCACTTGAGCTAACCTCACGGGTCTCACATAGTATGATATTGCTTTTAAGGGAATTTTTTTTTGTTAATTAAAGGATATATAATATTATTACATTTTAGGGAATATTTTATTTTTATTTATATTTAAATGATAAATAATCACATTACATTAGGGGTTCGAATGGCACCTCGTAACCCCCAGCGAATACCCTGTGCAGCTTTCTTGTAATCTCGTCGGACTTATCCGCTCATGAAGGGTAGAACGCCTCAATCGCTTCTGCGGCCGGATCTGCCTTCTTGATCGTGGCCGTGTGTTGGCAAGCGAGAGCAACGGCGGGGCTGCACGTCGAGCTGCGTTCCCGAGGGTTGCCATCGTTATGGATGTTGCCTGGCCACATGCCTCTGTGCGATCTCGGTACATGCTGCGCCTTCGTGCTTCTTTGGCTGCCGATCGCGTTCCAGGATTCACGCCCTGAACCAGACTGGCCGCCAAGGGTTCTTGGAGGGAATCTGGATTGCTGTTTCTGCAGGATGATGGACGGGGTGCGGTGGAGGCACCTGGGTAGGGTGTCTGGCTGTTTTTTTTTTCATCAGTAGATGCTGGCTGTTCACCGGTTTGGGAGATCCAGAGTTTGCTGCTTGTCCACAGACTTGGATCTGCTGTTTCTTCTGTTGAGGGATTCGGTTTGAAGGTCTTTTGGGTTTCTTTACTGTTCAAGATTCATCTTCTTGTGGCGAAGTTTGATTGGGTTTATTTTTTTTTGGTTCAGTTCTTTATAAGCTGTTGTATCTGCTTATATGGGACAGAAATATGTGAAAATGTAGGGATCCTTGTGATTCTACTACATCTGCAGAATGTAATTTTAATCATCTTTTTGAAATAAAATTACGGACATTTTCCCAGGAAAAAAAAAATCACATTACATTAGATTGCATGAAAAATGATTTTTTTTAATGGAGAAATCCGCATGGTCACATCTCAACAATTTTAAATATTTAAAAGATATATCAACTTTTAAAAAATTAGAAAATTTGTGAGTTTAGTGATCAAAATTTAAATACAAAATAGTACCAACTTCAAGTTTAGGGTATACTTAATAAATGATAAATATATTTTTTATCAAGTTTAGGGTATACTTAATAAATGATCAATATATTTTTTATTATAATTTAAGATGAAATTATTGTTATGTTGAAAATTATTGCTTTTAATGAAAACTAGAATGAGAATTAAAACAAGAGCCATAAGGTGGCAATGTCCCGCACCATTGCTAGAAAAGTTGTTTTTAAATTTTGAGGCATCCACATATACGAAGGATAATAGACTTATCCTTACACCAAAGTATTAGGTTATTGTTTAACTTGCTATAATTTGCAAGAAAATAAAATGATGGAATTTTAAATCTTAAAGCAAATTGTGTTCTTGAACATTTAGTTTGCAAATTCTTAATGGTCTCTGCTATACATATTAACTTTCCCTTTGTAGGAAAATATGAGACAAATTTAATACCATCTTGTTCGTATAAATTTACATAGTAGTAGCAGTGATATCTAAGCTTTCACATTATCCAGAGATAAAATCCATTGGTCATACAAAGCTGCTACTTGCAAGTACTCTTATACCTGAGATTCAAAGTCATAAAAAAGAAAAATGTTGAAATATTTCACATCCCTATGAGTGACATGCCGATCTCAACCATCATGCAATTTATCCAATGCTTCGACAATTCCAATAACCACTTTCAATCTTTCATTCCAGGGAATCACTGGTTTACCCTTTTCCACTGTTATGTATAGAATGTTAGTAATGAAGTTGATTTCTAAGAATAAGAAATTGCCCTACAAAACTAGTGAAATTGAATTCAATAAATCATATTGCATACCATGAAGGTTCTGCTCAAGTTTCCCTCTTGATGCAAATTTATAAACAAGAAGGTGTTCCTTGCCTTATATATACAATAACCAATTAGGTCAATAATATTCTTGTGCTACGAGGAAGTAATAATATCAACTTCTGAGAGTAGCTCTTCTTTTGCTTCTGGAGAAAAATTCAAAAGTCTTACTGCCACTGATGGTCGGTCAGGAATAACACCTCAGTAAACTCTGCTACAACCACCTTTTCCAACAAGATTTCCTACATGGAAAGAATGAAAAAGAAGATTAAAATATTGAAATCATTTTTAAGGGTATAGAAAACACATGAGAAAAACAGGAAAATAACTACTTTAAAAGAGAAAACAAAGATTAAAAATGCAACGTTCAGAAGACTTTAAGGTTGCCAATTCCAAAATGTCATATGTGAACTGCTTGCATGTTTTACTTTCGAGAAGACATAATAACCTCTTTGTGGAGAGTTTTTTTCTGTCTTCTCTCAATCTGAACCAAACCCATCAATGATGTCTCTCTTAATTGTTTTTCCATTGAGTTTCCAATTTCACCACCTTTCATAGACCTCCCATGAGTCACCTCTATTTTTTCTCCGATCACTTGGTCATGCCTATCAGGAAATTGTAGTTCCCACTCAACCACAGACATTTCTCGGGCTTGAGTTTGAGGACTTGGAACACTTACCATTGAAATAGCACTATGCGGCAGTGGCCATCAAGGACATGACTCTGCATTGATTTTTGGTTCTGAAGTAACTTGCTTATGTTCATCTTGTATGGGCAACATAAAAGAGCCTCTCTCATCTTCTCTCGGTGAGAAATGCCCAAAGATGTCAAAAAAAAATGGGAAAGAATCAACTGAAGATAGCCTCCTTGATTCATAATTTTCTAATTTAGGGTCATGCTCCCTTTTCCATCAATAGGCTTGAAAAAAGCAACAAATGGCCTCTGTGTAAAGCAAGACCTAAGAGGATATGTTTTAGAGGATTTTTTTTGTTAGGGCTCAGTACGCTCATAGGCATAGTTACCTGATTCGGCCCTAGGCCTAACCGCACCCGAATTGGATTCTTGGATTTTCTATGGGATTCTTCCACCTCATTTTGACAAATCTAAAGATGTTTACATAGGATATTAAATGTAGGATAATTAGGGTTAATTAGGGTTAGGGTTTTGAATCCCGATTCCTAATTTTGGGGTGAGTTAGGGTTAATTAGGGTTAGGGTTCCTAATCCCCGATTCCTAAGTTGGGGTGAGTGCCCCACCACTATCTGATTCTTTAACCGATCGTACCCACTGTTTGTGTAACCTTGCTCATAGGTGATGCTGCATGCTAACTACAATCTGATTTCATATCAAGTACATTATGATAAGACTATCACTAGAAGATGATGTTGAGTCTAAAAGACTTCATGTGATAGATAGAGATATTTACAGAACCTTACAACCAGGAGTGGTCGATTTCCATTTTAAACCTTGCAAAACTCCTATTTCAGTACCATTGGTTCCTGGAACTCATGGAACAATACAAGGTGAGGAAGTTAAAAAATACAAGTTTACCATACAATACATCATATGTAATTCTGCCTAATCTATATAATCCTGGCTTTCTTAGCTCAAAATAATTTACAGAGGCAACTAGATCATTCTTAAAATTATATAAGTAGAACAGAAACTTGATACAGGTAATGACACATTGTTTTGAAAGGCGACCTTCCCATGATCAACAACCAATACAGAGGAATTAGACGGTAATCCTTGTGCACAATACATAGCAAACGATATCGGTGACCTGAAATATACACCACTGGTCATGTAAAAATCACTTTTCAAATTCTAAAACTGTAAATCATTCAATTCTCAAGGCTGATGGTCTGATATATCATACACTAGAGCATTCTTCTTGCTTCTTCCCAAAATCAGTTATGAGGCCTCTCGAAGTTTCGTTTCTTCCAACAATACCTTCCTTACTGGAGCATGAGAGATCTTGACTTCAAGATCTACTTGCGAAATGGACATATTTGTACAATAAAGAATAAAATGCTTCATATTCAATATCTACAAGGTATTGATTATGTCATTTACTAAAGGAAATCATAGAGGTGTGGGTGAGATGAATTTGAAGTCCACTATAATGCAGAATTTTTGGATCTTTCAAAGACCTATTTCCTTCAATGGGGCAATTGCAAAAACACTAGTTGCATTACATTTGCAGGTCCTTGTTCACACTGCTTTTGAATTAAGGACTTGGCATGAGAGTGGGAATTCTATTTAGCACAAACATGTAGTAAATGAGAAGCATGCCATTCACTAAAACCAGAATTAGAAAAATTACATGTTTCAAGTTGCAAAATCCTCGATAGACTCCGATCACCGCATCAAAGGCACTAACCAACTGACTACCAGTCTTCACCACATCAAAGGCGCTGACCAACTGACTACCAGTATTCTTGTGCTTCTTGGAGAAGGCCCCTGTAAAAGAACACACAGGGAAAGTGTTAAATACCTTGTTTTGTCGCACTAAAAGATCTATACACTAGAAACGTAGAGATACCTCCAACACTGCGGCAGCAGCTGCGACCGCAGCCATTTGACCCTTTTGCAATCTTTCTGCCTTCCTTTCAATGCAGCTTTTAGCTCAAATCCTTGCCTTCTTTGAGGATCCGAGACATTTTCAGCGAATTCGGCTTCATTTCGATGGTGTGTTTACTGCCTTCGGTACCAATTTTAATACCCTCGATGCCACGATGAGGGGATGCGTTCCAGCTTCACTCTTCACATAATTTGTTGCAGGAGGAATTGAATGTAATCCGTACAAGCATGAACTGGATACTACTTCCGAAGTTACAAACTTCAAGAAATATATCATCATCATGCGATTCTCAATCAAAATTCAAGAGAGGTCAAATTTCCTGAGTTTAAATTTAAAAGAAAAAATACACATCAAGAAATTGGATCCCTCTCGGTGCTTGATAGATAAGAATTTAAGATGAATCCATGCTAATTAGTGTAAACTGGTGGATACAATTTGAAATTAAAATAGCATAGACTAGAGTGTCACACCCCATTTTGAACTTAGATAACTAAACCACCTTTTGACCTATATTTTTCTTCTTATTATCTGCTAATTTTAGTTAAACCAAGAAAACTATATGTGTGGGGGATTATGGACTTAGCTATATATGAAAAGTTATGTGTAAGTTAAATGGTTATCTTGTGAATGACAATAATTATATAATATTTCCCTACCATGCTAAGTAAATGTGGTTGGTGTATATTGACTTATAATATGTTGAAAATGAAATGTTAAGTAGCATGTACATGATATGATAAATGGATTGTATTTTTAAATTGTTATAAGATTATGTAAGATCTTGTGTCTAGAAAATAACCCACATGTTAAATGGGCTAAGTGATAGCTGGATAATAATGGTATAGAAGTGGCATCAATTACATGGACTTTGAAAGAAGAATGGTATGCTAATTAAGTATTATTTTGAGAGTTATTATTAGTTGCTTTACTATGATGTGTGGGTAGGTGCAGGTTCTATAGGCAGTTCAATGCCCAAACTAGTTATTCGATGATGTAGCTCTATGAAAAACAAAAACAAGGAAGTATGCATTAGGGGGTGGATGCATTACCCACCACTTATCCTATGAAACTTGAAGTCATGTGAGGCCTAGCCTAAGGGATGCTCCCCAAGACATGTAATGATGAATACTGATTGCCTATTGGGGAAGCTTGGTTGATATAGTCAACACTTCTACTTATGGTTTTTATTTGGAGTTAGGTTAATATAGTTGACGCTCCAAGATATTTCAGTAGAGGAAGGATAGGATGAGGATGACGAAGATATTTGTGAATTAGATAGAAGGAAGAAGGTAGATAACAGTGTGTTTTTAATTATGTGTCCTAAAACCTGTGTTTTACTCTTTTGTGATAAACTCAATATATTGTGTCGTTTAGATTGTATTATCATGATCTAGTTAGTAATATTGTTAGATGCTATAGTTATTGGTTGTTATATTGAATGATTGGATGAGAACACATAGGAACTATGTATTACAGGTGAGAATTGTTATCATTAGTAGGCACACAAGCTATTTATGCGCCATCTACACCTACATATCCTGCATGTGTATATAATTTAGTATTATTTCAAATTGTAAATTAACTATTAAAATATTATTTATTTAAAATTCATGCTTATTGGGTTGATTAATCATTTTATTCTATAATAAAAATGTGGGGGAGGTTACATTATTATTAAAACAAAATTAATTTTCATTTAGATATAAAATTTGGTTTTATTCAAAGATATGTTTTGTTAAATTCTTTTCCAAATTGACTTTATTGGTTAATTTATGTTGTAAGAGGACATGCCAATGAATTTAATGTTGGGATAAGATTTCATGATTCAAAATTTATTCAGGGCCTTCCTATAAAGGAGGGCATCACTCTCCCCGAGGGGGGTGAGGGTGATGGAATAACGAAGGATAGGGGTAGGAATGTTAATAAATTGGAGGAAGGAAAAAGGAGAGAGGAGTTGGTTTTTCTATCAAATAAGGAAGATGTTTAAATTGTGCAACTAAAACCATTAAACAAGTTATTAGTTGCTTGGTTTTTGTTGTTCTTGGATATTTGGGCATGGAAGGCCAAGGAATCTACAATTTCTTGGAGCTAGGAAGATACATAGTTTGTTTCTAGCAGTTTGGGAGGTAAACTCTAGTTTGGGAAATCCTTTATAGAAAAGTAGTGGAGGACTTACATACTTGACTGGTTTACTAAATCAAAGAGAGCTACATGTGTTCTACTAATATATATCTTATTCTCTATTAATACCAATGATATCTGCATAAGTGTTTATTAATTAAGTATCTCTGCTAAATTGTTGGAAAGAATGATATGATGAATGCATAAAGGAATAATTATTATTATGTTTCATAACATAAAATTTATTTAGTCATTGTGAGAAATTATGTTTACTTGCACAATAGTTTAGATTTAACAATTAAGGACCTCATATAGATAAATTAGAGGCCTTACACATGGTATCAGAGTCCTAATTCTAATTCCAAGGATATAACATGTAAATTGGAATAAGAGGACTCTACAAAATTTTATATTTAAATATGGAAAAAAAAGTTGTTTAGTTCATTTCTTAAATTATAACTCAATAAAAAATATAAAATTAGACTAAAATATAAATACAAAATTGTGTTTAAATTTGATTATGTGTTATTTTTTAAGTGTTTTTAAATAGTATATAGGGATTTATTTATGCAAGGAAAGTTACATATCTCCTTCCTCTCATCATCTAATGTAGCATGCACCTCCCTTTTCTTTGTGCAACAAGGGATGAGATTCCCTGATTGTTTTGAGATGTATGGAAAATTTTTATATCATTATAGTTTATTTTGGTTTGGACATTCTTTCTACTTTTAATTATTATTATACATGTCGATAGGTAGTGTATATTGTGTTAGATTTTGAGTTGAATTGTTATTAGTTTCTTTGACTACCTATTAATTTGTATCTCATTCTTGCATTTTAATAAAAGTTTTGTTGATTCATAATTTTCTCTATTCATATTAACCCAAAGTTTTTATTCATCTGTGTGGTTCACCCATTATTGTAGGAGTGACAGTGCAATACTCAATTTCTAGCACACCCATTGAATTATCATTTGATTCAATCTAGTTAGCTTCCTCTACCTCCTACGCATCACCTTTGTGATGCTCTATATACACCACCTTCATGAATATATGAAGTTCACCTTCACTTGGTCATCTTTCCCACCTGATTTACCTCCATTCTCCACCACCATGCTCAGAACCTATTATGTTATCTCATTTACATGCTTAGATAATCAGGGTGATGGAAACTAAGAGTGATATGTACATGTTTTATTTCATCATTTACAATGTTGATGTATCATTTTATTATTGTTATCTCTAATTCTCTAGTTATATTGTTTATTTTTCATCTTATGCGGTGGCAATGGAAAGTTAATTACTAGTTTTTTTAAACAATTTTAGTTGGTTAACAATCAATCCGATGCAAAATGTGTTTTTCTATCGAGTAAAACAACTTATACACCTTGACGAGAACCCAACATTGTTCTCATTTTTGGGGGGGTCAATTTTAGTAGTTGTTTTTACCTCCGTTTCAAAAAGTGTGTATATTAGTAGCACCATTTTTCATTTTGAGCCATTTTTTTGTGATTTTGAAATTTCTTGGTCATATGAAAACTATAACTTTTATTTACAATGGCATTTTTTCAAAGTTTACTAAAAACAATACATTTAGTAGCTACTTATAATGAAAAAACATATACATTTTTTAATTTTGTTAACACTTAGAAGCTAGATAGAATGAAAAATATATACATTTTGGAAGTTTTTTCTTTAAACTTTTCTCTTAAATAAGTCATTTTTGGGGAAAATTTGTAAAAAATATGAGAAAATAAAGCCATTACAAACCATTTTTAACATATTTTCAGTTATTTTATGTTTAAAAATTATTCTATTTAACATTATTTTCTATAAAGTGTTGATTCACATAAACTGAACAAAAAGTATACCATATATTTGTAAATAACATATTAAGAACATAATATTTACTCTCCAAATAAAATCTTAAAGTCAAAACATTACAAAAATATATTCTCAAAAATTTGTCAACTTTGACATTTTCCTCATAATTGTGTCGCCCATTGGAGCAACGCATTGGGCACCCAAAGAGGGCTTAGGGGAAGAGCGAAGATTTTCCCCACAGCTCAAAGGGGCTTGTCACATCAAAGAAAAAAAATCAAAATTAAAAAAAAAATAATAATAATATTAAAAAACCAAAATGAGAAAACAGATTATTTGTTTTTCAAAAAGTAAAAAAAATATAAAAATTTATAAAAACATTATAAATTTTATGAACAACAATTTCAAAACAATTTTTTTTAACAAAATGTAAACAACTTTAAAAAAAAAATTAAAAAGGTATATATATATATATAAATAAAATCCAAATAAAAAATACCCAAACAAATTTTTAAAAACATTTAAAATTTATAAAAAAACAATTATAAAAACTTTTAAAAAAACAATTTAAAAAAATTAAAAATTATAAAAAAACAAATTATAAAAACTTAAAAATAAACATTTAAAAAAAATAAAAATTGAAAAAAAAACTAACCTATCTACCCCCACCCCATCCCTCCACTCCCAAAAAAACAATTTAAAAAAATTATAAATTATAAAAAAACAAATTATAAAAACTTAAAAATAAACATTTAAAAAAAAAATTGAAAAAAAAACTAACCTATCTATCCCCACCCCCTCCCCCCGCTCCCTCCCCCCTCCCCCTCTCTGCTACCCCTCCCCTCCGCCCCCATCCCCCTTCCCCATCCTCCTCCCTCTCCCCTCTCACTCCCCTCTCTCCCCCCCCCCTCCTTCCTCTCCCCCTCCCCCCCCCCAACCCCGCACTCTCCCCCTACCCATCCCCCTTGGTGGCCCTTTGGGAGCACAAGGGAGTGGTGTCTCCACCCCTTGTACGCCCAAGGGGATACCAAGGGGGATGGGTAGGGGGAGAGGGCAGAGGGGGAGAGGACAGAGGGAGGGGAAGGGGAGGGGAGGGAGGCGAAGGGGAGGGGAGGGAAGGGGGATGGGGCGGAGGGGAGGGGTAGTGGAGAGGGAGGAGGGGGAAGGGGGAGGGAGAGAGCTAGGGGAGGGGAGGAGGGAGAGGGGGTGGGGGGAGAGGTAGGTTTTTTTTTTGTTTTTTAATTTTATTTTAAAAAAATTTAAGTGTTTTAAAATTGTTTTTTTGTGAGTTTTTAAAATTTGGTTTTTTTATAATTTTCAAAAAAAAATTAAAATTTAAAAAAAAAAAATTATAAATTTATAATTTTAAAAAAATGGTTTATTTTAAAACTTTTTATCATTTATGTTTTATAAAGTTTAAAAAAAATACATTTTTGGAATATTTTTTTAATTTCGTTTTTTCTATTATGAATATTACTAGATATTTTTTTTATTTTATGTATAAAGAGTGGTGAAATAATTTCTTGAATAATTTGTGTTAAACAGAGAGCAAGTTTTATATAGTGTTACTACGAGATTTAATAAATACAATTTTAAATTATGACAAAATGATATAATAATGCCATTTTTTGAAAAAGTGTGCTATCGGTAGCATTAGTTTTTAATTCAGGGCTTGATTTTAAGATTTTTGTAAACAACAATAAGTATTGTTTTGGTCCATGTCTATATTTTTAACCACTAGCACCACTTTTTGATGCAGGGTTGTTTTTTGATGTTTTTTATGCAAAAATATGACTTTTTATGGCTAGAGTTCTTGTTTTGAGTATAAAATTCTCATCTACTTGTATAAATGTCGTAATTTGTGATTGTATGCAATGGTTGATTGAAAATGAATTTTATTTTACTTGAATGTATTTATATGTCATTGCTTATTTAGTATAAATATTAGAATTATTGTAGCACCATTATTATGGTGGTATGCCATTCTAGTTATATATTAATAGAGACCTCATATCATTCTGACAACAAGATTTGGCCATAATGATATCACTATTTTATTGAACTAATCATATACTTCTTAAATCCTCATATAAAGTTTAAATGTAATAATCAATGGCCAAGTGCACATTAATTGTAATATTTGCATTAAGCAAATGTACCATATTTATAACATCTCTTTTTATATCTATGTTAATCAAATCAAGATGTGTTTAAAAGAGGATGTTACATTGAAATTAGCATGGCTAGACTTATTATCATCCTTCAAAGATTACATTATTATTTTTATATTTAAACTTTTAAATCTCTTCATGAATAAGAAACTTAACCTTCTCAATCATTTTACAATTTTTATAAATTTAATATTAAGATGGATAAAATCAAGATTATGATAATTAAACCTTAGAGACAAAAACATCATCTTATTTTCTATGGTGGTAATACCCTACATAGGCATCAGTTTAAATTGGCATTTAAAATAGAAGGACATTAGTGAAATCGTTAATAAAAGGAACATGGATACTACAAAGATTTTAGAAATCCTAAATTTAATGATCAAAACTGTTTTTTCCAATTTTATGTACATAAAGAAGAAAATTAATATTGTCAAAATTAGAAATAATGGGACTCATAACCTCCATAATGAAATTAATCAATAATCTAACCAAAAACAATATATTGGGATGATTGGTTTTGTAAAATTTTCCATAAATAAGAAGCAAAGAAAGTAAATAATTTCATTTTCACATGGCCCGCATTTAATAATGTAATCATAAACTTTACTTAGATTTATAAATTAGTTTCTCTTTCTCCTTACAAAAAACACTATGAACTTGATATTTCAATTTCTTATTTCCCTGTGCATCTTGTTATTGCAAAATTGTAATTTAAGAGTATTGTCTTGTACACTTGTAATTGAAACTCCAATTTGTAAATTTGCAAT
This sequence comes from Larix kaempferi, assembly GCA_027924585.1. Classification (NCBI taxonomy): domain Eukaryota; kingdom Viridiplantae; phylum Streptophyta; class Pinopsida; order Pinales; family Pinaceae; genus Larix; species Larix kaempferi. The sequence goes on from BSBM01000565.1 coordinate 2,713,744, forward strand.
TTTGTATTTTGTAATTGTAATTTTGCAATTTTGTATTTTGTAATTGTAATTTTGCAATTTTGTAAATTATTTTGAATTTCACAATTTTGTAAATTATTTTATAATTTGTAAACGTAAATGCAAATTTGTAATTGAATTTGCAAGTTCTGATTGTTACTATAATTGCAATTTGTGATTGTAAATTTGTAGTTGTAATTGTCCAATTTGTAAATCTACTTATTAATTTCTTATTGTAATAATTATAATTGTAATTTGTATTTGTGAAATTGTAATAATTATTGAAAATTGTAATTAGAGCTGAGATTGTAACTTGAAATTATAACTAAGATTGTGCACAATTTGTAATTATAATGATAACTAATATAAAAGGCATCGACATAAATATATAAATAAATAAATAAAATTGCATCACACACATGAATCATACTTATCGACATAAAAAAAATACATCATACACATGGAGACAAATACCATAAAATAATTTGACAATGCATTGAGTTCATAAAAAAATAAGTCTGTATCTACATGACAATAAATAATAGTACAATGTGATCATCAAATCAATGGCCAGCACCACCATTAACTAACATCATGTAACGCACCATCACCATCATCATCATCATGACCACCTAACACACATAAACATCATCTAACATAACCATCACACATGTATGACAAAAATCATCTATCATCACCTATCAAACATAATCATAATCTTACATACACATAAAAAACTAACTAACATAATCTAACATACACATCAAACATAACCTAACATACACATATAAACATTACCTACCATCACCTAACATATACATTTAACAAATTTAAACATCATCTAACACGAAATCTAATAATAACATCTAAAAAAATACAAACTGCATTATCTAACATGTTAACCATCACACACATCTAACAAACACCATCTAACATGAACATATATCAAGCACACCTAGAAAACACATCTAACTTGACCTGACATACACATCACCATCAACATATAAATAAACATCGACATCAACATCAATATCGACTATGTGAAATGTAGTATTATATATATATATATATATATATATATCAAACTCATGATACATCCCAAATATACATCTCAAGTACAATAAATGCTATGAGATAGATTTTCCAATTCCGAAACCAAAGGCATCACTACCGTTTCCAACTGAGCCAAGGGCATTGGCACCTCTACCAGCATAGCCAAAGGCATCAATACCTCTATCAGGAAATGACGCAACATGGAAAGCAACATAGTCAATATCTCACTCATGATGTACCTCATGCATTTCAACCATCGTATCTAGATCCTAGGAGATGGGAAGAGTAGGAGATGGTGGATGGTATGGTTGGTGAGGAGGAGAGGCTAGTCGGTCGACCTATGAATCATGATTTGGAGATGCTGGTGGGTTTTCTGGGTGTGGAGGATTAGATACTAGTTGGTCATCATGGTGAGAAGGAGGATGAGGAGGAGGTGGATAATGAGATGTCTAGGCTCCATATATACTCATGGTGAGAAGGAGGAGGATCTCCACCCTCATCAGATGTAGAATCATCTTCTGGCCTCCAAGCATCTAGAAGGATGAATGCACCAATGATATACTGCATAAAAAACCTCATATCACAATGAACCATCATCCACAACTCTCCAATATCAGAGTCTCGCATGATCTCCTACACCCATATAGGATGGACTCCACATTGAGCCAACAATGTGGAAAACTTGTCTGCCACATCCTGTTGAAACCTATCATCCGGCCTACGTTGCAGTCAAAGTATAGGAAACATAAGCAATTCAAGCTTCTACATATCCTCATCATCCTAAACTGGTGGAGTCCTCTCCCCATCATACATGCCAATGTATGCAAAATAGTACACAAAAATAATTACAAAATTTCATCAAACAATTTAAATAAAATGTTAGAATAAATTTCCTTTGCATTAAGACATTAAAATGCAACTAGATTAAACATAATGCTAATATTACCTATGTTGTTCAGTCGCTCAACCTAGGTGAAAAATATGTTGTGACATGCTCTCCAATCCAATCCCACATACAGATATGGAAAAAGGTCCAATGTATGTTCATCCTCAGTGGTTAAGCACCTCTGATGTGATCCTCAGTGGCGACTATAGTTTCCCCCTCTTGGGAAGCATCTGTCCCCACATGTGCATATGCACCTCTGTCATCTCCCTAGGAGGGAGGTGGTCAAATGATGGCCTTGTGGTCGAAATACTCTCAAAAAATAAAATTAAAAAAGATTTGAACAAAAAGGGAATTTGACCCTCCCCTCAATCTATGCATGACATAGATCTAAAGCAAAACAAAACTACCACAAAAAAATGGAAAACCACCTAATGCATATAGGTCCCCACACTAAAGAATTAAGATCATAAAATAGAGGAAAACTAATGTGTTTCCCATCAATGGTGAGGTGCGCGATGGTTGTGACCAACAGTGAGAGGCACCTAACTTCCTCTACACCGAAAGCAACAGTACACAATTGTCCTCTAAAAACCTGGAAATCAACAAGGTCAATTGCCTCATCATTGATATATCTCTGAGAGTACCCAAGCTTACACTCCACTATGACACCAACTAGCACATTAAGGAACTGGGGAAAATCCTCCCCTCTCTTGGATAGCCCAATGATGAAGTAAATTTCCTCCTCTATGGGATTAAACCACATATCGAGACCAATTTGAAAGGCTTGTCTATGTTGATCCCAATGACGGATCAACTATGGAAAGAGACCTAAGCTCCTTTTGAGGGATGTAGACTCCTAACATATCTTCAGGAGGCTAACAACCCTCAAGGGCTCTTGTGTCTGATCTATAATAGGTCGAGGGTACAAGTCTCTCTCCCTCTCTCTTACCTCCTACACTCGTACAATGTTGTACAAGTCCACTCTCACCTACTATTGTTGTTGTTGCTCCCACTGTTGCCATCTCTAATTCACATATAACTTACATCGGTCTCATACATAGACCCAAAAATGTATATATAAAACTTAAAAAAAATAATTAAATAATCATTTTATTTATTAAAATGAAAAAATAATTTTTTTCTAAAAAAACATAAATTTTCATAGCGATGCACCCGAAACACAGTCAAGCACCGTTTGCGGTGCTTTTGTATCTGGAGCACACCACTGACAGTGCACTACTAGATAATTAATGCATCGAAGACACAAAACATTTATTTTTAAAAATTATTAACAAATATATAATTCTAAACATGGTGTGTCAATAAGCATGGAAACCCGGTGCGTAATATACATGTGCCTGCCTCGCCCATAGTATGCATGCTAGTTATTAACACATCGTGACCATCAAGGCCATGACTGAAAATAGGAAGGTGTATAGTGGTGCGAGATTTTTTTAAAAGTTGTGCTAGTGCATTTTACAAGTTGAAACGCACCACTAATAGTGAGTGTGTATTAATAATACACACAGAAATATGTTGTACATTAATTTTTCATTAAAAAATTAATTTCAAAAGTAGTTCACCTAGAAAAACATGAAGCACTGCTAGTGGTGTTGTTAAATATACAGAGCACTGCTAGTGGTGTTGTTAAATATACAGAGCACTGCTACCAGTGCACTATTAGATAATTAACATACCAGATACTTTACAATTATTTCAAAAATAAGTAAACACATTTGAATAATTTAAACACGATTTTAGTTTATGGTTGGACTTGTGTGTCTAAAATCATATCACTCATTGATGCTTATTGTGCCTCTCAGCACTGGTACACCTATAAACATGATGCATCAGAACACGGTTGAATAAATAAACATCGTTTTGGTTTTTCATTATATCAGCATTTAAGATAACATCATGTGCCAGTGCTTGTTGTGCCTATCGGCACTGGTGCGCTGGTATATGTGATGCACCAATACATGGTTGAATAATTGTTGACACCTAATTTTTTTCCACCTACCTTGTCATTATCTCCATCACACATATACATCATTATCAAAACAAAAATCAAAGTCACACATAAAAAATGGCTATTTTACAAATTAAATTTCTCAATTATCTCGAAATAAATGAGCAACCTTTGTAACCCATACTTGATTTTGGGATGTTTCTCTCTTTTTTAACCCTTAGAGAAAAGAAGAAACTTGGCATGATTTTCATGATAGCCCAAATCGGATAAAAGGATAAAAAAGTAAAAGGAAAGAATTCAAAAAATAAAGAATAAAGAATAAAAAACAAATCCTAATCCTTATCCTGGAGTTATCTGTTGTGCCTATAAATTAACCTTCAAGGTCCCTCACTCAACACCAATTCTCCATTCATTTCTCAAGCTATTACTCTACCAAAATATCCCCGGGATCATAATTATCTTTCTTTTTCCAGTCTCACCTTGTTGGAGATCTGATACATGACGTGTGGCTGGAGAACCATGGACTGCTAGGAGACCAAGAGGACCCTCCATCGGACAGCTATAGGGGACCCTTCTACAACAACTCAGAGGTGACACTTACTCTGGTAAAATCCATTTTTATAATGAAATTGAAAATCATTCTTTATTCTTTTACATGATGTTGTCTGTATCTATTTGATTGATGAAGAATGCATTGAAATATTAGATTATATTTGTTTTCAATGTTATTAAAGTTTGCCTTCCTGTTAGATTAGTCTTTTTAATTCTTGTTCTGTTCATTTTTACTCTTTAACCTTGAAACTCTACTAAGATCAACATGACTCTTAGTAGTTGCAATTTTACATGCACTGGTGTGAAAACACCAGTAACAATTTTTGGCAACTTTGCTAAGGAACGTTCTCTAGTTGTGCTCATCTAACCTTTCCGACCCTTGTTTGAGTTTTCTTTATTCTTCTTGATTTCACCTTTTATCTATTTGTTTGTTGCTTCTTGATAGTTTACAATTGAAAAAACAGCCCGAATCTGCCATGTTTGACCAATTTGAGCTCCTTTTTACTGTGTTTGAGTTTTATCATGCCACTTCGCGCATGTATGGCCCTTTTGAGTGACTCGAGTCACACCTTTTCCTTTGAAAAGTGTGACCTAAGTCTAGAAGCCTCATTTCTAGCTAGGTCGCACATATTTGGTGTTTTTGTGCAACCTAGGGCATGCCCTTCTCCTACAAAAGAGCTACATGCCCTCGAAACTTAGGTTACTGCTTTATTCATGCCTATTTGCCTATTCTGAGTGACCTGGATCACTCAATTTTCCCCAATAAGAACAACCTACTCTCTATTCTCACATTTTTAGCACTTTTCAACCTTTAGACTATTTATTTTTCTTCTTGCCCTTGTAGATAGTTTCGGTTTTTTAGTTGATGATTGTTTTCAGTACTCTTATAGTCATGTTTGCAATCATTTGCTTGTTGTAGTAGTCTTTTTATTCGTCCTTTTCATTTCTTGTGGTGAATAAAAAAGCCTTAATTTTGAGTATTTGTTTCTTATATAGTTCTGTTAAGGATTCCTTTTGACTGCAAGTTTACCGTTTCAATGAGTACTTGATGAAAAACCAATATCTGTTTAGGTGAATAATATTTGTATGCTTTGAATGATAAATTCTTAGTCATATCCTTTCTATGTTGAAATGATGTTTTCAAGAAAATTTTAAACTCAGTATTGGAATTTGTTCATTTCTCTTAAGAATTTAATTTCATAGTTAGCAATTGTACACACTACCAATTCGCACAAACACTCCCTAAATCAAACTATCACTTGGTTCATGCCACCAAGCAGATCCTTTAAAATAAACCATAACTTAACACACATTAACCTCACTTGAGGACAAACGAATATTGTAGTTAAGTTAGGATACTGGGGATAGGCATCCAAATAGTTCCCTTTTGTCACTATATATCTGAAACATAGTGGTTGTCATTTTAGGGAGTTAAAATCCTCTAGTACTTGGGACATTGTTTAAGGCCAATTTGTGAGGTGATCCTCTCCATTAGGAGTAAAAATAAAAAGGCTAGAACTGAATGGTTGGGTGGTGCAACGTCCCCACTTAGTACTGAAGATCATCTAGATCGTTGTCTTCATACTGAAGTTGTGGAATACTCATCCTGGCGTGACCCGAATGAGGTAGACTAGAGACCAATTTTCTTAGGTATCTTACCCATAGGCCATCCCCTTCAGTGGGGGGGAGATCTAGGAAAGATAGAGTCATCCTTGGCCCCAAATATGTAACTATCCTTTCGATCTTCACTTGCTGGATCCGGATAGGAATGATGCCCCTATCACGGTACAGTAATTGGAAGACCCAACTCGGCTCCCTGCTTCTTTTTATCTAATGGGGAGGTGATGACCACACAGATGAAAAGATTCGAGGAAGATTATATTTGGTTTTTTTCTTTTTTATTGTGTAGACATCTCTTACGTTAGTGGGAATTTTTATTTCTGGGGTTTTTCTTTTTGAGATAATATTTTCCTTTTGTTTTCCTCAAATCACTTTTCGTACAGTCGATTGCACTGGATTTTTTATCTGGTTTTGTGATTTGAGCTTACTTTTTCGTAGCCCTATACTGTTAGGTTGCTTTAGCTAGGAATATGACACTATTAATCCCCCGAGGTATCGAAGGATTTGGGTACAAACCCCTATGTACAGTCTCTTATACCCTACAGTCGACTCCTCACACCACACCTCAGTTCAACAGACTACAAAATCATTGAAGCACCTCTCCGAGTCTCACAATTTTGGGTTCTTACAATCATATTCACTTGCACATCCACATATACTAGAAGCCCCGTAGCTACTAGCATTCCACCACTAGGGAAACCTCCACCAAGGAACCCGCCACCAGGGAATCCTCCACCAGGAAACCCTCCACCAAGGAACCCCCCATTAGGGAACCCCCCTCCAAAGAACCCTCCTCCTAGGAACCCTCCTCCAGGGTATCCCCCTCCAGGACACCCTCCATTAAGAGGCACCATGACTATGAGCTTGCCATTTATGGATAGCTTCAAACTCCCTGATTTGGCGAGGTTGACCAATGATGCAATCCACCATGATCCAAACTATCCCCCGATGCCTACCAAACTCCCATCGGACATCCCAATGTTCAAAGTGAAGGTTGGGGAAGACACCCAAACCCATATCATGTTGTTTCACCTATGGTTCTCTTCAAACACCATTGTAGACAATTCTATCAGACTCCTCCTATTTCAGAGAACCCTTACTGGTACTACCACTAATTAGTGGTACATCAACCAACTTCACATGACACATCCCAACTTCATGTCCTTATCTTCCACTTTCCTGTAGTTCTTTTAGTTTCATGTCTGGTATGATGACAAGGTGGAAATCCTTCTCTATTGCCGCCAGAACTCCTCTACCCACATCACCGACCATATCCATGAGAAAGGATGATTTTAAGACCCCCCCCTCACCAAATTTATATGTATAATAAATGGGTGAATATCCTCGATATATAGGAAATGTTGAAAGCTATTTTGTCAATAATATAATATGCATATATAATTTTTTGGCTAATCTTTCATTCCATTATAGAATCTTGTAAAATATTGGTGAATATTTCACTAAATTTGATAAGATATTGTAAAATCTTGGTGAATATTTCACGGAATTATAAAATATTGTAAAAACTTGGCGAATCTTTCATCGAATTATAAAACCTTGTAACGTCTTGGGGAATCTTTTTCCAGGAAGACTCAGCTTTTGATTCTACAGATTACTAAGTTAGTAAAATAGAAGAGCATATACCAAAGCTCAACTCTAAGGCTCTCTCGACTCCTAGACTCTCAAATGAACAAATGCATGAATGAGGAGAGGAGAGATTTATTTATACATTTCACAAGCAATATTCAACCACTCATGACTAAAAGTTTTGGTGAAACACAACTGCACTAACTAGATTCAGGGAAAGTGGGGACTCTGTTGATGTATTTGTAACTTCGGAAGATATTCACTTGTATATTACATTTGTATCTTATTGTATATCCAACAAAGATGTCTTATTCCTCTAATTGGAAGTGTCGTCATTTGTATTTGCAAGTGTCTCAAGTTACATTGGAATTGTCGTCATTTGTATTTGCAAGTGTCTCAAGTTACATTGTAAGTGTCGTCATTTGTATTGATGGGTTATTAGACCACCAGTGTGGGGTCGAACCTAGTTAGGTCATGTGGTTGGGTTATTAGACTTGATTAGCAAATCATCCCTGTTGGTTTATTGATAGGTCAAGTCAGTATATAAATAGAGAGGTTGGGTCTCTCATTTAATTCATTCACTCACTTCTCAAGCTCGCATAGCTAAGAGAGAAAGTGGTGCACATGTGGAGGAGGAGGAGCATCTGCTAGAGACATCTTATTGGGTTTGATCCTTGTGATATTATATTGGGGCTTATTCTATCTCTGAGAAAGTTGCGGGGTTTTTCACCTTCTTGGTTTTCCCCGGTGAAACTCTGTGTCTCTTGTGTGATTGATATTGTGTCTATGATTGATATGTTGCAGATATGTTGTACATGTTATTCTCTTAGAGATCCTAATGATAATGCAATGAAATTATCGAAAATTTAACATGGTATCAGAGCTGACCTAAGAAGAAGCCACTGTGCAGCTACAAAAGCTAGGGCTTCTTAATATTTGGGTTTCTCTCCACATATTATCAAAGGCAGGAGGCTAGATTGACTCTCCTAACAAGGGCGCATCTTGCTCTCGAGACAGAATTCAATTCTGAGCATTTTCAGTTTTTGACCTAAAAATTAGGGTTTCTACAAAATTGGAATTTTTGAAATATGAGACCACGGCTGGAAGCTCCTCTAAAAATTGAAGTTTAGAGATTTGGATCAAACTTTTTGGTTGGGTGAAGATCCGGGAAAATCAAATCCTAGTTTGGGGTCCTGTCTAATGAATCCGAGAATTTCAAAAGCAATTTTGATGGGTGAAAATTTGCAGATTTCAAATTCTGAGTATAATAGATTGACTAGCTCAGCAAGGTGCATCTTTCTATCCTTTCAGAAGTTTGAAATTCAAATTTTGAATTTTTAGGGTTTCTCTAACAAACCCTAATCCAGCTCCAGATCCAGTTTTCAGCAAATCAAGTGGTAAGACCTAAAACTTTTCTATTTCCATTTGAAGTACTCTTTAAGTTGTCTCACCACACCAAGCTTGAGGATAAGCTTGAAGAGGCTGATAAATTCCGATCCTGGAAGTATAGGATTGGGTTAATCCTAGAAGAGAATGAGTTGGACAACTACATAAAGGAAGAGGTTCCAATTCTAGAGGGAGATGAGGCTAAGGCCTTACACAAGAAGAAGTTGGTCAAGGCTAAGAGAATCATTGTTGATTCTATAAAGGACCATCTCATACCCCATATGTCTTCCCTAAAGACACCTAAGGAGATGTTTGACTCCTTGACCAAGTTGTTTGAAGGAAAGAACATAAATCGGAAGATGACTCTGTGGAACCAATTGAAAGGGGTAAAGATCCAGAATGGAGAGACCATTCAATCCTATTTTTCTAAACTCTCTCAAATCAAGGAATAACTTGAAGTTGTGGATGAAGTGGTGGAAAATGGAAAATTGTAATGACCACATTAAATGGCCTAGCTAGGTCATGGGACTCTTTCATCCAAGGAATCTTTGCAAGAAAGAAGTTGATCTCCTTTAGTAGACTATAGGAGGAATGTTCACAAGAAGAATCCAGGCTTGTGGCCTGAGAAGAAAAGATGGGAAGTGAAGATCAAGCTCTCATATCTCACACCAAGAGAAGTAAGCCCAAGAGGGAGCCATCTCATCACAAGAAATCTTTTCACCACCATCAGAGAGATCAGAAAGATCTAAGATGCTTCACATGCAATGAGAAGGGACACTTTGCCACAAATTGTCCAAAGAAGAAAAGGGCTCCAATCACAACAAGAAGAAGAACAACAAAAGAAGATATCATGCTCATGTTGCAAAGGATGATGAACCTCCCAGGAAGAAGGCTAGAGAAGAAAGTGAAGACTCTTCAAGTGATGAAGAGTATGTTCTCATCTCTGCTCTCACAGGCACTATCTTACATGGATGTAATGATTGGCTTATTGATATTGGGGCTTCCAAACACATGACAAGATTTAAAGAATCCTTCGTAGACCTATCTGAACATGAGTCACCTCACAAGGTGAAACTTGGGGATGACTATCAATACCCCATAAAAGGAAGTGGTGAAGCCTCCTACAAGTTAGACTCTAGGAAGTCTATAAGGATGCAAGATGTTCTATATGTACCTGGACTCAAGAAGAATCTTCTCTCCATATCATCTTTGGATGCAAAAGGGATGATAATTGCATTTGTGGATGACCAAGTACTTATGTGGCCTAAAGGAAATACCATTGATGATGCAGTAGTAATTGGAGAACAAGAGGGAATATTGTACAAATTGAAGGGAAAACCTGAACATGCCATGATACATGAATCCATGGAGCCAAGTGAACTTTGGCATAGAAGGCTTGCTCATGTACATTATAGGGCACTTCCAATTGCAAGCAAAGCTATAGAAAGTCTTCCTGAAATCAAGTCAAAGCAAGAAGGTGTTTGCAAAGGATGTGCAAAAGGAAAGAACACAAAGAAGGAATTTCCAAGCAGTGAAAGCAAAGCAAAAGGAATCTTGGAGATTATCCACTCTAATGTATGCGGACCAATGTCATCCAGTTCCTTGAGTGGTTATGTATACTATGTTTCCTTCATTGATGACTTCTCTAGGAAGACTTGGGTCTATTTCTTGAAGAACAAAGATGAAGTGTTTGATAAGTTCAAGGAATTCAAAGCCTTGATAGAAAATCAAACTGGTAAGAAGATCAAGATCTTTGGATCCAACAATGGCGGAGAATTCACTTCAAGTGACTTCAGGAAGTTATGCGGTGATTCGGGGATTAAGAGGGAGTTGACCACTCCTTACAATCTACAACAAAATGGGGTTGCAGAAAGGAAGAATAGAACAATCATGGAAGCAGCACGGGCAATGCTTCATGATCAGGATCTTCTTATGCACTTATGGGCAGAAGCAGCTAGGACAATTGTATATGTGCAAAACAGAACACCTCACAAGATACTTGACAACAAAACACCTGAAGAAGTTTTCTCTGGTAAAAAACCAGAAGTTAGCCATCTCTGAATATTTGGCTGTCCAATATATACACACATTCCAAAGGAAAAGAGGACAAAGCTAGATGCTTCAGGAAAGAAGCGCATCTTTGTCGATTACAGTGAAAGCTCTAAGGCTTATAGAATTTACTTTCTAGGGTTCAAGAAGATTGACATCAGCAGGGATGTAACTTTTGATGAAAACTCAACTTACATCAAATCCAAAAAAACACCTATTGAAGACAATGAAGAACCAAGGGTAACCAAAATTCAAGACACGTGAATGAAGCAATTTCAGAAGAAGATCATGAAATTGAAGATCCACAAGAACCCATAAATCCACCTCGTGAGAAGAACTCTCACAAGTGGAAACCTGCATGGGTTAGAGAGCTCATTCAAGATGCAGAAAGGTATGGTATCCCAGAAGAGGAACACAAATAAAGGAAAAGGACAAGGTCACACACCAGCTATGTTGCCTTGCTCTGTGATATTATGAACAAATAACCTTCCAGTTATGAAGAAGCAGTGGAAAATAAAGAATGGAAGGATGCCATGGTCGAGGAATACCAATCGATCATGAAGAATGATGTTTGGGATGTGGTCCCAAGACCAAAAGGAAAGTCTGTTGTGACTTCCAAGTGGATCTATAAGATCAAGCATGCTTCCGATGGTAGCATAGAGATATACAAGGCGAGGTTTGTAGCTTGTGGCCTCTCCTAGAAAGAGGGAATAGATTATGAAGAAACTTTTTCTCTTGTAGCCAGATACACTTCCATCATAACAGTACTTGCTCTGGTTGTAGTGATGAAATGGAAGATACACTAGATGGATGCCAAGATAGCTTCTTGAATGGTGTAGTCGAAGAGGAAGTGTATGTGGAGCAGCCACTTGGTTTTGAGACACATGACAGGGAGTCATATGTGTGCAGGTTGAAGAAATCCTTTTATGGCTTGAAGAAAGATCCTAGGACTTGGTATGGTAGGATGGACAGTTTTTTATCCAGTTCAGGCTTTAATAAGAGTAAAGCGGATTCCAAACTTTACTACAAGGTTGAGGACGGAAATCCTGTGATACTGCTACTGTATGTGGATGACCTGTTTGTGACAAGTGATGATAGATTGATTTCCAACACGAAGAGGAATCTTACTGCCGAGTTTGAGCTGAAGAACTTGGGGATGATGCACTACTTTCTAAGTATGGAGGTGTAGCAGAGTTCAGATGGAATCTTCCTTGGACAAGGGAGGTATTCAGTAGAGATCCTGAAGCGGTTCGGGATGATGGACTGCAAATCTATGGCCACACCTATGGCATCAAACCTGAAGCTTTTGTTTGATGCTTCATCTGAGCCTGTTGATGTCACGATGTATCGTCAGATGATTGTGTCCTTGATGTACCTGAAAAACACGAGACCAGATATTTGCTTTGCGGTGAACACATTGAGCCAGTTCCTGACGGATCCCAGAGGTGTTCACCTGGTTGCTGTAAAGCATATTCTGAGGTACCTGAAGGGTACGGTTGATTATGGACTCAAGTATGATGCGAATCAAAAGTTTAACCTGGAGGGTTATGTTGATTCAGATTCGGCAGGCAGTGATGCAGATAGGAAGAGCACTTCAGGGTGTTGCTTCAGTATGGGATAAGGTGTGATCTCTTGGTTTAGCAGGAAGCAGTCTTGCATAGCACTGAGTACAGCCAAATTAGAGTATGGCGCAGCTTGTTCGGCTAGTTGTGAGGCAATATGGCTGAGGAAGCTATTGACTGAGTTATTTGATCTCCCGTTGGATGCTACCTGTATTTTTTGCAACAACCAGAGTTGTGTGAAATTGTCTGAGAACCCAGTGTTCCATGACAGGTTGAAGCACATTGAGATCAAATATCACTATATCAGGGATATGGTGCAGAGAGGAGCAATGCAGCTCCTGTATGTTGCGACGGATGAGCAGGTTGTAGATGTGTTGACGAAACCACTATCCAGAGTGAAGTTTGAGTACTTCAGAAAGAGGCTTGGTGTTCTTCATATTTAAGATACTTCAAGGAAGAAGTGATGGGACACATTTGCAGGAGCCATTCGAAGCATGGTGAGAGGAGGATCCTTCCCATGGCTGTGGATGTAAGTGTTGTGTGATGAGCATCAGGACGATGCTCCAGTTACTACTTTGGATATGCATCAGTTGGATGCTTTGTATGATCAGTTGGATCATGTATGATGACATTCATCAGGACGATGCAATGACGATGATCAGGATGATCATGTGTGATGAGTATCAGGACGATGCTCTAGATGACATGCATCAGGACAATGTAGTGATGATGATCAGGATGATCATGTGTGATGAGTATCAAGACGATGCTTTGGATGATATGCATCAGGACAATTCTATGACAATGATCAGGATGATCATGCGATGATGATGTACATCAGGATGATGCTCTGTGCGAGGATGATCAGGTTGATCTTGAGTATCAGTTGGATACTCTGTGGCCATGGACAGGTTGTGCAAGGGTAGCATATAATACGTCCTGGAGATCCAGACATGTTGTGCTAGTCACGTAATAGGCCTCAGATGCTCTTTAGGGTTCTTGCTGAGTAAGACACCCTTTTAAGGTTTTGCTAGACCACATGTAATACGTCCTGGAGATCCGGACAGGTTGTGCTAGTCACGTAAAAGGCCTCGGATGCTCTTTAGTGTTCTTATTGGACAAGATACCCTTTTAAGATTTTGTGGTGACCACATGTAATACGTCCTGGAGGTCCGGACAGGTTGTGCTAGTCACATAAAAGGCCTCAGATGCTCTTTAGGTTTCTTTCTGTGCAAGACACCCTTTTAAGGTTTTGTGGAGATTACATGTAATCAATCCTGGAGGTCCGGAAAGGTTGTGCTACACACGCAAAAGTCCTCAGATGCTCTTTAGATTTCTTGTTGAGCAAGACACTCTTTCAAGGTTTTGTAAAGGTCAGTAAAATTTCATGGGAGATCCGATAGGTTGAGCTGTGTGCTCGTAAAAGGACGGGGATGCTCTTTCGAGGTTTTGTTGATGCACGTAATCAGTCCTGAGGAATCCACAGGATGTCCAGCTCATAGAGATGAAGAAGACCTATAGGAGGTGGGCCTACATCTAGCATGAAAAATGGCTGGCTCTGTAGAACTTCCTATGACGAGAAGAATTCAGAGATAGCCCAGTGATCGAGATCTCAGGTACAGCAGCAGTGATGATGATGATGCTCCGTGATCCAGTGATGATGAGCCAGCTCCAGAATTGAAGACTTGCGCCAATATTTATTGATGACCTGTGTTCAGAATACCTTCCTAGTTCAGAAGGAGTGTTGATGTATTTGTAACTTCGAAAGATATTCACTTGTATATTACATTTGTATCTTATTGTATATCCAACAGAGATGTCTTATTCCTCTGTTTGGAAGTGTCGTCATTTGTATTTGCAAGTGTCGCAAGTTACATTGTAAGTGTCGTCATTTGTATTGATGGGTTATTAGACCACCAATGTGGGGTCGGCCCTAGTTAGGTCATGTGGTTGGGTTATTAGACTTGATTAGCAAGTCAGCCCTGTTGGTTTATTGGCAGGTCAAGTCAGTGTATAAATAGAGAGGTTGTGTCTCTCATTTGATTCATTCACTCACTTCTCAAGATCGCATAGCTAAGAGAGAAAGTGGCACAGATGTGGAGGAGGAGGAGCATCTGCTAGAGACATCTTATTGGGTTTCATTTTTGTGATCTTGTATTGGGCCTTATTCTATCTCTGAGGAAGTTGTGGGGTTTTTCACCTTCTTGGTTTTCCCCGGAGAAACTCTGTGTCTCTTGTGTGATTGCTATTGTGTCTATGATTGATATGTTGTAGATATGTTGTACATGTTATTCTCTTAGAGATCCTAATGATAATGGAATGAAATTATCGAAAAATTAACAGACTCCACTTGTTATCCCATCCCTTAATGTTCCAACAGACATGTGGGGACCCAAATCTTGATAGACCAACAAACTAATATATTTGAACACTTTACACTATGGATTGATTATGGCACCCACGAACCATTATTACAATGTGGAGTCTTATTGAGACCCACAACCTTAATATAGTGTATAAAATCCCAATTAGCTTATTTTCCAAACCTCCCATTTTTAATCTACCTCTAAGAAAAAAACTAATGTGCTTATCTGTTTATAAATACAAATACCCCTTTTTCATTTCTTTTGTTGGCAATCAAAATCTGAATTATTTCATTTGATTTATAATTTTTAGAGTTAGAAACTTTCAAGGGTTGTTAGAAATAAGAACATACACTAACAAGAATAGAAATCACATTAGTGCATCATCACGCATATCATTAGAACTACTCTGTTAAATACTACTTTCCCAAATAAACTGAGGTGGTGTTTGTATCCATGTCCTTGAAATTTTCAAAACCATGCAAAATGTTGTAAAAAAATTTTATTAATTAAAAGAAAAAATATCAAATAGCATAATGTCTACATCTTAGGCCAAACATGCCTTCTAAATATTATATATAATCATGATGGAAATGAAGTATCGTGTTCCAACTAAATCATATTTTCAGCATACATAATTAGATCCATTTATGGACGATGATAGCAATTACACATCAAAACAAATCACCAAAAACCATTTTACTTCGGAATGGCCCTTACAAAAAACAAAATACCATAAAACAAATACCAAACCCAATAAATTTAGGTTACAGATAAAATTAATGAACTTGTAAATATGAATAAAAAAATATAACGGTCACTAACTTCTCAATACAAATAAAAGAATCTACCAGAACGATTTGACAACTCTACAACAAGACAATGCCAAAATAATTACCATTCCACTGTAGCCCCACCATTATAATCAGTGTGCATTCATTTATATTATATATGTCCCAAACATCAACAATAACAAACAAAAAATATGAACATACACACTCTCATGAATTGCCTCGGCTCCAATAATAATTGCAAAGCAAGATCATAATAAAAGCATATTTTAAACAATTGGGTTAGATTTAGTTTGAATATATAAAAACCATGTGGCATCTATCCATCGAGAGTAGAAACCACTGACAATATATAAATGTCAGTCGATGGTTTAAACATGGCAATGCATAAAATAAATCATATCTTTTGAGCTCTATAACGCTTTCAAGAAACCAATACTCCCAGGATAGATAAAAACCCTAACTGTTGGCACGGGGCTAGTTCATAGAATTTTTGGTACAGACAACGACAAGTGGACAGCGACACGGGTAAAGAGTGATTGCGGAGTGGAGAAAAGCGGTTAAAGCGGAGTTAGGAGTTAGTTAGACTTAGTGGTTAAGATATGTCCACTTTGCGAAGTGGACCAATTTTGTAATGACAATTGAGCCTATAAATATGAGTCACATTGTAATCCTTTCGGCATATTAATAGGGATTGACTTTGATCTTAGTTTTTGAGGATCGGTTCTGCGGATATGTATCTCTATCGGTTTTTGTGATTTGTAAGACATATTTGGTGTATGAAGTATGCTTTTGATGAGAAGGAATGTTTCATCCATGACTTTGTATCTCATGTGTTTTATCGCAATATGATTAAATATGTTATGTCGCAGTATGATTAGATATGTTATATCGCAGATCTGTTAAATATCCTTCTATAATATGTTACTACGTAGACCTGATTAGTATGTCTCTGTATGCAATGATGGTGTTTGTTGTTCAGGAAATCTACCCTATAGTGAGGAGATGGACACTACCAACTTAAGGGGTGACAGGTAAATGCATTAATCATATTACATAGGCTTCTACAAAAGGAAAGAGATCAAGATCATAGAAGGTGTACCTTGTTAACGAAGTTATATCCTAGCTTTCACTTATTCTTTCGATCGATCCTCCACTTGGTCTTCCGTTCGACGAACCTGCAATACAAAGATACCTTCCTCAACGTATCTTGACTGATATAACAATGATGAAATTGAAATACAATTTAGACATCAAATACAATCAAGCATCAATCCAAACAAATATACAATCCATTAGACATTTGATTGGGACAGGAAGGGCATTTCAACCTTTATTGTCAAAAGCAAATAATCTGTACAAGTATACCTGATCATTCAGAGTGATGGTGCAACCGGATCCTGGGCTCATGCTCTTCACACTAACTTTGTAATTCCTCCAGCATAACAACCCTATGTGCATAATTTCTAGGTCCCTCTCTCATGCATCTCCCTTGCATTTATAGGACAAGGTAGGCAGTTCAAATTGAGAGGTAGTTTGATTGGGAGGTTGGGAAAGTTGTCAAACCAACTTTAACTAATCCCAATCCGTCAAATTAATATATTTTTAATCGCTTTTGAGAAAAACATTGCTTTTATGAGGCAAAGTAGAGTTTTTCTGATGAAAAACGCCCCTTTTATGAAGCAAAGTAGAGTTTTTGAAGGGAAAAAGCTACTTTTATGAAGCAGAGTAGGGTTTTTTAAAGGAAAAACGCTGCTATAGGCTTGTAGAGTAGCGTTTTTGCTCAAAAAGTAGGAAAAAAGGTGGGTTTTGTCAGCTGAATGAGGGTAGGTCTAGGCCATTCATCATCTAGGGTCAAAATGCTCTTCCATCCCTTTTGTCCTTTTGTGTGATCATCAGCTAAAGGAGATCACGGACGGAGAAGTGTAGTTTTGACCTATAACAGATGCCCCCTAATGTGTGAGGTCAGAGGGAAGCGATGGCTGAAATACATTATAATTCCAAGTCAGCGGAGGAGCAAGAAACCATAGAACCAAGTCACAAAAACACCTGAAACAAAGATCAAGGTTAGCGAGCAATTACAATCTTGACATCATATAGATGTGTAGTGTGATACAACATGATATCCAATACATAACTAGGAGATGTATATATAGCATGGCCACTGAAATACAAGCGTGGATCCATGTCAGAATGAGAGATCATAGCCATAATAACAAACTGGATCTATGTCTCATGGAGAGCCAAAGAGAGTGAGGCTCAGTCTTGCGCAACTTGGGTGATAACATAATGAGGTGATGCTATCAACAACCCAAGGTCTTCATCCAAACAACCCAAGGTACAAACCTTAACCATGTGAATAAATGAGCTAAAAGTTGAACATGGGGGGAATCATTTGATTATCGGTCATTGATGTATACCGTTAACAAATGCGAGGGCTTCCACCAATAATGATAATGGAGCCCAAGGTACCTAGTACAATCCAACAAGTGTGAATAAGTGGACTTGAAGTCTAACACTTGAGGAACCCGTCAAATAAGAGACATTGATGTATTCTCATTATTCAACGACGAGGAAGATTGCCACTGGTGACTGCAATCTCCAAGGTACTAACCAAAACTCTAAACTTCATTCCCAGAGCAAAATGAGTTGATGTCGATGGGAAGAAGTCCGTTGGAAGGGAGGCCTTAAGGCATCCTCCATCATCCAACACGAGGAACACTCAAATGGTATGATCTGATGCAAAGTAGGACATGTAACAAGATTGACACTAGGATGGACGACACATGAGGTCAAGGTAAACTGCAGGATGGTCAACACAGGTTGTATCCTTGAATAGTGAGCACAACACAAAGTGACTGAGGCAGTTTTCAACATAATGGGGAAAATGATGTAAGCCTGTAATGTAGGAGACATTAACAGACCCCCCATATGGTTGGAAGAATAACCAACCGAGGGAGTAAACAACTCGGAGATCAGGTTCACCCTAAGGTCAAAAACTAAACCCAACTGACATGATAGACTCAAGTAGGTGCTGTGTTCAAGGACTTGACTGACTGAACTGCCTTTGAAATGGTAAGATGTGATATACCCTTCTTATCCCTTATTCTTTTCAGATAAAAGAATATATTTCTTGTCATTGTAATGAGTCCAAGAAAGAATGAAAACTCAATAGATTCAACCATGTAAATATTTTAACAAGCCCATGGGAGGAAGACTCAATACCTTCTTCATTGTTTATCGAGTTCGAAGAAGAGATAGAATAATACTCTGTAATACTGATCTCTGGATTTTAATATCGAGCCGAGATCTGTTCTTGCTCGCCGGTGTTTTCAATTTTAAGGAGTCTGAAAAACTTAAACAATAACTCCATTCACCTACTCGTGGATTTTAATATCGAGCCCAAGTAGGTTAATGCTCGCCGATGTTTTCCTGTTTATAGAGTCTGAAAAACTTAAACAATCCTCGATTCACCCTCTCGTGGATTTCACATCGAGCCCGAGTAGGTGAGTGCTCGCTTGGTTTTTTCATATTTAGAGAGCCTGAAAAGCCTAAAGAATGGCTCCAAAAGGTTCTTTTTTGTAAAATTAGTCTCCTCCCCTGAAAAAGTATAAAACAATGGAAGAAGAACTCTTCTAGCGCATACAAGAGTATACCTAGAGTATACATTTTCCGTAAGTTATCCACCAAGGCCCGAAAAAGGGGTAATTCTGTACCTAAGTGGATGTGCCTTCAATTCCTTTAATGAGCTTGAAGAGTACAAGTTTGCTCGGCAATCTTGTTTAGGTTTAAATAGTCCAAACAAGGGCTTAAAATGACTTAAAAGACAGCTTCTAGAATCATGACTCATGACCTTCCAAGGACTAGGATCTCAACAAATAAGTTAGTATTAACGACAAAAGATTGTTAATGACATGAATTTCAACCATAAAGTATTTAATGAAGTCCGCCATTAAAGAAATTAAGTCATATTAAGTTGATGCTACAAGCATTTAGTGAAAATTTGAGAAATATAGGTTAGATTCAATTCATCAACATTTAGGGGTATTAATGATTAAATAGAACCATTTTTGTAGAATTTGAAACTATAGACTTTTCAAAAAAATGGGTAAGAATCAAATTCAAATTCATATATGTAATTTCATTTTGAAAACTCAAAATATCACATTTGGAGATTGAAGAGCAAGTTTTGGAGCAAACCCTTGATTTTCATCCGTTCATAACGATCGAATCGGGCCACCATTCAACCTCAAACCTCTTCCAAGTAAGTTCTTTTCATCCTACCTTGCATTTTGATGGTTTATTTCTCAATTTTCATGCTCAAAATCACTTACCAAGCCACGCTCAACTCGTGAAGTTCGAGAACACTGCTATCCAATGTGTATAGTAGCATTTTTTATGAAGTAGAACGTTGTTGTATGGTGATAGAGTAGCGTTTTTGCTTGAATATGGCTAAAAATGCTCAAAAAACTGAAAATTGGCCCTTGTTTTGGCAGGATGTCACTCATTTGGAGGGAGAGAGAGCATGAAGAAATGCATAGGGTGGCAATGCATGATCCTACCACTCTTTATGCAATTAGAAGATGTGGTTTGGTGAAATACTACCGAACCGTAAACATAAGGGCACTCAACCGCTTATTGCAAGAACTCATTCAGTTGTGGGATGCCAATGCAAATGTGTTTAGTATCCGAGGAGAGACCTTGGAAATCACAGTTGAGGACATATATTTCATCACAGGGATCTCTAGGAGTGGAGATCCTGTAAACCTGAAAGGAACTTCACGAAATGTGAGTGCCATATCTGTACAAGATTATGTAGATGCTTATTGTGTGGAAGGTACTAAGAAACGTGGAAGTCAAATTCTCATTTCTACTCTTGCAAGCTTCCCTCTGAAGGTCATTATTAGTATGTTGAACCGAATGGGAGGGAGTGTCGCACAACACTTAGCCTCAAAGCACTACATATATATTGGTGTTCAATGCTTGCAAGGTCATGTCTATGATTGGTGCACAAGTATCTTATCAAATATGAAGCTTCAACTCTTGGGGTGTAAGACCGAGAGAATGAAGAACTTTGGTTATGGCAGCATCCTTTGTACCTTCTTTTTCGAGAGGGTACCTGCTCTTAGTTTGGGCATGCCTCTGCCCCCAGTCAGTCCTCGTGAGCTGAGATTGGGCTATTGGGGTGACATTTTCCTCCGCCAGGGTGGTGGTGAGAGCCACTTTTGCTATCATACTGATGATTTATGGGGATGGTGGGAGAGACAGGTGCTGGCATTCGAGCAGTTTCTGTATGTTGGTTTAGACTTTCGTCATGATCCAGATCTGATACTTCCTCCAGGTGGTGCTTGGGGAGATATAGGTATGTTTTTTGAAAAATTATTTCATTTTTTCAAATTTTTCAAGTATATCATTTTTATGATGAGTTGGAAATGCTAACAAAGTGTCATATGCAGATGTTGGACCGATCCGTCCTGAGGGACATCCTACTATTTTCGTAAGGCCAGTTGATGTGGGTGCAACAGATGCTATGCTAGGGGCCATAGAAAGGAAGATGAGTCGGTTGACTCATGATATTCTTCCATATCGTATTGAGCGAATGCCTCTTTCTATGCAAGAGGATGTAGTCGGTGTACCGCCAGCATGGATTAGGTTGCTGCGGAAAATAGCTAGGTTGGTCATATGTTACGAAGATGTAGTAGATGTTGATGAAGCCCCTCCTTCTCCATAGGAGAAGGATATTTTATGTATATTTTTGAGGCCATCGAGCCTGGTTTTTGTATCTTATGACATGACTTGTGATAGACTTATGATCCAAAACTCATATTATATTTTTTGATACAGTACCGGCTATATATACAGTATCGGTTATTTACATGTGTCTGTGTTTAACTTTTATGTGTGAAATGCTATTTATAGGAATGTATGATACAAATGCCAATCTAAAACTTAATTTGCAAGTGAATCAGCTAATGCATTTAGAATTCTTGGTATGTGTTGATATATGATGGAATCAAACTGTCTTTCCAATAATCTAACTGGCAAAAACTGTCGTAACAAAACAGGATCTCTAATCTAATAAACACCTATTAACTGAAATACTACTAGTTGTAAATCAAGTCTTACGTCCAAATGTGAAATGCCTTGGACAAGAGCATCTCGGAGAAGTTCTATAGCCTCACTTGAAACACGAAGCGAAGACACACATAAGGCCTACTTACAGCCACAAGCAAAACTAGCTCTACAAAATATACAGCTCTGTTACAAGAAAAAGCACAATTGCCTAAGCGTAGTACTTCTTCAGGTAGAGCCCATTTCTAGGCTCAGGCAGCTTATTACCTTCATAGTCTGTCAGGTCATAAGCACCTTTCTTCAGTACCTTAGAAATTATATAAGGACCGAGCCACATGGATTTAAATTTTCCAGGACCTAAAGGTTCCTTGTCCTGATCCCAAAGTAGAACAAGGTCTCCTTCGAGAAACACCCTAGGTCTAACAGACTTTTCGTACTGTCCTTTGACTCATTTCTTATGAAATCCATTTGCTGTGAGCGCATCGCAGCACTGTTCATCTAGATGCTCTAAATGCAACAAACGTTCTTCTAGTGCTGAAGTATCTGGTAGTAGCTGAACAACCAACTTCAACAAAGGAATCTCACATTCAATCGGAACGACTGCTTCTATACCATGTACCAGTTGGAAGGGAGAGAACCCAGTAGCAATCTTTACAATTGCTCGGTAATCCCAAAGAGCAGGGTATAGCATGATGTGCCATTTATTTCGACTGGCATTTACGGTTCTTTGCAGAATTGTCTTTAAAGTTTTGTTAACCGCTTCGACTTGTCCATTCACCTGTGGATAATATGAAGATGAATGTTCTTGCCGAAAACCCAACATAGTATATGATTCGGTCATCATGCTATTCTGAAAATGACTGTCCTGGTTAGTCACAATCTCTTTGGGTATGCTGAACCTTGCAATAATTTGATTAAATACAAAATAAGTGGCAGTTTCTCCATCTGCCTTGATAGTAGGCATTGCCTCGGCCCACTTGGTGAAGTAGTCGATGGCAACGATGATATAATGATGTCCTCCAGCCGAAACTGGATTGCAAGTCATATAATCAACCCCCCATTTCATGAAGGGACCTGCTGTAATCACAGTATGAAGAGGAGCTGGATGTGCTCTCATTTTCCTGGTGAAAAACTGACATGGACGGCAGTGTTTCATAGCTTCCACACAATCTTTACATATTGTATCCCAAAAATATTCGGCACGCAGTATTTTTTGAGCTGTTTCCAACCCCGAAAGATGACCCCCACAGGCTCCGCTATGAGCATCATTCAATACTGACTCTGCTTCTTCTAAAGTTAAACAATGTCGTAAGATGGAGTCTATCCCACGTCTGTACAAAGTATCAGAAATGATGAGATAGTTTTTCGCATGAATTTTCAGTTTGCGTCGTTCGTCTCTAGAAAAAGTTGTAAGACACCTCAAAGTCTGGAGATATACTAAAATATATCTGTACCATGGGTCAGAGGAGGCTATAAGGAAGATATGTTCATCCGAGAATGATGACTCTTCCTCAAAATGCACTAAGTCACTCGGAAACTCTGAGATTAACTCTGCGAACACTAGTGATTTCTTCGACTTGGCCGATTGAAAAAACAAATCGAACTCTTGTAAGATTACAATCCACTTATTGTACATCCCACCGGTAATGCGTCGAGTGAGGACATATTAGAAAGAATTGACCTCTGCTATTACAGTAGTTGTTTGTAAAAGGATGTAGTGACGAATCCTCTGCATAGCATAGACCGCAGCAAGTGCTAACTTCTCAACGTGTGAATACTTGATCTTGGGAGCTATCAAAACGCGCGAGAGATAGTAAACAACATTCTCTTGGAGCGTGTCATCTTCCTGAACTAGGACTATGCCAATTGTGTATACAGACGCCGCTAGATATAACAGGAAATATTTTGTGTAATCAGGCGGGCTTAACAAGGAGGCTGAAAGTAGTGCCTTTTTCAAGCCCTCAAACGATGCTTGAGCAGCCTCATCCCACAAAAAGTAGGTATCTTGTTTAAGCAGTCTCATGAAACCCTTTGTGATTTTAGCATAGTTTATGATAAAGCATCGTAAGAAATTAGACATGCCTTGCAGACTTTGAAGTTGTCGCAAGGTGCGAGGAGGAGGCAGATTCGCAATCGCCTCAACTTTCAATGGGTCGACCATTATGCCACGACTGGATACTATAAATCCCAGTAGACATCCCGATTCAATGCAAAACACACACTTATTAGGATTCAATCAAATATTCTATTGTCTACATCGTTCAAACACAAGTTTTAAATGAGCTGGATGATCCCATACTTGAAGGACAGAGATATGGTGAACCAATGAGAGACGAGCTCACCGGAGGATTGAAAAACATATATAATATCTCAGAAGAATACATCAATACCACCACCGATGGATAATTGGGGTGGCGAAGTATCAGTTCGATGTCATCGGACTCTGACAAGGCTCTAGAGAATTGGCAAAATCGGTTGCATGAGGTGTCAATCAGGAATTGCACGTAGATAACTCAATCACTGATATGGATCGTGACATAAGTATGTGATCTACCCACATACAAAGGACTACCTAACCTTGCAATATTCATCAATGAGTTTGAAGACAAAGTAACATTTCACAACGCCTGCTACCATTAGATGAAGCATTGAAGGTCACTCTGGAGAGGTGGTGGGATGCGCACAAGTCGTTAGTAACAAACTAGCAACAATGTCGACGATTAACAGAAGTAAGCTTTGGGGAAAATGACTGCTACCAAGGAAAGAAGTATGATGGAAGGATTGATCCAAGGGATCATATGGGAAAATGTCAGGCTACATGGGAGTTGAGGCCAAAGCAAGAATGGGTTCATTCATTCATCCACACATTCGACGAAGTGATGCAGAGATGGTATGTCTCAGTAGAGCTGTGACAAGGAACAAGTACGTGGGAGGATTTAACCACTAGTTTTAGTCACACCTTCAGTTTTTTTGATGAGAATCCTCTAATTGATAGTGCACTGCAGGTAATCCGCAAAAATATATTTGAGATAGTTCTTACCGAAAGACCAATGGGACCACAATGGAATGCAACACCAAATATGATGATGAAATGTTACAATGTTTCGGGAGGAACTAATGATGACGAAGATCCTAGAGTTGTATATGTACCAGAGTCAGAAGGAAGCCACGACGTTGAAGCACCTGGCATGCCATTAGAAAGATTCAAGCAATCATTGAAAATTAAGAAAGTAAATATTGGGTCATTGGAGAATCCAAAGTTTGCCAGTATTGTAAACTATTGGGATGACACAACAATCGGGAAGGTCACTAACTTATTGCATTAATTTCAAGATTTGTTCCCAACAAAGTTTTCTAAGATGAAGGGCATTTCTGGGAACTTGGGCGAGATGAAGATCCCCCTTAAACCCGATATTAAGCCAGTGAAACAAATACCATATAAATTGAATCCCATATACAAAGAGTGAGTGAAGGCTAATATATAGAGGATGTTGGATGCATGGATCGTTGAGCCTATCAAGGAGTTAGAATGGATCAGCTTGATGGTAGTCCAGGACAAGAAGACTAGAGAATTCTCGATTTGCATCGACTTAAGGAGGTTGAATGATGCATGCCTTCATGATCCATTCCCCACACCCTTTACCGATGAAGTACTTGAAGGTGTCGGAGGAAAATAAATATATTCATTCATAGATGGGTTCTCAGGATATCACCAGATTAATATTGCAAAAGAAGATCGACAAAAAACCACCTTTGTAATAGAGTGGGGATGCTATCAGTACACAGTAATGCCATTTGGTCTCAAGAATGCCCCCGCAATTTTCTCAAGGTTAATTGTTGCTGCTTTCAAATATTTTATTCACAAGTTCTTGGCAATGTATATGGATGACTGGAATGTGTATGGATTGGTTAAAGACCATGTTGAGAGCCTCAGTATGATGCTTGAAAGATGTCGAAAACATCAGATATCTTCGAATTTAAAGAAGTGTATCGTTTGTGCACCATTTGGTATCTTGTTGGGACATATTGTCTACAAGGAAGGTATGTTGGTCGACCTAGCCAAGATTGCGATCATTTTCGACTTACCAGCACCTGCGATAGTAAAGCAGCTGAGGGCCACATTGGTCCATATAGGATACTATAGAAAGTTCATAAAATGGTATGCAATGATTACTATGCCCATGGAGAAGCTATTGAAGAAAGATGTGAAGTTTGAATGGAACGATGAGTGTTAGAAGAGCCTCGACATATTGAAGGAAAAGATGGTTGTAGCACCAATATTATCCTTCCCCGACTGGAATAAATAATTCCATGTCCATGTAGATGCTTCGTCAGTCGCACTAGGGGTGATATTGGACTAGCCTGGAGAAGGGTCGATCGACCATCCTATCGTGTTTGCTAGCCGGAAGTTGTCGACCGCATAGAAAAATTATACAACGATGAAAAGAGAAGGTCTCGCGATGGTATATGTATTGCAAAATTTCCGACACTATATTCTAGGAGGACACTTCAATATGTTTATTGACCACTCAACACTGAAGTACCTAGTTAATAAGCCTGTGTTGGGGGGCCGATCTGTCGGTGGTTGTTGTTGTTTCAGGAATTTGACTTTGAAATAATCGTGAAGCATGGATGATTGAATGCAGGACCTAGAAATCTATCGAGGATAGAATCGGGAGAGGAACCATGTAGCATCGACGAAGGTCTGCCCGATGCACATTTATTTGGCATTGGAATGGTCGATAACCATTATGAACATATTGTTCAGTTTTTGGCCATAGGAAGAGAACCTGAAGTGTTCACCACTAATCAAAAGAAGCATTTAGTCGTCAGAGCTGCTGATTTCCAATTGATTGTAGGACAGTTATACAAGATGGGGCAAGATGAAATTTTGCATCGATATGTCCTTCCACATGAGTAAGAAAGAGTGTTGGCTGAGGCTCATAGTGGGATCATAGGAGGGAATTATGGAGGGCGTGCAACCTCTAGAAAGATACTAAGAGTTGGCTTATGGTGTCCAACAATGCATGACAATGCAACAAATTACTCCAAGAGCTACGACGTATGTTAGAGGACGGGAAACCATCGCGACAGGATGATATGCCATTGGTTCCCTAGTTGACATTACAACCTTTTGAAAAATGGGTAGTAGACTTTGTGGGACCCATTAACCCACCAGGAAAGAGGAAGGGTGCGAGGCACATCATTTCTGCGATAGACTACCTAACAAGATGGGCTGAAGTAACAATAATGAAAGATGGCACAGTTGCGACAACAACAATATTTATTTTCGACAATGTGGTCACCAGGTTTGGGTGTCTAAAGATATTGATGAGCGACCAAGGTACACATTTTGTAAATCATACCATCAAAGCAGTGACTGAGGAGTTTCAGATTCAACATACAATAAGTACTCCATACCACCCACAGGCGAATGGAGCAGTTGAAGCGCTGAACAAAATTATGGAGAACGTTGTCACTAAGATGTGCAATACAAACCGCGATGACTGTGACTTGAATATTCCTGCAGTATCATGGGCCTATAGAACAACATGCAAAAGATTGACAGGATGACCCCTTTCAAGATGGTATATGGACAAGAAGCAATAATTCCTATGGAGTATATTGTCCCCAGTCTGCGCATAGCAGCAGCGACAGGCATAAGCAACAATGGGGCTATTGAATAAATATTGGCGCAATTGTTGCAACTAGATGAATATCACTTCATTGTGGGGTTTCAGCAACAAGTGTAAAAAGATCGACAGAAGGCATGGCATGATCGCCATGTAAATAAGAATCACTTTCAGCACGGAGACATGGTACTCCTATATGACAGTAGGTTCGCAAAACACCCAGGTAAGCTCCAAATGCATTGGCTTGGTCCATACATCATAAATTTCATTACTGATGGGGGCGCAGTTCAATTGCAAAAGTTAGATGGAACACTTTCGATGAGCTTAGTGAACGGGATTCGGTATAACCCGACGCACCTTCACTGAGGAAGATAAGAGGTTGAAAAAAATAGAATGAGAAAAAGAAAAAGAAAGAAAGAACAATGAAATAGATACACTGCGTAGTTCGGGAGTCTGTCGACAGAATCACGACAAGGTTTGAGTTCGTATATCCATTGATGGAACAACAACGAGGCTTGGGCCCGGTCGATGTCCAAACCGGCGAGTGCGGTGACCATCAACTAGTCATATCAGGCAATAAATGAAGCAGTTAAGACGCGACAGAAGTGGACGGAGATGCATTTAATGCCGCATCATTGAGTCGGATGGGATAAATTGATGGTGGGGAAAGTCACTATTGTTACCATACAGATGATTTCTGGGGGTGGTGGGAGAGGCAGGTACTCGCTTTTGAGCAGTTTCCTTATGCTGGATTGGATTTCCGTCACGATCCAGAGCTGGTGCTTCTGCCAGGTGGAGCCTGGGGAGATATTGGTATGTTTAAATTTTGAAAATTTATTTAATTTTTTCAAACTTTTTCAAGTATTTGATTTTTATGAATGAGTTTTTAAGTTCTAATCAAGTGTCATATGGAGATGTTGGGCATGTTCGTCCTGAGGGACATCCTACTATCTATGTGAGGCCAGCTGATATTACCGCAGCGGATGCAATGTTGGGAACCCTGGAGAGGAAAATGAGTCGGTTGACTCATGAGATTCCTGCATGTCGTATGGATCAGATACTTGTTGACATGCAGGAAGATGTTGTTGGGGTGCCCCCAGCATGGCTTAGGGCGCTGCGGAGGGTTGCTAGACTAGTGATATGCTATCGCAATGCGGTAGATAATGAGGAGGTCCCTCCTTCTCCATAGGAGAAGAAAACATTTTATGTATATATTTTTGAGGCTAATATGCCCAGCTTTTGTACTTTTATGACTTGACTTTGATAGACTCATGACTCAAAAACTCATTTTTTTGATACGGTACCAGTTATATACAGTATCGGTTATTTACATGTGTATGCGTTTTAATTTTATGTGTGCAATGTTGTTTATGATAATGTGTGATGTAAATGCCAGTCTAACACATAATTTGCTAATGAATCAGCTAGTGTGTTTAAACTTCTTGGAATGTGTTCATATCTGATAGAATGAAAATGTCTTTCCAAAAGTCTAACTCGTAGAAACTGACGTAGCAATCCTGGATCTCTAATCTGATAAACACCTGTTAACTGAAATACAATTAATTGTGAGTCAAGCCTTACCTCCAGGTATGAAATGCCATGACTGAGAGCATCTCGGAGAAGTTCTATAACTGCACTGTATTCAGCTACATTATTCGTGGTAGGACCCAAACAAACCCCCCCCCGAAGAGACAAGTTGGTCAGCGGGTGAATAAATGACCCAAGCTGCTGCAGCCAACTGACAGGTGTGGCAACTGGCGCCATCAGCAAATCCTAAGAAATGTGCAGTTGACATCTGGAGCACGAAACGAGAAACACACATAAGATTACCTAACGAGCATAACAAAACTAGCTTTACAAAAATATACAGCTATGTTACAAGAAAAAGTATTTCAGCCTAGGCGTAGTACTTCTTCAGGTAGGGTCAATGCCTGGATCCTCCTCGTGAGGCCAGGCAAAGGTGTTATGGAAATCACGGAAAAGATTGGTATACGGAATAATCTCATCGAGATAACATCCAGTTTCAAAGAAAATATTTCTGTTGACCCCAGTGAAAATGTTCACCAGCGAGGTATGTAATCTATTTGCTTCAACAATACCAACCTGTGAAGTGAGTGAGATCAGTATTCTCATCGGGTGGTGAACAAAATTCACCTCTCTCTAACAAGTTAAGAAAAGGAAACAAGAAGGACGCGCGATCTATATGTTCACGAGGATGGTCCGGGTCATTCAAAGCTTCTAACATCTCTTCATCAGAAAGTAAAGTAATTTCTGAACTGTCGAGAGAATGGATCGGGTCTGGTGTCTGAGTAGTGGCACAATCTATGTTTGACTCAACAAACACAAATGGAGTCGACATATGTACTGTTGTGGTTTGATGAGAATCCAAGTGGATAACTTCCACAACAGGGGTAGGCTCGGAGGGGTTTGAATTAGTTGAGGGAAACTCAGGATCAGTTGTTGGACTAACCATAGAAGTTTCAAACGATGAACATCCCTCAGTCCCAACGAATAAAGTAGGAACCGGTAGGTCAAAAGTGCCAATCAGTGACCCGTAAAGTCCTGCTCCTAAACTCTCGCCAACCGGGGTAGTTTGATCAATCAAAGGAACTGTGGTTTCCGAAGAAGTCTGGTTGTTTCTCTGAGTGAAAGAAAGTTGATTGACAGTAACGATCTTACCTTCAAATGGGAACATGACCACTCGAAAAACTGTCGATGCAATAGCTTGCATGGCATAAGTCCAACTCCTGCCCAATAACATATTGTAATCGAGCGGAGCGTCCAGAACTTCTATTTCAACAGCAACTGTCTTACCGGCCAAAGTGACATCAAATGATGGAAAAACTCCATGTGGACGGAAAGTTCTGCCATCAAATGCAGTAAGCAGTGTGTTGGAAGGGGCTAACTCAGGAGAACCTAAAGCTTTCCAACAGGAAATCGACATTACGCAAGTCGACGCTCCCTCATCTACTACAGCTCGTCTGATGGTCATTGGACCATGAACGACCTCAATCTGAAGGGAAACGTGATAGGGCAACCAGTATTTGACATCAGTCATATCAAATCGCGCAGACATGTTGGAGGATTCCATACTCCCAATAGCTGTGAGAAGTGCATTTCGTTGTAAAGGACAACTCTGCAAGACTTCTAGAGTAGACATGGCACAAGGGGTCTGGGCTAAATCTTCAACCACATTGTAGTTAGAAGCAGCCCGTGTGTTGGGATTGTGCGATGCCCTCTTCAAGACACCTTTCGGAATCTTGGGCATTGGGTCCACAGGTATGTGGAGTGGAGTGGAGGATTCGAGAATCTCCTTATCCTTTTTCTGCGCTTCCGGGGTATAGTTCCTAGCTCTAGTTTGCAAAAGTGCATCTGAATTAACCATATTTATAAATGTTTGATCAACCGAAGCGTGCAAAGTGCCCCCAGTTTTGGAGGTGCCAGAAGTTGAGCCTTGCCCTTTAGGAAATGGATCTTTCAAGACGGCAGGCTTCTTTTCTCTTAAGAGCTTATGGGCTTCTTCAAGCAGAGGGCATTGGTGAGTAAGGTGGTTCTGCTTGCAAAGTTTACAAGGGAACTTAACCTTCTTTTCCTCTTTGTTACCCTCTTCGGCATTATCTTTTCTGGGCTTTTGTTGGTTCCCCTCTCCTTTCTTTCCCTTCTTTTTATTGTTGGGCTGCCGAGAGCCCTTTTGATTGTTCTGAACCTGATTGACAGGCTCAGAAGTAGAAGGAGAGGTTGTGACGGAAGAAATATCCGTAGTCAATTGTTTGACTGATAAGGCGTGAACCTGTTTAGTCAGTGCTTCGAAGGCTGCAGAGTCAACTGAACCCACTATGCCGTCAGCATGTGGTCTAGGTTTGGGTCTACTCAGATCAACGTTTGATCTTGGTGCGTCAGGTATAATCTCGTACAGTAGACCGGATTGTGCATAGACAAGGTCTAACTGTTGAGTCCTTAAGATGGCTTCTTCTTCATTGGATACTCCGGATGTCGCTACTTCCTTAGAAATATAAGGAAGGAGTGATTTCAAGTACCACTCAAGCAGGAACTCCGGAGGTATGTTGGCCTTAATGAGCTTCTTTCGTCTTCGCCACTCCTGAATGTGGTCAGATAAGTGAGTGGCTTTATTTTGTCTAAAAGTCGACAAAAGTTATGTTCCGGCATCATACCGAACAGGAAGCTGGAAGTGGTTCAAAAAGACGGTTGCTAGATCCCCAAAACTAGAGAAAGTGGCCACAGGTAACTCAATGTACCATTTGGCTGTAGGACCAGTTAAGGTCCTTTGAAACAATCTCAATCTGATGGAATCCTCGTTTAACGAATTGGAAGAACACCATAGGTGGAAGGTAGTGACATGGTCACCAGGATCTTCACCTCTTTTGCCTTCGAATTTTGGAATATCCGAAGGAAATTTGGTGGGAACTGATGGCCATGTGGCATTATGACACACAGGATCATTTGTCAGTTTAGAAAGGTCTGGAAAATTTAAGGTTTCCAGAAATGGTAGACGAGGCCGGTAAGATGGTACTTGATAATGGGAACCACCCATCGTTTGACCCATGAAATGTTGGTAGGGGTTGCCCCCAGCCATCTGGTGATAAGGGTTACCGCCGGCCATGTGCTGATAGGAGTTACCACCTACCATCTGTTGATAGGGGTTTCCCCCAGTTAACTGTTGGTAGGGGTTTCCCCCAGCTATTTGTTGGTAGGGGTTTCCCCCTACCATCTGTTGTTGTTGTACGAAAGAGTTATTAAAATTTCCCCACCCAAACGAAAGTGGATTAGTGCTTTGCGGATTCGTCCACTGTGGCTGGGTGTTAGCCCCGCCATATTGCTGGTTAAAGATATTACCCCCCTCCCCCTGAGAATAAGGAAAAAGGGGTGTTACCTACAGGCATGTTACCTTGATTCATGTTAGGGCCTACAAAGGTATTGAAACCAGCAGAAGCTGATGTGGACGGTGCAGTCATGGTGCCCATGACTGGCATGTTTGCAGAAGCACTTGGTCCTACCACAGGTGTGGAAAACCAAGTACTAGGAATCTGATATAAAGGTTGAGAAGCAGAAGGTGTTGCACAGTTGTCCATACTGATAGGTCCAACAGTAGGTGTAGGAATAGATGCCATCATTGTAGAACTAGGCATACCTAATGTACTAGTGTTGAAACTGAAAGATGGAGTAGGCACAGATGTGGTTTGTGCCTGACTTGGTGTAGAAGTAAAAGAAGGGTTAACTGTGTTGGTGTTCATACCTAAAGTGGGAGTTTGGGGAACCCCCTGTTCACCTCCTGAGTTAGACATCAGATGTTCGGGAAAGGAAAGATCTACACTGAAAAGGGGCTGTTGGAAACCAACAGGTGACAGAAGCGGAATTCTAGTATTAGTTAAAGGAGGATTGAAAGGAGTGCTACACTCCGCGGAAGTAATATCTTCCACCTCAACTGTACTAAAGTGTTGTTGATCTGTGGTACCTGGTAGTGGTTCCTCAAGAACCTCAATTTCAAGGTTTTCTGTTACAAGTATTTCTTCAAGTAATTCAGTTTCAGGAGTAACTTCTGAAAAAATATCGGGGTTTACCCGTCGTCGTCTAGCTGGCTATATAGGTTCTGTTCTAACTGGTGGAAGGTTTTGAATCCTTCTCGATCTACGGGGTTGTTGATTCTCCATGATTATAAATATAAAATAACAGACTAGAACCTAGTGGCCACTACAACTAGGGGGCAAACAGCACGCCAACTAAAGAATCCTAAGTATACAAACCAGGCAAACAAAGATGCCTTCCGGAGAAGAGTCTAGGATGATGAGGGCCCAGAACAGATCAACGAAGGAAGAAAGACAGTTACCTGGGGTCCACAATACAATGAATAAGGGTTCAAGCGCTGGAATCACCCAACCGCCCTCCCAAAGACCTGCAAGGGGTTTCCTCCCACGTCTGTCTTAGGTACAGCAGATATACCCTCTGCTGTCACCTGTGTATGAACCTAGAGTCAGATACTATGGATACCACAACACCGAAAATTCCTTGGGGAACAGTCACCGGTCGAATCAGAAAGCGTGGGCAAGGTAGCTAAGCCTGAAACTCGAAAGAGTCCCCAATACTCAATCCGATCCTGCCGTATGCTCGAACAGAAAGTAGGAGGAGTATTCCCACAAACTGATCTCGCAATGACCTACTGCATAGATCCTAGGCAAATTTTGAGTGAGGTGGGTTTACCTATGATAGTCTCACTACGATTTTTACGCAATGTGTGATCTTGGGTGGTTTAAGGTGATTTAAACCCAAGATCCTAAACAAAACTAGTTGGTGTAGTGTACCCTAAAAAGAAAAATGTTTCTATTTCATTTTATTAACAAATTTTAGGGCTTTTATTACTCAAAAAGGGTAGTGCTTTTGTGTGGCGTGGTTATGACAAGAAAACAAAAGTGCAATAATATCAAAACTTTCTACAACAAAGCTCTTTTCATTTTTTCAATTACTTCTTTCCAAAACTAAAAACCTAAGCAAACCTACTTTAAAAATTTTGTTTTCTTTTATGAAATTATACAAAATATACTAAGTTATCTTGTAATAACAACAACAAGTTCTATTTAAGCTTAAAAAAAAAAATTTCTTTTTCAATAAACGAAAAAGAACTATATAAAAATGAAAAGCAAAATAAAACTTTATATGCAATGTGTGTAAGTATAGCTAAAAGTTCTTAGGCCTATAGCTGTCGAAACCCTAGCTCGAAAAAGACTTGATCTACAGGTTTTTGTAAAGAAAAAGCCTTTAAACTTAAGAACAAAGTGGGAGAAAACAAAGGAGGAAGACACAAAAGGACTGACCTAAAGTATCTAGCCCTACCAAGACCACTATGCCAAGCACAAGTAGACAAGCAAGCTGCCTTACTAACACAAAGAAACTGAGAAATGAACTAGCCTACAGCTGTTTTAAAAGCACTTGCAACCAGCAAAAAGACAAGAAGTCCAGGAAGAATGAAACTTGACCAAAATAGAAGACACCCTAGAGGCTCTACCAAGGACCAAACCCTAAAACAAAGGATGGGAGTAGTAAAGAGCAGACAAACGTCACCACAAACAGCAGATACAAGGGTATGCAGGTTTGTATGCTAGCAACAGGTAGTCAGGGTCTAAAAAAGTGGAAGTGCTCAACACCAAACACTCCCTAGTCTTCCAAAAAGTCAATAAACGGTTCAAAAATTCCAACGGTCAACAAGCGGTTCAAAAGATGGAAAAAACTTTAAGAAAAGGTTCTATGACTTGACCACAAGTTAAAAACCTCATGCAACCATCAAAGGGATCCTACAGCAGAGTCAGCAAATCACCAAAGGGGTTAAAACACAAGCAAACCAAAATAGAATGCTACAGAAAGTGTACTCTGCTGTGTAGTAGAGCAACTCGCGCCCCTACTGAAATGGGTGCTACTGTATATATAGCACAGTAGCGTGTGGGCGCTACTGTATATAAAGCAGAGTAGCGCTCATATCTCAAAGGCTTGAAAACTGACTTTGGAAGGTATCAAAAACTGATGAAAGCATGCAAGAAACAGGCAAGGGATACCTATAAAGTTTCTGAACACATCAAAGAAGTCTAAACAATCTAAGAAGACAAACAAGAACAAGGTTTCCTAGAGCCAAAAACTCTATGTCCCCAGCGGAGTCGCCAGTCTGTTGGCGGGCATATCTACCCTATAGCAAGGAAACTAATGCTATCAACTTGGTTGGGGTGACAGGTAAGTGTATTGATGTTATTACAGAGACATTTACAAAAAGAAAGAAGTTGTAGATCTTGGGAACATACCTTTCAATTGAAGTATGATCCTAGCCTTGACTTGATCTCATGTTCAACTTCCAAATCTACCTTTCCTTCAGCAAACCTGCAATAACAATACCTTTCTCAAAACATTTTGGGCAATATGTAAAGCTTGAAAGAAACAAAAACAATGTTTAACATTCAGCATTGACCAAAACAGATCCAAATTAAGATGCCATTTCATAACACATTAAAATTGGAACCAGAAAGACACTTCAACCTTTATTTGTCAAAAGTAGAATGATGTACAAGTATACCTGATAATGAAACAGGCTCCTGCAACTTGATTCTGGGCTCTTGCTCTTCTCTGGCTTGGCTGTCTTCAACATCAACTTCTCCAATGTCTTAAAGTTTCTCCATCAACTCATCCTCTAGATTCTCTAGCTATAATTTCTAACCCTTCTCCTTTAACCTTCTTTGTATTTATAGGTTTAAAGAAGTAGTTTAGGTCGATGGAGGAAGTTGGGGAAGTTAGGGAACTACCATCAACTAATCCTCCTCGATGAATTAATTTATTTTTTAATCATCTTTTAAGATGTACGCGACTCTTCTTCAGTGGAGTAGCGTATAGGGCGCTACCCTAGTGTTTAACAATTAGCGCTCATTCGATTTTAAATGGTGAGCGCTACTATGATGAGAAGGAGTAGCGTATACTTGGATATGGGCGCTAGTATTATACACTGGAGTAGCGTATGGGCGCTAGTCTCTTTGAGTGGAGTAGCGCTCATATCTTAAAATGATATTTTTGGGGTTTTCCAGTAATTTCAGGAAATGGAATGAGTTGACATATCATCCAAGGTCAACATGCTCCTCCATCCAAATTGTCCTTTTGTGTGATCAGCAGTTCAAGGTGATCACGGACGGAGAGGTGCAAGTTTGACCTATAACAGCGTTGATTGATAAGAACAGACAACAAGACAATAACATCCATTTCTACATCTACGTGGAAGACCCAACGAGGCAGTGGTTAACCACGCAATACAAGCTGACTAAACAAGAGTTGGACGCTATCGTAGAGGAATGGCCAAATGAATGGAAGACCCTGGTCGGTGAAGACCAATTATAGGATCCATAGGATGGAAAGCCAATGGACGTTCCAAAGAAACAGATTAAGATGAAGGACTCAGAGGATGAGGATGAAGGAGAGGACGATCAATCACGCAACGAAAGTCATGATGGGTCGAGCAACACTCCGATAGATTCTGAGTTGGAAGCACAGTGATAAGAAGCAAGAACAAAGAATAAAAGGGACAAAGGAGAAGGGAGTACCACTGCTGGTATCCCCGACGAGCAGATGAATATATTGCTCGACACGATGACAACTTTGGCAGAAGAAAACCGAGGAAAAGTGACACATCACACGACAGAGTATTTCCACCAAGTGTCGCAGTTGTTACAAACATTGAGTAATGTTGTTATGGAGACCAGGGTGAAGCCAAGGCTTGAAGAGGCAAGTTAGTCAAAGGTACAACGGGAAGAGGTTGATATCGGTACTCAGCAGGGAATCGTGCAGCTTCTACCTGGTGCGATCATGACATGTAACGAAGATTTAGACCTCTTCCTACATCAGCTCTATTGTTAGGAAAAGTGTTCTTATAGCATGGGAAAGACTACCAACATACTGCGGTATCAGATAGACATATAAATTTATGAAAACATTGTTATTAAGAAAAATGATTAGGGTTTAGGATGAATGTGTACCTTATTCAGAAGGTTGATCCAAGATTTCTCCAATGCAACAACCTGCAAAACAATCACAAAACCTTCCTCAAACCAATTTAACTACACATAAGAGATTGATATTGATTAGATAATGTAACTTCAAATTGTAACAAGATTTGAAATAAACATAAAAAAAATCTATTTGGAAAGGAAAGAATGTCTAATATTTATTGATAGATGCAGTAAGTACATAAAGCTATACATGTTCTACACCGGCACCATCATAACCAGACCCTGGGCTCCTTCTCCTCTCTCTTGATTATGAATTCCTTGAACATAACCTTCTCCACAAATTGGCTCCTTTAGGATCCCTTTCTCAAGGCCCTCCCCTTGTATTTATAGAAAGGAAAGGAGGGAAAGTTCGAAAGGTAGTTAGCTTGGGAAGTTGGGGTAGTTAGTGTACCTGCCTCAACTAATCCCAAATCGTGTTTTTAATATATTTTTTCAAGATTTCTTAAGACACCCATGACTGTTGGCAAGCGGTTTGATGAGGATGTGTCGCGGTACCGCTAACGTTGCGACACATTGGATAAAGGCGCGAAAGGAGTATTTTGTACCAAAGTATACCGCAGTTGGCGGGTTTTGGGTCACTTGGACCATGTATTTTGTAATGTCGAGTCAAGTATACCACAGTTGGTGGGTTTTGGACCATGTATTTTGTAATGTCGAGTCAAGTATACCGCAATATGCGGGTTTTTGGGTCATTAGACCAAGTCAGTTAGATGATTGTCCATAAGTGTCGGTTAGGAAAGTGGACAAGTATTGTAATTGGTGGAAGCCTATAAATAGATGAGAATTGTAAGTATTAAGGAGAGGGAAGTTGATCGATAGAAGATAGAGATAGAGCTGTATGCGGATATTGACAATGCGGAAGTTGCGCAGAGATTTATGTACTGCTTTTGGTTTTCCACAGTAATATAAGGATGATGATTTGGTTCAATCTATGTGTAATGTTGCTCGATACTTATGTTATTGTCTTGTCTTAATGCAATTATCCGTTTCTGCCGCTATGATGCGAATGCCTCAATAATATGTTATGGATATTTGTTTACTGTAATGTCAAATGCTGCAATTAAAGTGATGTGCTATAACTTCATGATGAATATTTAGAATTGTTGTTGGTATCATACTGCCGCAACTCACCTTCTCCCTCGGCAGAAACATGGTTTCGTCTGCTCTTCCTGGATGCCTCAGGTGAGACCTCATCCGCTCTGCGAGTGTTGCTGGGTGGGCTCAAACCTGCCCGGGCCGGTTCCCAGGGAGACTGCGGTATGTGTCGACAGTTGGCGAACCGCAAACGACTGTGAGGTCATGATTTGGTCAACAAATGGTTCCGTTGCCGGGACCGTGTGCAGAGTAAGAGGAGGCCATGTTGTGGCACCCGACGAAGCTAGAGATACAAAAATGGTCCGATCAGAAGTTGCAGGAGTTTGCTGAAGAAGAAAGTTAGAATACGCGACTGATGGTAGATCACTGGGCGGAAAGATATATTCACGACAGTCCGCATGAATGGTTTTTCTATGAATTCCCAGTTATTCTATATGAGTGGTTGTCAAAGCTGACCTTTCAGAAGAAGAATTTCCAGGGTGGTGAACCGACGACTTGGACCCCGGAATTGATTTAGGAATTGCAGGAAGTTGATAATAAGGCATCATGGGCTGTCGAAGTTTGGCTTGATAGCATCTTGGAGGGATACATTACTGAATTCGGGGTTGACACAAAGAAATCCTATAATGAAGCTGAAAGATACTTCTTTGACGGACCAAGGGGAAGGTTTCTGCTGTCGCTCCAACTATCGATTAAGATGCTAATCTGCGAGAAAGGTATATTAAAGATGCACCTTGATCAGTAAGTAGCCTGGTGGGCAGAGGCCATGGGTATCACGACTGTCAGGGGGCGATCGAAGGAATGGTAAAGGGGTAGATGGGTGCAGACCATGAGGAGACTATGAGTGAAGCCGAGGAAGAAAGTGGCCTTACGAGGGGAGGAGCAAGGTTCCGACAGGAAAAGAGGCAGAAGATAGGAGAAGGTCCTGCTACGATCCGACTGCAAGACCGTGAAGGAAGGCCACACGAGACGAAGCAACCTCACAGTCCTGATAGGGACAACCAGGCTACACCCAGGATAGAGGCAGGACCAAACCCCACCACAAACGTACCCACACCTCCACTCACTAGCTCTCAACCAGCAAGATACACTACTTCGACGTCGCCGAGTACGTCAACACCGCAAAAGTTAATTGGTAGTAGTAGTATAGCAACAGGAGGAAGAAATCCCAAGATGGCGGGCGATGATGCTAAGCTACCGTTGTTCCATGGAAGTGCGATAGACAACCCAGAACAGTATTGGTTTTTGTGTGAAGCGGTCTAGACCGTGAAACAAATCACTAACGACAATACTAAGAAAGGACAGTTAGCCATGACTCTACGAGTTCGTGCCTTAGATTGGTTCATGAAGTTCGTTTTAGTCCCTACGGGGGCCCCAGAGAAGTCACTGGATGAGATTCGAGATGGGTTGATTGCTGAATTTAGACGGCCTAAGTCGGAGGCTCAATATATTACTGAATTGAAGGAAATCAAGTAGTATCCCAATGAGACAGTATGGGATTTCGACCAGCGATTCAAGAGACTGATGGAAAAGGTTAGTTTCGATATGAGCATTGTCCAACATAAATAATGGTTCATTGCGGCACTGCTACGCCACATTTGGCTACCGTTGATGCAGCAAAACATATCAATGCCTAGTGAAGCTCTAGAGATTGCAATGCGATTGGAGGTGTCACCGATTGAAAATAATGCAGCCGGGATGTCGCAGATACAGACATGGCTCGCTAACCTGACTATACAGTTGCAAGATTTGAAGCAAAACAAGGAACAACGTGATGAAGTATGGTGTATGCAATGCCTAAGAGAAGGGCATACGAAGGATAATTATCTGGATTTCCATAATTATTTGGTGTCAGGTGCGCCAAACCCGTTGAATGGCGGCAGTATGTCGTGGTGTCGCAGTTGTTCGGTGTGTGGGCACGGTCATGATACTTGCCCGTATATGCAGAAAATGGTCACAACCCCGCGAAGTCTCTATTGCACCTTCTGTAAGTCAGTAGGACATGATGACAAGGACTGTCGTGCATATGGGTTGCTACATGAGAGAATGTGTGATGCATTCTATGTCAAAGATGATCAATGCACTGCCCCGCTGCAGCCGCCGATAGCTCAGTCGATACCTCAACCACAGATGGAGTTTGTACTGCAACAGCAGCAATTGCAGTAGTTCGTACCACAATATACACCGGTGAACCCCCCGCAGCCTCAGTATGTGCAACAACTGCAGTATGTACCACAAGGGCAAGGGATGCTACCAGCACCCATGCAGTAGCAGTTTAACCAACCTCAGTATCAGCAGCAGGGCGACTACCGGGGAGGATACAGAGGCAGACACGGTGGTGGATTTGGTCGTGGAGGAGGAGGCCGAGGTCGTCATGGACCTGTTCAATGTTACCATTGTGTGGTATGGGGGCATTATCAGCGCAATTTCCCACTGCTACAGAAGCAGTGTACGTTTTGTTCCGGTAATGATCATACAGTCGAAAATTGTCCACAGTTGATTGCAAGATGGCAGGTTGGGAACACTCCACAGCTACAGAACCCAGTACAACAACCGGTATAGAACCCGGTGCAGCAACCAGTGCAGAACCAGCCCCCGCGACCACCGCCGAACGCCAATCAAAATATAAATCCACCTAGGAACCTGCAGTAGAACCAGACTCTGGGTGCTAATATTGTGACTATTTCTGCAAAACCGCGACCACAAGATGCTTCGGTGGATGTTGTCACTTGTGGAGGTAAGATGACTGGGGAAGATGGTTCGCGACCACTCATTCACTTGGCTGGTCAGAAGATGGTAAATTTTGACATTAATGTGGAGTGGGAGACGTTCCTGGAAGCACGTCGTACCTTGGAGAAAGACCGCAGTAAGGTTGTTTTTTGCGATATGCCACCTGTATTCGATACTACCGATGATGTGAATCAACCGCCACTACCGGGGACATTGCAAAAGTTTCTTGAGAACTGTTTGTTGTTGGCCCAAGACCCGGTTGCTCTGGTTGAGATTGAGGGATGGTTGCAGTGATTTTCGAAAGGACGGTAGGAGTCGACAATAAATTCTCTACAGGGACGGAAAACTGGCAAGGAGATGATAATGAATATTCAGATTGGTGACTATGATGTTGACTCTGTGATTCTTGACCTTGGTTCGGATGTTAACATCTTGACCAAGCAAGCGTGGCAGAAGATGGGGAGTCCCCCATTGAGCTGGTCTCCTGTGCAGCTCCGGTTGGCTAACCATGCAAAGGTTACACCTGTTGGACGGGTTCCACGGCTCACGATTGATATTGAGGGCATGAAGACTTATGCTAATTTTGATGTTATCGAAGTGGTTGAGGGAGGAAGCTCTTATCCAATGCTCTTGGGGATAGGATGGGCAAACGATAGTGGAGCTGTAATCAACTTCAAAAAGTGCATGATGACTTTTGAGAATCATGATTTATGGGTCATCGCTCCGTTGGATCCAGCTGAAGGACGCCGATATGTTGAGCCTGTCAAAGATGACGATCACACTAGCTGGGATCATGCATTTAATATTCCTGAGGACTACATTCATCCCACTATCCACGGTGAGCTAAAGTGGCGCAATGACAGCTCTGCGTCTTCCGACTCTGATGATGCATTGGAGCATTGGCAGAATTGAATGCATGAAGTATCCGTCCACAAATGCGGTTTAGTTACGCAATCCTTATGTCGTGTTGTGACAGAAATGATCACATTGCCTGTCTATGAGGGGTTTCCTGGCCTAAACACCTTTGTAGCAGAGTTTGAAGACCGCGTTCCAGAACCACGGCGATTGCTGGCTTTGGAGGAAGCACTGAAGGCTGCTCCAACACACTGGTGGGCGACACATAAGAAATTCACTAAAGATTGGTCACAGTGTCAAAGGTTGATGATGGTTCGATTTGGCAATACTGAGGTTTATCACACTGGCAAGTATGATGGTCGAACTGACCCCGGTGATCATGTGATGGAATGCCAACGATTGTGGGTCACACGACCCAGAGATGAGTGGGTTCATGATTTTGTCCATACTTTGGAGAAGATACCGCGCTCGTGGTACACTACAGCCAAGTTACACCGAGACATTGAAACATGGGGGGAGTTGACAATCTATTTCACTCATACCTTCACGTTTGCGGATGCTAACCCTGATGTCCATAACGCCTTGCAGCTCATCCGCGACGTGATATTTCAGGTCGTTCCCGTGGCCTGCCCTATTGACCCGCACACCCACAGTCAGATGCAGTCTCTCATGGAGTACTTCAACATTAGTGGTGGCCCGGAGGACGATGATGATCCCCGGAATGTTAACATTCACGAATCTGAAGGAAGTCGTGATGTCGTACCACCTGTTGCGCCCGGTAACCCGTTCAATCATCCATTGCAACTTCGCAAGACGAATATCGGCACCGAGGCTACTCCAAAGTTTGCTAATGTTGGGGATTATTGGGATGATGAGATGATGAGTAAGGTTATCGAGTTATTGCATGAGTTTCAGGACGTGTTTCTCACGAAGTTTTCCGAAATGAAGGGAATCCTGGGTGATTTAGGAGAGATGCGGATTCTATTGAAACCAGATGCTAAGCCAGTCCAACAACGACCTTATCGGCTAAATCCGCGACATAAAGAAAAGGTCAAGGCGGAACTTGATCGGATGTTGGATGCTGGTATTATCGAACCTGTGGAAGAGTCGGAATGGATCAGTCCTATGGTGGTGCAGGACAAGAAAACAGGCGAAGTACGCATTTGTGTCGATTTATGGAAGTTGAACGATGCCTGCTTGCATGACCCCTTTCCGACCCCATTTACTGATGAAGTGTTGGAAGGAGTGGGTGGCCAGGAGATGTACTCATTCACTGACGGATTCTATGGCTACCATCAGATTCGCATTGCCAAGGAAGATCACCATAAGACAACTTTTATTACTAAATGGGGTTGCTTTCAGTACACGGTCATGTCATTTGGTTTAAAGAATGCACCTGCGATATTTTCCCGGGTCGTTGTTGCCGCACTCAAAGATTTTATTCAGAAGTTTCTGCAGGTTTATATGGATCATTGGACAGTTTACGGCTTGATTCGGGATCATCTAGCTAATCTGCGATTGATGCTTGAGCGATGCCGACAGCACTAGATATCGCTAAACTTGAAGAAATGTATATTTTGTGCTCCCTTTGGAATATTACTGGGTCATATCGTGTGTAAACAAGGATTGTTGGTTGTTCCAACCAAGATTACACTTATTTTGGGGTTGCAACCGCCAACCACTGTTAAGCAGTTGCGCGCAACCTTGGGTCATACAGGATATTTACCGCAAGTTCATTAGGGGTTATGCTGCGATTAAATCCCCTATTGAAAAGTTGTTGAAAAAGGATGCAGCATTCCAGTGGAATCTAGAATGTCAGGAAAGTTTCGAAACGCTCAAAGCGAAGATGGCGTCGGCCCCAATCTTGGTATTTCCTCACTGGAGTAAGGAATTCCATGTCCATGTTGATGCTTCATCGGTTGCACTAGGGGTTGTATTGGCTCAACCAGGAGAAGGCGACATTGATCATCCCATTGCTTTTTCCAGTCGGAGGCTGTCTTCTGCAGAACGCAACTACACTACCATAGAACGCAAAGGTCTGGCCATGGTTTATGTACTGCAAAAATTCAGGCATTATTTGTTGGGTGGCCATTTTAAAATGTTTACTGATCATTCTGCATTGAAATACTTGGTAAATAAGCCTGTGTTGGGGGGGAAGATCTGTCGATGGCTACTTTTGTTTGAGGAGTTTGATTTCAAAGTCATTGTGAAACCGGGGTGGTTGAATGGTGGACCAGATCATTTGTCATGGATCGATACAGGAGAGGAACCGACTAATATCGAAGATGGGTTTCCAGATGCCCAACTGTTTCACGTTGCTGCTGCTGATCAATATTTTGATGGCATCCTTCAGGTTTTGGTGACCGGCACCACGCCCGATGATTTTACCACTACTCAGAAGAAGCACTTGGTCGTCAAGGATTCTAACTTTCAACTGATCACAGGAGATTTGTATAAATTGGGTGCCGATGAGATATTGCGTAGATGTGTCTTTCCGCATGAGCAAGAGCAAATATTGGCTGAGGCACGTGGTGGAGTAGCAGGAGGACATTATGGTGGTCGGGCGACTGCCCGAAAAGTACTACGTGTAAGGCTTTGGTGGCCCACATTACACAATGATGCGACAG
This sequence comes from Larix kaempferi, assembly GCA_027924585.1. Taxonomy (NCBI): domain Eukaryota; kingdom Viridiplantae; phylum Streptophyta; class Pinopsida; order Pinales; family Pinaceae; genus Larix; species Larix kaempferi. The sequence goes on from BSBM01000565.1 coordinate 2,758,119, forward strand.
ACTATGCGCGGTCTTGTGATGTTTGTCAACGAACTGGAAAGCCATCCAGACGAGACGAGATGCCGCTACTACCTCAGGTAACATTGCAACCATTCGAGAAATGGGTTGTGTATTTTGTCAGACCAATCACTCCACCGGGGAGACGCATAGGTGCGCGGTATATTATCACGGCGACAGAGTACTTGACTCGATGGGCTGAGGCAGCACCAGTAGTTGATTGTTCCGCAGCAACTGCTGCCCGGTTCTTGTTCGATCACATTATCACTCGATTCGGCTGCCCTAAGATATTGCTCAGTGATCAAGGCAGCCATTTTCTTAATCGCACTATCAGCGCATAAACGGAAGAATTGCAGATACAACATAAGAAGAGTAGACCTTATCACCCACAGGCGAATGGAACGGTGGAGGCGTTTAACAAGTTATTGGAGCATGAGTTGACAAAGGTGTGCAATGCAAACCGCGATGACTGGGATTTGAAAGTTCCAACGGTATTATGGGCCTATCGCACTACATGTAAAAGGTTGATGGGTCAGACACCTTTTAGGTTGGTATATGGGAAAGATGCGATTATGCCGATGGAGTATATTGTCCCAAGTCTACGTATTGCGGCTGTTACAAGCATGGATGATGTTGCAGCATTAGAGGATCATCTAGCACAATTGGTGGAGATTGAAGAGGATTGATTTATCACTGCTTTCACCAAGGGGTGGAGAAGGACCGCCAGAAGGCATGGCATGATCGCCACATCAAAACTAAGCAGTTTCGGTAAGGTGACTTAGTGCTATTGTATGACAGCAATTTTATGAAACATCCAGGAAAGTTGCAGATGCATTGGTTGGGTCCCTATCGCATCAACAGTATTACTTTAGGAGGAGTGGTTCAGTTGCAGCGATTAGATGGGGGGATGCTCTCCAAGCTGGTAAATGGTCACAGGTTGAAGCCCTATCATGCGGGCTTGGAGCAGTGCGATGTCTGAGTCGCATTGGTGAAAGAAAAAAAAATGATGATGATTGTTGCAGGTTGATTGATGGCAAATGGTGCACCGACAGCAGAGGGTATGCGCAAGCGAATGAGGCTTGTGCCGCCAGCTTAGAATAGTCAGAGACTCATGGCAGTGTTGCGCTCAGGCTTGGTGACAGATTTTGTACGACGATTTTGGGAGAGTACGGAAACATGGTGTGATTACTGACTACCATCTCTACATATGATTGCACCTGACTGATTCGGCTGGGGTCACACATGATGACGACATGTTTCGCACATGGCACGCTGGGCCGAGACGAGCAGCAGGATTGTTCACGTGGTGGCACGTGGGAGCTTTGTTGGCAGCATGGTCACCCTCCCCCCACTATGACAGTCGGTCAGCTCACACACACCGATGAGAGGTACTGGGGCATCATTCCCCCCGTCGTAACCCAGAAGGGTCTGGCTATAAGTAACCGAAGACGTTGGTAGTTTGCTATACAAAAGTTGTTCTGACCTAGAGTGGTTATGTTGTTTGATCCCTGTGCGAGTTGTGTTGTGAGGAATTCCAAGGAGGCTATGGAAATGCTTCACTTCATTTCTTGTGGCAGCACCCCAGGGGCCTTGCGTGCCCGAACGACGAGTGTCCCTGAGCATCTTGATATGGTGGGGGCACCTATACTGTTGTATGAACAGGCCACAGGTCGGTCCAATCTGTTTCAGTATGCGGGATTTGTTCGAAGGGTTGTGCTATTTTTTATCAGAACGCTGGTTGGGGCGGTATCTCCCTGACTTCAGTAGAATACGGGCGTTGGCGCGAAACAGATGTGCCAGAGCCATCCGCCATTCTCACCCCTTGGTACTATTCATCCTCTTTTCTTTTCAGTCTGCACTATTCCATACGACTGGAGGATGAGTTCGCGACGTACCTGACAGAGAGTCGGAGGTTGCCTACTTTCATGTAGGGCTTCCAGAATTGGTAGCCGAGGATCTGTACAACCGAAGGACAGAGACAACATTGCGTGATCTAGACAGCAAGAACAAATGCAGTTGACGTGGCTCGAGGGCGAGCCACAAGATTATGTTGGGGGCCTGTTAGCAGGCAGTTTGATGAGGACGTGTCGCGGTACCGCCGACGTTGCGACACGTTGGATAAAGGCGCAAAAGGAGTATTTTGTACCAAAGTATACTGCAGTTGACGGGTTTTGGGTCACTTGGACCATGCATTTTGTAATGTTGAGTCAAGTATACCGCAGTTGGTGGGTTTTGGACCATGTATTTTGTAATGTCGAGTCAAGTATACTGCAGTATGTGGATTTTTGGGTCATTAGACCAAGTCAGTTAGACGATTGTCCATAAGTGTCAATTAGGAAATTGGACAAGTATTGTAATTGGCGGAAGCCTATAAATAGATGAGAATTGTAAGTGTTAAGGAGAGGAAAGTTGATCAATAGAAGATAGAGATAGAGTTGTATGCAGAGATTGACAATGTGGAAGTTGCGCAGAGATTTATGTACTGCTTTTGGTTTGCCACAATAATATAAGGATGATGGTTTGGTGCAATCTATGTGTAATGTTGCTCGATACTTATGTTATTATCTTGTCTTAATGCAATTATCCGTTTCTGTCGCTATGATGTGAATGCCTCAATAATATGTTATAGATATCTGTTTACTGTAATGTCAAATGCTGCAATTAAAGTGATGTGCTATAACTTCATGATGAATATTTAGAATTGTTGTTGGTATCATACTGCTGCAACTCGCCTCCTCCCTCGGCGAAAACATGTTTCCGTCTGCTCTTCCTAGATGCCTCGGGTGAGACCTCATCCGCTCTGCGGGTATTGCTGGGTGGGCTCAAACCTACCTGGGTCGATGCCCAGGGAGACTGCAATATGTGTCGACAGTTGGTGAACCCCTGTCGACTATGAGGTCGCGATTTGGTCAACAACGACTATGGTATATGACAACTAGCGAGTCACTCACTACTATCCTAACTTGCATCTAGCGGGTGAAACTTTTAATTGATACCCACTGGTTGTCAGTGTGAACACTCGTGGCTAACTTGCTTGCTGTAAAGCATAAGAGTCATGGTTATGCTTAAAGGTAGGAAGAGAAAGATGATTTTAAGGAAAGGATTGCAAGGCTCATCTCTATGTCATCTAGGGTCAAAGTAAGCTCTTCCATCCATGGTGTCCTTTTGTGTAACCGACAGGGAAATGTGGTCACAGACGAAGAAGTGCTAATTTAACTAATAAAAGATGCCCCCTAATGTATGAGGTCAAAGGGAAATGATGGCCGAAATATATTACAATCCAAGAAGAGGAGGAGCAAAGAAGCTACAGGATGAGATCACAAACCATACATAAAACAAACAAAAAATTCAGTGAGCAGTTTATATCAGGAAATGTTCAGAATGGTAGAACATGATCTCCAATACATAACAAAGAGATGTATATAGCATGGCCACTAAAATAAAAGCGTGGATCCATGTCAAAACATGAGATCATATCCATAAGAACAAACTGGATCTATGTCTCATCAAGAGACAAAAATGGGTGTGGCTCAGTCTTATGCAGCTTGGGCAATAAAAAAATATGATGATGCTATTATAGGCACAAGGCCTTCATCCAAACCGTCTCAAGGTATGATTCTGGTCTATGCGAATAAATGAGTTGAGGTCGAACATGGAGGACACTGTTTGATTATCGGCCATTGATGTGGATCGTTAAAAAACATGAGGGTGCCCAATATTAATGAAAATGGGGCCCAAGGTACTTAGTACATTCTAACAAGTGTGAATAATGGGCCTTGAAGTCGAACACCTAAAGAATCCATCGAGTAGGGGACATTGATGTATTCCCACTATTCAATGGCTAGGGAAATTGCCACTAATGACTGCAATCCCAAAGGTACTATCTGAAACTCTAAAGTTCATTCCCAGAGCAAGATGAGTTAAATTCAACGGAAAGAAGTCCATTGGAAGGGAGGCCTTAAGGCATCCTCCATCATTCAACATGAGATATAATCAAAAGTTTGATTCGATCTCGAATAGGACTGAGTACATGATGAAACATACTGACACCAAGGAATGGCCGACATATGAGGTCAAGGTAACTGCAGAATGACCAACACAAGGGTTATCATTGAACATCGAGCACGACACAACAGTGACTTAGGCAGCTTTGAATACAAAGGGACCATGATATAAATATGTAATGTAGGAGACATTAAAAAAATTCTCCATATGATTGGAAGAGTAACCAATCTGAGGAGTAAAAACTCTGAGATCATGTTTATCCTAAGGCCAAAACTAAAACCCAACTTGTTTGAAAGACTCAAAAAGGTGTTGTGTTCAAGGACATAATTGACTTGCTGCCTTTATACTAAAACATACCTGACATTCTTCCCTTCCCTTTTCTCTTTTTTGTTAAAAAATGTCCTTTTTGTTAGTTTTAATGAGTCCAAGAAAGCAAACTCAATAGTCCTTCTTCATTTTTGAAACAAGCTCGAAGAAGGAGGGAGAAGACTTCTTGGTATAAGTCCAACCATGTGTAATTTAACGAGTCCATGGGAGGGAAACTCAAGACTTTCTTCATGTTTGAACAAGTTTGAAAAAGAGATAGACTAATACTCGATAAAATTGATCCATGTACTTTAATATCGAGCCTGGATCTGTTCATGCTCGCCGGTGTTTTCAATTTTAAGGAGTCTGAAAAACTTAAACAATAACTCCATAAACCCACTCGTGGATTTTAATATCGATCCTGAGTTGGTATGTGCTCGCCGGTGTTTTCATATTTAAGGAGTCTGAAAAAATTAAACAATAAATCCATATACCTACTCGTGGATTTCACATCAATCCTGAGTTGGTGAATGCTTGCTGGTGTTTTCATATTTCGACGAGAGTCTGGAAACCCTAAAGAAGACTCCTAAAGGACCTTTTTTGTAGAGTTACTCTCCTCACCCGAAAAAGTGTAAAATAATGAGAGAAGAAATCTTCTAGACACGCATGGCTAGAGTATACCTTTTTCGTAAGTAATCCACAAAGATCCGGAAAAGGGGTAAACTTATATCTAAGTGTATATCTATTCAATTCCTTTAACGATTTTGAAAAAGACAAGCATGCTCGACAATCTTGTTAAGTTTTAAAGAGTCTAACAAGAGCATGAAAGAAATCTATATGGAACAAGGAACTTAATATTAGGTAAAAATTATATACAATGTATAAGTTCCTTGATATGTTAACTGACGGAAAGGATGTAGATAGCATGAAGACCACTAGATTAGTAGAAAAAGACATATAAAGATGAACAAAGGAGATTTCAATATGACATAAAATGACAGAAAGATCTAATATGTTGAACTTAACTAACATGCCAGAAAGAAAAACAAACCTCTGTATGGTCACCCATTGCAAAGAAAGTGAGAAAGTGATTTTTAGAGCTTCACTTAATAAAAACAACTTAAAAAAAGTCATTAGGATTAAATAAAGTTAAAAAGAATTTTGAAACTATATGAAAGTGGGTAAAGAATTGAAATAATTTTTATAAATAGTGTCAAAAGGGAAACATAACTCACAAAGTCATTTCATTGGAGCAAAGGAGCAAAAAAACCCCTTACTTCAACCGCCAATAGAGATCAATCCAGGACACGAAATCAACTTCCGCCACTTGCAAGTAAGTTAACTCTGCCTTGTCTATCAATTCAATCCATTCTTTTAATTTTTTAATGGTGTTTTTAATTTTTTATATGAATTTAAAACTAGGGCTTCGCACCTGTGAGTCTGGCTATGCTAAACTCACAACCACGTGGAAAGTGCGTGGGTTTATCATAATCCAACCCATGGGTACCCGCCTCTATAGCAGAGGTGAAGCCGCGGGTACCACTGCTTAAAATGAAAAAAATCAAAAACTAATGCATGGAATGGGGTGAATGATGCATGATGGTCTTAACCTGGAGGGAGAGGGAGAATGAATCCATGGACAGGGATTCCATGGGGGATCCACTCACCTTGAATGCACTATGAAGATGCAGGCTTCTCAATTTTTTCCGAACAACAAGTATGCGTGCACAAACGCACTTACTCCAAATGCTTGCAAACTATTGGGATGTCGATTATAGGATGTTCAATATCCAAGGTGAGATGCTAGAAATCACCATTGACAACATCTACTTCATCATCGGTTTGTCTCGATGGGGTGAGGTAGTAAACCTCAAAGGCACATATAGGGGAGTCGGTGCACTCTCTATCCAAGACTATATCAACACATACTGTGTGGCTGGCACCGAGAAAAGTGGGATCCAAGTTTCGATTGGCCAGATAGCTAGCTTCTTGCTAAAGGTAATCCTGAGTACCATAAATAGGATCGAGGGGAGCGTAGATCAACACTTGGCCTCGAGGAGCTATATTCAAATAGGTGTTGAATGCCTAAGGAATGTTATCTTTGACTGATTCTTAGGGCTACTAGTCAACATGAAACAACAGTTGACGGAATGCAAGACAGGAAGAAAGAAGAACTTCAGCTATGGAAGTATATTATGCTCTTTCTTCTTCGAGAGAGTCCTTGCTCTGAGTCCGGCGATGGATCTACCAACGTTAAACCCTCGTGAGCCATTGATGATTTGTTGGGGTGATGTCTTTTTGCGTCAAGGTGTAGGTGAAACAAGCTTATCATACTCTGATGATGACTATCTAGGGTGGTGGAGCCGCCACGTACCGACACTCAATCAATTTCCATATGCAGGGATGGATTTCCAAGGAGATCCAGAGCTCATGCTGCCTCCAGGGGCAGCCTGGGGCGAGATAGGTACCACATTTTTTTTGTTTTTATAAAAAATTTATGTGTTTTTATATATGATTTTTGTGATGAGTAAGAGTAACTGAAAAAATGTAATGTATGCAGCTGTGGGGCCAACCAGACCTGCTGGACATCTGAGGACATATGTACGACCAATCGTTCCAGGTGGTGCGTGTTAAATTTTCTGAATTTACTTCAATCTGATCTAGGATCTTAACTGAGAGAACAACATGTACAGCATATCTACAGCATATCAATAATGGAGACAATAATGCAAGCACACAAGAGACACAAAGATTTACTTGGGGAAAACCATAAAGGTGAAAAACCCCAATAACTTCCTCAGAGATAGATAGAGCAATGATACAACCAACCAAGAGAGATATCCATAACCTAGCAGCAGATCCTCCTCCTCCATAAGTGCGCCACTCCTCCTTGAGTGCATGTGTGAGAAGTGAGTGAGTAAATAGAGTGCCTCCCGCACTCTATTTATACTTGACTTGACTTGCCTTTTTACCTAACTCATGTAGGCTCGAACTTAACCACATAATATAATGCTGACTGGGCCGACCCCCAATAGGGTGGTCTAATAACCCTTTGACCCACATGGCCGACCCCCAATAGGGTGGTCTAATAACCCTTTGACCCACATGACTTATACAGGGCCGACCCCAAACAAGGTGGTCTAATAACCCATCAAGTATAAGTTACGACACTTCCGTATAGAGGAATAATAACATCTCTATAGGAATACAATATACATATATGTGAAATACATTCCGAAGTTACATATACATCAACACTCCCTCTTAACTAGGAAGGTATTTCTCAGCACAGTTCTTCTAGCACAAGTCATCTTCTCTGGATCATCGTCACTGGATAATCGTCATCGAGTCATCATCATCGTCACTGCTGCTGCTATCTCAATCAATCTCTGAATCTACTCGTCATAGGAAGTTCTACAGAGCCAGTCCTTTTTCATACTGGATGTAGGCCCACCACCTGCAGGTCTTCATCATCACTGGCCATACTGTGGAATCCTCAGGACTTATTACGTGCGTCACAAAACCTGGCTGCAGCATCCCAGGCTATTACGAGCACACAGCTCTACCTGTAGGATCTCCCAGGAGCACATTACATGTGACCCATCACAAAACCTGGCTGAAGCATCCCAGGCTGTTACGAGCACGTGGCTCTACCTGTCGGATCTCCAAGGAGCACATTACATGTGATCTCACCACAAAACCTGGCTGAAGCATCCCAGGCTGTTACGAGCACACAGCTCTACCTGTCGGATCTCCCAGGAGCACATTACATGTGGTCCACCACAAAACCTGGCTGAAGCATCTGAGGCCTTTTTCATCCTGTCTAGATCTCCCAGGAGCAAATTACATGTGGTCATGGCAAAACTTGGCTGAAGCATCTGAGGCCTTTTTCATCCTGTCCAGATCTCCCAGGAGCAAATTACATGCCATAGGACAAAACCTCGCAAGAGCATCTACCAGATATCCCAGGGCACCGAATTACATGCCATAGGCAAAACCTCGAAAGACTATCTGCAGATCTCCCAGGGCACAAATTACATGTCCTTCCAAGAAAAACTTCGCAAGAGCATTTGCCAGATGTCCCAGGGCACCGAATTACATGCCATAGGCAAAACCTCGAAAGACCATCTGCAAATCTCCCAGGGCACAAATTACATGCTTTCCTGCACAACCTGATCCACGGCCACAAAGTATCATCTGATACTCATCAAACATCATCCTGATGTACACATGATCATCCTGATCATCATCACTGCAACATCCTGCTGCATGTCATCTGGAGAAGCTCGTCATCCAAAATCATCCTGATCATACAATGCATCCATCTGATGCACACATAGATACATGATCCACACAATGTATCCATCAATCATACATGATCTACCTGATCATACAAAGATACATGATCCACACAATGTACCCATCAACATACATGATCTACCTGATCATACAAGGATACATGATCCACACAATGTACCCATCAACATACATGATCTACCTGATCATACAAGGATACATGATCCACACAATGTATCCATGATCTACCTGATCATACAAGGATACATGATCCACACAATGTATCCATCAGCATACATGATCTACCTGATCATACAAAGATACATGATCCACACAATGTATCCATCAGCATTCAACATGATGCGTACATACATAAATGATCCAACTGATCATATCCAGCATCCAACATGATGCATACATACATAAATGATCCAACTGATCATATCCAGCATCCAACATGATGCATATACAAAATACATACTCATGATCCAACCGATCATATCCAACATCCAACAGGAGATCAAATAACTCAGACAGTAGCTTCCGTAGCCATACTGCCTCACAACTAGCTGAACAGGATGCAACATACTCAACCTTAGCTATACTCAATGCTACGCAGGACTGCTTCCTGCTAAACCAAGAGATCACACCTGATCCCATACTGAAGCAACACCCAGATGTGCTCTTCCTGTCTGCAGCACTGCCAGCCCAATCTGAATCAACATAACCCTGCAGGTTAAACTTTTGATTCACCTCATACTTGAGCCCATAATCCACTGTACCCTTCAGGTACCTCAGAACATGCTTTACAGCAACCGGGTGAACACTCCTCGGATCCATCAGGAACTGGCTCAATGTGTTCACAGCAAATCAAATGTCTGGTCTCGTGTTCGTCAGGTACATCAAGGACCCAATCATCTGGCGATACATAGAGACATCAACCAGCTCAGATGAAGCATCACATAGAAGCTTCAGATTCGATGCCATAGGTGTGGCCATGGCCTTGCAATCCATCATCCCGAACCTCTTTGGGATCTCTACTGCATGCTTCCCTTGTTCAAGGAAGATTCTATCTGCGCTCTGCCACACCTTCATGCCAAAAACAAATAGTGCATCATCCCCAAGTTCTTCATCTCGAACTCGGTAGTAAGCTTCCGCTGCATGTCGGCAATCAATCTATCTTCACCATACCAAGTTCTGCACATATATGATTTTCTATCATGTGTCTCAGAACCAAGTGGCTTCTCTACATACACTTCTTCTTCAACTACACCATTCAAGGAAGCTGTCTTGAATCCATCTGGTGTATCTTCTATTTCATCACTTTTATATTTCTCAATGCTGCCATCTGCAACATGCTTGATCTGATAGTTCCATTTGGAATTCATAGCAAACTTCCCTTCATGTCTTTGGGATTACATCCCAAACATCATTCTTCATGATCGACGGATCATGGCATTTCATTTCTTCATCCCAGATCCTGGGAACTTCAATATCTTCAATATCTTCAATAGATATCTTTGTTGCTGGAACAAATGTTGTAGTTCTTCTTTTGTAGGAGATGGCATATGATCTTTCCTACACAACAAGTTAAATTGCATGATTAGAAAACATCTCATAGTTTTCAGAACAAATTCTTACACATAAAGAAATATGCCATACAGTCATGCAATTATCTTAGCCAATGCTTCAATACAACATTTATCCATATCCCGTAACTTTCTAGATGCCTTCCAATCTCTACCAGAACATTGTTAAGAGTGTGCACAACTCCCAACATGTCAGCAAAGAGGTTTCATTCTAGATAAGTAGCAATGGAATGTTGTACAGTGCCATAGGCTACTTACCCATGCATATTAGTAATATACTGTTCATTAATGTAATTATTCTAATATGCACAATACATATCCTAAGTCTAAGACCATGAGCATATACATCATTGAACAATTTTATTTAAACAAACAAATATGTAAGAAATGATAATTAAAATACTTATCTTTGTTTGTTCGTTGGGTGGACTCCCTCTGAGTCTTTGCTTCCTTGCAGGAGCTGCTGGAGTCCTAATCTGAAGTAGCTTCTTCTACAACTTTCTATTGTGGAATGTAGAGAGATGGACAACTCCCTCTGAATATCTGCATCCTTGCATAAACCACTAGAGTGTACTCCCTCTTGATCTTTGCTTCCTGGATTACCTGTTCTTGAACTCATATTCATCCTTGGTCCCTATGCATGCTTATTAGTATCATGAATGTGTTATCCTTGTGATCTCATATAAAATCATACATTCATTAGTATACTATTAAAACAAAATAATCTCAAGCATGTATAGTCATGATCATTTCAAACAGAAATAATAAGCATTAGCATTCAAGGTTTATGTAGGATTCTTATGGTTAGTCAAATCATAACATGTCTAAACCTGTAATTACTCAAACCTATGACTCTTCAGGTTAGTTGAATCATCAATCAAGATAAGAGATATAATATGCATAAAACCATGATTATTCAAACCTATGACTCTTCAGGAATAATCATTATCAACAATAGTATAAGATCCTAACACAAGGTAGGATTCTAGCTTGATATAGGAAAAACATACCTAGATTAGCATGCTAGCTATTTATGTCTAACATACCCGTATAATGTCTTTTGTTTCTCTTCAGTGACTTGTGCTAGTAACCTGCATGTCTCATAAGTTAACCATTGTATAAACAAGTTATACATACCTCGTAAATGGATCTTGTATGAGATCCATGACGAGATCCATGACAATGGATGAATATTTGTCCTCATGTTATCATGATCATATGTTCTTGGACCAGAACATGATTTGTCTTTCTTGGTGTACCTTTCATGTTAGTAGACAACATAAACCTCATACAACACCATAATGCATTAGTACAATCATAAGTGTCAACACCCTAACCAATGAATATCTTCTATCATGCATTCATAATTTTGTTAAGGTGATACGACAAATCTAAAATCAAAATTGTACTAACCGTAATAACATGAAGACAAACATACCATAAAATTAATCATGGACAAATATCGAAACATACCTCAATGAGTCATACCTGTCGAGATCGCTTGTAATCTTCTTATGTAAGGCCTTAGCCTCATCTCCCTCTGAAACAAGAACTTCTTCACTCATGCAGATGATCAATCCATCTTCTTCTAGGATTAACCCAATCCACTTGATTTGCAAGAACTGGACCTTGAGCTGGATATGGGTTTGTCAGAGAAACCCCAAAAATTCAAACTTTGAATTTCAAACTTCTGACAGGATAGAAATATGTGCCTTGATGAGCTGATCAAGTTGGTATATTCAGAATTTGAAAACTGCAAAGTTTCACTCCTCAATTTTGCTTTTGAAACTTCTGGATTCACTAGACGTGACCCTGAACTGGGGTTTGATGAATCCCACTCTTCTGCCCAATCAAAATGTTTGATCCAAAGCTCTAATCTTCTATTTTTCTGAGGAGCTTCCAGCCGTGGTCACAGATTTCAAAAATTCCCATTTTTACAGAAGCCCTAATTTTCCACTTTTCTGATCAAAGTCCCGAACTAGGGTCTAATCAAGCCCGGCATTCTGCCCAACGAAAAATTATGATCTTGGTCTCTAAATTTCTATTTTGATGAGTAGCATCCAGCCGTGGTCTCCGATTACAAAAATTCCAACTTTCTCCAAAGCCCTAAATTCTGGAAGCCATGAATGAAGGTACCAAAAAATAATTCTGTTTTGACAGAAATATGTACCTGATTGTTTCTAGTGTAACTCCAAAATTTTTGATCCACAGGGTCTGAAAAAGTTTTCTGAGATAGTCTGACCTGTTATCTTTCCATCCTGACAGGTCTTACCTCAATTGGATTCTCTGAGAGAGAGTTATGCCAAATGTCGCAACGTGACCTGTTTTGGGATAAAACAAGAGAGCGAACTTGTACGGCGTGCCACGTGTCACTGTTTTAACTTCGGCCTCTGAAAAAGTTTTCTGAGATAGCTCGGCCTATTACCTTTCCATCCTAATAGGTCTGACCTCAATTGGACTCTCTGAGAGAGAGTTATGCCAAATGTCGCAACGTGACCGTTTTATGGGATAATACAGGAGAGAAAACTTGTATGGCGTGCCACGTGTCACTGGTTCAACTTCGGCCTCTGAAAAAGTTTTCTGAGATAGTACAGACTGTGTAATACCTGTCACTTTTTACGAAATTTCATTTGGAGCTTCCTAGCCCAAGATATGACCTTTTTCCCAAGGTCACCTGATTTTGACTCAGATCTGGAAGAGGAAGAAACCCTATATTGTACAGATCATAAATCACAAATTACAACGAATTAGAGGTTGTCCTTTGGACACAAGGTACCTGGATATCTTAGCTTCGTCCTGTAACAATTTCAGATCCGAAAACTTCTCCAAAACGGATTTATAGCGAAAGTGCTACGATGACTGGTTTTTGCTATATCAAGCCCTAGCATCGTAAGTGCAACAAGTGTCATACATGCCATATCATGCCTTCTTTCAGGCTAGCTCTGATACCATGTTAAATTTTCTGAATTTACTTCAATATGATCTAGGATCTTAACTGAGAGAACAACATGTACAGCATATCTACAACATATCAATCATGGAGACAATAATGCAAGCACACAAGAGACACAAAGATTTACTTGGGGAAAACCATAAAGGTGAAAAACCCCAATAACTTCCTCAGAGATAGATAGAGCAATGATACAACCAACCAAGAGAGATAGCCATAACCTAGCAGCAGATCCTCCTCCTCCATAAGTGCGCCACTCCTCCTTGAGTGCATGTGTGAGAAGTGAGTGAGTAAATAGAGTGCCTCCCGCACTCTATTTATACTTGACTTGACTTGCCTTTTTACCTAACTCATGTAGGCTCGAACTTAACCACATAATATAATGCTGACTGGGCCGACCCCCAATAGGGTGGTCTAATAACCCTTTGACCCACATGGCCGACCCCCAATAGGGTGGTCTAATAACCCTTTGACCCACATGACTTATACAGGGCCGACCCCAAACAAGGTGGTCTAATAACCCATCAAGTATAAGTTACGACACTTACAATATAAATGACGACACTTCCGTATAGAGGAATAATAACATCTCTATAGGAATACAATATACATATATGTGAAATACATTCCGAAGTTACATATACATCAACAGTGCGGATGACATGCTGAGGACTATTGAGGGGAAAATGAGTCAGTTGACTCATGATATCCTTACCTACAGGATAGAGCGCATGCCACTCGAGATGCAACAACATTTTGTAGGGGTGCCCTAGCCTCGATTAGGTTAATTAGGAAAGTATCCAGGCTGTTCATATGTTACAGGGAGGCCATAGCAGAGCTGGATGAGGCTCCTCCTTCTCCATAGGGAGAGTGATGGATATTATTATTTTTTAGGCTATTTATGCCCAATTTTGTATATTTTGACAGTGGATGACTCAAAAATCATATGTATTTTTTGGACCATATATATATACAGTAGTGATTATGTACATGCGTGCTTATGTGTTTTAAATGTTATTGTGTGTGATATAAATGCCAATCAAGTACATAACTTGCAAATGAATCAGCTAATGCATTTAAATTCCTTGAAATGTGTTGATATGTACTGAAATCAAAATGTATTTCAAGCAACCTAACTTGCAAAAAATGATGTAACAAAGAAGGATCTTGAACCCTGTACTCACCCAAAAATTCAAGTACTACTAACTGAGAATCAATTTGTACCTCCAAATGTGAAATGCCATGATGAATAAAATCTTGGAGTAACTCGATAATCGAGTTGTACTCAACTACATTATTCATCGTAGGGCCTAAACAAGCACCTCCCGAAGAAACGAGTTGGCCAGAGGATGAGTAAATAACCCAAGCTGCTGAAGCCAACTAACAATTGTGGCGACTAGCACCATCGACGAATCCTATGAAGTACTTGGTTGCCATCTGAAAACACAATCCATAAGACACATAAAGCAATAAATCCAAAAAATGTACAACTATAGTACAAGAAAAAGCACGTGTTCCTAAGCATAATACTTTTTCAGGTAGATCCCATTTCTAGGCTCAGGAAACTTATAACCATCATAATATGTTAGCTCATAAGCTCCCTTATTCAATACTTTAGAAACAATGTAAGGTCCGATCCACATAGATTTAAACTTGCCTGCCCCCAAGGGATCCTTGTCTTGATCGTACATAAAAACAAGGTCTCCTTCTGAGAAAACCCTTGGTTTGACAGACTTATAATACTGATGCTTGACTCGGCTCTTGTGAGATTCATTCGCAGTAAGCGCATATCAAAGTTGTTCATCTAAGTGCTCTAAATGAATCAAACACTCTTCTAAAGCAGAAGTTTCAGGAAGTAGTTGGATATCCAACTTCAAAGATGGAATCTCGCATTCAACTGGTATGACTGCCTCCAACCTGTAAACGAGTTGAAAAGGTGAAAAACCTGTAGCATTCTTAACGTTGGATCGATATGCCTAAAGATATCGATTCAACATGATGTGCCAGTTTGATATATTGGCATTAACGGTCCGTTGAAGAATAGTCTTCAAAGTTTTGTTGACCGCCTCGACTTGCCCATTCGCCTACGGATAAAATGAAGACGAGTGTTCTTGTCGAAAACCTAGCATGGTGTATAACTCAGTCATCATTTAGTTCTGGAAATGTCTACCGTGGCCAGTGACAATCTCCTTAGGTATACCAAACCTAGCAATGATCTGGTTGAACATGAAGTAAGCTGCAGTTTCCCCATCTTCCTTCACAGTAGGAATTTCCTCGGCCCACTTCGTAAAGCAGTCGACAACAACGATGATATGGTGATGTCCTTCAGCCGAACTAGATTACAAGTCATGAATTCAATCCCCCACTTGGTGAAGGGGCCTAATGTGATGACAGGGTGAAGATGAGCTGGGTGTGCTTGAATTTTTTGGTGAAAAACTGGCATGACTGACAGTGTTTCACGGCTTCCACGCAAAACCAGAACTATACCAATCGTGGAAATAGACGCCGCTAGATATAGAAGGAAGTCCTTAGTATAATCTAGCGGGCTCAACAAAGGGGCTGATAGTAATGCTTTTTTCAAAGCATCAAACGAATTTTGTGTAGCCTCATCCAATAAAAAATGGGTGTCTTGCTTGAGCATTTGCATGAATCATTTGGTGATATTGGTATAATTCATGATAAACCGTCGTAGAAAATTAGACATGCCTTGCAGGATTTGAATTTTTCTAATGGTGCGAGGAGGAGTCAATTTCACAATAGCCTCAACTTTTAAGGGGTCGACCATAATGCCATGACTTGACACAATGAAACCTAGTAAATGTCCAGACTCGATGCAAAATAAACACTTATTAGGATTTAAATGGATCTTGTAATATGTGCATCATTCAAATACGAGTTGTAAATGATTAGGATGATCTCATCTCTTCCGAGATCGTGCAAGGAGATCTTCCAGATAGGGTTCGACTATGTGTTTGATATTATGGAAAGCAAAGTTCATGGCTCGCTGGAAAGTAGCTCGAACATTTTTCAATCCAAATGGAATATTCCGATAGGAAAAGGTTCCTCAGGGACAAATAAAAGCCATCTTATGTTGGTCTTCGGGTTTGATTTGTATCTGATTGTATCCTAAAAAAAATCCATGAAAGAGAAAATTTCATGGCCTGCACACGCATCAATGATCTAATCTATGAATGGTGTGGGATAATGATCCTTTGGACAGGCTTTATTAAGGTCCCTAAATTCGGTACACACACGTATGGTCCCTTGATTTTTATCAACAGGAACCAGGTTAGAGACCCATTCCATCATGTCGATCCGATAGATGAAACCAACCTTAAGGATTTTTTCGACTTCAACCTTGATGGTCGCAGATTTCCTAGGATTGACTGGACGAAGTTTCTATCATACAGGTTTCACGTTAGGGTAAGTCCTGATAATGTGCTCCACAATGGAGGGGTCCTGATGGTTGGCAGTTACTTGAGCATTGATGACTCCACTAATGATGATGAAGACTTCCAGTTGTGCTTTGATGATACTAGCTATGCTCCGATGACACTCCAGTGATCCTTTGATCACTCCATGAAGGCTAATTCGAATTGCCACCTTAGGCATTCGAATTCCTCATGCATTGTAATATTTATTTGTTCATATTGTGATTAATTAACTATTGTGTGTGAAGTATTATTGCTTCTATCCGAGTTCTACTGTACCATATTTTTCTGTTGCTCATTATACTGTATTGACCACTCTTCTTCTATTTTCTTGCTTAATCATAATCATTCTCTTGTGAGGTATACATCATCTCTTAGGGCTGCTGTGAGGATTTTCACATGGTATCAGAGCATGTTGAGAGTATTGTTTGTCTCCATTCCTGAGAGTTTTTTGCAGGTTATTATCAAGATTTTGAGTGCAGTGGTTGCAGCAGTTTCTGCATTTTTGCAGCTGTAGCAATTGCAGATATTCTCTATTGCTTTTGCAGGTCTTCTATAGCTTCAATGTATCCAAAAGAAATCCCTCCTCTTTCTCCATTCAACTATGATATTCTTTCTCTATTCAACTATGATGAATGGAAACCGAATATGATAGCACATTTGAAGAGAAATGGTCTCTTTGATTATTGTTTTGAAAGAGAGTTCGAATCCTCTGAAGAGAATATTGACTGGTTGAATGATGGTGACAGAGCTTGTGCAGCCATATTGTATGCTATGCCTCTATACATGACACACCAATTCGTTGATATTGAAACTCCAAAAGAGCTATGGGCTCACCTGGATGTAATTTTTGGTAGACATAATGAAGGAATTGGTCCAAACCCTTCCGAGAGCAATCAAAGTGATGCATTCGCTCCCCTTGATGGTCTCTGAGATCATGAACCAGTATCATCTCATATTAAAGTTGTTGACAAAGAACTTGCAAATTCTCCAATCATGCTCCAACTTTCTTCTCTTTCTGTGCCAGCTCACACTCTAGATATTGCAGAAGGTCCTAAATCCTCTCTTGCAACAGAGTCTGTTGGTTTGCATCATGATCACATGATTATTTCGGAGGAAAAATCAGCTATTGAAGGTAATGCATTCGCTCTCCTCAAGCAATCACCTCTTATTTACTACTATATGATCATTATTCCATGCTTTCAGAAGGTTATTGAAGAATATGGCCATTGCCATTCGCTTGGGATAATTTCTCATGCACATCATGGTTTTGATCTCACCCCTGTTGGTTCAAAGGAGATCTCAAGAAACCATGGCCATTCGCTTCGGATAATTTCTCATGCATCTACTGGTTTTGATATCAGCTCTCATGGTTCAAAGGAGATCTCAAGAAACCATGATTCAAGTCTTGTATCTAATTTGGATTCTAAGCAATTACTACTTGGGATAATTTCTCATACATATGATAGTTTTGATCTCACCCCTGCTGGTTCAAAGGAGATCTCAAGAAACTATTCTTCAAGTCTTAAATCTGATTTGGATTTCAAGCAATTATTATTTGATGGTTCTTTTTGGCATAATCTCACCCATGATGGTTCAAAGGAGAAGACAAAAGACTATCTGCATATTCATGATTTTGATCCTACCTCAGCTGATTCGAATCACAGGTTCAAAGATCATCCTCATACCTTTGGATTTGTTCTCATCACATTCGATCTGAAGAGCAAGTACAAGCACATGTTTTTTTAGCATGATCCACTTCTTCCCAAGAAGAAGATACCTCCAGACATATGACCAAGCATCACACATGCTTGAGTTTGGAGCATTTATTTTTGTGTGTGCCTTATAGTCTGTTTTTTGAGGAGGGGGTATGTTTCCCATGAAATTTTCCCACTTCCTTGGTTTATTGACTGTTATTATTCATTGTATTGGGTGACCTTTGGTCTTAGTTACCAGGGCCCAGGATGGATTAAGGGGGGGTGTTAGGATATTCCTATACTCCATCCTAGTCCCACCAGTATTTTGATCATTTACATTTTCAGTCATGCATGCACTTTTAGGGTTTGCATGCATCCCAGTCATCAGTCCAGCACCTAGCCCTCAGTTAGCCAGCCCCTAGGATCTTCTCACTATTCAGTTTTATCCCTACAGTTGCTTAATGCACCCTTCTTCCTTGATTTTAGGAAACAACTCGCCCATCTATACCTACCAGTCCAGTTGTCTTCAGTTTATACTCAATTACACTCAATTACACTTAGTTACACTCAGTTACAGTCAGTTACACCTACCAAACTCAGTTTGACTGATGGTTGACAGTTACTTGAGCATTGATGACTCCACTAATGATGATGAATACTTCTAGTTGTGCTCCGATGATACTAGTTGTGCTCCGATGACACTCCAGTGATCCTTTGATCACTCCATGAAGGCTAATTCGAATTTCCACCTTAGGCATTCGAATTCCTCATGCATTGTACTATTTATTTGTCCATATTGTGATTAATTAACTAGTGTGTGTGAAGTATTATTTCTTCTATATGAGTTCTACTGTACCATATTATTATGTTGCTCATTATACTGTATTGACCACTCTTCTTCTATTCTCTTGCTTAATCATAATCATTCTCTTGTGAGGTATACATCACCTCTTTGATCTGCTGTGAGGATTTTCATAGAAACATGAGTACTCAGAAGACAGACGAGGGGATAGCTTGCATAGCATGCGTCTAGCTTCTTCCCAACAATAGATTGTAGTCGAGAGTAACATCTACAAC
The DNA here is from genome assembly GCA_027924585.1 of Larix kaempferi. Taxonomy (NCBI): domain Eukaryota; kingdom Viridiplantae; phylum Streptophyta; class Pinopsida; order Pinales; family Pinaceae; genus Larix; species Larix kaempferi. Next base: position 2,777,467 of record BSBM01000565.1, read on the forward strand.
TTCTACCTCTATGGACACTACTTTACCGGAAATTTGAATCTCGAATGCTGGTAAGACTCTATGCGGATGGCAATATTTTCCTTCAAACGTGGTAAGTAGTGTAATCGATGGGGCTAACTCAGGAGAGCCCGGGGCTTTCCAATAGGATATGGACATTATGCATGTCGACCCGCCTTCATCTACAACCATTCGTCCAATGGTATTTGAACCATGGAATACTTCGATCTGGAAGGCTACGTGATAGGGAAACCAGGGTTTGATATTGGACATATCAAATTTAGCAAGCATACTTGATGAGTCCATACTATCTATTTCCGCTAGAAGTGCATTCTGTTGTGAAGGGCAACTTTGCAAGACTTCTAGTGCACACATAGCACATGGTGTTTGGGATAGGTACTCCACAACAGAGTAGTTCAGAGCAACCCGCTCATTAGGGTTGTGCATAGCCCATTTGTAGAAACCCTCTGCTATCTTCGGCAAAGGCTCTATTGGACTCTCGATGTGGAGAGGAACAAATGAATCAGGAATCTCTTTATATTTATGCTCCATTTCTGGGTTATAATTCCTGGCTCTAGTTTGCAAAAGAGGGTGTGAGTTAACCATGTTGATATACGACTGATCAACTAATGCAGCATGATGAGTGCCCCCGATATTAGAGTTGCCAGAAGCTGGGCCTTGTCCTTTGGGAAAAGTATCCTTCAGGACAACCAATTTATTTTCTTTCAATATCTTCTGGGATTCTTTGATGAGAGGGAATTTGTGAGTGAGGTGTTCGTCCTTACAAAGTTTGCAAGGAAACTTGACCTTCTTTTTGTCTCTTTTGCCCTCCTCGGAATTTTCAGTGTTTTTGGGTCTCTGTTGGTTTCCCTCCCCTTTCTTACCATTTTTCTTGGGTTGCCGAGGACCCTTTTGATTCGTCTTCACATTTTGTATAGATTCTTCTTGTGAAGGGCAGGATGCAATCATAGTTGCTTCTTCCGCAGACTACTTCATTGAAAGTGCATGCACTTGTTTCGTTATTATATGGGATGCGATTATCACATAAATGTTAATTTTTAATTTAACTTAGATTTGGTTACTAATTCCTGAGGGTATTCTATGTTGTAGGGAGTGAAGAAGTTGTTTCCAAGAGGCACTGAGCTTTGTGCCATCATCCCTATTAAGGCAATTTTGGCGTAAGTTGAATTCAATTTTCTCCCTAACTTTTTGTTTTATTAGGTTGTCTTCCCTAGCTAAGACTTTGGTGTTTTCCAACACTTATGTCTTTTATGTCTCAGGTCAGCACTCTGCTCTTTAAATCTTGTTTCCATGGAACGCCTAGTTTCCCCAATGTAAAGTTGCTCGCAAGAAAAAGGGATGGAGTAAACACCCTTGTATGTCCTTGGATCAATTGGGTCTTTTAAGGAGTCAACCATGTTTCTGATAGTGTTGGGAGGGGTGAAGAAGACTTGGATATCATTTCTTTTTAGGGTTTTATCCAATTTGTCCATGGTGCCTTTTATGTAAGGGGGGAATATTTTCTTGTTGCAGACATCTTCATTATTATCCTTAGGTCTTTTCTTAGGTTTTTTGGCAGATGCAACAATCTTCCTGAATTTTTTGTCGTTATATCCATTCTCCTCAAACACACCTTCCAAATGATCAATTTAATCTTTAATGTGTTCTTCGTCTAAGATTCTAAGTGCTCTTGTTACCAGGGTATTGATCACACCAGTTGTTAACACCCAAAAAGTGCTCACTAGCTCATTTCCTTATTCACATGACCCATTTGTCCACTTTTCCACCATTTGAGCCTCTAAAACCATCAAAAGGTCACCAAAAAGACCACAATACACCTTTTTTCCCTCAAAATATATATTTTTCCTCAAAAAGGGTCCAAAATTCCCAAAAAATATTAAAAGGGGATAAAAATATAAAAAATACTCAAAAAAGGAAAAAGAGGGAAAAAGAGACCTAAACCATGTTGGTTAATACCATTGGTTTCCTTAAAACCATAATGGTATTCCCCATCACCAAAAACTATAAAAAGGTGATAGGGGCTCCTCACCTTACATCCACATTTCATCCTATCCTTATGCTGCCAAATTCCCTTTGAGAGCCAGTACCTCCCATTTCGAGTTTGAAGATCCTCATTGAAGCTTTGGAGAAGAAGAGACCATTGGACATTGGAGCTTCTCAACCTTGGAGCTGCTCAACACCCACCATCCTCGCCATTTGAGGTAATACAAAATCAAATATTTTTCAAATTATTATTTTTCCATAGATCTTCTTGCTTAAGTTTTGAAATCTAGTTTTTTATTTATTTGCACATGCTTATGTTAGATCAGATTATATTAGTTTATTCATAGTTGTTTTTGTTTTATATTGAAACTGCTATTACAAGTTAATAGGTGCATCTTTAGCACATGCTTGGTTGAAAAACCAAGCAACAGTTTTTGGCGACTCCACTAGTATTTGAATTTTTCAATCTTAAACTTTAGCTTTAGATATTCGTTTTTTACTAGTTTTTACCATTCCAATTTGCAGATCTGCCATACTAGACAATATATTCATTGCTACCCTAGATTTTAGCCCTCTCTGTAAACTTTAACAGCCCGAAATTTCACTTTTCAGTTTCGTTTCCGGCAACCATTTTTCCATTTTCGCATCGCGACTTTCGGCCCGACAGCTGCGCGGGTCATCGTGGCCTCGCAGCATTTTCCACGATGCACATCGCGGCCTTTTTCCACGCTGCACATCGCGGCCTTTTCCCGCACTACACATCGCGACTTCGCGGCCTTTTCCCGCGCTGCACATCGCGGCTTCGCAGCTTTTTCCCGCGCTGCACATCGCGGTTGTGCGCCTTAAACCCGCAATGCACATAGTGGCTTTTACCCATAAACCCGTGATACTGTTGTTTTTCACCCGACCCAATTTTTAGATAAAATTTCTGCTGTGTTTTTTCCCATTTAGCCTATTTTCGTCCAACATTATTTTTTCTGCAATTTTTTCCAGCATTCTGTTTTAATTATTGCAGCAATAGTAAATCATTTTCTATTACATATGTTCTATTAAAATCTTATTAAAAATTTTAAACAAGCGAAAGAAAGGTTTTTTAGCACTTTGTTTAGATCATAGATTTCACTTCTTTGCAAATATCGAACCATCTTTTTGATTTGCTCAATAGTTTTTCCCAAGCAAGCGCTTAGAAATCCATTTATTTCTTGCAAATTTCATGATATTTTCTTTTCTCTAAAAAATTATTTCAAAAGTCCATAGTTTTTGAATTATTTTTTGTTAAAGCATTTACATTTGAGAAAAAAGCCTTTTATTTTTTGCAAATTGAAATCGTCTTGTTTTTAATTTGTAATCAATCCCCCAAGTGAGGAAAATTATTTTTCAATTAAATAATCACACTTGCACCCAATCTGCCACATTTTTAATTAACTAAGCCTTAAATTCTACCTAAACTCAACAAACACTTTAACCCCACTTGGGGAACACTTAAAGGATCTTGTAGCTAGGTAGGATTGAGAGGATAGGTGTTCCAATAACACCCCTCAATTATTTACATCTGAGACATAGTGGTTGACATTTAGGGTACCAAAAATCCCTTATTATTTGTTGACATGGTTATACACCAATTTATCGGGAAGGCCTCTCCCTTAGGAGGGTTGAAGTAGCCAGACTGGTTCCAGAAGCCTAAGTGGAATACCGCTATCCATTCAGTAACCGAAGGATACCTTTCGTAGTTCTCGTTGTACCACCCTTATGGGATTACAACGGCGATAGAACCAAACTACAGATTCACCCAACCGAACGTGTCATCAATCGGGTATCTTAGTGGCCAAACTTCTAGGATTGTCTACCCGATGTCCCTCCCGGTAGGGGGATATCTAGCCTTTTGATTCCACTACTCATATTGCCTGACTTGGATTTCATCACCTTGCAGAGGATATGTTTCGTTGAGTCATACTACCACTTTTAGTTAGGCGTTTGCATGCTCTGCCACCCCCCTTGGTCTAGTGAGCACCACTTTTTTCTAGGAGCCGCTTGATTTTTTGGTATTCTGACCGCTTTTCTTGACTACTCCACTTACTATAGCATAGTTTTTATATTGAGTGTTTTGAGGTTGGTTGTTGGCCTGAGAGCCATTATTTTTTCACACTCCCCTCCTACACACATCATTGCATTAGGGTCTTGAGTTTTTTTATCTCACCACCATCCATTGGCATTTCTAGACATCTCTCACCATTGAGAACTTAAGACGATCCCGGCGTTTTCAGGGTGAACCCCCTCAGTTCGGTACACTTGACTCTACACGTCATAGACGTAGAGCGTTATCCCTTGACTCCACGCATCATCGGCATAGAACCTAGTCATCTGATTCTGATGCACCTCATTTCACATCTGATTCTAAGGCTGAATCCGAACACCCTACTGAGGCATCCCCAACCAACACCATGGCTGGATCACCATATGACCTCCTTTTCACCAGTACTGTTGGGGCTATATCAACAACCCCCGCTACTACCATGACAACCATGGTAGCCACAACCCCCTTAGGCATGCCTAATATGGGGGCCACATCCTCTTTAGGCATGCCCAACAAAGGACCAACACCTATATTAGGTATTCCCAACATGGGGGTCACCCCCTCCCTCATCGCCACTACCCAGATCCTAGTGATTACTGGAACCATTCCTAACCCATATGCAACCCATGTTGCACTTGGGAGCGCAGGCCCCTCCCACACCACATCAACTGGAAGACACATCCCTTTCACACCTAGCATACCCTTAGGGGGAACTGGACCAATCCATAATGTTACCATTAGCAATTATGCCCCAGTGACCATGCCACACCCATCTGCCAGTCTGCCATACACGGCTAGTCTAAAATTACCAGACCTAGCAAGGTTAACCAATGACCCTATTAGACATGACCCTGCGTTGCCCCCCATGCCCACAAAACTCCCCTCAAACATCCCCAAGTTTGAAGGAAAATCTGGGGAAGACCCCCAAAACCACATCATGTCATTTCACCTATGGTGTTCCTCAAACTCCATAGTAAATGATTCTATTCGACTCAGACTTTTACAAAGAACTTTCATTGGCTCTGCAGCCACATGGGACACACCCCACTTTTACATCCCTTGCCTCAACGTTCCTTCAGTTCTTTCAACTACCTGTACGCTATGATGCAGGAGTGGAAATACTTTTGGCTTGTAGACAGAACACCGCTACACACGTCACTGATCATATCCATGAGTGGCGTAAGCGTCGTAGCCTCTACAAGATAAAGCTTGACGACCTTATCTTTTTGGATTGGTTCCTCAAATCACTCCTCCCCCTCATAGCCAAAGATGTAGCTTCTAAATGACCCCAATCGGAAGAAGAAGCCATCTTAAAAGCCCAGCAATTCGACCTCATATATGCCCAGTCAGGATATCTATACACCATTTTACCTGACACCTCGCGTGGCGATCCATCCCTCCATGCCACGCCGGGGGCATCCCATGCCACTGACGGTATTATCGTCCAGGTTATGGTGCAAAAACAACCTTTTACCATGATGAGTACAAACAATGCCCCAGACACTTCTAGGGCTACATCTCATTCTGGAGCTACAACTTCGTATGCTCCAATAATACAAACCCACCACACTCATGGACCATCATGTCCACCACAGTGTTATGGGAAACCACCATCAGCTTATGCACCATCTCCATATTATAACCAGCAGGCCCATCAAACTCTGATTCAACCACAATCCCAAGTAGCTTATTATCCTCAACAGGCAGCACCACAAGCTCCAACACTTCCAGCAGCTCAAGGTTACCCACAACCGCAATAAGCAACAGGTCCACCTCATAACCCTCCTGCTTACTACCCACCACAACCTGCTCCAGAGACTCGATGACCTCAAAACCCACCTATGCCCAAGGGCATGTGTATGCACAACAAAACCAACCTCAAAACCAGAACAACCAGCGTAACCAAGGAGGTCAACAAAACCGCGGAAGAGGACGTAACCGCGGAAACAACCAACAACACAACCAAGGTGGACCACCACCTAATCCCCCAAATAATAATAACGTGGCTCCCCCCAACCAAAACCCTGACCGTCCACCAAAACAAGCAAAAAATAGTAACTTGAGAACAAACCATCCATGTTCAATATGTGGAGTCTACGGCCATTACACACATAATTGCCCACATTTAGATCGAGCACGTCAACTCTGGACCGACGACGCCCAACGACAGGGACATACTGTTCATCCAGCACCTCCTCCTCAACCACAACCCATGATATTGCAAAATCCCCTACCAAACCAAGGCATGGTAAACACTCGTCCAAATGATCCCCCTCAAGGATCCACTGCAAGACAACAACAAATCACCTATGAGGCAGCCGATTACCAGCATACAGAGTCCAATACTCACCATTTGCTAATGATGTCAATCTTCAAACCCGTCGAAATCAATATGGCTCTGCCCCTGAGGCCACACCTACCGAACCATCTTCGAGTACTCTCCCAACTGATCAACCACTTCGCGTACCCAGTATGCCCATGGACGAGGGTCCAAAAGCACCTCATTTCCCTTTGAGACGAATTAACAATAACCCTAATGCTTGTGCAACTTCCAACTATAACATTGTAGAGGATTTAGCTCACTCCCCCGCCGCTATGTCTGCCCTAGAAATCCTAAAAAATTGTCCTGCACAGAGAAAAATTTGTTATCTGCCATCGGTGCCATAGACCCTAATGACTCCAACATGGTGGCTTTCGACTTAGACCAAGTCAAACCCCGTCTGCCATCATCTCTAGCTTTTCAAGTTTATGTTCCATTCGCAACCTCGTCATTCATCGATGCATAATCAATGAAGGTGCCTCCACCTGCGTTATGTCGACTTTCGTATGGCAGAAACTTGGATCCCCAATGCTACAACCGTCAACTACCGCATTACGAGCTTACGATGGACGTGCACCTCAACCTCAAGGTTTGTTAGTGAACGTACCCATACAACTTGGGGGCAAATTGGTTCTCGTAGATATAGAAGTCATTAACACCCAACATGATTACAATCTCCTTCTAGGACGAAGCTACATGTATAAAATGAAAGATGTTGCTTCTTCAGTTTTTCGCCTCATGATGTTCCCCCATGAAGGACGCATAGTCAAAATCGACCAGATTACATACTATGATCCCAATGCCCCCGCAGCGCCTGAAAATGTTCTTCCCATGATCGAACAACCCATTCTCAATGCACCAACATCATTCGTCTCATCAGTCGGACCCAGGATATATTTAGATACTCCCATGGCCAGCTCTTTCCCATCAATCCCACCCCCTCTCAAGGTAACTGAAGTATCTGATTTGTGCACCCTATCGCACAACAACCTCAACCACCACCAAAAGCACCCATTGTGCCTAGTCATATCAGAACAACACTGATTCACACAATCCCATTCTTGTTTCCGTTTTCAGGAGTTGTCAGCATGCCAGTAATGGCTACACTCAACCTTCCAGGTTTACCGTTAGCATTACCTGTATGGTACTTACCTTCCCCAACTCCCCCACTGACTCCAACCATTGTTCTACAACCAGTACAACCTATGAATATGTCAAACCATCCACCACCTGGCATACCCAACCCCAAAAATCATCCATCGCCAAGTGTTTCGAACCCCCAAAACCGACAACCTTCAACAGGGGGCACTACATCGACATCTAGTTATGTCCCCCCTCAATCCTGCAACACTGGAGGCAGAGGTCCACAAACCTATAACACTACACCCACAATTCGTACCCCCCCAGTCACTCCCAAATTAGATAAGAATCCCCCAACCCGTGTGCTCCCTAAGTGCTCCTTGTGCGACGATATAGGCCACGCTACCCAACTATGTCCACAACTACTAGCACTTCAAGAACACATGAATATGTTGGATGATGACACCAACGTTCCAGTCATTAAACTAGAACTCCCACCTCAGCCTCGTGATAAATCATTGCGTACAAACCACCCTTGTACAATATGCAGCATCTACGGCCATTATTCACATCACTGCCCTGATATCCCAGATTACAGAGCATCACTATACGAGATGAATAATGTTGACCTAGAGATATCCCCCCCACTTATTGAGGAAATATTGCCTCCAGAATCTTCCCATTCAGAAGAAATCAATACCATTTATATGATTTCAACTACATATCAACCCGAACCAATTAATTTAATGTCACACTACTTCTGTACCGATGAAGAAATCCTAGAAACACTCACTACACCAGAATACCCTTGGGATGATATGCACCATCGATCATACTTCCTCCCCGAGGCGTCTACGTCCACTGCGGTAAACCAACTATCTATTGAATCCAAGGACTTCTTACCAACCAAGGTCGATTGGTTCAAAGATCCAATACCGGCTCCAAAATCCTTCGAAGAAGGTAACATGGCTAAGATTTCACCCATTATAAAAATTGACATCTCCACCACCCCCGAAAAACCTGAGCCTATCTCTTTGGGCGCATCATCCACTGAAAAAGAAACCCAAGATTATAAGAAACTCTTCCAAGAATTTTGAGATGTCTTCGCCTAGTCTTATACCGAGACGCCTGGTCTTGATCCTACCATCGTAGAACACCACATAGACACTTGGCCCAACATATCATCGGTCCGCCAGAAACAACGTCCCATTGACCCATCCAAGCTTCCAGCCATGAAAGCAGAAATTGAGAAGCTTCGAGCAGCAGGTTTCATATACCCTATTGCATACACCACATGGGTTTCAAACCTAGTACTAGTCAATAAGAAAGTCGTCACCATCCGCGTATCTACTGACTTTCGTGACCTCAACCTAGCTTGTCCCAAAGACAACTTCCCCACACCATTTATTGACCAACTAATCGATGAGTGTGCGAGGCATGAGGTACTTTCTTTTATGGACGGTTTCTCCGGATACAACCAAATCAAAATCCGTAAAGAAGATCAATACAAGACCGCTTTTACTACCCCATGGGGCACCTTCGCCTATCGCGTCATGCCTTTTGGTCTCAAGAACGCTAGAGCCACTTTCCAACGAGCCATGACTTATTGTTTCCACGATTTGCATAAGATCATATTAGTTTATCTAGATGACCTCACGGCTCGATCTAAGAAACGATCTGACCACTTAGATGATCTTCAACAAGTCTTCTTGCGTTGTCGAAAATACAACATCCGCTTGAACCCACTTAAGTGTGTCTTTTGCGTTCCAGCAAGTCGCCTACTGGGATTTGTCATCTCAGAAAAAGGGATCACCGTCGACCCCCTAAAATTCCAAGCCATAGTAGACCCACCATCACCTCGTACATTAAGACAACTACAAAGCCTCCAAGGGAAGTCCAACTTCCTTCATCGCTTCGTCCCAAATTACGCCACCACAGTACATGGTTTCCTCCGTTTACTTCACCTTCATACACGTTTTTATTGGGATGACCAAGCAGAAGGGGCTTTCACAGACCTAAAAAAAGCGCTTACAAGTGCCCCCTTGATTTCTCCTCCATATTTCACGAAAGACTTTACCCTATACATTTCGGCATCATATTACGTCGTTTCCGGAGTACTCATACAAGAAGACTCCACTCGTCAAGAACATGTCATTTACTATGTGAGGCAGACCTTGTCAGGCCCACCACTGCGCTACCCACATGAAGAGAAAATGTCCCTCGACATCGTCTTTTCAGTACAAAAGCTGCGACATTACATTCTCCTCAGCCATACCACAGTTGTGGCAAATTCCAACCCAATGGTCTATCTCTTGAATTGCTGCCTTCTACAAGGCCGTGTTGCCAAATGGGTGATAATCTTACAAGAATACGACCTAACTTTTAAAACCCCGAATAGAACAAAATAATTAGCACTCTCTCAACTCATTACGGACTTACCACCATCGTCGTCATCACCAACTATCCATACTGATATAATCGACGAACATTTGTTCATCATCTCGTTTGACGACCCTTGGTATGGCGACATTTTGGTATACCTCCTCACACAAAAATTTCGACCCAACATCGACCGTGACGGACATCGTCGCATCTATCACCATGCCCCCCATTATCTCCTCTTGGGTGATGTCCTCTATCGACGTGGCATCGACACAATCTTACAATGATGCATTTCCCAAGACGAAGCAAAACAAGTCCTTAACGACTGTCATAGCGGTGCCTGCAGCGGTCATTTCTCCGAAATGGCCACTGCCCAAAAGGTAATCCGCGCAGGATACTTTTGGCCATCATTATTCACTAATTGTATCACAGTAGTCAAACACTGCCGAAACTGCCAGCTCTTTGCCCCAAAGGCAAGAACCCCCTGCCCCCCTTCATCCAGTCGTCACTGCTGGACCATTTTGCAAATGGGCCATCGAATTCATGGATTGCAATCCCACATCAGCCAATGGCCACAAACACATTATTGTGGCTGTTGATTACTTTACCAAATGGGCGTAGGCCATGCCTACTAACAATTGCAAAGCCGACACTGCAGCCCGTTTTTTCCTCAACCATGTTATTGCTCGTTTTGGAGTACCAAAACAACTCGTCTCAGACCACAGCTCTCACTTCAAGGACTCCGTTTGGAGAGAATTGTCAATACTCCTTAATTTTGAACATCATTTTTCCTCCGCCTACTACCCCCAAGGGAACAGCCAAGTCGAAGCTGTTAACAAAATTTTGAAGACTATCCTCCAGTGCATTGTCGACAAACATAAATCTAATTGGCATCATATGCTTTTTCCCGCATTATGGGCTTATCGCACATTGACCAAAACCGCCACCGACTTTACCCCATTCAATTTAGTTCATGGCATGGAATCTATCCTCCCCATTGAATGCCAGATACCAACATTACAAATTTCCATAGAAATTCTCCCCGATACGTCTCTAATTCAAGAACGTCTACTTCTTTAAGAGCAGGCTGGCGAAGATCGCCGCTCATCTCTCCAAACAATTGAAGCCGCGAAGAAGAGATCTAAACTCCATTACGACAAACATGTTCACCCACGAGCATTTAGTGAAGGAGACCTAGTCCTTGTTTATGATCAAGCCCACGACAAAACAGGCAAAGGAAAGTTCCAATCTATGTGGCAAGGCCCATATATCATACACACTTTCCTTGAACATGGAGCATACATTTTGACCGATTCAGAAGGCAATCCCATGCACAACCCCCATAATGTGTTGTACCTCAAAAGATTCTACCCATAAAAAACTCCTCAACACCATAGTCCATATTGTACAATTTTTTGATTTTTTTTTCACTGTAAATTTTTGAAACCTTACATTTCAATTCTTTCCTGCATGAACACAGATGGATCCTACCCCACTCTACCACGTCGGTTTTGCCGATGGCACAAGCCGTTGGTCTCCAAATCTCGCTTCAACAGCTTGGGTAATTTATTCCCCTTCACATGAGTTTATCCACCTTGACGGAGTGTGTATAGGTGCTACCACAAACAACCAAGTTGAGTACGATTTCGTGACCGGTCTCCTTGCCACTGCTCTCCAAATGGGCATAAGTCACCTTCATGTTTTCCTGGACTCCCAGCTACTTGTTTCCCGGCTCAAGAACTGTTACCAGGTACATGATCCCTGTCTATTTAGAAAATTCCTGCACACAAAACAAATGATTCGACATTTTGAATTGATCTTTTTTATTCATGTCCCAAGAAATCATAACACTATAGCAGACCAAATGGCTAACAACATTGTATATTGGCACGTCAACCAAAACATGTAGGACATCACGACATGCATCACATAGACATTATAAAATCATAAAAACATTGCATCCACGTGCATAAGATATGCCTCCACGGGCGTACAAAAAATCAAAACATTGCATCCACGTGCATAAGATATGCCTCCACGGGCATACAAAAAATCAAAACATTGCATCCACGTGCATAAAATATGCCTCCACGGGCGTACAAAAATCTAAACATGCCTCCACGGGCAAACAAACAAACTACAATTGCCTCCGCGTGCAACAAAATGTAGTCAAGACAAGATGTGCATCCACATGCATACACGACTATATACCAAAACATATATATATATATATATCATCATGAAAGTCATAATGTCAGGAGTGCCCTGAACACCCAAATATACAAAAAATACACTAGCCATACAAAATGTGTATCAACAATATCATCCCCATATGCTGATCAGCATTTGGGGGCAGGTATAAGATCATCTAATCATCATGATAACCGAGATCCTCCGGCTCCTCCTCCTCTAGTTCCTCTGGATCATACTGATCCCGAGCTCTCCTCTCGGCCATCACCACAGCCACTCTCAGCAAGATCGACCACCACTCACGGGGAGCATCGAAACAATGCTCGATAGTAGGCTGATCCAAATCCCTCCAACCCTCCTCTGGTGCTCCCACTAGAAGCCCCTCTAAAATCTCACATATTCCCTCCAGGGCATCATCTCGAGGACGCACAACCCCTCGAGCACAAGGAGGCGGTGCTGCTATAGGTGGAGGTGCCACCACCATCATCCATCCCCGACGGCCTATATGATCAACTGGTGGCCTCGGCCAATATCTGCACAATCACACAAGTGAACCAAGTCAATATCATATAAATATCTCTAGCTATACTCATAACAAAAACATCTAAACATGATATAACAGAGAACCAAAAACAAAGACATACCGTCTAGACCCCAGGCCTGTCCCTGAGCCCGAGGCATCTCAGGATCTCCTCGGAAGTCCATACCAGCATATGGATAATCATCAATAATTAGTGGCATCTGCTCCCACTGGTCATACATCTCCGACGAAAAGAACCGCTGGATGCCACCACCACCCCGAGGCATCATCTCCCCCCACCGCACCATCCGTGGCTCACTCGTCAGCCCCTCCCGAACTGGCACACGTGGCCGCAAGTTAGGGACCCGCTCAAAAAAGAAACAACAGAGGAAAGAAGCATAGCTGAACTCTCCCCCCTCTTGACTAACCTTGTTCAGCTCTCGCCGAACACAGGCCAAAAACATCTACCCCCAAGCAAAATATGTCCCCCTCAGGACACTGTCTACCATCATCGTTTGCCCACCAAACAAATGATGGGGCGCCTGTGCACCAAGAACTCACAAAACACAGTCCGCCACCACCTGCATCTCCGACTCCCGCAGATCAGCGACACTCAATGCGTTGTTCTGTATACGGGCCCCCGAAACGCAGAATCTCTCCAGTAGATCCTCAATGTCCAAACCAGTCGGAATCCTTGGCTGCAGCTCCCCGATCTCCCCCAAATGAGGCAAGCCAGTAAGAAAATAAACATCGTTCAAGGTGATCTCTAGTCGCTCACCTTGCACCATGAATGCCACCTCCTTCAGGACCCAGAATTCAACTAACTTGTTCAGCAAATCTCTGACTGAACGCATAATAGGAACCTAAGCAAACTTTAGAAGTTCGCCCACAGCCAAGGCCGCCCGCACATTCGGGTTATCCCAAATCCTTCCCATCAGCTCCACATCAATCTCTCTCTCCCGCCATGACACTAACAGCCTCCTCAACATACTGCCAAAAAACAAAGGAAAATTTTTTAGAAATAAATTTTTTTCTCAAAAACCCCATCGCGACTTTCGGGCTCTTAGCTGCGATGGACACCGCGACTTTCAGCTTCAAAGCCGCGATGCACATCGTGGGTATTAGCCCAAAATTCGCGATCGACATCGCGGCTATCGTCCCAACATTCATGATGGGCATTGCGGCTGTCAGCCTCCACAGCCGCGATGAACATCATGACTGTCAGCCCCGACAACCGCGATGAACATCGCAACTCTCAGACCCCAGAGATGCGATGCACATCGCGGCTATCAAGCCCATACCCGCGATGTGCATCACTGAAAATGAGCCAAAACCCGTGATATTCCACGTTGGGAAGCCAAAATGGAATTTCGCAGCTTCTAGGGCCCCAACGCTAACCAGAAAGGAAATAATTTAAAAGGCTAAGGCACATAGGCTTACCTGAAACTCGCAGAATGAAAAACCAACGGTCGAATCTCCCACAAAATGAGAAAATGCTTTGACCACCTCAATTACTCTATGAAACTCAACGGTGAAAATGACACTTATCACATTGGGCCCACTTATTATTTATAGAAATTTGACAATTTTCAATCAACCATTTCAGCATCATACGATGTCCATTTTTCAAACCGTTGGTACCATTGGAATCAGCGCAGCGAGAACTTCACGGTAGTCCACTCCTTTTTCGATTCCACAGGTCCCTTTTTTGGGAATTTTTTCCATGCCCCTCGTCGCCTCGATTTGCATGCCACATCGGTCGTCATCCATTTTTTAACAAATTTTATATCATCGGATTCAGTTTTCCGCACTCGTGACGATGCTTGAGATAATTTCTCGCTCTCACCACCATATTTTTCAAGCATTTTTTCCCCATGCCCCTTGTCACCTCGATTTGCGTTCCACATCGATCGTCATCCATTTTTGATGAGTTTTATATCGCTGGTTTCAGTTTTCCGCACTCGTGATGATGCTTGAGAACCTTTCTCACTCTCACCCCCATAATTTTTGGGTATTTTTTCAAAATGCCCCTCGTTGCCTCCATTTACGTGCCACATCGATCGTTATCCGTTTTAGACGATCTTTATGTCGTCGGATTCAGTTTGCCTCGCTCGTGATGATGCTCAAGATCAATCCTCACTCTCACCAATACCTTCTTGTTAGGTATAATTTTATCCCTTTTTTGGGCCGAGCAATTCTTTTATGAAAAAGACACTTAGGGAGTTTATGTTAAGCTCTTTTATGACTCCTAAAACAATGAAAAGATCGCCGAGCAATCTTGCTTCTTTTCATGCTCGCTAAAAGTATCTAAAAGGGCGTCTACCTGGTATAAGTTTACCCCTTTTCCGGACCTTGTAGACTAATTACGAAAAAGGAATACTCTAGTCACATTGGCTAGAAGAGTTCTCCATTTGCATCATTTTACGCTTTTTCGGGCCTTGGAGACTAACATACGAAAAAGAACACCAATGGAGTCTACTTACCGCTTTCAGACTCTCTAAAAATGAAAGCAACCACGAGCAATTACTGTCTTGGGCTCATACAGATCCACAGGACAGTACTCCTCCACCAATTTAGAGTCTTCTTATCGTTTTCAGACTCCTTAAAAATGAAAGCACTCACAAGCACGAACAGTCCTGGGCTCACAAAATCCACAAGACAGTACCATTTCAGAGCACACTTTTACCCCTTCTTGGAGCTCATTAAAACCACGAAGAAGGACACAACGGTGCTTTTCGGCACCACAATAGATCATGTCTACTCATATGGCAGCTTCCCCATTTTGGTCGCCTTTGTTCAGAGCATTCTGCAGTATGTCACCCTGAGAATATTCCCATAGCATCGATCAACTTGTACCCCCAAAGTCACTCTAGTCTGCAATACATACCCCTGATCCTTTAAGCTTTGATCCCCACACCTAAAAGTCAGTAAACTATGTTGTCAGGTCAACCATGTCATCATTGCCTTGGTAGTTGTCGGTCACCCTCTGTCGACGCCAACCAAATCTATTCCAGAGGATAGACCCAGAGGTCCCTGTGCCTTGGACTCATCACCATTAATGATGAGTTCCTACGGATCATTTTGAAAGGAGTCCTCAGTGCCTCTCCAAATGATTGTTTCTCACATGCTCGACTTCAACACCTTGATCGCATCGTTGATACTCGTACAGGGTATCGTTCCTTTCAGTTATATATTGAAGACCCCGGATATCACCAGACTCTACCACATTTGAGAGTCTAATTGAGGATACAACCAGTTACATACTACTATGGATATCTGGGTTGCGCTTGGCGACAATTTTCAGATGTACCTCAGTTTATACTCCCTCGAGTATACAGTTACATATACTCCTCAGAAGTTGACTCATTTACTGACTCTACCACATTTGAGAATCTAATTGAGTCCCTACATATGTTGGACACCTTCAGCTCCAGCAGTTCATCAACCCTTCTGATACCTTATTCAGAATGGTTGTTGCTTCTTTCCAGTACATCAGTTATTGAGATCAGTCATGGTATGACCATGAGTATGTCCCAGCATTGTGTCCCCTTTAGACCATTATGATGTACCAGCAGATTTTTATGTATTTTTCAGGTCCCCCTTTGTGGGCCTAATTGTTATGCATATGTCTTGATACGAGCATGGGTATGCCTGCCTCATCCATTATCACAGATTATTCCTCATTCATTTTGAGGCCATGTATTTTTTCAGTTTTTGCAGCTTCCAAGGGGTCATTTTTCCAGTCTCCAATCAGTCTCTTCTCTTCTCCACAGCCCAGGAAAAAGACAAAAGAACTATGATGTCTATCGGCCATACGATGAGCTCCTTCCCTCACACATTAGGGGGCAATCTGTTAACACCCAAAAAGTGCTCACTAGCTCATTCCCTTATTCACATGACCCATTTGTCCACTTTTCCACCATTTGAGCCTCTAAAACCATCAAAAGGTCACCAAAAAGACCACAATACACCTTTTTCCCCTCAAAATATATATTTTTCCTCAAAAAGGGTCCAAAATTCCCAAAAAATATTAAAAGGGAATAAAAATATAAAAAATACTCAAAAAAGGAAAAAGAGGGAAAAAGAGACCTAAACCATGTTGGTTAATACCATTGGTTTCCTTAAAACCATAATGGCATTCCCCATCACCAAAAACTATAAAAATGTGATAGGGGCTCCTCACCTTACATCCACATTTCATCCTATCCTTATGCTGCCAAATTCTCTTTGAGAGCCATTGCCTCCCATTTCGAGTTTGAAGATCCCCATTGAAGCTTTGGAGAAGAAGAGACCATTGGACATTGGAGCTTCTCAACCTTGGAGATGCTCAACACCCACCATCCTCACCATTTGAGGTAATACAAAATCAAATATTTTTCAAATTATTGTTTTTCCATAGATCTTCTTGCTTATGTTTTGAAATCTAGTTTTTTATTTATTTGCACATGCTTATGTTAGATCAGATTATATTAGTTTATTCATAGTTGTTTTTGTTTTATATTGAAACTGCTATTACAAGTTAATAGGTGCATCTTTAGCACATGCTTGGTTGAAAAACCAAGCAACACCAGTTTTCTGAGGTGGGAAGTAATGTGAGTTGGCATGTGAGATATCTATCTGTGTGAGTATTTTTTCTATACACCTGGTGGGAAATGGATCCATCTTCTTTTCTTGAGACCAGGACATCAAGAAACGGTAAGCTTTTGTTGTCCTTGATCTCCATGGTGAATTTAATGTTGTTGTTTTGGTTATTGAGGTGTTGAAGAAATTCTTTTAAGGTGTCCCTCCCATGTGGCAACACTACATCAGTTTCATCGACATAGCGTTTCCATCTTTTCGGTTTGAGGGGGAATAAGTCCAAATCATGTTTCTCAAAGTTTTCCATGTAAATATTGGCTACGATTGCGGAGAGGGGTGAACCCATTGCTACACCCTCGATTTGTTCATAGAATTCATTTCAGAAGGTGAAGAATGTGGATCTTAAGCCTAATTCAACAAGTTGGGCAGTTTCTTCATTGGTGAGCTCTCTGATGGTGTTAATGGCTTCTATAATTGGAATTTTTGTGTATAGGGATACTACGTCAAAGCTCACAAGCGTGTCTTTTTCATCTAGTTTTTCCCTGGATATTTCTTGGATCCAACTTGTGGAGTCTTTCACAAAAGAATATGTTTTACCGACTAAAGGCTTGAGTAGGTTTGCTAGGTATTTGGTTAACTTGTATGTAGGGGATCCGATAGTGTCCAAAATCGGGCGAAGAGGGACTCCATTCTTATGCACCTTAGGAAGCCCGTAGATGCGAGGGATGGTTCCTTCTTTGGGAAGAATTTTCTTTTTTATCTCTTCGTCTAGGCTGGAGTTCATAATTATTTTAGAGACCTTCTTCTAGATTATTTTGCTTGGATCTTTTCCGAGCTTGCAATAGCTCCCACATGCAAGGTGTTCATACACTTTCCTTTCATATTCTATGGTATCTAGTACAACTGCTGCATTACCTTTATCAACCTTAATAATATGTATTTCCTTGTTGCGTCTAAGCTTCAATCAACCCTTCTGCATTGGAGATGTTGGGTTTAGGAGGTATCGCGTTTCTAAGAATTACTGCACACTCTTGGCAAATTTATTCTCCGTTATCCTCAGGAAAGTGCGTAACAACACTCTCAACGATGCACATCAGTTCCTTGGTGGGAACTCTTCTCGATGCTATAGCGAAGTTTAAACCGTATTCCAAGATTTTTACCGAGTCAATGTCCAATACCGTGCTGGATAGATTCACGACATTGGAATTCTTCTCCCGTCCACCGTTTACTACATCCTTTTGCGCGTTGCACAGGGTTCAGAATTTCTTGTATTGCTTTGAAACGACTTTCTTCCACATGCTGTCACTCTTCATGCTAATCGTGGAGTCCACCTAGTTCCACAGGTCGACGTCAATCTTATTTGCTAATTTCAGGTGGAGGCGACAAGTGTTCTGAAAAATTTTGTGAATATTCGAGCGAGCTTTCCTGAGTTCTGCTCTAAGTCTTCTTGACCCCTCGCAACACTATTAGAAACATGGTTGACTCCTTAAAAGACCCAATTGATCCAAGGACATACAAGGGTGTTTACTCCATCCGTTGTTTTTGCAAGCAACTTTACATTGGGGAAACTAGGCGTTCCATGGAAACAATATTTAAAGAGTGCAATGCTGACCTGAGACATAATAGACATAAGAAGTCAACTCTTGCTAAACACTCACAGTTAACGGGTCACCAAATCTATTTGGAAAACGCCAAAGTCTTAGCTAGGGTAGACAACCTAATAAAATGAAAAGTTAGGGAGAAAATTGAAATCAACTTAAACCAAAATTTCCTTAATAGGGATGATGGCACAAAG
Organism: Larix kaempferi; assembly: GCA_027924585.1. Taxonomy (NCBI): domain Eukaryota; kingdom Viridiplantae; phylum Streptophyta; class Pinopsida; order Pinales; family Pinaceae; genus Larix; species Larix kaempferi. Next base: position 2,796,407 of record BSBM01000565.1, read on the forward strand.
CTAAGTGACTCTTAGAAACCGCTTCTTCACTCCCTACAACGTAGAAGACCCTCAGGAATCAGCAGCCAAATCTAAGGTAAATTAAAAATTAACATTTAGTGATAATCACATCCCATATAATAACCTTCTTATGAGCATAATAACGTTCTAAATTAATCACTTCCCCTAGACAACATTCAATAATTTTATCATAAAACCTTCATATCATTCTTTGGATTATAAATTAATTTAACAATTATACTATTAAAATTTATAATTATACTATTGAAATTATAATTTATCATAAAACCATCATATTATACTATATTTATATTATTTTATACCATATTATATTTATATTACATTATATTTATGTTATATTATAACATATTATATTTATCATACTATTGAAATTATAATTTAAGAATTATACTATTAACATTATAACTTATCATAAAACCATCATATGCATATAAATGAATTTAACACTATTGAAATTATAAATATGATAAATTTATTTTTAGATTACAATATGATAAATTTGCTTTTAGATTACATTATGATATATTTTTAATATGATAAATTTACCTTTAAATTACATACCAATTAACATAGTTTGAAAATTACATTACCGATTAGAAATTTATAATACCATTTGAAATTATAATTTTATGATAATAATATTAAATTTAAGTCATAATTACTTATAAATTTCATTATAATTAAATTGAACACTATATTATTTTTTACATTTAATAATTTTCAACATTAGTGATTAATAACACTAAGCAATAATTAAAAAATTTATTATAACTTTTTTATGCCAAAATTAAAATAAGCGAGATCGACCCTAAAATCACTAAATTAAGTTATTAAGTTAATAATTATTGGTTTCATATATATACGTGTGTTTCACGGGCATCTTTAACCTTGCACCTTTCAGTGGCTCCTAATGATGATCACAGAATAGGGATCGATCGAAATGTCTAATTTCAAATTCATTTAAACAGCTTCTCCTTTCACTCAAAGTGATCCTGCATAATGACTATTTTCAATACCATAATTTACAATCTTATTTACAAAATAGATAATCATTATATAATATTAGAATAAAAATATAATAAACTATTTTTATTATGATTAAATATTAATATTTTATTAATACATTTTTTATAATATTTTAATCAAATACCATTTTCATTAAATATATACTTCTAATGTCATAATTTAATAACAACTTTTTAAATTAAATTTTAATCATACTTTAGTTTTTAATATCTATATATATTATTAACATATATTACTTTTTTTAATTTTTAACATCTTTATGTCTCATAAATATAATAAGTTTTATTTTTATTATTATCTTTTTTCTAAACTACTCATGTTAGATCTCAATTTCCCAATCCTTATTATAATACTAACCTCTCTAATCTTGTAACTTGTCAAAACTATGGTTACCTCTATACTCTTCTTTCTAAGCTTTTTGAGCATAAGAATCATTTGTTACAAGTAATTACTTAAGCTCTATTAAACCAAAATTGTTGTTTTTGAAATTTCTTCTATATAGATTCTTAGGTTATTTAACTAGCCTAGATTAAAATAGCATTACTTATTTAAACCTATAGAACCAAACAATGCAAATATTATCACTATATTTAAGAATTTGAGTACACTGCTTTTAATAAATAATGAAATTTTGACATACTATTACAGTTTGAAATGAAAAGAATGATTTGTTTTGCCAGCATTGAGAAGTTCAATATCTCATAGCCTTTCAAGTGAAATGGAACCCTACCCTTCAAATATGATCCCACGCCTTTATTCTCGGGACGCCTTAGTCTTCGGGTGTGGGTTAGCTAATTTCCTCTGAAAAAAAAAATTAATTTGATTCCCGGTGGCCAAAAAATTTCTGAATATCCATTTACTTTTTACTTTGAACTTATTAGAAGTGCCCCCACTTTGCTCCATGTGCGAAGTCTATGTGATGGTGTGCGAAGTCTATGTGATGGTGTGGGCGTGGGCCAGAAAATTTGCGAATATCCGTTTACTTTGAATTTGAACTCATTAAAAGCTTCGCAGAGACGTCTTTCAATAAATACAATTCCCTGACACTCATGGCGTACGTAAAGGATGGAAAAATGGAATCCTGAAAGGATCACAAGTTCATTTCAATTATGATTACCTAATTGGATCGTAAGAACAGATGGAGAGAAATGTAAAAGAGCAGAACAGGTACCATGAACAGTCACATTTGGACAGTGAGGTTGGCGTTTTGTCTCCACGTCCACACAGATGATAACAGAAATGATTTCGTGTTTCCATATCTGTTCCCAGCAGGGTTGGAATTTGACGGGCATTTTGCCCGTCAAATACAGGTAATTTTTTAATCAAATTGTCTACGTAAATTGCCAATTAAATGTTGTAAACGTTTTTTTGACGTGTAACAATTTTCGGAAGACGTCATTAGTTTTCGTCCTGTTTTTATGACGTGTAGCAATTTTTGGAAGACATCATTAGTTTTCGTGTAGACTCGAGCTAGAAGCTAGGATATCTAGGTAGTAGCCAGTAGGGTAGCTGGGTAATAGGGTATCCCGATTCCCACTCAATGACTCATGGCCAGGCCGGACAGGAGTCTCACAGTTCGTAGCCACGCCAGCCAGGAGTTAATGAAGACATTAACTCCTTCACCATCCCCATCTACCCCTGGCATGGGACACCTCCTCTCGAGAGTCTGAGACTACTACGGATGAAATTTCTGAACCATGGACCATTGTATTAGTAATTGTAAAGTGGAATTGGGGATTCGGGGAAGGACTGGGAGGCGGAGGGGGCATCCTGGCAGTGGCAGACTACAAGAGACCTCAAAGGCTCAAACTCAAATAGAAACATTGTGGTGGCGTTGCTTTTCAAACTCCATTTCCCTCGGCCCTGTACCACCTGGCAGGCTGGCACCGAACCCCGACTTGCAAGCTACAGGATTCAAGAACCTGGAACACTACAATCTGCCAATACTAATTCCAGACTCTAGTGCCACTCCCATCGACCTGCAAGCTGCAACAAGGTGATCTCCGACCAGGCTCCGATCTCTACGGGTAAGTCTTCGAAGTTCGAACCTATTATCAATCAAATTTTCAGTAGTTGTAGCCTGTAGCCACAAATTTCAAAATGGGTCTTATATTCCTAAACCCTAAACTACTGGAGTCTCGATATCACCATGCCAAGGCCAGGCAATGTCTTTGAGGCCACGCCTGAGCTTTTCTTCATAGAATTTCTCATAGTCCAGACTCCAGCGTGTCGCCACTGGCCACCGGATTTTTTCAACACAGAGAACTAGAAGGATTTACTTCAAATATCTCTGCAACAATAGATAGTTGCCCTTTCCTGCCTCCCAGAGACCTCTACTGCCATCTTCACCTTGTAATATGTCTTCGTGAAGTGTTTTTCGTGTTTCAACTATTTCTCTTCAAACAGAAGACCTGATAGATCAAAGCCCCTTGAATAAGAAATTATATCAAATGCGTTTAAGCATATGGGTTTCTTTTCTGTGCTCTCAGTTGAGGTATTCAACATTGAACAAGACTGCTAGCATTATCATCATCTTCTGTATCAAAGTTCATGGGTTTGAAATCCTTTTTGAACGACACAATCTCCCTACCAGAATTCTGTTCTAAATTCCTCTCTTCTAAAATGAAATTTTTTCTCGAACCCTCTTTTAAATCTTCGGTGCTTTCTTTATAATATTCATGTGTGGACATAATTCCTGGAAATGTGGATCTGAATGATAACCCTATTCCTTTAAATCTGAAATAAATCTTTTAAATTAGACTTTGAAAATAATTTCTTTCGCAACCTATGGACACCACCTTAGATGAATAGCTTCCAAATGACCAAATTCCTATCTTGGATAAGAAAATTAAATTCAAAATTGTTAACATTAGAATATGCCAAGCAAATTTCAACATTACTTTCCATCACATGCAATGAATATTACACATAGCTCGATGATGACCCATTTGTAAGTTACTTTGATTTTAAATCTAGAATTGCTAGCTTGATTCTCGTTATGAAGAGTCCAAGTGACATAGAGTTTTGTAGAAGTAAGGTCTTTCATGAATTTATGTAATCAAAGCTACTACGTACACAGGTCCAAGAAAAAAGTATAGTTGCAATTAAGGAAATGCATAGATGTTTCTGCATAACCTCCAATTTTTTACATGATCATTGAGATCGCAGAAAACATTGAAGGAAGTATTTGATAATTTTCACTTCCATTCTCTAGCAAGAAAAAACTGAGCAATTCTGGAAATAAGATTTGCAGCTTGTTGTCTAACCTTTGCAGTCTTGTTATTTAGTCGCCAACTAAATAATAATATTTGCAGCGTGTTCTAAATTTTACAAGAAAAAATTAAAACTCTGCCACATTTTAGTTCCATCGTCATCCCCTCTAAAAAGTATGTTTCTCTAGCTTTTCACCTTCAGAATATGAAGGAGGTATTTCTGATAGTCTACAAAAAGAGCTTTTGCACCCATCTTTTCTTGCTTCAAAGCAATATTTACAGTTCTTGTAAGCTCTGTAATCCCAAATTTTATTATGCTCTCTATAACATAGTGTATAGAAGCATTGACCTTAACCATGACATATTAGTCATACATGTTAATAAATAACAGTTTTTGTTTAACATTTTATGCTTAATTTAAAACTTAACCATGTCTTTTCTTGGAAAAAGTTGTGCGCATTGTTTCCCTATTTATAAGATGTTATTTAATATTGATAATATTACCCCCTCTTATTGCTTTGTAGCTTAATGCTCTCAACCCAAGGCTTTACTCGTAATCTTCAAAATGATGTTTATGAAGCTATATATGTTTTAGGTTGTTTGTGTCATGCGTGGAAACCTTAACATGTTCTCTTTCACATGATGTTTTTGAATAACGTTAACTTTCAATAAATTTTTATCTCTTTTTTTCACAAATTAAAAGTCTTGACACATGTTTCAGTAATGGATTATGATGAAGATGACACATGCTTAAATTGTTAAAGAAGCCATTCCTCCCATGCTTATTTCTCATTTGGAATGATGCATGGTAGTATGTAATAAAGTTATGTATAATTTTCTTTTAATTTTTAGGTAGATTCTTTAGCTTGCCTTTAGAATAAATGGGTTTTATTCTAACTTAGGTTCTTTAAATTTATGTTATGAATTTATTTTCTTTTTAAATACTTTAATAAAATGGATTTGGATTTCTTTTTACTTTTTTTTTTTCACTTTAGAGTTTCAAGTTTGAAATAGGCTTTGTCATTAGTTTTAAATATGGAACCAAGGATTTGATACAATGTGTAACGGTCCATCATTTTCTGATTTATTTCATTTTAATATTTATGCTCTGCTACATCTAAGTTCCATCGTCATCCTCTCTAAAAAGTATGTTGCTCTAGCTTTTCACCTTTAGAATATGAAGGAGGTATTTCTGATAGTCTGCAAAAAGAGCTTTTGCACCCATCTTTTCTTGCTTCAAAGCAATCTTTACAGTTCTTGTAAGCTCTGTAATCCCAAATTTTATAAAAGTACTTTTGGCTGCAACAATCTTTTCAGGGCCACCAATTACCTCAATAGTTAATAAATTCTCAAATGCATCAATCACTCAGCCTTTAAAGATATCCACTGGTCCTAATACCTTTGTACATTGGGTGGAATTTACATTCAATTTCATAAGCATTAGTTCTCGTTGTACTTGTGGTTCTTTTGAAAGATCATCTACCTTCCTGGAATTGACAAGCTTATAATAAGTTTCTTAGTGACCTACTACAACAATCTATCAGTGCAAGAAACAACAATGGTGAAGAGTGCTTTTTGCCCAATGTTATATTATAACTATGTATTTAGGTTTACATTTGCACAATTTTATTTTCCATTAACACAATCTGCTTTATTGAGCTAGGTTAATAAGTTGCAAGTTGCACTTTTTCTAGTTTCAATTTTTTTTTATTGTCATTGTTTTGTGTATAGGTAAATTATTTAAATAGAAATGCCTCCAAAAAAGAAAGGCCAATCAACTTTGGACAAATTTTATGGATATTCTGTAATGTCAAAGCCTTCCAATGTCGAAGATATTTCACATATCCCTGACTTGAATGATGAGCCTCATGAAGACATGGATGAAGAGCTTTTTGATGATTTAGGAATTCTTGGTCATGACAAGGAAGGTGGATCGAGTAGTCTGAGGAGAAGGAAGTCCTCAAAACGTGAATTCCGAGAGGAGTGGAAAATCAAGCATCCTTGGGTGTATAGTATCAATGTCGTTGATGGAAAAACTCGTATGAAGTGCAGATTTTGTGAGAAGTACAAGGCTCAAGGTCCATGGGGTATCGGAAATGGATGCAACACAATTCAATACGATGTTGTAATAACTCATTCAAAATATTCTATTCATCAAACATCGGCTCAAAAAAATTTGTATGAAACTGAAAGGTTGGCAAAGCCCATTCCTGAACACATAGTGATTATAAATAAGGCCAACAAGGAAAGGGTCATAACCACTATGAAGTTAGCATATTTTATTGCACAAAATAATATTGCAATCACTAATTATGAAGATCTATGCCATCTTCAAATGCATTTGCAAACACCTAGTATGCCTTCTAGAGTGGAGTACTCTTCTTACATAAATAGAAAATCTGGCACTGAATTTATTCAATGTATATCAGATTATCTTGAAGAGGTGCAAGTTAAAAATATGTTAGACAGTCCATTTTTCTCTATAATGTTAAATGAAAGCACAGACCATGGTTTGGAACAACACCTTGTTGTGTATTTTACATATCTAGACTCAAAAGGTTTGGGGCCTCCAATGTCGTAATTCATGAAAATTATTAGTGTTCCCAATGGAAAAGGAAAGACAATATATGATACAGTCACTAATCTAAAGGAAACAAGGAAGTTGAAAAATGAAAAACTAATAGTAGTTTCGACTGATGGCACGTCATCAATGGTTGGACGTGAAAATGGATTTGTCACACTACTAAAGAATGATCTACCAAATCTGATTGGTACACACTGTATTGCACATCGCGAGGCACTTGCTGCTTCAGATGCTTCAAAGACAATACCAGAATTTTTGTTTGCTGAAAAAATAGCAAATAAAGTGTACTCTTGGGTTGGGAATTCAGCGAAGAGAAATAATGAACTGATTTCCTTACTAGAAAAAATGGAATTAGAATCCTTACAAGTTCTTCAAATACATGGTATTAGATGGTTATCTAGAGGTCAAGTAGTCAAAAGACTTGTTACGTTGATGCCTGCAATTTTGAGCTTATGGAAGAAAGAAAAAAAAAACTCTTGGTATCATAAGATAAGGATTTTCTCAGTTCAGTTTTGTTTAAATATGCTAGCCGATGTTTTAATGGAGTTAAATCATCTCAACAAAAAATTCCAAGAAGATAATTTCAACGTCACATTGTGTAATGTCCCTTGTTAGGAATTTTATTAAAATGGCAATTTTTCACTTTTTTCCCTAGTTAGACTTTTGACTAGTTTTGAGCTCTAAGTCCCCAAATTGCTCCAATTGCTCCCAAATCTTCTAAGAAGGTATATGGATGATTTTATAATATAAATATTTGTTTCAGGGATGCTTTTGGACCTTTAAAATACTTCTTCAAATCATCTTTCACTTATGGCCAATGTAGGGAACTTTACTAGTAATTTCCCTTTGACTAGTATTGGTCTCTAAGTCTCAAATTGACTCCCAATGCCTTCAAATATTCAAGGAAGGTGTATGAATGATATTAGGACTTGAATATGATGTTCAGGGATGAGATATGGACACCAAAATACCTCTGCAAACTCTCTTAAGATTCTGGACCAAGTATGCAATTTTACTAGTAATTTGGTGTTCAAATCCCCCTGGGGTAAGTACTGAAAATGGCTTCCCAAATGCCTCCAAACCCACTCAAATTTATGAACAGAGGTAGGGACTATATTAAGTATGTTATTAAGGTCTCATGTGCATCATTAATTGATTATTATCTCTGTTCCAACCCTCTCCCATTCAGCTTCAAAAATCACCAATTCGACCCTTGGGGAAATGGCACTATTTCTTCTCCCAATGCAATTAAACTGAGTAAAAATATTTCAAATGCTCAAGTGCAGTACATGAAACTTGTAAAATACATCCATGGCAGTCTATTAATCATAAATGTATCAGAGAACCATCCATTCATTCGAAATCATCAGCATTATCATGTTATACATCAATGTAGTGGGGAAATGGCACTGTTCTTTCATTAAAAATGAGATTTATACATTTCTACTTGGAATTTCAACCTGAAACTTTTTGGAGATGAATAAAATAGTATTTAATTCATATTATAGAAGAAATGGGGCATTAAAATCTCCCCCAAAGATTACAATAGCTCACCAAAAACGCCCTCCCTCAAGGATCAAGAATATGCCATCAAAACTGGAAATGGTTGAAGGAGTGAGCTACAATAGAAGAAACCATGAGTTTCCCTGTAGATTACAACTGCAAATAAAGACTCCATTAAATCTCCAAATGAAAATTCTGAATAGCCTTTCCAATTACCAACTTGGATGGGAATCTTTCACCCTCGAAATTGGCTAAGGCAAGAAACTAGTCATCTACTAGCTCTCCCTCTTCACAAATGCAATTGCAAATTCTACAAATGATCAAAATCTGGTTTCATTCTTTGTTATTGACATTTATAAAGTTCTAATGTCCTCCATGGGTCGAATTCCTTCCAAGAGACTCATGCCAACTCAAGTTGGGAAAAGATTCCAAAGAACGCCACTTGTACAACAATTCCTAGTCTCCCACTTCCACCAAATCACATGTGAAAGCATCTTAGCTTCCCTAACACCCTTGAGTGCCCTCTTGGAGTCTATTTTTAGCCCTAACATGTCATATATGTCATATGTCAGCCTTCAGGTCTGATTTTTGTCATAGGTGTCATAGCATCTTCATCATTGTTGTCATAGAACTAGGGAATCTAGCCCAAGTGTCTCACTAGCTCCAAATTGCCTTTTCCTCTTCCATGGGAGTTACTCTTCCTCTATATTTTGACCTCATTGACTCATTCCAAGTATTATTGACCTTATAACTCATCCCAAGAACATTAGGCTTCCCATGGATTCAAAATTGCAAGAAGAGGATGCCATGTGGCACATAAATTCTAGCTTGTGTGGGTCCCACTTCCTCCATGTGTGTTCATGATCAAACGCCACTTTGATTTTCACTTGTATATATTTATTTATCTCCTTTATTAAATATTTATTCCATCCTAATGTTCCAACATCATTTATTATCCTCATTATTCCAAATCCCAAAGCTTCCACCCCAAACCTAGGAAACTAGTAATTTTCCTCCTTGGCAATTATTTGACCTTTAGCATCAATTTGACAAACTCTAATGAATAGGGCCAATTTGCTTACGCCATTGTGACCCAATTCCAAATTTGGGATATGAGAAATCCTCCCTTCCCAATATTGCTTGTCCTCAAGTAATTTCAAACATGGGTGTTGAAGAACCTGCTTTCTGTATAATTCTTTGAAGTTGCCATTGAATTGCCCAACCTTGAGTCTTTGAGTTTCCATGAAGATTTTAGAGAGGAACCACCATGCTTGCTGCTGCACTACTCTGATAAAAATCACTTTATTAAGTGGGAAATCCATCTCCCATACTGCTTGTTTCCCCAAAAAATTTGAAACCAATGAGATAAAAATTATTCCAGGGTCCCATTGCTTGTATTGCACCCCAACAATTAAGAGTGCTCTCCAACCCATACCATCAAATAAGAGGATTCTTGGATCTCATTTTCTTGTATGCATTCTTCCAAACAACATGAGTACAAAAAATATATCATCAAAGGACATAACACCATAACGAAAATGTACATCAAGGAGATACTTCATCAAAGAGTCATGAAAGTGCTTATACCTCAAAGCAAGTTGACCACCATTTTCCAAGTGCATACAATCTTGAAGTGACCCATCAAATCTGCTCCAATGACATAGGTGGGGATCCCATGTCCTATAATGCTGCTCCAAAAGGATGTGATATGCATCAAAATATTCAGCCATGTATTCTTTCATCCAAGAAGTGAATGAAGAATATCCACTAAAATCTGAACCAAATGATGAGCAGAAAAAACAAGGAGACTTCAAAGGACTCAAAGAAGTCTCACCTATACATCCATGAATGTGAGAATAATAAAGATATATCAAAGTATGTGGCTGCCAACAAAAATGTTCTCCAATCATAAATTTATTCACCCAAGTGTTGGATGAAGTTCCTCCGACATCAAATAAACCAAGTGTTGAGCAAGAAAAACCATGAGTCTTCAAGTGACTCAAATGTATATCACAGGTGCATCCATGTAGATGTGCATCATCATAAGGTAACAAAGGATGCTGCTGCAAATGTGAATAAGAATGTTCTCCAACCATATCATCATAAAAACCAAATCTAGGAGTTCCATACTCCTCATGTGGCACCATCAAAAAGAACCCTTTCACACATTCTTCATTGAGACTAATGTTGCAAAACATGGAATTGTAGGATGTAGGAGAATTAACTAACTCACCCAAATGATCAAAAAGTGTAGAATTTTCATCATGGGAAGGATCCATGTGAGTAGTATCATGCAGCTCCTTCAAAAGTGGGAAACCTTTGTCATAGATTGGTTCCAATGTAGAGGAATCATGCCCTTCTTTAAAAATTGCATAACCTTCATCAAGAGACAATTGAAGTTCCTCTTCCACCACATCAAGTGTTTGGATCTCTTCAAGTTCATCTTTAAACACATTAAGCACATTCAAATTCCCACATTTCTCATGATCCACCTTGTCATGAGAATCCTCCAAACAATCTACCATTTGACAATCTGAAACATAGGAGGAAAAACAAGTATCTTGTAACTTTTCAAGAAGTTGCTCATTTTGAATTGTGAGCTTATGAATATCCTCATTATTCTTCAAGTATGCATCATGTAACAATTCATTAAGCTCAAACAAATTGTTTCTATCAAAAAGAAAAGACATGAAATTACCTTTGATGTGGCACATTGCTCTTTGAATCTTCTCCATGTCTTCAAGGAAGGATGTTTCCTCCAATGAAGTAGCTCTCCAACAAGAATTTGACATCAATGCTTGAGTGTCATGGAGAATGCTAAGGGACTCTTGGATCTTATTTTCATTCATCTTTAAGGACCCTTCAAGAAAATGAGGCTCTTGCAAATGAACCTCCTCATCTTCTTCATTTTTGCTTGGACCAACTTCATGAAGCTCAAGTGGTGATGGGGAAGTTGATCGTGATTCTTCTTCAACTGCTACAAGGTCTTCATTATCATGCTTAATGGAACTTGGGCTTGCACCAACATAGAGGTGTGAGCACCCATCAGTAGGTACTCCTTCATAGTTTAAGCATCCTTTAGTAGATGCTCTTTGGTTCGTGTCTAAGCTAGAAGGTGTCTCGAAATGATCTTCCATATTTTCAATAGAATATTCTTCATGCTCTTGTGATTTCTTTGCATTTTTCTCCTTCAAGCAAGCTGATGCATTTTGCCCCTTGTTTTCCTTATGATCAATATCTTTGGAATCTCTTTTTGAAGAATTCCCAAAAGCTCTCCTCAAGTGGGACATAATTTCATGCACACATGTATGATACTCACTCCAAGGTTCTTTACAAGAAGGGCATAAACCTTTCTTTACTAACTTCACATCTTCATTTTTTGGCCTATTTTCAAAAACATGTTCAGCATAGTACTCAAAAGACATGGCATTTTGTGTATTTTTGCTCGAAGCAAGATATTCTTGATATTTTTGATATTGTTGGGGCAAGGTTGTATATTTTGCTCTCCATCTTTGGAACTCACTCATAGAATTATCCTTGGTTGGTGTGACACACTCATATTCATCAGATTTAAAGTCATAAGATTAATCTTCATTTCTATTGAAATTGTAAGAAGTGTTGCATGATGGCACCTCTTCCTCGTACCATTCACATTCTGTTTCATATTGCTCATAAGCATCTGCATATTCCCCATAAGAATTGTACTCATAGGATTCATCATAATAGTAAGACATGGCTGCCAATTATTCTTGAATGTATGTACCCAATCCACAGGTGCAAGGACCATGCTCTGATACCACTATAATGTCCCTTGTTAGGAATTTTATTAAAATGACAATTTTTCACTTTTTTCCCTAGTTAGACCTTTGACTAGTTTTTAGCTCTAGGTCCCCAAATTGCTCCAATTGCTCCCAAATCTTCTGAGAATGTATATGGATGATTTTATAACATAAATATTTGTTTCAGGGATGCTTTTGGACCTTTAAAATACTTCTTCAAATAATCTTTCACTTATGGCCAATGTAGGGAACTTTACTAGTAATTTCCCTTTGACTAGTATTGGTCTCTAGGTCTCAAATTGACTCCCAATGCCTTCAAATCATCAAGGAAGGTGTATGAATGATATTAGGACTTGAATATGATGTTCAGGGATGAGATATGGCCACCAAAATACCTCTGCAAACTCTCTTAATATTCTGGACCAAATATGCAATTTTACTAGTAATTTGGTCTTCAAATCTCCCTGGGGTAAGTACTGAAAATGGCTTTCCAAATGCCTCCAAACCCACTCAAATTTTTGAACAGAGGTAGGGAATGTATTAAGTATGTTATTAAGGTCTCATGTGAATCATTAATTGATTATTATCTCTGTTCCAACCCTCTCCCATTCAGCTTCAAAAAACACCAATTCGACCCTTGGGGAAATGGCACTATTTCTTCTCCCAATGAAATTAAACTGAGTAAAAATACTTCAAATGCTCAAGTATAGTACATTAAACTTGTAAAATACATCCATGGCAGTCTATTAATCATAAATGTATTATAGAACCATCCATTCATTCGAAATCATCAGCATTATCATGCTATACATCAATGTAGTGGGGAAATGGCACTGTTCTTTCATTAAAAATGAGATTTATACATTTCTACTTGGAATTTTGACCTGAAACTTTTTGGAGATGAATAAAAGATTATTTAATTCATATTATAGAATAAATGGGGCATTAGAAGCTCCCCCAAAGATTACAATAGCTCACCAAAAACGCCCTCCCTCAAGGATCAAGAATATGCCATCAAAACTGGAAATGGTTGAAGGAGTGAGCTGCAATAGAAGAAACCATGAGTTGCCATGTAGCTTACAACTACAAATAAATACTCCATTAAAGCTCCAAATGAAAGGTATGAATGGCCTTTCCAATTACCAACTTGGATGGGAATCTTTCACCCTCGAAATTGGCTAAGGCAAGAAACTAATCATCCACTAGCTCTCCCTCTTCACAAATGCAATTGCAAATTCTACAAATGATCAAAAGATGGTTTCATTATTTGTTATTGACATTTATAAAGCTCTAATGTCCTCCATGGGTCGAATTTCTTCCAAGAGAATCATGCCAACTGAAGTTGGGAAAATATTCCAAAGAACGCCACTTGTACAACAATTCCTAGTCTCCCACTTCCACCAAATCACATGTGGAAGCATCTTAGCTACCCTAACACCCTTGAGCGCCCTCTTGGAGTCTATTTTTAGTCCTGACGTGTCATATATGTCATATGTCAGCCTTCAGGTCTGATTTGTGTCATAGGTGTCGTAGCATCTTCATCATTGTTGTCATAGAGCTAGGGAATCTAACCCAAGTGTCTCACTAGCTCCAAATTGCCTTTTCCTCTTCCATGGGAGTTACTCTTCCTCTATATTTCGACCTCATTGACTCATTCCAAGTATTATTGACCTTATAACTCATCCCAAGAACATTATGCTTCCCATGGATTCGAAATTGCAAGAAGAGGATGCCATGTGGCACATAAATTCTAGCTTGTGTGGGTCTCACTTCCTCCATGTGTGTTCATGATCAAATGCCACTTTGATTTTCACTTGTATATATTTATTTATCTCCTTTATTAAATATTTATTCCATCCTAATGTTCCAACATCATCTATTATCCTCATTATTCCAAATCCCAAAGCTTCCACCCCAAACCTAGGAAACTAGTAATTTTCCTCCTTGGCAATTATTTGACCTTTAGCATCAATTTGACAAACTCTAATGAATAGGGCCAATTTGCTTAGGCCATTGTGACTCAATTCAAAATTTGGGATATGACACATTGCTTGGAATAGCCATTGATTGTACATTAAATACTCTTCAAAGATATTTCTGTAGGCCAGATTCTTTTGCTGAAGGTGCAGTGCATCTTACTAAATTCTTGCAAGATTCAAAAGATGGATTTCTTGAAAATATTGACAAAGAGGGGACTGTCCATAGACATGATTTACTTTATATTCCAATCCAAGATGAGCAAATGTCACAACCAATGACAACTTGCATCGATGGCTCCTTTGAAAGTTGCATACAACTTACAAGGGATTATGTCCAAGCATTGGTTGAGAGCTTCAATTCAAGGTTTCCAGATCTTCATCTCTTTAATGCAGCGAGGTTGTTTAGTCCTTGCCATTATACATCAGATCTCTATCTAAGAGAAACTAATGCAAAGCATTGGCTTGAAAGGCTCTTTTCACATTTGCAATATAAAACTTGCAATGAAATAGAAAATGTACCAATGTTTGACATTGCAGCTTGTAAACGAGAGCTGTATGAATTTATTGATATGCTTTATCTAAATGGAGAAAGATTCTCAATGAAAGATGTATGGAAAGTATTTTCTCAAACAAAAGATTGGCATTCTAGATATCCAAATATGTTAAAATTATGGCAAGCAGTGCTTGTAATACCAGCAAGCACAGTTGCATGTGAACGAGGCTTCTCCAAACAAAATCTGATTAAAGATATAAAGAGAACAAGACTATCAATTGATACACTTGATGCATTGATGCGTATATCATTAATAGGTCCTCAGATATTAGCGATCGATTGGGAACGAGTTTATGAGATTTGGCATAATGCAAAGGAAAGAAGAGTTTATGACATGTGAGAGTTATCAAATTTTATGTTCTTTCTATTATTTTGTATATATTTTATACACACAATTTTATTTTTTTATGTTTGTTGTCTTGCATTCCAATTTAAATTATGTTTATTCTTATGATATAAGATTCAACTCTAATGTTCCTTTTATATTTGTGCAATGTGGAATACAGGTGCTGTTAGTTACATGGATGTCTTGTCATTTCAACATAATTTTATATATCCTCGGCATTATTTCAAAGACATGGTGTTGTTAGTTACATGGATGTCTTATCATTTTAACATAATTTTGTATATCCTCGACAATATTTCAACGACATGGTGTTGTTAGTTACATGGATGTCTTGCTACTTCAACATAATTTGGTATATCTCGGGCCTTATTTCAAAGACATGGTGATGTTAGTTGAATGGGAGTCTTTTCATTTCAACATAATTTTGTATATCAGGGGCATTATTTCACATACATGGTACCATTAGTTGCATGGATGTCTTTCCATTTCAGCATAATTTTGAATATTCTGGGCATTATTTCAAATCCATGGTGTTGTTAGTTGCATGGATGTCTTGTCATTTCAACATAATTTTGTATATACTGGGCATTATTTCAAAGCCATGGTGCTGTGACTTACATGGATGTCTTGTCATTTCAACATAATTGTGTATATCCTGGGAATTATTTCAAAGACATGTTGTTGTTAATTACATGGATGTCTTGTCATTTCAACATAATTTTATATCTTCTGGGCATTATTTCAAAGTCATGGTGCAGTTAGTTACATGGATGTGTTGTCATTTTAGCATAATTTATTTTATATTCTGAGCATTATTTCAAAGCCATGGTGTTGTTAGTTACATGGATGTCTTGTCATTACAGCCTAATTTTGTATATCCTGGGCATTAATTCAAAGACATGGTGTTGTTAGTTACATGTATGTCTTGTCATTTTAGCCTAATTTTGCATATCCTAGGAATTATTTCAAAGTCATGGTGTTGTTAGTTACATGGATGTATTGTTATTTCAGCATAATTTTGTATATTCTAGGCATTATTTCAAAGACCGGGTTTATTTTTGTTCAAGAATTCAACAAGAAAAGATTGTTCCAGCATTTAATGAGAAATGATTTCTTTTCATGCAGACTAGAATATCAAGAAGATCAAAGTTATCCTATGAAAGGGTTTTGGCATGTGCTAATGATTTTGTATGCTTTAGTTGTATTTCTTATATTTTGAACACTTTATAGTATCTCTGCTAAAATTTCGTGTTCTTATTTCAAACTCTTTGATTTGAACAGATTGACATATTAGCCAATTTTTGTTAAGATATTAACAGCTACAAGTTTCTGTCATCTATTTTGTGATTTTTGGTACTTATTTTAAGATATTAACATATTTTTACAAGTTCATGGTTTCTATGTTGATTTTGGGTACTTATTTAAAATTTGAAAAATTCTAGTTAAAGTATGAAATGTACTTGTCCTTTAATTCTTTCATTATTTATGTGAGAGTGCAAAATCTATGCTTATATTGTTTTTTGATAAATTGATATCTCTTAGCAGTCCATGGATTAGAATTATAGATTTTACATCTTTTTTTAGTAAATAGACATATTTTGACACTAGCTAGTAGCAAGAACACCTAGGCAGAATTTAGAGTTGTTAATTTAAAAGTTATTTCTCTTCTTCATTTGGACAAAAATGGTCATAGAATTCTTATCTTGTTTTGTTGATTACATTGCGTTATTTCGAGCAGGGCAAGGGTTGTCTTGTTCTTGCTTCCAGCATTTTGTCTTTAGCATGCGAGGGAGGTTGTAGTAGTTGATTAGAAGAGGAGAATTGTTTCGAGGTTTGTTGACAAGTACAAATAGAGTACAGTTCCCAACATTGTTGGGTTTATTAATGACAGCTACTATGATGCCCAAATTTGTCCCTGTAGCAGCTACAACTTGAATTTGTTTTTTTTCTCTACTATGCAAAAGATATACTCGATGCCAACAATAGTGTTTGCTCCTTTTTTCGTGGACAAGCATTTCATCCTTTTTCCCATTTTGTTTGAGAATATGCTTTCATTATTGGACACCTCTTCTATCATCCAAGCCAAGTCACGGTGTTCATTGATGTGTTCTATAGCATTGAGTTCTCTTCTTTAGAAGTGCTCTTGAACAACTTCTACAACAAATCCTTCAGCAGTCTCCTCCTCGACTCTCTTTATTAAAACCTTTGGCATGAAGGCTAAGCGGCATGGGGCAAATAAACGGTGCCCTTAGATATTTTCCACACATCACTATGAAACATACCAGCTCCCTCCATCATGGACCAACAATATTCAATGCATTTGACATTTGGGGAACTTATTTCTATTTTCTTGACTTCTACTTACTCATAAATGCGCTTACATAATGCTTTCCATCAATCCTTCCTATCAATGCTCCCTCTGTTCTGTGGCCCTCAAATTTTGAATACAATGCTTTGCCTTTCCTTAGCTCTAATGGCCGTTCACATTCCTCTCCTAATTCGTTTCTTATCCCCTATATGTGCAAGAAAGAACACCTGAAGTGGCAGAAATCAAGTTATTGATGTGAGGAGGGTGTTTTAGTTGTTATAAAACTAGGTAATAAATTGAGTTTTTTGGTATTTTTTTTGCAAACAATTGCAACAACTGTTAATGAGTAGTTTTTAATTTAAAACTTCATTATGGAAGGGTAATTTTTTAGTTATAACTTCATTATAGAAGGGTTAATTTCTCATCGAAACTTCATTCTTTAAGGCCAAAATTTTGGACAACATGTTCTTTGACGGTCAGTATAGGAAACAAAAACGTCAAAAAAAATTTGTATGACGAGCAAAGATGAATACAAATTCCAACCCTGATTCCCAGCAACACAACAGAAAATTGCAACCCTGCTTTCCATACAGACATATACTTCCAGGGGTTCATTTAAGCCTGACTCCTCCGTATTATCCCCACATGGGCTGTACAAGTACGATTACTGTCACGCCATGCCTCAGGCTTTCTACTGTCGACTTTTTAAATAAATTAATATGTCAAGTGCCTTATCTCTTTTGTCACCATTTTGATTGAACGTAGCATGCATTATTACAAATCCTGCTTGTCCGGTTTCACAATCAAACAGCACCAATTCAGTATGACTCCAGAGCATCTTAACGCTGTCGTTTTTTATTTCTCGATCACTTGATTGATCAATGGACTCCGTTCGGGAGTTGTATAAGGGCTAACTAAAACGCCCTCGACTCGTTAGTCGATTTTCGTCCTCTTAGGCATTTTTGTCAAAATCACAATTTAAAGTGTTTAGATTGTAATTTCGACCATTTGAATAATTTTAAAATTAGATAATTAATGTAGAACAGGCAATCCAATTGGTGAAACTACAAAAATACGATAATAGCAATTTCCAACAATAATTTTTACCAGTTTATATCCCAAAATCGCCGAAAAAGAAAGGCTTTTTGATTGTTGTTGGTGCATTACAGACTTGTTACTTTTTCAATTCATTTCAATCTAATCACCGGGATTTGAGCTCATGCTTCTGTTTATTGTTTAAAGGAATAAGTTATGAGAAGATTTGCATAATGATTTTCCTGATTGTTGGAATGGAATCGTAGGAATTGCATTTGTAGTTTTAGGTTGTTGAAATTGTATTAGTTTATTAAAATTGCATAATTACAGTGTTTAATTTAATTTTACAAATAAATGAAAATTGTTATTTCAATAAAAATTTAAAATTACTATTTTAATAAAAATTCGTTGTTGGAATGGAATTGTAGAAATTACATTTGTAGTTTTAAATTGTTAAAATTACATAATCAGGGTGTCCAATCTATTTCTACAATTAAATAAAAATAGTTATTTCAAAACAAAAAACAAAAAAGCTATTTCAACAAAAATTGCATCGCTATATTTTTAAACAATAAGGTGATGCAAAATAGTTGACTTCTTGCTTGATCTCTTAGTGCCCTGCACGGTGTGTGACAGAATGAATATCAGCCTGTTCTAAATTTAATTGAACTAAGAGGCCTTTATAATTTAGAGCCCCATATGGTATTGAGTCGTTTGAGCTCATGTATAGGTTCCGTATTTAAAACAGTAAGGTCGTGCAAAACTGCTTACTATTTGAATAGTCGTTGCTTCATTTTGTATGTATTCTTATGATCTACAAGTCCTTTGCACGGTGTATAATATCAGGTTTTGTTCTTTAATATGGTTGAGATAGATGCTCTAGAGGTATATAAGGTTTATATATAAAACAAAAAAATTATATATATATATATATATATATATATTATAAATATGATGTTTATATAAAAATATTGTGACAATATAAATATATTCATAATTCTTAAAATTATATTTTATATATTTATATTTCTATAAATTGTGAATTTTGATTTGGGATAAATATAAGATTAAAATGAAATTGTTACAATGATAAAATGATTACTTTATATCTTCAAAAATTATATATAAGTTTAATAAGTTGAAATTGACAACAATCAATTTAGATCCATTTTAAATAATAATAAAAATTTACATTTGAAGACTTGAGCCCTAAAATCCTAATCACTAATAAAACATAAAATAAACAAGGGAAAATAGTAAAATCAATACACTTAAGTTATAAATCTTAATCTACCCTCCACCACCAAATTTCCATCTCCACCATATTGCACCCATGGAACCCTCTAAAAAAATGTAGCAAGACTCAACAACTAAAACAAAAAAAAAAAACTCCCAACAAAGAACAAAAGCATGAAAGACCCCAAACTAAGCTCCAAATTCCCTTATTTATGCATAATTAACTCTAATTAAATTTTAATTTGAAATTGATAAATATAGATTTATAATGACAATAAATTACAATAACAAATAATTGTATCTTTCAAAAAATATCCATGATTTGGTCATTTAAGTTTGGAGTACAATATACTAGATATTACTATGCTTAATTATATTTTTTTAACATCAATAAGAAATAAGCATCCTACAATCAATAGCCATTCTTGTGATGAGCATATGAAAAGACAAAGAAGATTTATTAAATTGATGAATATTCTTAATATTATGTAGAAAATGGAAGGATGTCTAGCATATGAAAAGACAAAAAAGATTCCTTAAATTGACGGATATTCTTAATATTATGTAGAAAATGGAAGGATGACATCTAATAGTTGAACCCTTAATTGTTGCTGAGAAAATGGAAGGATGGCATCTAATGGTTTAACCTCTAACTATTTCTCATCTCAATGTTATAGCTTTGTTATTGCTTACTCTCGATAATTGGGAAGTTGCATTGCTAAGTGTTTACTCTACAACCATTCAAGTATGTTAAGTTATTTGCTTCTAATACTTTCCTATCATTATAGTTTTAGCGCTACCATGCCATTTTGGTTTTCATTGCTCGCAAGTATTAATCGAATGACATGTCAAAATCGTCTTTACATATTTCTACTCATTGCAGTGTTCAAAAGTTCATAATGTGGGAAGAAACTAGGTGACAAGATGTGCATTCATAAAGGAGATCAAAGATTTTAGGTTTTCGTGGTCTGTAGTGTTAGAATAGGTTTCCATATAATTTAGGGTAGGTATTTTTGTTGTCGACGTTTCTAATCTTAAATTGGATTTATCTTGAGAACAAGATATCTGTAGAAGAGTTGCTAACTAAGCATATAAATAGTTAAGGATACCTGGTCCTTTCCCATTCTGACCTATCCCTTCATCTTCTCAAAATATTCAATTAAATTCTTTCAACATTAACCAAATAATCATAAAACCCTAATTAATAATAATTACCAAAAATTTTCATAATGATTATTATTAATAAGATTCTAAGATTATTCATAAATATTATTAAAAAGATAAATAACACTACACCAATAATCCTTTTAATCATAAACATGCTGCATTTTGGGCACTCAACGGAGGTCAATGCGTGCATCAAACAATTGCTCGTCTGTCTCCATAACGACTACTTGTGGCTTGATAGAAATATCCCAATCAATGTGGATCTTATTGCAGGATTACCGGGTTACCCAAGATGGGGGTATACCTGTCGCAGTACTTTCAAGGAAAATACAACGAAAAGAAGTTGGCAGTGAAGATGAAATCCAAATATGAGGTAGTCAAAAACATTCGTGGTTACCTAATCGACACAATTAATGACCAAGATGTAAAGCTCGTAGTAAAGTTGTTGGCCATCAAGATAGTTCAGAAAAACCACCCCAACTAATGCACAGCAAGGGTGATTGCATCAGTAGATCAATGTGCAGTCGGGGTTCAGATGAACTAGTCATTGTTCTTATTGAACGAACTAATGGAGGATGCAATTGCATCGCAGGAAAAGGGTAATCCCTTTACTTATACATGGCTCCTGATGTTGATTGCTTTGGTCATGTGGATGGAGCCACCATAGTACCAAGGAGAGGATACGCAAACTGTCAAAGCATGTCGAGGGGCACGATATCAAAATTTGTGGGCATTGATTGATAAGAACAGACAACAAGACAATAACATCCATTTCTACATCTACGTGGAAGAGTTGCGGATGCAAGCAGTGAAGATCCCGCGATTGACATAGGTCACATATAGAAATATATATGAATTGTGAGGCTCGTTATGGGGCCTTAAGCGATTTTTATTTAAGCATGCATAGACCCAAAGAGGCAGTGGTTAACCACGCAATACAAGCTGACTAAACAAGAGTTGAAGGTTATCATAAAGCAATGGCCAAATGAATGGAAGACCCCGGTCGGCAACTCAGAGGATGAGGATGAACGAGAGGACGATCAATCACGCAACGAAAGTCATGATGGTTCGAGCAACACTCCGACAGATTCTGAGTTAGAAGCGCAGTGATAAGAAGAAAGAACGAAGAATAAAAGGGATAAAGGAGAAGGGAGTACCACTGCTGGTATCCCCGACGATTAGATGAATATATTGCTCGACATGATGACAACTTTGGCAAAAGAAAATCGAGGAAAAGTGACACATCACATGACAGAGTATTTCCACCAAGTGTCGCGGTTGTTACAAACATTGAGTAATGTTGTTATGGAGACCAGGGTGAATCCAAGGCTTGAAGAGGAAAGTCAGTCAAAGGTATGACGGGAAGAGGTTGATATCGATACTCAGCAGTGAATCGTGCAGCTTCTACCTGGTGTGATCACGACATGTAATGAAGATTTAGACCTCTTCCTACATCGGCTCTATTGTTAGGAAAAGTGTTCTTATAGCATGGGAAAGACTACCAACATACTGGGGTAACAGATAGACATATAAATTTATGAAAACATTGTTATTAAGAAAAATGATTAGGGTTTAGGATGAATGTGTACCTTATTCAGAAGGTTGATCCAAGATTTCTCCTCTTTTTCTCCAATGCAACAACCTGCAAAACAATCACAAAACCTTCCTCAAACCAATTTAACTACACATAAGATATTGATATTGATTAGACAATGCAACTTCAAATTGTAACAAGATTTGAAATAAACATAAAAAATCTATTTGGAAAGGAAAGAGTGTCTAATATTTATTGATAAATGCAGTAAGTACATAAAGCTATACATGTTCTGCACCGACACCATCATAACCAGACCCTGGACTCCTTCTCCTCTCTCTTGATTATGAATTCCTTTAGCATAACCTTCTCCAAAAATTGGCTCCTTTAGGATCCCTTTCTCAAGCCCCTCCCCTTGTATTTATAGAAAGGCAAGGAGGGAAAGTTCGAAAGGTAGTTAGCTTGGAAAGTTGGGATAGTTAGTGTACCTGTCTCAACTAATCCCAATTCGTGTTTTTAATATATTTTTCAATATTTCCTAAGACACCCACGATTATGGTATATGACAACTAGCGAGTCACTCACTATTATCCTAACTTGCATCTAACGGGTGAAACTTTTAATTGATACCCATTGGTTGTCAATGTGAACCCTCGTGGCTAACTTGCTTGTTGGAAAGCATAAGAGTCGTGATTATGCTTAAAGGTAGGCAGAGAAAGATGATTTTAAGGAAAGGATTGCAAGGCTTAGCTCTATGTCATCTAGGGTCAAAGTAAGCTCTTCCATCCATGGTGTCCTTTTGTGTAACCGACAAGGAAATGTGGTCACGGACGAAGAAGTGCTAATTTAATTGATAACATATGCCCCCTAATGTATGAGGTCAAAGGGAAATGATGGCTGAAATATATTACAATCCAAGAAGAGGAGGAGAAAAGAGGCTATAGGATGAGATCACAAACAATACCTCAAACAAAACAAAAAAAGTCAGTGAGCATTTGATATCAGGAGATGTTTAGAATGGTAGAACATGATCTCCAATACATAACAGAGAGATGTATATAGCATGGCCACTGAAATAAAAGCATGGATCCATGTCAAAACATGAGATCATATCCATAAGAACAAATTGGATCTATGTCTCATCAAGAGACAAAAATGGGTGTGGCTCAATCTTGTGCAACTTGGGCAATAACAAAACATGATGATGCTATTATAGGCCCAAGGCCTTCATCAAAACCGTCTCAAGGTATGATTTTGGTCCATGCGAATAAATGAGTTGAGGTCAAACATGGAGGACACTGTTTGATTATCGGCCATTGATGTGGACCGTTAAAAAACATGAGGGTGCCCAAGATTAATGAAAATGGGGCCCAAGGTACGTAGTACATTCTAACAAGTGTGAATAATGGGTCTTGAAGTTGAACACCTGAAGAATCCATCGAGTAGGGGACATTGATGTATTCCCACTATTCAATGGCTAGGGAAATTGCCAATAATGACTGCAATCCCCAAGGTACTATCTGAAACTATAAAGTTCATTCCCAGAGCAAGATGAGCTAAATTCAACGGGAAGAAGTCAATTGGAAGGGAGACCTTAAGGCATCCTCCATCATTCAACATGAGATATAATCAAAAGGTTGATTCGATCTCGAATAGGACTGAGTACATGATGAAACATACTGACACCAAGGAATGGCCAACATATGAGGTCAAGGTAACTGCAGAATGACCAACACAAGGGTTATCCTTGAACATTGAGCACGACACAAGAGTGACTTAGGAAGCATTGAAGACAAAGGGACCATGATATAAATCTGTAATGTAGGAGACATTAACAAATTCTCCATATGATTGAAAGAGTAACCAATCTGAGGATTAAAAACTCTGAGATCAGGTTTATCCTAAGTCCAAAACTAAAACCCAACTTGTTTGAAAGACTCAAAAAGGTGTTGTGTTCAAGGACATAATTGACTTGCTGCCTTTATACTAAAAGATGCCTGACATTCTTCCCTTCCCTTTTCTCTTTTTTGTTAAAAAATGTCCTTCTTGTTAGTTTTAATGAGTCCAAGAAAGCAAACTCAATAGTCCTTCTTCATTTTTGAAACAAGCTCGAAGAAGAAGGGAGAAGACTTCTTGGTATAAGTCCAACCATGTGTAATTTAACGAGTCCATGGGAAGGAAACTCAAGACTTTCTTCATGTTTGAACGAGTTTGAAGAAGTGATAGACTAATAATCGATAAAATTGATCCATGTACTTTAATATCGAGCCTGGATCTGTTCATGCTTGTCGATGTTTTCAATTTTAAGGAGTCTAAAAAACTTAAACAATAACTCCATATACCCACTCGTGGATTTTAATATCGATCCTGAGTTGGTATGTGCTCGCCGGTGTTTTCATATTTAAGGAGTCTGAAGAAATTAAACAATAAATCCATATACCTACTCGTGGATTTCACATCGATCCTGAGTTGGTGAATGCTCGCTGGTGTTTTCATATTTCAACAAGAGTCTGAAAACCCTAAAGAAGACTCCTAAAGGACCTTTTTTGTAGAGTTAGTCTCCTCCCCAAAAAAAGAGTAAAATAATGAGAGAAGAAATCTTCTAGCCACGCATGACTAGAGTATACCTTTTTCGTAAGTAATCCACAAAGATCTAGAAAAGGGGTAAACTTATATCTAAGTGTATATCTGTTCAAGTCCTTTAACAAGTTTGAAAAAGACAAGCATGCTCAACAATCTTGTTAAGTTTTAAAGAGTCTAACAAGAGCATGAAAGAAATCTATATGGAACAAGGAACTTAATATTAGGTAAAAATGATATACAATGTATAAGTTCCATGATATGTTAACTGACAGAAAGGATGTAGATAGCATGAAGACCACCGGATTAGTAGAAAATGACATATAAAGATGAACAAAGGAGATTTCAATATGACATAAAATGACAGAAAGATCTAATATGTTGAACTCAACTAACATGCCAGAAAGAAAAACAAACCTCTGTATGGTCACCCATTGCAAAGAAAGTGAGAAAGTGCTTTTTAGAGCTTCACCTAATAAAAAACAACTTGAAAAAAGTCATTAGAATTAAATAAAGTTAAAAAGAATTTTGAAACTACATGAAAGTGGGTAAAGAATTGAAATAATTTTTATAAATAGTGTCAAAATGAAAACATAACTCACAAAGTCATTTCATTGGCGCAAAGGAGCAAAAAAAACCCTTACTTCAACCGCCGATAGCGATCAATCCAGGACACGAAATCAACTTCCGCCACTTGCAAGTAAGTTACCTCTGCCTTGTCTATCAATTCAATCCATTCTTTTAATTTTTTAATGGTGTTTTTGATTTTTTATATGAATTTAAAATTAGGGCTTCGCACCTGCGAGTCTAGCTATGCTAAACTCAGGACCACATGGAAAGTGCGCGGGTTTATCATAATCCAACCCGTGGGTACCCGCCTCTATTGCAGAGGTGAAGCTGCGGGTATCGCTGCTTAAAATGAAAAAAATCAAAAACTAATGCATGGAATGGGGTGAATGATGCATGATGTTCTTAACTTGGAGGGAGAGAGAGAATGAATCCATGGATAGGGATTCCATGGGGGGTCCACTCACCTTGAATGCACTACAAAGATGTAGGCTTCTCAATTTTTTCTAAACAACAAGTATGCGTGCGCAAACACACTTACTCCAAATGCTTGTAAACTATTGGGATGTCGATTACAGGATGTTCAATATCCATGGTGAGATGCTAGAAATCGCCATTTATGACATCTACTTCATCACCGGTTTGTCTCGATGGGGTGAGGTAGTAAACCTCAAAGGCACATTTAGGGGAGTCGGTGCACTCTCTACCCAAGACTATATCAACACATACTATGTGGCTGGCACCGAGAAAAGTGGGATCCAAGTTCCGATTGGCCAGATAGCTAGCTTCTTGCTAAAAGTAATCCTGAGTACCATAAATAGGATCGGGGGGAGCGTAGCTCAACACTTGGCCTTGAGGAGCTATATTCAAATAGGTGTTGAATGCCTAAGGAATGTTATCTTTGACTGATTCTCAAGGCTACTAGTCAACATGAAACAACAGTTGATGGAATGCAATACAGGAAGAAAAAAGAACTTCAGATATGGAAGTATATTATGCTCTTTCTTCGAGAGAGAGTCCCCGCTCTGAGTCTGGGGATGGATCTACCAATGTTAAACCCCCGTGAGCCATTGATGATTTGTTGGGGTGATATCTTTTTGCGTCAAGGTGTAGGTGAAACAAGCTTATCATACTCTGATGAGGACTATCTAGGGTGGTGGAGCCGCCAAGTACCGACGCTCAATCAGTTTCCATATGCAGGGATGGATTTTCGAAGAGATCCAGAGCTCATGTTGCCTCCAGGGGCAGCCTGGAGCGAGATAGGTACCACATTTTTTTGTTTTTATAAAAAATTTATGTGTTTTTATATATGATTTTTGTGATGAGTAAGAGTAACTGACAAAATGTAATGTATGCAGATGTGGGGCCAACCAGACCTACTAGACATCCGAGGACATATGTACGACCAGCCATGCCAGGTGGTGCGGATGACATGCTGAGGACTATTGAGGGAAAAATGAGTCAGTTGACTCATGATATCCTTACCTACAAGATAGAGCGCATGCTGCTCGAGATGCAACAACATTTTGTAGGGTTACCCTACCCTGGATTAGGTTAATTAGGAAAGTATCCAGGCTAGTCATATGTTATAGGGAGGCTGTAGTGGAGCTGGCTAAGGCTCCTCCCTCTCCATAGGGAGAGTGATGGACATTATTATTTTTTAGGCTGTTTATGCCCAATTTTGTATATTTTGACAGTGGATGACTCAAAAATCATATGTATTTTTTGGACCATATATATATACAGTAGTGATTATGTACATGCTTGCTTATGTGTTTTAAATGTTATTGTGTGTGATATAAATGCCAATCAAGTACATAATTTGCAAATGAATCAGCTAATGCATTTAAATTCCTTGAAATGTGTTGATATGTACTAAAATCAAAATGTATTTCAAGCAACCTAACTTGCAAAAAATGACGTAACAAAGAAGGATCTTGAACCCTATACTCACCCGAAAACTGAAGTACTACTAGCTAAGAATCAAGTTGTATCTCCAAATGTGAAATTCCATGATGAATAAAATCTCGGAGTAACTCGATAATCGAGCTGTACTCAACTACATTATTCGTCGTAGAGCCTAAACAAGCACCTCCTGAAGAAATGAGTTGGCTAGAGGATGAGTAAATAACCTAAGCTGCTGAAGCCAACTGACAATTGTGGCGACTAGCACCATCAACGATTCCTATGAAGTACTCGGTTGTCATTTGAAAACACAATCCAGAAGACACATAAAGCAATAAATCCAAAAAATGAAGAACTCTACAAAAAATGTACAACTATAGTACAAGAAAAAGCACGCGTTCCTGAGCGTAATACTTTTTCAAGTAGATCCCATTTCTAGGATCAGGAAACTTATAACCATCGTAATCTATTAGCTCATAAGCTCCCTTATTCAATACTTTAGAAACAATGTAAGGTCCGAGCTACATAGATTTAAACTTGCCTACCCCCAAGGGATCCTTGTCCTGATCGTAGATAAAAATAAGGTCTCTTTCTGAGAAAACCCTTAGTTTGACAGACTTATAATACTGATGCTTGACTCGGCTCTTGTGAGATTCGTTCGCAGTATGCACTTATCAACGTTGTTCATCTAAGTGCTCTAAATGAATCAAACACTCTTCTAAAGCAGAAGTCTCAGGAAGTAGTTGGATATCCAACTTTAGAGATGGAATCTCCCATTCAACCGATATGACTGCCTCCAACTTGTGAACGAGTTGAAAAGGTGAAAAACCTGTAGCATTCTTAACTTTGGATCGATATGCCCAAAGATCCCGATTCAACATGATGTGCCAGTTTGATCTACTGGCATTAACGATCCGTTGAAGAATAGTCTTCAAAGTTTTTTTGACCACCTCGACTTTCCCATTCTCCTACGGATAAAATGAAGATGAGTGTTCTTGTCGAAAACCTAGCATGGTGTTTAACTCGGGCATCATGTAGTTCCGGAAATGTCTACCTTGGCCAGTTACAATCTCCTTAGGTATACCAAACCTAGCAATGATCTGGTTGAACATGAAGTAAGCTACAGTTTCCCCATCTTCCTTCACAGTAGGAATTTCCTTGGCCCACTTCGTAAAGTAGTCGACAAAAACGATGATATGGTGATGTCCTCCAGCCGAACTGGATTACAAGTCATGAATTCAATCCCCCACTTGGTGAAGGGGCCTAATGTGATGACAGGGTGAAGATGAGCTGGGTGTGCTTGAATTTTTTTGGTGAAAAACTGGCATGGCTGACAGTGTTTCACGGATTCCATGCAATCTTTAAAGAAGGTGGGCCAAAAATACCCAGCACGCAGTATTTTATGGGTTGTTTCCAACCCAGAAAGATGACCCCCACAGGATCCCCTATGGGAATCATTCAATATTGATTCAACTTCCTCGAAAGTCAAACAACAGCGTAAAATGGAATCTACCCCATGCCTATAGAGCGTGTTATAAATAATGAGGTAGTTCTTAGCATGAGTTCTAAGATTTCGTCATTCGTCTCTAGAGAAAGTCGGTGGACACTTAAAATTCTGGAGATATATTAAAATGTCTCCATACCATGGGTCAGAGGTTGCGATGAGAAAAATGTGTTCATCAGGTAATGATGAATCTTCCTCATGGCTAATTACATCACTAGGGAACTCAGATATAAGCTTGACGAACACCAAATATTTCTTTGACTTCATAGATTGAAATGTTAGGTCAAATTCTTGCAGAATGATAATCCATTTATTAAACTTCCCTCTAATGATACGTCGGGTTAATACATATTGAAAAGGATTGACATCTGCTATAACTATGGTGGTCCGTAACAAAATGTAGTGACGTAATATCTGAACAACATAGATA
Source organism: Larix kaempferi (assembly GCA_027924585.1). NCBI lineage: Eukaryota > Viridiplantae > Streptophyta > Pinopsida > Pinales > Pinaceae > Larix > Larix kaempferi. Next base: position 2,825,676 of record BSBM01000565.1, read on the forward strand.
GCAGCTAATGCTAACTTCTCGGTGTGAGAATATTTAAGTTCTGGAGTTACCAATGCATGAGAGAGATAATAAATGACATGCTCTTGGAGCTTGTCATCCTACTGAACCAGAACTATACCGATCGTGGAAACAGACGCCGCTAGATATAGAAGGAATTCCTTAGTATAATCTGGCGAACTCAACAGAGGGGCTAATAGTAATGCTTTTTTCAAAGCATCAAATGAATTTTGTGTAGCCTCATCCAATAAAAAAAGGGTGTCTTGCTTGAGCGTTCACATGAATCCTTTGGTGATATTGGCATAATTCATGATAAACCATCGTAGAAAATTAGACATTCCTTGCAGGATTTGATTTTTTCTAATGGTGCGAGGAGTCAATTTCACAATAGCCTCGAATTTTAAGGGGTCGACCATAATGCCACGACTTGACACAATGAAACCTAGTAAATGTCCAGACTCGATGCAGAATAAACACTTATTAGGATTTAAATGGATCTTGTAATATCTGCATCGTTCAAATACAAGTTGTAAATGATCAGGATGATCTCGTCTCTTCCGAGATCGCGCAGGGAGAGATAGGGTTCGACTAAGTGTTTGATATTATGGAAAGCGAAGTTCATGGCTCGCTGGAAAGTAACTCGAACATTTTTCAATCCAAATGGAATCTTCCAATAGGAAAAGGTTCCTCAGGGACAAATAAAAGCCATCTTATGTTGGTCTTCGGGTTTGATTTTTATCTGATTGTATCCTAAAAAACTATCCATGAAAGAGAAAATTTCATGGCCTGCACACGAATCAATGATCTGATCTATGAATGGTGTGGGATAATGATCCTTTGGACAGGATTTATTAAGGTCCCTAAATTCAGTACACACATGTATGGTCCCTTGATTTTTATCAACTGGAACCAGGTTAGATACCCATTCCATCGTGTCGATCCGATAGATGAAACTGACCCTGAGGAATTTTTTGACTTCAACCTTGATGGTCGCAGATTTCCTAGGATTGACTGGACGAAGTTTCTGTCATATAGGTTTCACATTAGGGTAAGTCCTGATAATGTGCTCCACAATGGAGGGGTTGATTCCTGGAATCTCCTCGTAAGACCAGACGAAAGCGTCGTGGAATTCCTTAAATAAATTGGTGTACAAAGTGATCTCCTGTGGAGAACAGTTTGCTCCAATAAATATGTTTTCCACAACATTGAGTTTGGTGGAAATATCGACCGGTATAATTTTCAAAATATTTTCCATGTTACCGTCAACATAAATCGTCTGTTTAGTAGAAGGAGTGATGGATAAATCGATATTCCCACCAGGTCTCACTGAAAACTCACCATTCTCAATCCTTTTCGGATCTGGAAGGAAATAGGACCTATGGTGCATGTGTTCCCATGGATAATGCAGGCCTATCATAGCTTCCAGTATAGCTTCATCGGAAGGCAGAACAATATCCAAATAGTCAAAATAATGGGTGGAGTGGTCTGACCATGCAGGTGCATAATCAAAATTTGACTCAGTTGAGACTGGTGGATTCAAGATATAATCCATTGTAGCATTTTGTGATGCTTGGTATGCCACTTCTTCGATGGATAAGGGCACGTTTGGTTCTTCTTGAGTCGGAAGGATCCATGGATGAGTCGTTTGACTAACCGTAATAACTTTCAGAGATGATGTATCGTTGGTAATCATAGAACTAATGTAATGAACATGAGCAAGTAGGTCAAATGTGCCCATCAATGATGAATACATAAATACTCCTAAGCTCTCACTGGGCGGTCGAGCTTGATCAATTAGAGGTATATTTGAATCCAACGAAGTCGTGTTATTCTTCTGAGTGAAGGATAGTTGATCAATTGTAACAATCTTACCTTCGTGAGGGAACATGAGTACTCAGAAGACGGACAAGGGGATAGATTGCATAGCATACGTCTAGCTTCTTCCCAACAATAGATTGTAGTCAAGAGAAGCATCTACAACTTCTACCTCTATGGACACTACTTTACCGGAAATTTGAATCTCGAATGCTGGTAAGACTCCATGCGGACGGCAATATTTTCCTTCAAACGCGGTAAGTAGTGTAATTGACGGGGCTAACTCAGGAGAGCCCGGGGCTTTCCAACAGGATATCAAAATTATGCATGTCGACCCGCCTTCATCTACAACCATTCGTCCAATGGTATTTGAACCATGGAATACTTCGATCTGGAAGGCTACGTGATAGGGAAACCGGGGTTTGATATTGGACATATCAAATCTAGCAAGCATACTTGATGATTCCATACTATCTATTTCCGCTATAAGTGCATTTTGTTGCAAAGGGCAGCTTTGCAAGACTTCTAGTGCACACATAGCACATGGCGTTTGGGATAGGTACTCCACAATAGAGTAGTTTGGAGCAACCCACTCATTAGGGTTGTGCATAGCCTGTTTGTAGACACCCTTTTCTGTCTTTGGCAAAGGTTCTGTTGGTCTCTCAATGTGGAGAGGAACAAATGAATTAGGAATCTCTTTATATTTTTGCTGCATTTCCGGGTTATAATTCCTGGCTCTGGTTTGCAAAAGAGGGTGTGAGTTAACCATGTTGATATACGACTGATCAACTAATGTGGCACAATGAGTGCCCCCAGTATTAGAGCTGCCAGAAGCTGGGCCTTGTCCTTTGGGAAAAGGATCGTTCAGGACAACCAATTTATTTTCTTTCAATATCTTATGGGATTCTTTGATGAGAGGGAATTGGTGAGTGAGGTGTTCGTCCTTACAAAGTTTGCAAGGAAACTTTACCTTCTTTTTGTCTCTTTTGCCCTCCTCGAAATTTTCAGTGTTTTTGGGTCTTTGTTGGTTTCCCTCCCCTTTCTTACCCTTTTTCCTGGGTTGTCGAGGACACTTTTGATTCGTCTGCGCATTTTGTACAGATTCTGCTTGTGGAGGGGAGGATGCAACCGTAGTTGCTTCCGCCGCAGACTACTTCATTGAAAGTGCATGCACTTGTTTCGTTATTATATGGGATGCGATTATCACTTAAATGTTAATTTTTAATTTAACTTAGATTTGGTTACTAATTCCTAACGGTATTCTACGTTTTAGGGAGTGAAGAAGTTGTTTCCAAGAGGCACTGAGCTTTGTGCCATCATCCCTATTAAGGCAATTTTGGCATAAGTTGAATTCAATTTTCTCCCTAACTTTTTCGATTTAGTAGGCTGTCTTCCCTAGCTAAGACTTTGGTGTTTTCCAAACAGATTTGGTGACCCATTAACTGTGAGTGTTCCGCAAGAGCTGACTTCTTATGTCTTTTATGTCTCAGGTCAACACTCTGCTCTTTAAATCTTGTTTCCATGGAACGCCTAGTTTCCCCAATGTAAAGTTTCTCGCAAGAAAAATGGATGGAGTAAACACCCTTGTATGTCCTTGGATCAATTGGGTCTTTTAAGGATTCAACCATGTTTCTAATAGTGTTGGGAGGGGTGAAGAAGACTTGGATATCATTTCTTTTTAGGGTTTTAGCCAATTTGTCCATGGTGCCTTTTATGTAAGGGGGGAATATTTTCTTGTTGTCGGTGTCTTCATTATTATCCTTAGGTCTTTTCTTAGGTTTTTTGACAGATGCAATGATATTCCTGAATTGTTTGTCTTTATATCCATTCTTTTCAAACACACCTTCCAAATGATCAATTTCATCTTTAATGTGTTCTTCGTCTAAGATTCTAAGTGCGCTTGTTACCAGGGTATTGATCACACCAGTTTTCTGAGGTGGGAAGTAATGTGAGTTGGCATGAAGATATCTATCTGTGTGGGTATTTTTTCTATACACCTGGTGGGAAATGGATCCATCTTCTTTTCTTGAGACCAGGACATCAAGAAACGGTAAGCTTTTGTTGTCCTTGATCTCCATGGTTAATTTAATGTTGTTGTTTTGGCTATTGAGGTGTTGGAGAAATTCTTTTAAGGTGTCCCTCCCATGTGGCAACACTACATCAGTTTCATCGACATAGCATTTCCATCTTTTCAGTTTGAGGGGGAATAAGTCCAAATCACGTTTCTCAAAGTTTTCCATGTAAATATTGGCTACGAATGGGGAGAGGGGTGAACCCATTTCTACACCCTCGATTTGTTCATAGAATTCATTCCGAAAGGTGAAGAATGTGGATCTTAAGCATAATTCAACAAGTTGGGCAGTTTCTTCATTGGTGAGCTCTCTGATGGTGTTAATGGCTCTTGTAATTGGAATTTTTGTGTTTCGGGATACTACGTCAAAGCTCACAAGCATGTCTTTTTCATCTAGTTTTTCCTTGGATATTTCTTGGATCCAACTTGTGGAGTCTTTCACAAAAGAATATGTTTTACCGACTAAAGGCTTGAGTAGGTTTGCTAGGTATTTGGTTAACTTTGTATGTAGGGGATCCGATAGTGTTCAAAATTGGGCGAAGAGGGACTCCATTCTTTTGCACCTTAGGAAGCCCGTAGATGCAAGGGATGGTTCCTTCTTTGGGAAGAATTTTCTTTTTTATCTCTTCGTCTAGGCTGGAGTTCATAATTATTTTAGAGACCTTCTTCTGGATTATTTTGCTTGGATCTTTTCCGAGCTTGCAATAGCTCCCACATGCAAGGTGTTCATACACTTTCCTTTCATATTCTATGGTATCTAGTACAACCGTTGCATTACCTTTATCAACCTTAATAATATTTATTTCCTTGTTGCGTCTAAAGCTTCAATAAGGTGGACCTTTCTGCGTTGGAGATGTTGGGTTTTGGAGGTATCGCGTTTCTGAGAATTACGGCACACTCTTGGTGAATTTATTCTTTGTTATCCTCAGGCAAGTGCATAACAACACTCTCAACACTGCACATCAGTTCCTTGGTGGGAACTCTTCTCGATGCTATAGCGAAGTTTAAACCGTATTCCAATATTTTTACCGAGTCAATGTTCAATACCGTGCTGGATAGATTCACGACATTGGAATTCTTCTCTCGTCCACGCTTTACTACATCCTTTTGCGCGTTGCACAGGGTTCAAAATTTCTTGTATTGCTTTGAGACAACTTTCTTCTGCATGCTATCACTCTTCATGCTAATCGTGGAGTCCACCTAGTTCCATAGGTCAACGTCAATCTTATTTGCTAATTTCAGGTGGAGGTGACAGGCATTCTCAAAATTTTGTGAATATTCGAGCGAGCTTTCCTGAGATCTACTCTAAGTCTTCTTGACCCCTCGCAACACTATTAGAAACATGGTTGACTCCTTAAAAGACCTAATTGATCCAAGGACACATAAGGGTGTTTACTTCATCCCTTGTTTTTGCAAGCAACTTTACATTGGGGAAACTAGGCGTTCCATGGAAACAAGATTTAAAGAGCACAGTGCTGACCTGAGACATAATAGACATAAGAATTCAACTCTTGTTGAACACTCACACTTAACTGGTCACCAAATCTATTTGGAAAATGCCAAAGTCTTCGCTAGGGAAGACAACCTAATAAAACGAAAAGTTAGGGAGAAAATTGAAATCAACTTAAACCAAAATTTCCTTAATAGAGATGATGGCACAAAGCTAAGTGACTCTTAGAAACTGTTTCTTCACTCCCTACAACATAGAAGACCCTCAGCAACCAAATCTAAGGTAAATTAAAAATTAACATTTAGTGATAATCACATCCCATATAATAACCTTCTTATGAGCATAATAACTTTCTAAATTAATCACCTCCCCTAGACAACATTCAATAATTTCATCATAAAACCTTCATATCATTCTTTGAATTATAAATTAATTTAACAATTATACTATTGCAATTTATAATTATACTATTGAAATTATAATTTATCATAAAACCATCATATTATACTATATTTATATTATTTTATGCCATATTATATTTATATTACATTATACTACATTATATTTATATTATATTATAACATATTATATTTATCATACTATTGAAATTATAATTTAAGAATTATACTATTAACATTATAACCTATCATAAAACCATCATATGCATAGAAATGAATTTAACACTATTGAAATTATAAATATGATAAATTTATTTTTAGATTACAATATGATAAATTTACTTTTAGATTACATTATGATATATTTTTAATATGATAAATTTACCTTTAAATTACATACCAATTAATATAGTTTGAAAATTACATTACCAATTAGAAATTTATAATACCATTTGAAATTATAATTTTATGATAATAATATTAAATTTAAGTCATAATTACTTATAAATTTCATTATAATTAAATTAAACACTATATTATTTTTATATTTAACAATTTTCAACATTAATGATTAATAACACTAAGCAATAATTAAAAAACTTATTATAACTTTTTTATGCCAAAATTAAAATAAGTGAGATCAACCCTAAAATCACTAAATTAAATTATTAAGCTAATAATTATTGGTTTCATATATGTGTGTGTGTTTTATATATACGTGTGTTTCACCGGCATCTTTAACCTTGCACCTTGCAGTGGTTCCTGATGATGATCATAGAATAGGAATCGAAACGTCTAATTTCAAATTCATTTAAGTAGTTCCTCCTTTCACTCAAAATGATCCTGTATAATGACTATTTTCAATACCATAATTTACAATCTTATTTATAAAATAAATAATCATTATATAATATTAGAATAAAAATATAATAAATTATTTTTATTATGATTAAATATTAATATTTTATTAATACATTTTTTATAATATTTTAATCAAATACCATGTTCATTAAATATATACTTCAGATATCATAATTTATAACAACTTTTTAAATTAAATTTTAATCATATTTAGTTTTTAATATCTATATATATTATTAATATATATTAATTATTTTAATTTTTAACATCTTTATATCTCATAAATATAATACTTTTTATTTTTATTATTATCTTTTTTCTACATTACAATATAATATTATAATTTTTAAATTGATCATATTTTTATATCTCATTAATGTATTACAATATATATAATTAATTTTATTATTATATTTATTTATTTAAATCATATTAATTTATTAATATTTTAGAGATATTTATATCATATTTAATTATATAATAATTAATTAAACAATATTACTTTATTAATTTTATTATTACTTTAAAGATATTTAATACTTTATTAATTTTATTGTTACCATCAACATATTTTAAATATTTTAACTAATTTACAATATAATATTATAATATAATGTGATTATTTCCTTAATTGATTATTATATTAAAATCATATCATTTTTAATTAATACTATTATAATTTTTGTAACGATATTATTTTATTAATTAAATGATATATTAATACTATTTAAATAATATTTTATTAATTAAATGATATCATTTTATTAATACTGTTTAATTAAATAATATCATTTTATTAATGTTATTTAATTAAATGATATTATTTTTAATTAATATTTTTTATATAATTATTAAAATTAATTAAACAATATTAATTAATTAATATTTTTGAGAGATGTCTATAGGCCTACCCGTTACTAGTAACAACCACATTAATAATATTAATGTGTTTGAATAGGTTGTAAAAGAGGCACATACTTTTCATATTGATATTTTTTCCTATAATATGTGTCCCATTTACTCCTATCGACATATTAAAACACATTAATATTATTAATGTAGTTATTACTAATGATTAATACGAGTACATATGTATTTCTTATTTTAACAGCTTACTTGATACTAAGTACTATTACACTTGATTGTATGATATATAATATTACACTTAGTTATATGATATATAATAAATAAGAGACAATTATATCTAGTATCAAGTCATATCTATTTCCCTTATTCTCATAAATCATTGGTAAATCTCTAACTAATACTAATTTCTATTGGTTGTATGATAATAACCAAATAATGCTATTGAATAAGTAACACATATACCATCTTATCACTATTACTAAGGGTAATCACACATTTACCAACTTATCACTATTACTAAGGGTAATCAAATTGGGCTTATATAACAAAAAAATGCTCACGTAATTAGTATGAGTATCCAATACCAATTAAGAGATAATGATAGGGTGGTAATGATACATGGTTATAGTGGTTAGTAATGACCAAGCTTAGTAGGCAATGATCTCCTATTCAGTGTAATCAATTAGGGCCATGCTTATGATGTGTGTATTATGAGTATTAGTTATGCCAATATCATGATGTTATGGTATTAGGTCCAAATCAATGAGAAATATTGGCATTTTAGTTTATACATCTTTTTATTTAATTTATGAGTGTTATTGATACAATTGGTTTCAATTATCATGTTTAGTTTAAGCAATACAAATATTTGAATCATATTTAATAGATTATAACTATTATACATTTGTTATATGCAGCTTAAATGATTGGATTAGGTTTTTATATCAAGCTTATACGTCTAACTTTTAGATTGTTTTAAAATTCAGTAAGGATCACTTATGACTCAAGAAAGGTTGGAATAAAGATAACATGCTTTGGTTAAATCATTGGGGGATACACGAAAACGTAACTTTGCAAAATATCAATAACTTTAAAAATACTATTACATCTAAGTTTAAAGAGAAAATGTGGGCTGAAAAGGATTTAGAGGTTAAAAGGAATCTAAGATACTACAAAGAGGTTATTAACCCTAATCTAGAAGACCAAAAGGATCTCTCTATTTATAGGAACGAACTCTCGTGAGCTTCGTACTGAAATAGGCTCGACAATTTCTAAGACACCATGGGAGGATAGGATTTGTCATCTTTGTGAGACCAAAAGAATTGAGGATGAAAGCCACTTTCTCTTAGAGTGCCATGCCTACAACCATGTTAGATCCCAATTTCCCAATCCTTATTATAATACTAACCTCTCTAATCTTGTAACTTGTCAAAACTATGGTTACCTCTATACTCTTCTTTCTAAGCTTTTTAAGCATAAGAATAATTTGTTACAAGTAATTACTTAAGCTCTATTAGACCAAAGTTGTTTTTGAAATTTTTTCTATATAGGTTCTTAGGTTATTTAACTAGCCTAAATTAAAATAGCATTACTTATTAAAACCTATAGAACCAAACAATGCAAATATTATCACTATATTAAAGAATTTAAATACACTGCGTTTAATAAATAATGAAATTTTGACATACTATTACAGTTTGAAATAAAAAGAATGATTTATTTTTACATGTCAGCATTGAGAAGTTCAATATCTCATAGCCTTTCAAGTGAAATGGAACCCCTATGATCCCACGCCTTTGTTCTCAGGACGCCTTAGCCTTCGGGTGTGGGTTAGCTAATTTCCTCTGAAAAAAAAAATTAATTTGATTCCCAGTGGCCAAAAAAATTCTGAATATCCATTTACTTTTTACTTTGAACTTATTAGAAGTGCCCCCACTTTGCTCCATGTGCGAAGTCTATGTGATGGTGTGGGCGTGGGCCAGAAAATTTGCGAATATCCGTTTACTTTGAACTCATTAAAAGCTTCGCAGAGACGTCTTTCAATAAATACAATTCCCTGACACTCATGGCGTACGTAAAGGATGGAAAAATGGAATCCTGAAAGGATCACAAGTTCATTTCAATTATGATTACCTAATTGAAATGTAAAAGAGCAGAACAGGTACCATGAGCAGTCACATTTGGACAGTGAGGCTGGCGTTTTGTCTCGACGTCCACACAGATGATAACAGAAATGATTCCGTGTTTCCATATCTGTCCCCAGCAACACAACAGAAAATCGCAACCCTGCTTTCCATACAGACATATACTGCCAGGGGTTCATTTAAGTCTGAATCCTCCGTATAATCCCCACATGGGCTGTACAAGTACGATTACTGTCACGCCATGCCTCAGGCTTTCTACTGTCGACTTTTTAAATAAATTAATATGTGAAGTGTCTTATCTCTTTTGTCACCATTTTGATTGAACGTAGCATGCATTATTACAAATCCTGCTTGTCCGGTTTCACAATCAAACAGCACCAATTCAGTATGACTCCAGAGCATCTTAACGCTGTCGTTTTTTATTTCTCGATCACTTGGCTGATTAATGGACTCCGTTCGGGAGCTGTATAAGGGCTAACTAAAACGCCCTCGACTCGCCCGTCCATTTTCTTCTTCTGAGGAATTTTTGTCAAAATCACAATTTAAAGTGTTTAGATCACTATTTGAGTAATTTTAAAATTAGATAATTAATGTAGAACAAGCAATCCAATTGGTGAAACTACAAAAATACGATAATAACAATTTTCAATAATAATTTTTACCAATTTATATCCCAAAATCGCCGAAAAAGAGAGGCTTCTTGGTTGTTATTTATCCTAAGCTCTCCGTTGGTGCATTACAGACTTATTACTTTTTCAATTCATTTCAATCTAATCACTGGGATTTGAGCTCATGCTTCTGTTTATTGTTTAAAGAAATAAGTTATATGAGAAGATTTGTATAATGATTTTCCTGGTTGTTGGAATGGAATTGTAGGAATTGTATTTGTAGTTTTAAGTTGTTGAAATTGTACTAGCTTGTTAAAATTGCATAATTACGGTGTTTAATCTAATTTTACAAATAAATGAAAATTGTTATTTCAATAAAAATTTAAAATTACTATTTTAATAAAAATTCGTTGTTGGAATGGAATTGTAGAAATTACACTTGTAGTTTTAAATTGTTGAAATTACATAATCAGAATGTCCAATCTATTTCTGCAATTAAATAAAAATAGTTATTTCAACAAAAAAAAAATTAAAATAGCTATTTCAACAAAAATTGCATCGCTATATTTTTAAAGAATAAGGTGATGCAAAAGAGTTTACTTCTTGCTTGATCTCTTAGTGCCCTGCACGGTGTGTGACAGAATGAATATCAGCCTGTTCTGAATTTAATTGAACTAAGAGGCCTTTATAATTTAGAGCCCCATATGGTATTGAGACGTTTGAGCTCATGTATAGGTTCCGTATTTAAAACAGTAAGGTCGTGCAAAAGTGCTTACTATTTGAATAGTCGTTGCTTCATTTAATTGTATGTATTCTTATGATCTACAAGTCCTTTTCACTGTGTATAATATCAGGTTTTGTTCTTTAATATGGTTGAGATAGATGCTCTGAGGTATATAAGGTTTATATATAAAATAAAATAAAAATTATATATATATATAAATATTATAAATATGATATTTATATAAAAATATTTATAATATTTAAAATCGTATTTTATATATTTATATTTCTAGAAATTGTGAATTTTGATTTGGGATAAATGTAGGATTAAAATGAAATTGTCACAATGATAAAATGATTACTTTATATCTTCAAAAATTATATATAAGTTTAATAAGTTGAAATTCATAACAATCAATTTAGATCCATTTTAAATAATAATATAAATTTACATTTGAAGACTTGAGCCCTAAAACCCTAATCACTAATAAAACATAAAATTAACAAGGGAAAATAATAAAATCAATACACTTAAGTTATAAATCTTATTCTACCCTCCACCACCAAACCTCCATCTCCACCATAGTGCATCCATGGAACCCTTTAAAAAATGTAGCAAGACTAGCAACTAAAACAAAACAAAAACCTCCCAACAAAGAACAAAGACAAGAAAGACCCCAAACTAAACCTGAAAGACCCCAAACTAAGCCCCAAAATCCCTTATTTATGCATAATTAATTAGATAATTAAATTTTAATTTGAAATTGATAAATGTATATTTATAATAACAATAAATTACATTAGCAAATAATTGTATCTTTCAAAAAATATCCATGGTTTGGTTATTTAAGTTTGGAGTACAATATGCTAGATATTACTACACTTAATTGTTTTTTTTTAATATCAATAAGAAATAAGCATCCTACAATCAGTAGCCTTTCAAAAAATATCCATGATTTGGTCATTTAAGTTTGGAGTACAATATGCTAGATATTACTACACTTAATTGTTTTTTTTTAATATCAATAAGAAATAAGCATCCTACAATCAGTAGCCATTCTTGTGATGAGCATATGAAAAGACAAAGAAGATTTATTAAATTGATGAATATTCTTAATATTATGTAGAAAATGGAAGGATGTCTAGCATATGAAAAGACAAAGAAGATTCCTTAAATTGATAAATATTCTTAATATTATGTAGAAAATGGAAGGATGACATCTAATGGTTTAACCTCTAACCATTTCTCATCTTAGTGTTATAGCTTTGTTATTGCTTACTCTCGATAATTCGATAATTAGGAAGTTACATTGCTAAGTGTTATTGTTTATTGTTTACTCTACACCCATTCAAGTATGTTAAGTTATTTGCTTCTAATACTTTCCTATCATTATAGTTTTAGCGCTCCCATGCCATTTTGGTTTTCATCGCTTGCAAGTATTAATTGAATGATATGTTAAAATCGTCTTTACATATTTCTACTCATTGCAGTGTTCAAAAGTTCATAATGTGGAAAGAAACTAGGTGACAAGATGTGTATTCATAAAGGAGAATAAAGATTTTAGGTTTTTGTGGTTTGAAGTGTTAGAATAGGTTTCCATATAATTTAGGGTAGGCATTTTTGTTGTCAACGTTTCTAATCTTAAGTTGGATTCATTTTGAGGACAAAATATGTGTAGAAGAGTTGCTAACTAAGCATATAAATAGTTAAGGATACCTGGTCTTTTCCCATTCTGACCTATCCCTTCATCTTCTCAAAATATTCAATTAAATTCTTTCAAAATTAACTAAATAATCATAAAACCCTAATTAATAATAATTACCAAAAAATTTCATAATAATTATTATTAATAAGATTCTAAGATTATTCATAAATATTATTAAAAAGATAAATAACAATACACGAATAATCCTTAATAGGAAAAACATATTTCAAAGAGATTTATAATTATTCATATTTCAAAAAGATATATAATCATTAATTATTAATAATTCAAAAATATATATAATCATTAATAATTATTCATAATAGTAATAATCATTATAAATAATTAAGAAAAATATTTATTATTAATATTTTTCAAAAATGATTATTACTCATAATGCTCATAATGATAGTAATATTCATAAGTGTTATTAATATTAATAATAATATCAATAATATAATTAATGACATTAGAGGAAAATCCTTGTTTAAATAATTCAAAGGAAGGATTATTCTTCTTAACTCCAACAAAAAAGATATACAATTTTTGGGAATATAATTATTAATAATTTTTCATAATAGTTAAAGGTAATAATCATTATAATTCGAAAAATCAAGGAAAAATCATGATCATAATTCCTTTATCATTACTAATAAATTTAATAATTATTGGTCATAAGAATTTTTAGTAATAATTCACCAAATTATTTCCAATAAACAAGTGAGAGGCTAGGTTAGTGATAGTGATGAGAAATTGTGCAGGAGGGTTGCAAAACATACCTGGTTCTATCCATTACCTTCCTTATTGATCATAGGTATCCATTTGTCTCTTATTTCGAGTCCCTTGTTTCTATTCAGGTTGTTTGGGTGCTTCATGAATTCCAAGGCCTCTCTCACCCTTCGTTTGTAGTAGTGGTCCTTAACCGCGAGCACCTTTGTGTTCTCCAGGAAAACATGGTGTTTTGTTTTGAGAGAATGCTTCGTGAGTGTGGATGTATTCTTCCTCTCTTTATTTATGGCAGCCCCATGCTCCCTCAACCTTATTTGAAAAGACCAACCCGTCTCCCCTATATAGCTCATTCCACAAGAACAATCTACCTTGTACACCCCCTTATATTGGTTCCAATCAATCTTGTCTTTCACCGAACTCATTTTTTGTCTAATGGTTTCCATTGGCCTGAAGGATGTCCATACTTCTTTCCTCCTCAAAGCCCTTGCAATTATGTCCGTTACTCCCTGGATGTATGGGAGGAAGGCCTTAAGAGTATTTCTCTCCTTTGTATGTTGAGTCAAGTTTTCTGTTTGTTTCAGTGCCTTATATATGTCCTTATTCTTGTATCCCGGGATTCTAAAGACAAAGGTCAAGTGGTCCTTCTCTTTTCCTAGTTGTTCCTTGTCAGATATGCAGAAAGCTCTCATGGATAAGGTGTTGATTACCCCAATTTTCTGAGAAGGGTGGTGGTGTGAGTGAGCATGAAGGTAGTTTTCCGAGTGGGTTTTCTTTCTGTAGACACCGTGGCTGACGCTTCCGTCATTCTTTTTCTTTATTAGCACATTGAGGAAAGGGATGCTCCCATTCTCTTCAATTTCCATGGTGAACTTTATGTCTTCCGAAAGCTGGTTAAGATGCTCATGAAATTTTTTCAACTCGTTAACCCGAGGGGGCCATCTCACATTGGTATCATCCACATACCTTTTCCATCTTGCGGGTTGTAGGGAGAACGAGTGAAGGGACTTCTTTTCAAAATGTTGCATAAAGAGATTAGCCACAATTGGGGACAAAGGGGACCGCATTGCTACTCCACTGGTTTGCTCATAAAAATAAACTCTAAAGCTGAAGAAAGTGGATCAGAGGCATACTTCTTCCATCTTAGTTCCTGGATCCACGATTTCAAATAATACCCGTGACTTCAAAATATTTGCCACAATAGTGACCTTCCTAACCTTTTAACTTATCAGAATTATGGTGATCTAAGAATGCTTCTCTTAAAGGTTTTTGAGTACATAAATAAAATTGTAAAAAAAAACCAATGATTCCTTACATTTTTAAAGGTTCTATAGGCCAATGTTGATCTCAATGGATATTAATAGCCATCATCATCATCATCATCATTATGAACTCAACAAAAATGTTTAAGGCTTTCCATTTAAAATTAATTAATCACTTCTCCAAGAGATGTTGTCACGTAACATAGCGTTATGTCAAAAGTAAAAGTAATTAAAAAACTTATATCCGCATAAAATAAAAATCTAAAGTCAAATGCAAAGTAATTAAAAAATACATGTCCACTCATAAAACCAAAAAATTAAAACTAGCATAGGAAGGATCAAATTTCCGAAGGTGTAAATTTTTTTGAATGTGTAAAAAATTAATATTAAAAAAATTACACCACAAGAAATTGAATCCCTCTCACTAGATTTAAAATGGATCTATGCTAATTATAATAACTACCAAACACTATGTATCCACACCTCCTTATATCTCTCCCATATGATATACATTATTTTCCTCACTCACTACTATAAGCTCAACAAACATCCTTTCCATCTCCTAAATCAAAACCTTCTCACTTACTAGTTAGTAAGTACTAGTTTTACTAACTTTATGTCTCTCATATGTTCTTGAATGTAAAGATGGCACATAATGATATACTACTATGAAGATAGTAAAGTATGCTTCTCATACTACTATGTTAGCCTCAGCACACGACGATGAAAATGTGCTTTTAAGTGTAATTATGAAGACTTTAGTTTGAAATAGGGTGCAACTCTTAGGCTTCGCACAGAGCGAAGAGAAGCACCCCTGTACTGAAATTCTGTTGATGTAATAGAGGCAGGAACCCCTCTTTTTTACACATGTGATTCTACCATGGACCTGCGCTTTGTGTACAATGTTATATTTTAATGTCGACAATCAAATAAAAATTAAAATTTTAATGGCAATCTATGAAATCAAGGTGCAATTACATTACAGTCCAATAGAGCGATCAAATCACAATACAACCTGCTGGGGACTATGTTTGGGCTATGGCTGCATCCAAGTCTGCCACGAAGCTGCTATCATTATAGAGAAGTGAGCTAAAAGTGCCCTTTTTACACCCATGTGTGAACCTTATGTAGTGCCACTAAGCCATATGTCAAAAACAAGAAATTAAGGAAAATGCCTCACCATTAGCAAAATTTCCTCAAGAATGTCAAAATGAATGCTGATATTCAATAGAATTGCTACAAATAACTTTGTTTGATTTGACCTCACCGTCTTTTGGGGCTTATACTTCATTGCAAGGGCTACATTTTGAAAAACATGAACTTCATTGGAGTGGCTTCTTTCGAAATAGGGCTTGGGCCTCTATTAAGTCCTCAAAACTGGACTGCTAAAGCATCCACTTTGTGTGAAGTCTATGTGATGGGTGGTGAGAAAATTTCCGAATATCAGTTTACCATGAATAGTCACATTTGGACAGTGAAGTTGGCGTTTTGTCAACACGTTCACACACATGATAACAGAAATGATTCAGTGTTTTCATATATGTTTCCAGCAACACAACAAAAAATGGCAACTTTTTTTTTTTATATAGATATATAAGGCGAACATTATTCAATCAGGCCATTTAATGTAGCTGCAGCAGATCTGTTGATGCTTAAATCTCAAGCAGCTTGAGATCTAACCATTAACATACCTGCTACAGCTACATTAAATAACCTGCAACAGACTGAATAATATTCCCTGACATATACTGTCAAGAGTTCATTAAGTCTGAATCCTCCGTATTATCCTCACATGGGCTGTACAAGTACGATTACTGTCACGCCATGCCTCAGGCGCAACTTGAGATCTAACCATCAACAGACCTGCTGCAGCTGCATTAAATGACCTCCAGCAGACTGAATAGTATTCCTTGACATATACTGTCAAGAGTTCATTAAGTCTGAATCCTCCGTATTATCCTCACATGGGCTGTACAAGTACGATTACTGTCACGCCATGCCTCAGGCCTTCTGCTCTCGACTTTAAAAAAGAAAAAATATGTCGAGTGTCTTATCTCTTTTGTCACCATTTTGATTGAACGTAGCATGCATTATTACAAATCCCGCTTGTCCGGTTTCACAATCAAACAGCGCCTATTCAGTAAGACTACAGAGCCTCTTAACGCAGTCGGTTTTTATTTCTCGATCACTTGGCTGATCAATGGACTCCGTTCGTGCATTACACTTAATCAATTCATTTGTTCAGTGTTTAAAGGAATTAATAAGCTTAAAAAAAAAATCGCTACGTTTTAAAATGCTCAGGTAGAGTTTACTAATCGTGCTTGCTTGATCTCCTAATCCTCTGCACGGTGTGTGACAGAATGAATATCATGTTATGCTGCATTTAGCCCCATATGGTAGAGAGTCGTTTCAGCTCATGTTCAGGTTCCATATTTAAAACAGTAAGGTCGTGCAAAACAGTTTACTATTTGAATCGTGGTTGCTTCATTCTTGTATGTATTGTTATGATCTACAAGTCCTTTGCACGGTGTATAATATCAGGTTTTGTTCTTTAATATGGTTGAGATAGATAGTCGATAGGTAGATAAAAAGATTTATATATAAAAATATATTATATATGTAATATAAATATAAATATTATAGATATGATATTTATATAAAAATATTGTGACAATATAAATATAAATATTTTTATTGATAGTTAAAATTGTATTTTATATATTTATATTTTATTTATAAGTTGTGAGTTGGGTTAAAATAGTATTATTACAAGGATAATGAATACTTTATATCTTTCAAAAGATATATGTAGATTTATTGAGTTGATGTTGATTACAACTAACTTATATTCATTTTAAATAATAATAAAAATTTACATCTTAAGTGATTTGATTTGATATATTTGAAAACTTCATAAATGTAGATTTATAATGACAATGTTACACTCGCAAAACTAATAATGCATATCTTTCAAAACAATATTCATGATTTGGTCATTATATTTTTACATCTATAGGTCGGTAATAAGCAATATCCTACAATCAATAGACATTCTTTTAATGAGCATTATGAAAAAACAAAGAAGATTATGATGAATATTCTTAATAATATGTAGAAAATGGAATGGTGACATCTAATAGTTTAACCCTTAATTATTGCTTAGAAAATGTAAGGATGCCATCTAATGGTTTAACCTCTAACGGTTGCTCATCTTAGTGTTATAGCTTGTTAAAATTCAAGATGCTAAGACAGAAAATAGCAGCATTACATTCCATTTCACAATAATAGCATATACAGGATCACTGAAGAAACAACAAGCACAGCATAAACACAAGAGACAGAGATTTATCCTGGGAAACCCTCATGGGGTAGAAAACCCAGCAAAGCTTCCTCAATATAGATGACCAGCAATATACAAAGATGAAACCCTGAGACATGATCTCCTCCTCCACAATAGCAGACCTCTCCTCCACAAGTGCGCTATCCTCAAGTGAGTGAATGTGTATAATGAGGAACACACCTCCTCTATTTATACACTACTCTGATATGTATTTTACACAAGTACATGTAGGCTCGTATTTAACCATTAGGTTAAATACCCCATTATAACTGACTGGGCCGACCCCTCTAGGGTGGTCTAATAACCCTTTGACCCACATAACACATACAGGGCCGACCCCCACTAGGGAAGTCTAATAACCCAAGTTACCACATTCCGACGGAGGAATAAACATCTCCGGATATACAATAAGATCTTCACGGAGGAATGAATCATCTCCGGAATAATAAAGTACAAATATAATATTCTTTGAAGTTACAATATCTCAACACTCCCCCTTAACGAGAAGGATATTATAACAGCATCTGCACGAGCAAGGAGTCATCAACATCATACATGATACATCTATAAATCATTGGAAGCTTTCTCAACATCATCAGTAACTCAACCAGTTACTGGAATATCTTCAATACTGGAACATCAACATCTTCAGTACTGAGTCTTTATCTTCTGCAGCACTCAAACAGCTACAGCAACATCAATATCTGAATCCTCACGATTGTCAGCATCGCCATCACACGATCATCAGCATCGTCATCACATGATCAACAGCATCGTCATCTCACGATCATCAGCATCGTCATCATACGATCATCAACATCGTCATCTCACGATCATCAGCATCGTCATATCATCTCGATCTACAGCATCTGGATCATCTCGATCTACAGCATCTGGATCATCACGATCTACAACATCTGGATCATCTCGATCTACAGCATCTGGATCATCTCGATCTATAACATCTGGATCATCTCATCTACAGCATCTGGATCATCTCGATCTACAGCATCTGGATCATCTCGATCTACAGCATCTGGATCATCTCGATCTACAGCATCTGGATCATCACGATCTACAGCATCTGGATCATCTCGATCTACAGCATCTGGATCATCTCGATCTACAGCATCTGGATCATCTCGATCTACAACATAAGTATCCTCAACCATACAAGTACATTAATCAATACATGTATCATCAAAAGTATGTATTCTCACCAATACATCTATCATCAAAACATGTATTCTTACTAATACATATATCATCAAAAGCATGTATTCTCACTAATACATCTATCATCAAAAGCATGAATTCTCACTAATACATCTATCATCAAAAGCATGTATTCTCACTAATACATCTATCATAAAAAGCATGTATTCTCACTAATACATCTATCAATACAAGTATCCACACTGATACAAGTATACACAACAGCAGCATACCCTGCAACACACATGATCCAATTACGGGATGGTCAATCCCTCTCACTTTAGGACATAGGTCCAAGGATGATACAATCCTGATCCACTTATGGGATGATCAATCCCTCTCAATTTAAGACATCTCTCATGTCTATGGATGATGCAATCCAGATCAACTTACAGGATGATCAATCCGTATCCTTTTAAGACACCTCACCATGTCTAAGGATGATGCAATCCCGAATCAACTTACAGGATGATTAGTCCTTATCACTTTAAGACACCTTACCATGTCTAGGGACGATGCAATCCCAATCTACTTACAAGATGATTAGTCCTTATCACTTTAAGACACCTCACCAGGTCTAGGGATGATGCAATCCCAATCTACTTACAGGATGATTAGTCCTTATCAGTTTAAGACACCTCACCATGTCTAGGGATGATGCAATCCCAATCTACTTACAGGATGATTAGTCCTTATCACTTTAAGACACCTCACCATGTCTAGGGACGATGCAATCCCAATCTACTTACAGGATGATTAGTCCTTATCACTTTAAGACACCTCACCATGTCTAGGGACGATGCAATCCCAATCTACTTACAGGATGATTAGTCCTTATCACTTTAAGACACCTCACCATGTCTAGGGACGATGCAATCCCAATCTACTTACAGGATGATTAGTCCTTATCACTTTAAGACACTTCACCATGTCTAGGGACGATGCAATCCCAATCTACTTACAGGAGGATTAGTCCTTATCACTTTAAGACACCTCACCATGTCTAGGGACGATGCAATCCCAATCTACTTACAGGATGATTAGTCCTTATCACTTTAAGACAAGTCTCATGTCTAGGGACGATGCAATCCCATCACGTACATTTTGAACCCAGTTCATGGACGATGCAGTCCTCACGTACATTTTGAACCCAGTTCATGGACGATGCAGTCCTCACGTACATTTTGAACCCAGTTCATGGACGATGCAGTCCTCACGTACATTTTGAACCCATTTCATGGACGATGCAGTCCTCACGTACATTTTGAACCAGTGGTTCCGGGATGATGCAATCCCCATCACTTTATTCTCGAAGACCATACGTCTACGGATCAATTCAGGGACCAAGGTCCGGGGATGATACAATCCCCACTTCTCGGAGACCTTACGTCTACGGCTCTCTTTAGGACTGAAAGTCCAGGGATGATCCAATCCCCTCAACTGTCCACTAAGGACTTCATTCTCGGAGACCTCACGTCTACGGCTCTCTTTAGGACTGAAAGTCCAGGGATGATCCAATCCCTTCAACTGTCCACTAAGGACTTCATTCTCGGAGACCTCACGTCTACGGCTCTCTTTAGGACTGAAAGTCCAGGGATGATCCAATCCCCTTAACTGTCCACTAAGGACTTCATTCTCGGAGACCTTACGTCTACGGCTCTCTTTAGGACTGAAAGTCCAGGGATGATCCAATCCCCTTAACTGTCCACTAAGGACTTCATTCTCGGAGACCTTACGTCTACGGCTCTCTTTAGGACTGAAAGTCCAGGGATGATCCAATCCCTTTTCTTTCTCGGAGACACCTGTCTACGGCTCACTTTAGAACAAGTGTTCAAGGATGATACAATCCCCACATGTATTCTCATCAATATACTATCGATCCTGGGAACCCATACAGAACCTGATTCACACTTCTTCTTTAATTGCACCATTAAGAGAATGGTCTTATCTAGCCACTTGGAGCAAACATCTCATCATGATTCTCTTCCTCTTTCTAAGAGAATCTTCTAGCCACAAGCCTTCTATATTTTGTTTGATTTGTAAATCTTCTTGTTGAACATCCATCACTTGTTCGGTGTTCATTATTCTTCATGATCTTTCCTACAAAACAAAATTAAGTACATGATTAGTAATCCTTCATAATCATGAAATCATGATAACCTATTATGCATACATATATCATTTATATAGTTATGCAACTATCTTGACCAATACTTTGGCACAACACTTTCCCATATCTTGTATGCATACAGTGGCTATCTAGATGCCTTCCATCTCTACCAGAACATACTATCGAGAGTGTGCACAGCTCTTAGCATGTCAGCAAAGAGGTTTCATTCTAGACAAGCAACAATGGAATGTTTGTCCAACTTACCAATCATATGTATATTAGTAGTATAATGTTCAATGTTCTATGAATGTTTGCACTCAACATGATATGTTCTAGGAATACAAATATGCATACAAGAAATATCATTTACTATTTCAAATAACAACTCAAATACTTATCTTTTATGTTTGTGTGGTTGCCTCCCGCTTGATCTTCTATATGTCCTTTGAACTTCTATTCATTCTGTACCACTGTGCATGCTCAAGTGTGCACTAGTGTCATCCTCATGATCTCATACACAAACATTCATTCATTAGTATATTCTCAAAACATTCTAATTCTAAATAATCTTGAATATGTATAGTCATGATCATTAGTATTCAGGGTTTCAAGTAAGTCTTCTTTTACTCATGCATATTCTTGTTTGATCATAGTACTCTTCTGGTTAATTAAATCATGCATAAACCCTTGATTACTAACTTTATGAATAAGCATAACCAATCATATCAAGTATACTTATATAAGGGATCCTAACACAAGGTAAGATTCATGGGAAACATACATGGATTAGTATACCTACTTGGTTATGTACAACATACCTAAACAATCTCTTCAATGATTTAGAGATCCTGAGCTAGAACCTGCATGTCTCATAGGTTAAGCATAATATAACAAAGTCATACATACCTCGTAAGTAGAACAAAGATTATGGATGAGTCTTTGTCTTCATGTTTTCATGGTCATGGAACCTGATTTGTCTTTTGTGATGTACATGTATCTTGTTAGCAGACAACATCAACCTCACACAACATCATAATGCATTAGTACAATCATAAGTGTCAACACCCTAACCAATGAATATCTTCTATCATGCATTCATAATTTTGTTAAGGTTATACGACAAATCTAAAATCAAAATTGTACTAACTGTAATAACCTGAAGACAAACATACCATAAACTTAATCATGGACAAATATCGAAACATACCTCGATGAGTCATACCTGTCGAGATCGCTTGTATTCTTCTTATGTAATCCCTTATCCTCATCTCCCTCTGAGACAGGAACTTCTTCACTTATGCAGGTGACCAATCCATCTTCTTCTAGGATTAACCCAATCCACTCGATTTGCAAGAACTGGACCTGGAGCTTTGAAACTTTCGGATTCACTGGACGTGACCCTGAACTGGGGTTTGATGAAGCCCACTCTTTTGCCCCATCAAAAGGTTTGATCCAAAGCTCTAAGCTTCTATTTTTCTGAGGAGCTTCCAGCCGTGGTCACAGATTTCAAAAATTCCCATTTTTACAGAAGCCCTAATTTTCCACTTTTCTGATCAAAGTCCCGAACTAGGGTCTAATCAAGCCCGGCCTTCTTCCCAACCAAAAATTCTGATCTTGGTCTCTAAATTTCTATTTTGATGAGTAGCATCCAGCCGTGGTCTCCGATTACAAAAATTCCAACTTTCTTCAAAGCCCTAAATTCCGGAAGCCATGAATGAAGGTACCAAAAAATAATTCTGTTTTGACAGAAATATGTACCTGATTGTTTCTGGTGTAACTCCGAAATTTTTGATCCACAGGGTCTGAAAAAGTTTTCTGAGATAGCCTGACCTGTTAGCTTTCCATCCTGACAGGTCTGACCTCAATTGGATGTTCTGAGAGAGATTTATGCCAAATGTCGCAACGTGACCTGTTTTGGGAAAATACAGGAGAGCGAACTTGTACGGCGTGCCACGTGTCACTGTTTGACCTTCGGCCTCTGAACAAGTTTTCTGAGATAGCTCGGCCTGTTATCTTTCCATCCTGACAGGTCTGACCTCAATTGGATTCTCTGAGAGAGAGTTATGCCAAGTGTCGCAACATGACCTGTTTATGGGATAATACAGGAGAGCGAACTTGTACGGCGTGCCACGTGTCACTGATTCCAACTTCGGCCCCTGAAAAAGTTTTTTGAGATAGTACAGTCTGTGTACTACCTGTCACTTTTCACGAAATTTCATTTGGAGCTTCCTAGCCCAAGTTATGACCTTTTTCCCAAGGTCACCTGATTTTGACTCAGATCTGGAAGAGGCAGAAACCCTATATTGTACAGATCATAAATCACAAAGTACAACGAATTAGAGGTTTTCCTTTGGACACAAGGTACCTGGCGATTTTAGCTTCGTCCTGTAACAATTTCAGATCCGAAAACTTCTCCAAAACGGATTTATAGCGAAAGTGATACGATGACTGGTTTTTGCTATGTAAAACCCTAACCTTCAAATTGTCGTAAGTAAAGCAAGTGTCTTTAGTGCCATACCTTGTCTTCCTTCAGGTTAGCTCTGATACCATGTTAAAATTCAAGATGCTAAGACAGAAAATAGCAGCATTACATTCCATTTCACAATAATAGCATATACAGGATCACTGAAGAAACAACAAGCACAGCATAAACACAAGAGACAGAGATTTATCCTGGGAAACCCTCATGGGGTAGAAAACCCAGCAAAGCTTCCTCAATATAGATGACCAGCAATATACAAAGATGAAACCCTGAGACATGATCTCCTCCTCCACAATAGCATATCTCTCCTCCACAAGTGCGCTATCCTCAAGTGAGTGAATGTGTATAATGAGGAACACACCTCCTCTATTTATACACTACTCTGATATGTATTTTACACAAGTACATGTAGGCTCGTATTTAACCATTAGGTTAAATACCCCATTATAACTGACTGGGCCGACCCCTCTAGGGTGGTCTAATAACCCTTTGACCCACATAACACATACAGGGCCGACCCCCACTAGGGAAGTCTAATAACCCAAGTTACCACATTCCGACGGAGGAATAAAACATCTCCGGATATACAATAAGATCTTCACGGAGGAATGAATCATCTCCGGAATAATAAAGTACAAATATAATTATTCTTTGAAGTTACAATATCTCAACATAGCTTACTTTCTATAATTTGGAAGTTTCATTGCTACTTGTATTATTGTTTATTCTACAAGTGTTACCATATCATTTTGGCATATCATTTTGGTTTTCATTGCTAGTAAGTATTAATCATTCAAATTGTCTAGCATATATTTACTTTTTGGTTCATAATGTGAGAGGAAACTAGACAACAAGAGACGTATTAAAAAACGAGAACAAACAAATAATCATAGTTAAATCATTGTAAGGAGGGAGCCCTTTGTCACATAAACAAGGGGTCTCTACATTAATTTAGTGTGTGGCTAGGTTATGACCCTAAAAATTGTAAATATTACCATTATTGTTGTTAATTGTTATCACTATAAGGAAAACATAAATAAGCAAGGTTTTAGCAAATGCGATTATCCAATTATATTTTAGTTGAGGTTTTTAGAATAGGTGTGCAAGTGGAGGTTTTAGGAGAGGTTTTATTTTCAATGTGCTTAAATACACATAAGTCACATCGATCCACCTATCCCGGTGGGCTAGCTCAAGTGGTTGAGTGTTGCGAGCTGCAAGTAGCAAGTAACAAGGTCAAGTCCCCGAGATGGTTATCTATGTGAATGTTGAGAGCCTCACTTGATTTCCCCGTTGGGTTAGGTTTCTAAAACTGCAACCAAATGATTTACCCCATGTACCATCCTAAAAATGAGGAGAGGTTTTTAGATGGTTTCTCGTGTGTTCCATCAAAAAAATTCACACCAATTTACTTATATCCATAAGTCACATGCATGTGCTTTCATAACACACACGCACACACCAATACATATATACATATAAATGTTCTATTGGCTTGCTTCGTTAACTTGATAACCAAGGAATCAAGGATGCCCCAAATACTATCCAAAACTCAGACACTTGGTATCCTCCTAAAAACTAGTATGCTTGCTTTGTCTAAGTGGGTTTTTTTGTTTATCTTACTAGTACTTTTTCTCCTTAAGGTGGTTACCCCTTGAATTTCGTCAATCATTCCCTATCTTTGGCACTTCCTTGAACTTTGTCTCCTCATTATCATTAGATATCTAGATAAGGTTTGTTGTACTTGATGTCTCCTTTTTGACAACTTAGAACATGCAACACGTATCTAAATCTCTATTGGAATTCTTGATTTCTACTTTTGATCTACTTGATTGATGAATCTTCATCTAAAACTATTAGATGCTTAGGTAATATTGCATGAATGCTTAGGGAATATAGCATGAAGATCCTCGTTTATCAAGTCAGTCCTTACTATGGATTATTGTGAGGTTGACAATTTGTCCAATGTGTTTTGTATGAATTATTCTCTCCAAATTGCAATATTGAAACGAGACCTATCCATGTAGCTACTTTAAATTGATCTTTTACAACGTTGATTTCATTTTCCAAATGTACTTGTTCTACTAAGTAGTCAAATTAGTTTGCAATCGTTAGAATGCCCTGTAGTTTTTTCCTTTTGGTGTAGCTATTCCTGTAGTATTGTAAGTTCTACAATTATTTCTTTTATTTTAAACTTGCCTTTTTTGAATGATTCTTCCTTATACTCTTTCAATTCAAATTGTGATAAGATTTTACTTGGTTTTAATAGACATAAGAGTTCCTTCGCCAATTCTATTCTTTTTTCTTCATTTGTTCTATTATATCCTAGAGGTTGTGTTGATCTTGTTGGAGTTTTTTCATTTCCTTGTAGAGTTTCCTTACTTGTGTCAATAATTTTGCAATGCAATTTTGTGGCTATCTTTTTTTCCTTCTTTGCCACTCCTCTCAATTGTGTTCTTCTTCTTTTCCCTTTTTTTCTTCTTCTCCTCTTATGTTTTCTTGTTTTTCAGGAAAAATTTTAAGGATCCATACTTATCTTAAAGTGTAAAAACCTTGGCAAAACTTATACTTCTTAAAATGGCAACTATAAAATGTTCAACAATATTTTGCAAAAATATTCGACCTTATAAGAAAATCTATAGTTTCTATGCCAAAAAATTTGGGTGAATTAAATTTAGAAAAAATGAAAATTGACAAATCTATTTTTGGATAAAAAATTGGAAAAATTGCCTAAGGGCAAAATTTAGCCCCTAAATTTTTCCATGTTATCTTCTTCTTTCTTCTTCACCACTTCTTTATTTTTCTTCTCTTCTTCTTTCTTCTTCACCACTTCTTTATTTTTCTTCTCTTCTTCTTTCTTTTTTTTTCCTTCTCCCTCTTTCATCTTTTATTCTACTCTTGTTGTCTCTTCTTCTTCTTTTATTCTACTCTTGTTGTCTCTTCTTCTTCTTTTATTCTACTCTTGTTGTCTCTTCTTCTTCTCTTCTTCTTGCATGTGTTTCTCTTCTTTCCTATTTTTTGTTTCTTGCCATTTTTTTTCTTCTGGTAAGGTTTCTTGATTGGTGCCTATGTATCAATTATTGGAGTAGTTTTCTTCTTAGTTGATTTCCACTTGGTTTAATTCTTTCCTCTTTTTCTTGTACCTATGTGGTGGCCAAGTACTAGGTATTTGTTTTTCTCTTAACTACCTCTCTTTGTCTCTTCCTCTAGTTTAGACTCATTTTCCTCCTCATCTATTCTTTCTTGGTTCTTGTAGTTTATACTTGCTTGAAGTTGGTTTATTTTCTTCTTCAATTTCTTAAACTTTCATCAATTTTCCTTCTTATCTTCTAGGTTGCTCAAATCACAATCTATCCCTTGAATATCATATTTATAACCCATCTTCCTATCCTCCTAAGCAATTTGGTTGGGTATTTTCCCTACATATTGCTGAAGTACTTTGTTAAAATACTCATATACTACATCTTTTGGTTCTAGTTGGTGTCAGTCCCCCTTATCATATATCGTCTAAATACCTCTAAAACCTTTATCAAGCTCGTGGTGGATCCCATTTTTTCAACTTTTCTTGTAGTTAGTTGGTACAAGATCCTTCATATTTTTCCTTGTAGATTATTCCCACAACTAGTCCCATCCACTTGCTCTTTTCTTTGGCTTCGGTATCATCTCAATTTTTATAAGGGCAATTGTTGCTTGATTTTTTTTTCTATTTTTTACTTCTTATAAATGATGGGTGTGTTTGTTTCACCATGTCTTTAAGTTCTTCATTCTTCATATCTTCTTGATTTCTCATATGCTCAATTTTTTTAGTTATTTTCTTTAATATTGTAACAAATTCATTCACATTAAGGTTAAGTTATGCATTCCATTAATCATGTTCCTTTGATGTTTTGACTTCTAGGTCAACTAGGTTGGTTAATATTTTGTTAGTTTTTATTTTTTCTCTTCTTGGGTGTCACTTTGTATAATCAATTCCTTCTTTTCAAAAGTTTGAATTTCATATCTTGGGAGTTCTAGAATTTTCGTGTATATTTCTTGGTTTGCTCATATGGTTATCCTTTTAAGTTCTTCTTCCAAATATGGTTGTCTTTTCCAACCAATATCTCCCTTGTATTTTTTTGTTAGAAGGTTTGTGGGGTCATACAATTCAAGCCTTGGCAGGATGAAATCCATGTTAGGTTGGTAGGCTTTTTCTACAAGCTACTCTATGTCTTCCTTGTTAAATACCTATATTTCCTATATATATGTCGTTTTTTTATAGTGCACCTTTGTGTTTAATGTTTGAGAAGCATTTGATTATGATCATGGCTTGCTTTCATTGTTCTCTAAGGGAAACTTCACTTCTTAGAAATTTTGGTAGGGATTTTGGGTGGTAAAGGAATCCAAAACCTTATCCTATGAATATTATTCCATTTCAAACAAGCCAGTAATGGATTCTAAACCTAATTTACCATTAATCTCAAATCTATGGGGTTTATCATCATATTTTCCTTTAATCCTTTGGCACCACTATAGGACATTGTAATGTACATCTTTGTATAATTATGAAAGTTAATTTTCCCCGATCCTTGTGTAGTGTTACGGGATTGACATGTAGGCATTTTTTAGGTTCTTTCTTTCTTAGAAAGGTAGTAGTAATGTTACAACTGTCCAAAATAGATAATCGTACATGAAAAAACAATGTGGAAACCATCCTTCATATTTATAAGATGGCGGTAGAGTTCATCTACAATGATTTGCTTCCATTCAATCTATGGCCCTCCTTTACTAATCCTAGTCAACACGTACAACCATTATCCTAGCCAAACATCTCCATGTGTATGCCCAAAAATTATACTAAGTATAGGAACATAAGTACTCTTGTGGTCAAATTTCAGTTCAAAGGTGGTCTATAGTGGTTTTGTTTCCTAAATCCATATCCACATCACTAGTTTTCCTCACACCTAGATGGGATATGTCCTTTCTCATTCTTTGAACACTTCATTTCTCCATTATTCTATGCCTCATGGAATATTGAAAACTTCCCTTATTGTCTATGTTGTGATGAGGATCACGGTTTATATGTTGGGTTCCCAAATAAATCATTCTATTGGGTCATAAAATTTTGATGTTGCATACACCATTTTTTTATCATTGTTTCCCGAGGAATGCATCTTATTGGTAATTTTGAAAGTAACATGGGTCCTTGCAATTGCTTCCATTTTGCCTCCATTATCCTTCTGAACAAGTTCTTGTCTTGTATATCATTCTCAATGTCACAAATCACTATGTTAGCTACACTACTATGATTTTGGTCCTATCTTTCATCTCTTTAATGATCATTTTTATCTTATTGTTAGATTGACGAGAGGGGCTTTGGATCTTATTATCTTGCTAGTCATGCATATATTCATTGTAATTTGTTGTCCATATGCTTATGCTCCTTTTGTTCACTTGCTTCGCATCCCATTGATCATATCATGTTCCCTTTTCTTGGATTTAACATGTGTTTAATAAATGTTGATCCCATCTAAGGGTGAATCCATGAAAATAGGTAACACTTTTTAGCCAAAAGTGATGGTGAAAATTCATTTTTTACTAATTTATTAAATCAAATCCCTCAAAACTCATAAATTCCTTGTGAATTTTGACATGAAACAAAAAAAAGTATGGAATTATGTTTTCTTTTCAATTATATTTTTTTTTAAATAATAATATCATTTAATATGTCAAAATCGCATTTAATGAAAGGCTTGTTCTTGTAAATTTCAGGAAAAGTTAACAAATGGCTTGTGTGCATGTAAAATAATTTAGTGATAAATGCATAATTTTTTAAAATATATATATGAACATAATCTACATAGAATGCACTAGGTCACACATATTTTTTTAATTTATTTGAAAATTTATATTTTTTTATTCATTTTCGAAACTGGCCTTAGAAAAATTTTAATCGCATTTTGTGCACGTAAATTTTTTTATACTGTTTACAAAAAGAAAAAAACCAAAAATACCCTTTTGAACAAGACGTGTCGATGTGGAGCGTATATATTTTTTGAAAAAAAATTGTTGTGTACTTTTTATGTTGTATTTTCTTTAGAAGTTGTGGACATGGATTTTAAGTGCAAGTTTGAAAAGAAAATTTAAAAAAAATATCATATGAACTCAAAAACCCATAAATTATATGTCGATGGATAGACAATTCGTTGGTGAATCCATCAATATGAAGTCCGCAACCTAAGGTGCATCCCACAACAAAATTTAGTCCTGGCAAAGAAGCCAATAAAAATAAATTTGTAGAAAAGGGTGTAGATTGTTTTTAAAGTCCTCGATCGAGGTTTTGAGCACACTTTTAAATAGTTCGATTGAGGGTTTAGATATATTTTTAAGCTAAAATATCGATCAAATTTTTAAGATCCTCGATCGAGCGCCTCTCAAAAAGCTCGATCTAGATCTCAAAAATATCAATCAAGCTTTTGTCCATCAAATTTTTGCATTCAATTCCCTTCATTTAGTCCCCTTTAGCAAATAGCACCAATTACCTACCAAATTTTGGCATTTAATAAACTGAATAACAAACCAATTGCATTAAGCACAAAAACACAAACTAAAATTTATGAATTGTAATACCACTATAAGCCTCTTAAGTATCCCATGATGTACATTTTTGAAGATTTTCCACATGGAGATATATATTGTTTCAAATGAAATTGGACAGTTTCATTTGTTATTCACAAATCAACATTGGAAACAAGAAACATCCAAGCAGGAAAATGATCGTGATCAAATTAATGAAGATGAAATATGAGAAAGGAACAAAGAAAGGATGAGGCGACAATGAGCAACATTGAGAGAGAAAAAAGAAAAAAGATGAAGGTCAATCTTTGATGCATCCAGCTCCATTTGAGGGCGATATCGGTAATTTTCTTACCTCATTCTTCAAATGCTAATTATTTTACCTCTTACCCCATTCTTACAATTATCATGTTTCAAAAATAGTTACAATTATCATGTTGATTAGTTACTAGTCATTGGATTTTCAAGATATATATATATATATAACACATGATTTATAAATTTAATTTACTTAATTTCTTAGTGGTCACATGTAATGTGTATCTACTAAATAGTGTAGTGAAACGTCGATGTAGTGTTAAGCATTATTCATCAAGGTTGGGTTAGATAGGATTTCAAATATCATAGTCAAATTGATAATCAACTTTTCATACCAATTAGCACTCTAGAATAACTTAAATTCAAATATGTATGTGAAAAAAACAATAAGTTAGAATTGGTTGCAAATGTTTATTTATGTCCATGGTTCATCCTTCAACTAGAGGTAATGTGCATGCAACTTCACACATAAAATGACAGATCATGAGACTTGTATTGTAAATTATTTCCTTGGTATGGAAGTTGGAACAAAATGTGAGAATATACTTAAATTTTAGATAACAAATTAGTTAATAAATTAAAAATGAAATGAATGCAAAACTAATTAATAATTAGTTAATTAAAACCAACTAACAAATTTTCGTTTGTGGCCCATTTGTAAACCTTGAAAATATCCTCACTTTCAATTTAATACAACCTTTACAAAATTCGCTTGAATTTTAGATGTGTAATACTCCATGTACACTAGATATTGTAAAATTGTTACATATATGAATGTCACTCATTTCCTTTTAAAATGTATCCTAGGCAATAAATTAGGACCTCTTAACATAAGAAAACCTTAATAAATTTGGTAATCATATTTGTCACTTAAAACCTTAATCTTAATCTCTATTTAATTTAATAAAGAATAGATAAAATGTTTCGCTTTTATATATATTAGATTAAAGAATTGAACAATGTATAGTTTTTATATATTATCTAGACTTGGAGTGATTTTTGTCATTTAATTTTATAAGTTTTAATAAATTAATGTCTAAGTTACATCAATTAAATTTAATATCTTTCAATTATTAAATTTGTTATCTTTATATCAATTAAATTTGATATTTTCCAATTCTAAAACTAGTTGAATTTATATACAATATTCTTCTAACTAAACTATAAACTATCTAGAGTGTTGCTTGTTTTTAGTAAATTAAATAAATTTTAATAATTAAAAGATATAATTAACATAAAATGAATCCTAATTAATTTATAATCAAATAGTTAACATATGATCAAGAAGTCAATTCTCTATGGCTCATTTGGTTAAGGTGTGGGTCTTGTCAGCACAGCGACCCAAGTTCAATTCCCCTTAGGGGTGAGCTAGTTGGGAGGACACCCAAAAATAAAGCCATCATAAGGGGTGGTGTGGCTCAGGCCGGGTGCTATCCCTGGGTGACTTTGGTGGCTTAAATTCCCCTGGGTTTCGGTTCTTAACTAATGGTTCATTGCTACCGGCCCTGAGTGACGGGCAATCGAACAAACAAACAAAAATTATATGATTAAGAAGAAGAAGGATGCAGGTACTAGTAAATACCTTGCAACACTTTAAATAAATGGTAATAAGTTTAAAAGATATAAAATCAGACATAGTTAACATAATGATTTTGTTTTTGTAAGGCTCGTACCCACAAAGTTTCAAACTGGTGATCTTACACAAGGAGTACCTTAACAATGCATCCATTCACCACCTATTGTACGCCCCATAGGTAGTTAACATAATGAATTTAATTTTCTTATAATTTACATTAAAATTGAAAACATTGTTAACATAATCAATAAGAATATAATGTAAGTTGATTTTATTATTTTAAAATGTAGAAAGTAGGAATTTGTATTGTCATATGTTCATAAGTTATTATATTAAATCTCCCTTAAGTTATTGCACAATGTATTAAATAAATCAATTAACTATGAATTATTTTAGGATAGTTAAAAAAATGAAGTTGCATGGCTTTATAATGCTTAGTATAATGGAGTCATGAGTGATGGTTGGATATGCTTAAATACCATGCTTCCTATCACACAAGTAGAAATATGCTTAGTAATTGTTTAGAAATGTTTTTAAAAAGTGTGTATCATATTTAGTTATTATTTAATATGTACATAGAATAGATATAATTTAAATTAAATGGAATATTTTTTAGTAATGAGGAAATCCCTTAAAAAAACAACCACAACAACTTAATCCAATCCACATAATTTCTCCATAGGAGGGCACAAGATAATTTGTTAGTGTAAGGTAGGATTGTTGGGCTAGGCATTCAAATAATGTTCGTCAATCATTTCTTATCTAAAACATATTTGTTGTCTATAGGGAACCTTTAAAAACCCTTCATCATTAAGTGGAAATGAAAATCCTGTGGAAAGAGGCACCACGCTAGAGGAGGTTAAACCTGAGGTAACATGTTTATGTTCTCTCAAGGGGGATACCCACCACATGTTTAAAAGAGGATACACAATACTATTTGAGGGATAACTTCTTTCCACCCACTTGATAGAGGTTCTTAGTGGCCAAAACATAGGATATATATCCTATAGGTTACTATTGTGGGATGCCAACAATACTTGGATTGGATTTCGTTGGCCACTAGTACCTCTCCTAGTGCCCTGTGTTGTAATTGATCATTTATTTCCTTTGCAGGCTATCTCCGACAGCTTCACAACCATCAGCATGAGATCCTTTGGAAGGACTAGTTACAATTTGAGTGGAAGGATGTTAGGTCATAGGGCCCTATTTACATTTTATGTTGTGAATATGTTACAAGATAAAAATTTTAAATAAGTTTCTAATTATTTAGAAAGTGAGTAGAATAGAGCCTCGGGGCTTGATTTAGCAAGATTGTTTTCAATTTATGGATAACCTCCAAAGTAGCCTAAACTTTAGGGAAAATTTGTATGGTGATATAGGATTGTACCTAAGATGAAATTGGGTAAGGAAATTTCGGGTCTAAAATGGGCCTTATAAAAAACTGTGCCATGGATGAGTTGGATTTCTAAAACCAATAGAATTTCAATAGCTTTGGTCAACCATTATGGTTGGGTTGGACATACGAAGTCAAAGATGCTTATGTGACATAATTTTATTTGACAATAACTAACTTCACATAATCGTCACCTTGGTTAAGATTTTGAAATTTTCATCTCGAAATATGATAAACATACTTGAAATAATAAATATAGAGTATTTTATATTATCACTACTTCTAATTTCTTTAAAATATAAATCTCACATTAATTAAAATGATAGTGGAGTAATTTTGAAATAATAAATATAGAGTAATTTATATTATCACTACTTCTAAATTCTTTAAAATATAAAGCTCACATTAATTAAGATGATAGTGGACTAATTTTGAAATAATAAAAACATTTATATAATTAATCTCTTAAAAATAAAAATAAATAATATTTTAAAAAGTATCATAAATAAAAAAAAATAGGAGAGAGATAAAATAAACGTTCTCTATTTTTGTGATAAATTTCTCCCCGAACTCAGAAGTTGATGTTTTCTGTACTATTGGAAAGGTATCGGCGAGACCTTTCCAATGGTACCAAAAGCGTCAAATTCTGAGTTCGGAGAAGAAAGTTATCGCAAAAATAATGAAAGCTTATTTTATCTCTCTCATATTTTTTTTTATGATACTTTTTAAAATTTATTTATTTTTATTTATAAGAGATTAATTCAAAATTACTCCACTAGCATCTTAGTTAATGTGAGATTTGTATTTTAAAAGACTTCTAAGTAGTTATAATATAAAATAAAATAAAAATAGTGCTTGTTTATTTTTGGTATTATTGTAATTATAATTTTAGGTTTTTTTTAAGTTTTAGATTTTATTAAATATATAAAAAGTAGTGGTACATTTATTAAAATATTAAATAAATTATAATATAAATTTAAAAATTTACCACTATATAATTTATTGTGTATGCTCAAGAATCTTAACCTTTCATTATTATTTTCAAGCATCATCTCTTAACTCTACACCAACCCAACATACTTGTCAACTACCATTAATTAGATATTATAGGTTGACCTTCACTAGATAACACCTTTAACTTAGTGTGGCATGGCATATTTGTAGTGTGATGTGGATTTTTTTATTATTTTCCTTAGGAGGCCCATTTTAGACCCCAAATTTCCTCTAATGAAGTCATAGGGACCTATTTACATTTTATGTTCTGAATATGTTACAAGATAAATTTTTTAAATCAGTTTCTAATTATTTAGAAAGTGAGTAGAATAGAGCCCCGGGGCTTGATTTAACAGGATTGTTTTCAATTTATGGATAACCTCCAAAGTAGCCCAAAATTTAGGGAAACATTGTATGGTGATATAGGATTGTACCAAAGATGAAATTGGATAAGGATGATGGTATGAACACTATCATGGTGCTCTCACAATGAAGCAGATGCACAATTGGGAAATCAAGCAAGGTAAATGGTTGGATAACTAGAAAGATGCAAGATTAAACCAAGTATGGTTGAGTGCTTGGTAATATGGAATATTTTTTATCAGTAGTGAAAATAAATTATAATTAGGAAGGAAGCAAATATACCAATAATGGTTTTTTGTGTCTTGAATAAGATGCATTCTAGGTATTTATTGTGATTGGTATATGTGCAAGTTGAATTACAAGGTAGAGCCAGGGGATTTCTTGCTTATTGGATTGGATATTGTATGCCTATTCAAAAACCTATTTAACCATCAGACTTCCATCGAAATGTGTGTTCATCGAACTCCCGACAACCGTTCTTTCTGCCGGATGACCGATTACCTATCGTGACACATGTCCACACTAGTTCGTGGAATTTCGATAGCTGGCTGTCAAAAGAGAGACATCTATTCGTCGGTCTTTCCAACGTGTTGGGTAGATGTGAGATGACCTAGTTCCTGTGCTTCCAATGGTTGATCATCGAGAGACTAATGGTGGGTCATTGGTATTTCTGATTTTTTGGGTAAAAGTGTGATGAACTAGTTCATGTGAGTCCGATGGTTGGCCATCAATAGATCGACAATTAGTCGTCGATCTTTTCGATGTGTTTGGTAAATTTGCAACGAACTTGCCATACACCAAATGGTTTTTCATGGAAAGTGTTCATTGGTCAATCGACAGTACTGTAGCCGTCGTTCAATGTTTATTAGTCGATTGTTAGCAATATTGTCCCTAATCATAAAGTCCTTAACAACCTTACCGTTACTTGACAGTTGAAGGTAGTATATGTAAAAATTGCATAAGAAACAAATGGTCGTGATGACCAAAACTATGTAAATATGCACATTTTTATATCAATATAAAATCTCTAAACGGTGGCAGAGGAAGAAGGATGAAGAAGAGATGGGGGGGATATGATTCCACAAGTGGGGAAGTGATAGTGGGCCTTAGCTTATATCCCTAGACTTATAAATTTAAACCAGGTACTTAGACCTTAATTAGAAGCCATAAATTAATTAAGCATTGTTTAATTAGCTTAAGAAGGGTATTAAGAGGGGAAAAGTGGTTCCATGTGGTGTGGCCACATGGAAATATGGTATATGCATATAAAATTGAGAAATGAATCTTGAGAGGGGTTTGGTTCTTCATCCGTTGCTATCATTCGATTTTCATTTCACCATCATCCTTGTTAACTCCTTGAATAGCCATAGTTTGGTACCAGTGACCGAGAACTCGATATGCCAATGTTGAAATGGAATTGCCCATGCCATTATCCCATGGAGGATGGTGATTGAGAGTATCCTGACCTATAGTCTGTCCCTTGGAGTCCCAATTCAGAGACTTCTTGTCCATCATGTGTTGGAGCACTAGAAGGGAACTTGAGGTTTCCTGAGGGACTGTTAACTCAAAGAAGGGAGCTTGTTCCTAGCATTGTATAGGTTGATGGGGAAGGAGAATTGAGGATTGGAACATCTATGGAGGGGGTTTCCTACACCAATGGTTTGAATGAGTGATTTTGTTGAGTAAAATGGCATTGGTAAGAGCTTATCCATTGTGGATTCATAGCCCCATATCAGGGGTGGCTTGTCAAAGTGAAACTTGGCTTGATAGCCTATGGCTGGGAGGAATTTCCTTCACATGCAGCCAGTTGGAGAATATTTGCTTAAAAGATAATCTCTAATTGTTATGATGCCATGGTTAATTATGTGTTTGCATATTTATTCTTTATTGTTTATGAATGTTTAAATGCATGGAAATGCATGACATGGAGTGTATGTTCCTTCTTGAATTTCTTGTAAAATTATAACGGATGCATAAGATTATCTGGGCCACCATATTCATTTTTTTCCGTTGTTAAAATTAAAGAAAAACGAAATTGGATACTTGTGAATAGTTTGGAATTGAAATCTGAGTACCTCATGGTTTCAATGGGTGAAAATAGGTTGTCGAGTACATTACAGATTGATATCAGAGCCTATGTTTGTAGCATTGGGACTCCATGGGATGAAATTGAATTCTACAGGAAGAATTACAGGTTGCATAGGACGTGTATGAAAACATTACATGGAAATACATAGGGAAAAACGATGTATAATCCCTCAAATGTTGGAATCCAAAGTGGTAATCAAATTACTAAATGATATTTGAATGCTTGGATTGAATTCAAAGAGCTGTGGTGGTAAAATTTTTGAGTTTTAGTGGAATTGGGCAATGTTACAGTTTATATGCAAATTGTTTGATGAATTCTTTGAATAAATTCTCATCTTGAGGTGCTCAAATTGGATTTTTAGAACTAGAAGGGGAGTAGGTGATAAATAAAATCAAGAATAGAGGATTCACGTTTTCACAACTTGCACAAAATTTTGCACCAGTGTCAAAAATTTCAGTTATGTGAGCTGATCAAATGGAGGAGTTAGTGCAAATGCATGCACCACTAATAAGGGGGTGTTGATGGGAATTGTTGTGCCATAGTGGATGGTACAAAATTCGTAGGTGGAGTAATGTTTCCTTGATAGGAAATAGTCCCAATAAGCCCATCAAGTGAATTTGATGTTCTCGATGGTGTTGGGTTCAGAGAACGATGCCGAGGGGAATCCAAGAGGATGGTATACATATACCCAAATTATGCATAGATGAGTTGAAAATGTTGGGCATTCAAGATGGCCTCTTCTTCCTTTGTTGGTAAGGTGGTTACCACATATTTTGTAATCATAGGTTGAAGTGATTTTAGAAACCAATCCAACAGAAATTGGGTCTGGATGTTTATTTTTCACAAAGTCTGTTGTCTACACCATTCACGGATGTGATCCATGATATGGGTCGAATTTCTTTGTCGAAATTCCATGAGGATTTCAATCCCTAGGTCGTGATGAATTGGTAACTAAAAATAGGTTAGGAATATAATGGAGATTGACTCAAATGTGGAATAAGTTGTTGATGGTAGATTAACATACCATTTGGTCATTGTTCTTGTAAGTGTTCTCTAGAAGATCCAAAGACAAATAGGATCATTGATGAGGCTATTAGAGCAGCACCAAAGGTGAAATGACATAACATGGTTTGTTGGGTCATCTCCCTACTTTCCTACAAACTTTGGAATATCTGAGGGAAGTTTGGGAGGCATATCCAGAAAAGTTGGATCATGATGTATGGGCTCATTAATCAACTTCATTAATTCAGGGAGATTTAAGATTTCCATAAAGGGAAGGTTTGTATTAGGGGTTGTTCCTGCCATAGTGATATGTGTATTTCCCTTTCTAGGAGACAGGGGTGGCAATAATTGATCTAGATCTTGAGGTCTAAGATCTAGAAGTCTTGAATGCTGAGAGAGGAGGAAAGAAAACATAAAAATATGCCATGAAATGAATCAGAAGAACATTGATGAAAATACATGAATCAAATACACCACAAAAATATTAGAAAGAGAGAGAGTTGGAGAAGAAGGATTCCATTAAGATGAACCATTACATGCAATGAGGCCAATTTTGGTACCTCTCTTTCTCGATTCTAACTCTCCCCCTACTACCTTTTTATAAGATGTCTTGTTTCCAATGTCAATTTTGAATAATTAACTCCATTAATTACACCATGCTCCTTTTTACATTTAATAAAAATATGGCTTTTTGACTTTCACATACGAACTTAGACTATAAGACCCCTTAAGATTCAGATCAATCATCCCCCCTTAATTAATGATGGCCCTCATCATTTCACTAGGAAATAAAACCAAGACCCAATTATGTATCGTACCAATATGTTTACATTTTCCAATTGCCAATGAAAATAAAGGTTTTTTGTAGTTTACCCGTAACCGTGGGTTTGTGGATGACCCATAACTAAGCTGGAAATGACAATATGAATAGTTTTCCTAATATTGAATTAACGTTGGGGAACTTTATATGCCTAGTAAATTACATTTATGAAATCAAAATTACAATGGGATTTAATAAATCCAAAAATTAAAAAATTCATGAGAAATTTGTGGCTTTGGGTGCAATTGATGTCTTGCTACAAATTCATTCATTACATTGGCTATGGGAAACAAAATTAAAATCCGTCAAAGACCCATTTGAGCTATCAAAGATATATTTCCATTGATATATGGAACTTTTTTCTGAAGTCACCTGAGGAGTGATAAAATGTGTCTTGAAGATGAAGGTGTGTATGGCTGTCTTGGGACAAATACATGTAGGGATTCAATCAATAATATCTTTCAAACCAGGAAAAAAAAAATGAAATTTCGTAAAATACCCATTTTAGATGACAAAAAATTTTATGTTGAGTTATGGTAAACCCTCTAAAACACTTTGTATAGGTTGAAACATCCATATAAATTTTGCAGAGACGGTTTGGCCTCCCATCCATCCATCATTCTACTTATATGTGTCATGTCCCCAACTTTCCAGTAACAAGGGAAGCTAAGAATCCACCAAACCCCCATGGATCCTAGTGAATACCAATGAATTAATTAATAAAAAGGGGGATAACATTAGCCTAGGCAATTATTAACTAGGAATAATTTATCCTATAGTTGCTTAACTAATTAAATTAGAAGTGATGTAATAATTGTTTTTATATTTAATTATTAATTATATGTTTTGGTGAGTTGGATGATGATAAGGACCCCATGAGGGAACATGGAGAGATGAGGCTTGCCTTATGAGTTGTCACACCAAAGAAGAAACTGAAGGAAAGTAGCACAAAGCAAGGTGTCAGGAAAAAAAAAAAAACTGACAAAAGTAGGGCATAAAGCAGGCAAGTGTACAAAGCAGGCAAGTGAGGAAAGTAGAAACTTCCAGAAAGCAAAGGAGGGTGTAGTTTCCTAAAAGGATAAAATATATTCAGTATGAAATGCAGGAAACCTCATGAAAAGCAGGGAGGGCACAGTTTCCAAAGAGGGATAAAAATCCAGTCAGTATGAAAAGCACGAAACATTTGGAAAAGCTAGGAAGGCGCAGTTTCCAAAAGGGAGAAAGCAAGCAAGTTTGGAAAAGCAAGAAATTACCTACTCAGTCAAGGAAGGCGCATTGTATGAGGCCAAGGAGGTTGAATTTCTCAACAAGTCACCCAGTCTATAAAGTGATGAGGGTGCACCACATTCACATCTTTTGATATTTTATTGTTTGTATGTGAGAAAGCTCAAGCTTCTCTAGGCTTTGGCGATGCACCCTTAGCCACATGTGCGAGATGTGCCCATAGTTCATGTTCCATTATTATGCACGTGATCTAGTACATCCATTGATACCAATTTGCAGATCTAATCCATCCATTTCATGTGAAGATCCATCCTTCAGAATTTTATGCAAAGATCCATATCACTTGAGGTGGTTTTGTAGAGTTTCACTGAGGGAGAGTAATTAGTTGGAAAGATTGAAAGAATATATAGAAGCCCAGTGCTCCTCCCATAAGAATCCAATAGCTCAGAGTCATCCTATAGATATGATACAGTCACCACACCTTCTCTTCTTACT
Source organism: Larix kaempferi (assembly GCA_027924585.1). Lineage (NCBI taxonomy): Eukaryota > Viridiplantae > Streptophyta > Pinopsida > Pinales > Pinaceae > Larix > Larix kaempferi. The sequence continues at coordinate 2,866,273 of BSBM01000565.1, forward strand.
CCTTCCTGTAATTTTCTTCTTCTATCATTGTAAAAATTCAAGCATAGTGACTATCTATGATGTCTGAGGCTATGTCATTTAATGATTATCTTAATGAACCTAGTTATTATTTGCTTATTTTGTACATTTCATATCAGATCCACAATGAATATCAGAAGAGGATTTAGAGAGCCTCCTTTGGCAGTTTGAGCCCCTATGTTTCAAGACTAGCTCATTATACACTCTCAATTGACTAGTTTTCCAGGATATGAAATATACAGAGATCAGTGTAACTATTTCTATTTATGAAGGTTGTTGTATTTTTTTAAGTTCCTGTAGAATCCATCCCAATCCAAAAATTATATTTGCGTGACCTTCTATGGCTATTTGAGTCCATAATTATCAAGACTAGCTCATTGGAAACCTGAATTTGACTAGTTTTGCAGTTTGTTCAATTAATAAGTATCTGTATGCCCAATTTTGGTTCTGTCAGTTGTGATGGGTCCCTGAGACATTTTTTAATATAATTCCACCATCACATTGCAATTTTTTTATCATCTCAGACTGTTTGGAAAATCCTAGAAACAAGCTAGTGGAGCAATTCTACATAACGTTATTTCCCCCTTTGCCTCCAAACACTGCCATATCCTCCCAAATCATCAGTAAATATTGTCCATAATAATATTAGGGTTTTAATGACCTATCATCCACCTCTGGTTGATGTCAATTGTAAGTGGAAGAGTTTAGTAGGCATATGCTGGTGTGCCCAGGAAGCCTTGGAGTAGACTTCATCCCGGGTGATGTTCGAAACATAAATGGCCCCAGTACGTTGTGATTAGAACTCAGAAGTTGTCCTTTATTCTTCTTTCATTTCTTCTACACGCCCCACAATCCAAAAGTGTCCAACATTCAAGCTCTAGGTGGGTTAACCAATAACCAATTCTAGTTCCCTCTTCACTAGTTTTGAAAACTAGTTATTGTTTGCAATTTTCTGATTTTTAAAGTTATATTGGAGATAATATCATCTGATATCATATCAGGGATATTACAGTGGTATCAGAGCCCTTTCCTTGGCTTAGCATGTGGAAAGTAACTCTCAGTGGAAGATATCTCCGAATTGTTTTCAAGTTGCAATTGTGGAACTAGTGGCAGACATGGAAGATGAAGGCTTTGAGTTGTATGAGGAAGAAGAGATAATTTACATTGATGGAGGATTACCAAGATATGGGGATGGTTGCATTTGTGACCATATGTATATATACCAATGGGATGAAGCATTGATGTATAATCCTAAGGAGGATTTAGCAAAGAGGATATGTGCAAGCAAAAATTTTCCCTACCACTACCAGGAGTATCTGACCTTGGGAGAAGAAATTGGTAAGGCCATTTCTTTCAAAGATTAATTTTATTGCATATTTGGATTTGAAATAAAGGATGAATATTTGGATTCAATATAGAGAAGCAAACCACCCATGGAGGAACCAAGTTGTTCTACCTCTGTGAGTAAAGAAGAAGGAAGAAAAAATCATCCAACTGCATCTTCTAGAATCATGAGATCATTTGGGTTTTCTTCAAGCAGATATTCCAAAGGTTGTAAGCATGAAGAAGCCACCTCAAGTTATTCTAAGGATCGGAAAATTATGGATTAGAGAGTAGCTACTAATGGGTTCCAATAAGAGGCATATACTAATGGTTTCTCAAGTACTGAAGAAGCACCTACTGATGGATGCTGTGATGAGGTACCTACTGATGGGTGCCTAAGTTTTGAGGAGAAATATACCGATGGATGTCCATCTCTCTATGTTGGTGACATAGAGATACCACTTGATGAGGTTGCTGCAAGCACAAGTTCCCTTGAGCATGAATATGAAGAGATTGTAGTAGTAGAATTTATTCTAGAGTCAACTTTTAAGCCATCACTTGAACCGCATTGTGAATTTGACCTCACTGAAGAAGAAGAAGAGGTTCATACTCAAGAACCTCATTTCCTTGCATGGCCCTTGAAGATGAGTGAGAGGAATATCAAGGAGTCCTTTCACATTCTCTATGACACACATGATTCAGTGTCACAGTCATGTTGGAGAGTTGCTTCATTGGAAGATTCATCTTTCCTTGAATCCATGGAGAAGACTCAGAAAGCCATGTCTACAATCCAAGGTAAATTTTTAGATATGCTTTCAGACAAAGATAATTTTCATGAGCTTGTTAATATGTTGCATGGAGCATCCTTGAAGGATGATGAATAGATCAACAATCTAAATGATGAATTGGTGGCCACCCAAGATTCTTTGAGAAGCACTCAAATTTCCCTCCAAGAATCCAAGATGGAGATAGAGCAACTTCACCAAAAGTTGAAAAGTTCATACATACTAGTCAGCTAGTCTCTTATGGTTGGTTGTACTCGGAATTTTATGGAGGAACCTCATGAGATGGTAGTTCATGAGGTGCATGATAACATGCATGTTCTTAAGGGTTTTTTAGATCCAGATGAAGAGTTTCAAGCACATATAGTTCCTCAGAGTGAAACTGAGCTTCTTCCCAGAGAGATTCATTCCTCCATTGAGGAATCAGAAGAGTTCAAGTTTGATGGACCATCTTATGATGGAGTTGATGCATCCATTATCTTGATGGATGAGGTTTGCAGTGATAAATTTTTGGTCCATGATCATACATTATTTCCAACTATTGATTCCATGTCACTTGAGGAGGAAGTTTGGGTCAATTATTTCTTTTTGATGGTGCCACCTGAAGAGTTTGAAACTCCTATTTCTCCTTTTAATGATGGCATGTCTATATCACATTATTCCTTACATTTGCAGTGGCATCCTTGGTTACCCTATGATGATACACATCTTCATGGATGAATATATAGTACTCATTTTATCCCCTTGAAGGCTCATTGTCTTCTTTGCTCCACACTTGGTTCAGATTTTGGAAGAGGCTCTTCATTCACCTCTTGGATGAAAGCACTCATGGTTGATTATTTTGAAGCATTTTTTTCTTTTGTAGAAGCATTGTGGGACATGGGATCCTCACCTATGTCATTGGAGCATATTTTTTTTTACCCTTGGTGCTTGTGTGCATTGGGAACATGAAGTACAATATGATTTACATGTGCTTGGAGACTTTGGAGTTAAGCAAGATGGAGGCCAAGCACCTGTTCATTTCCAGAGATATTATGAGTTTCCTCGTGGAGGAAGTTGCACATTTTTGGGGGAGGCACATGATTTCATTTCGGTTGATCCAACCACAAGATTGATGGATAATTGTTTCCAAGAGTTGGTTTACTTACCTTCACCCCACATACATATGGAAGCCAGCACACATGGGGATGATTGGGTAAAAGGATTCTTTCTTTTGGTGCCACCTGAGGAGAGGGAGGTCCCCACTCTTTTATTTGATGACGCGATGATTAGACCTTGGGGTTTGTCAAGCACACTATCCCCTTTTCAGTTTGATGAGCAGCACCAGAGGCATCTATTTGATGTCTCCATGATGCATAATAGTGCATTCAATTGGAGTATTTGTTCATCCGTTGATTGGATGAATGGATACATATTGGAGCTAAGTACCCCCAAGGGTGAGTTGGTTGTTTGCATCAGTGGATATCTAAATGGCACATCATACATCTTTTATGAGAAGTTGCATGTGCACCTAAGGTTTCTGGAGGATGCTTTGACGACATGGGATTGTCATCTATGTCAATTTGGTAACAATGATATGAGTCTATGTGTTGGTTTGCACATGGAGAATAAGGAGTTCCATACTTGGATGGAAGGACTCATTGAGGTCCGATTTTGTATTGGAAGGGATAAACTTCCAGTACGGTGGATTGATATATACATCCTCCATGACGATATATTCTTCATGTTGGTCTTGATGTTTGGAAGGATGCAGCTGAGACAGTGGGACCCTGGAATTCTTTGGAATGACATTTTTCCACAAGTAACAGTGCCACTGGGATACATGCAGCACAAACAATGGGATCTGGGCATTCTTCTCAGCTATCTTATTTGGGTTGAAAATTTTGTTGAAAAGGAGTTAGTCATTGGTAGAATGACTATAATCAGAGTGGTGCAGCAGAAACATGGTGGAATTTGGGTTGGAGTTGGAGTTGGTTTCTTGCTTGAGGATAAGCAAGATTGGGAGGGGAGGATTGTGATGTCCCCAATTTTCCAGTACCAAGGGAAGCTAAGAATCCACCAAACCCCCATGTATCCTAGTGAAGCCAATGAATTAATTAATAAAAAGGGGGATAACATTAGCCTAGGCAATTATTAACTAGGAATAATTTATCCTATAGTTGCTTAATTAATTAAATTAGAAGTGATGTAATGATTGTTTTTATATTTAATTATTAATTATATGTTTTGATGAGTTGGATGATGATAAGGACCCCATGAGGGCACATTTTGAGATAAGGCTAGCCTTATGAGTTGTCACACCAAAGAAGAAACTGCATGAAAGTAGCACAAAGCAAGGTGCCAGGCAAAAAAGAAAGAAACTGACAAAAGCAAGCAAGTGAGGAAAGTAGAAACCTCCAGAAAGAAAAGGAGGTCGCAGTTTCCTAAAAGGATAAAATCCAGTCAGTATGAGATGCAGGAAACCTCATGAAAAGCATGGAGGGCGTAGTTTCCAAAGAGGGATAAAAATCCAGTCAGTATGGAAAGCAGGAAACATTTGGAAAATCCAGGAAGGCGCGGTTTCCAAAAGGGAGAAAGCAAGCAAGTTTGGAAAAGTAGGAAATTTCCTACTCAGTCAAGGAAGGTGCATTGGATTATGCCAAGGAGGTTGAATTTCTCAACAAGTCACCCAGTCTATAAAGTGAGCAGAGCACACCACATTCACATATTTTGATAGTTTATTGCTTGTATGTGAGAAAGCTCAAGCCTTCTCTAGGATTTGGTGATGCACCCTTATCCCACCTGTGGGAGATGGGCCCCATAGTTCCCGTTCCATTATTCTGCACATAATACAGTGCATCCATTGATACCAATTTGCAGATCTGATCCATCCATTTCATGTGAAGATCCATCCTTCATAATTTTATGCAAAGATCCATATGACTTGAGGTGGTTCTGTAGAGTTTCATTGAGGGAGAGTAATCAGTTGGAAAGCTTGCAAGAAGATATAGAAGCCTAGTGCACCTCTAATGAGAATCCAACAACTCATATTCATCCTATAGATCTGATACAGTGACCACATCTTCTCTTCTTACTCCTACCTATAATTTTCTTCTTCTATCATTGTAAAAATTCAAGCATAGTGACTATCTATGATGTATGAGGCTATGTCATTTAATGATTAGCTTAATGAACCTAGTTATTATTTGTTGCTGATGCATATTTCATATAATATCCACATTGAATATCAGAAGAGTATTTAGAGATCCTCCTTTGGCGGTTTGAGCCCCTATGTTTCAAGACTAGTTCATTATACACTCTCAATTGACTAGTTTCCAGGATATGCAATATACAGAGCTCAGAGTAACTATTTCTATTTTTGAAGGTTGTTGTAGTTTTTTAAATTCCTATAGAATCCATTACAATCCAAAAATCATAGTTTAGTGACCTCATCTGGCTATTTGAGTCCATAATTATCAAGACTAGCTCATTGGGCACCCGAATTTGACTAGTTTTGCAATTTGTTCAATTAATAAGTATTTGTATGATCAATTTCAGTTCTGTCAATTGTGATAGGTTCCTGAGAAATTTGTGAATATCATCCCACCATCATATTTCAAATTTTTGATAATCTCATTCTGTTTGGAAAATCCTGGAAACAAGCCAGTGGAGCAATTCTGCATAGCGCTCTTTCCCCCTTTGCCTCCAAACACTGCCAAATCCTCCCAAATCATCAGTAACTCTTTTCCATCATCATATTAGGGGTTTAATGACCTGTCATACACCTATGGTTGATTTCAAGTGTAAGTGGAATATTTTAGTAGGCCTATGTTGGTGTGCCTAGGAAGCCTTGGAGTAGACTTCAGCATGGCTGATGTTTGGAACATAAATGGCCACAGTACATTGTGCTTAGAAATTAGAATATGGACTTGATGATATTGTCCTTGCTGCTGCAAAATCCCCAGTACATTTCTCAGATCCAAAAGTGTCCAACAGTCAAGCTCTGGGTGGGTTAACTAATGACCAATTCTAGTTCCTTCTTCACTAGTTTTGAGAACTAGTTATTGTTTGCAATTTTTTGATTTTTTAAGTTATATTTGAGATAATATCATCTGATATCAAATCAGGGATATTAAAATATGGCAGTCGTACAACTATGGTTGAGCTGAGATAGGGCTGGAATGAGGTATCCCAGGCTCCAATATGCATGCAAAAAGGATTTTAAGTGGTTCCATAGCCATGTTAAGATTAAATAATCCTCGATGTGAGTGTGCAGAGGGCCACAAAGGATGCCAAGAGTTTGTAGATAAATATGGGTTGTTGTAAAGATCATGGAACCTCTAGCTGCAACATAGAAACCTTGCAAATTTTCTAAAAATGTTGCAGATCAATGGATGTAGTGAAATCCATGTATGATGCTCCTGCAATGGTGAACGAAAATCCGAGGATGGAAATACCCTACAGTGCCTGAGGACCAACTATGATTCTTACATTGTATGCCCCAAAAAATAGACTCTGAGAGTTTCAAAAGGAGGTTGGAGATTCCTGCAAATATTTGAACCCAGACTATGATTCAAACCCTCATTCCCATGGAACCATTACCTTATGTGATACCCATGATACATATCTTGACGTCTGAGATCGAGAAGGCTTGAATGTTGAGAGAGGAGGAGAGAAAACATAGAAATATCCCATGAAATGAATCACAAGAACATTGATGAAAATACATGAATCAAATACACCACAAAAATATGAGAAAGAAAGAGAGTTGGAGAAGAAGGATTCCATTAAGATGAACCATTACATGCAATGAGGCCAATTTTGGGACCTCTCCTTCCCGATTCTAACTCTCCCCCTACTACCTTTTTATAAGTTGTCTTATTGGCAATGTCAACTTTGAATAATTAAATCCATTAATTACATATCCATCATGCTCCCTTTTACATTTAATAAAAATATGAATTTTTTAATTTTTGATATAAACTTAGACTATAAGCCCCCTTAAGATTCGGATCAATAATGGCAGTATCCTCTCTCCTAAAGGAGGAGACAATGGGGGAGTATTCCCTCCAAAAGGTGGAGATGAAGTACTGCCTCTTCCAAGAGGTGGAGAGGTAAAGGGAGTTGTATGATCTCCAATAGGTGGAGAAGTGGGAGAGTCAAGCAAGGTGAGTCCTTGCCGAGCTTATCCTAACAACGAGGCCTCGGAATATCCCCGACTAGAGTATATCCCTCGTGTACCATGGGGATAAAGTGGGAAAACACCTCTTTGGAGAGGGGAGAGTCCTTGCAATATGATAGAGTGCCTTATATTTTTGTGTTATTCTATGGTGTTGGTCTATGTGATCAAGTGAGAGTGATGATAAATATGTCCAAACACAAATGAACAAATGCAATATAGTGCAAAGTGAGTGATAGGTGCTTGAGTCTTTGTGCGAGTAGTCCACAAGTTGGTTCTTTTTAATTATGGGTTAGGTGATCTTGTAATAAAAAGAAAACAAAATGTATATTCCCTATAAGGCGTAACATCCTTTCCTCTCAAAAGTCATTGGTCCTTCCAATAACTCACCCGTCGTTGGTGATGAAATCCTTCGACATTGGCTAGTGAAGGTATGATAGAGTCAGTTATCAGATAATGATGTTGGGGCTATGTTCCAAAAGGGGTAGTAACATTTCCAACAAATAACAATATCTTACTCATGATTCAATTGCATTCACATTTGCTCCCCGGTGGTATCACTCGTACAAAATGAGAAATTAGTGACTACGTGACTAAAAAAGTTAGTCACCACAGTTTTTTCAAGTGATTTACGACCAAATTTGAGCAATTTTGAGTGACCCAACTATAAATGACTAATTTAGTCACAAGTTAAAAAATACGACTAGATAATAAGTGGCACAATTAAAAATGACTAATTTAGTCAATGGATAAAAATATGACTAACTATAAGAATATGAATTAGTTGTTTATGTTAGTCATTTTTAATTGTGTCACTCTGACAATGGAAAATTGCAATTTTGACAATGAATTGTTACAATTTATTAATGATTGTGATTAGATTTTAATAAATCCTCCTACTTATTCAAAATAGATTTGAAGAACACATTCTTTTTTCTTGAAATTTTCAATTTGTATGGATACCAATTGTAAATTTTATGATATTTTAATCACAATGTAAATCTATAAATTTGATAACTTTTTGTATGATTTGGAATGATGAAGATGTTGTGTGGATCCCATATGGAACTTTGTTATTTCTCTAGCAAGGCTCTTCTATATTGCAACTTGAAATTTTGAAATTTAAAAGTGTCAAATTTGCAATGCCTAATCAAATAAGCAATCAAATCTAAGACGCCAAAATTTTTAGTTGTGAACAATGCAAAATGAACAAGATCCACAAGGTGGCAATGTCTTTGCCTCTTGTGCCTTGATAAATAGATATCTTGTAAATAGATACACTACTGTACCGATGTCAATGTCCTTATTACATTCATGATATAAATCATATTTAAGTAAAAAAGACTTACAAGTCATAGTTACATTTTATTAAAAGGAATTTTGAACACGACACTTTACCTTTAAGAATACTCCAATAATCCAACAATCCCACTTCTTTCCAAAAATAATATATGTTATATTAACAATAATGAAAATTAAACTTATAATTTTAATAAATAAATAAAACTGTAAATATAAAGAAGCAAATATAAAATGAGAAAGAAGCAAATACAATAAATAAAAAGAGATGTGCTCTAAAGAACATTTCAACATGCATTAAGCAGATTAATCCATTTCATTTTGAAGAAGCTGCAATACAGATTCGAGTATATTATAATTCTCCTTATTACAAAGGGAAGATATATGATATGATTGCTGGAATCCAACAGAAAGGTTCATAAAAAGTTGCATTAGACAGTAATTTTATACAAAAATACAAAAAATATTGAGCGGAGCAGGACTCACACTGTAAGTCTAATAGCTCAGATAAATTGGAGCATTTTTTGTGTAACCTTGAGCACCTACTCACAAATTCTCCAGAAAAGTCATGTTCTTCCATATATCACTGTTTATCTCAGCTACGTCTTTGATTAGCCGGTCAAGCTTGTGATTAGTTGAGGTTCCAGAATGACTTAAACTAACAGTACAGTATGCCAAAATCACTCAAAATAACAGGATTGGGAGGCGCAAAAGGGCCAATATTTCCTAATGATTTACGAGGATGTCCAAGTCTTTTCCTAACAGATTCAAAACAAAATGATGAATGAAGCCGAACCAATATAAGGATATATACTACTTGTCCTTGGCGGATCATTCATTGTAATCAGATCAGTTGGGGAAATGGTAGGCACAACAGATGGTCCCGTTGTATCCCAATATTCAGTACCAAGGACTTCCATGAGCCATGTATATTCATCTGGATTGATTTCCATGTGAACTGCTAAACTTCAGCTAGTATTCTCAACAAAGGACAGGTCAAAAGGCACAAGATTGGCCCTCAATCTCGACATTGAAAGGAATTCGGGATCTTTTCTTCTTAAACAATAATATTTGCTTCTTTCTTTGCTTAATTCATGTACCCACATTAAAACTCTCCATTCTCTTAAGTGGATTGTATCAGATTATTTTCTTAGGAACCAAGATTGTGGGATTGTATTCATTATTCGGTTAATGGGAGAATGTACACCAAGTGTTCGACAAAATATCTCAACAAATTTTTTTCTTATGGAATGCAATCATCAGAGGCTATGCCATGGATGGATTATTTGAGGAAACTCTTGCACTCTATTGCCAAATGCAGTAGGAAGGAATATGTCCAAATAGATACACCTTTCCCTTTGCACTCAAGGCTTGTTTCAGTCTATCATCTCTACAAGAGGGCAAGGAGATTCATTATAGTATTGGTAAAATGGGTTTCGAATCATATGTTGTTGTGTGTGTTGCATTGATAAATATGTATGACAAGTGTGGGATATTGGATAGTGCACACAAAGTGTTTGATAAAATGTCTGAAATATATGAGGCCTCATGGGATGCCATGACTATTGGGTATTTTCATAATATATTTGCAAAGGAGGCATTCGAGATCTTTCGTAAAGTGCAGGGGATAAATGTCAAGGCCAACTGGGTCACCATGGTGAGCATGCTTCTGGTATGTGTTGAGTTACAGTTATAAGGCCAACCTGGTATTACTAAAGAAGAAAATGCTTGAGGTTATAGTTGAGAAGGGAATGCAAAATGGTCAAAGGATCACTTTCAAGGGGAAGCAGATGAGGCGGTAAATGCTTGTCTTTGAAATTTTTGTTAGATATTGTTGTTGGGATTTTATTCATCTCTTTTTCAATCAATAGTTAGTTTTTAGGCTTTTACTGTCATTGAACAGTTGGCCCTTATTCTTTTACTGTAATTTAGAATTTGGATTTATTTTGTTCTTATGTTTATGATGTGTGCCATTTGCAACTTTTGATGATGTAGGACGACACGGTTACTGGTGACATTGTCTTTGTGGCTCAACAAAAAGAGCATCCCAAATTCAAGAGAAAGGGAGATGACATTTTCATTGAGCATACTTTATGATTGAAGGAATCAGTGTGCGGGTTCCTGTTTGTATTATCCCATGTGGATGGTCAATAATTGCTTCTTGTATGCTTAGAAGCAAGTTGATGTTCCCAAGTTAAGGTAAGTTGAGTTTCCCAATTATAATAGTTTGAATATTCAAGGTTGTAGGGATTCTAATCTAAAAAAATATTGTTGCGTGTTTTGGATGCTAGCATGCTTTTTTGATGGATGTTGTTCTAAATATGCTAGTTCTTATGAGAATATTTCACCATCACAGAGAACTCCAACGTTGATAATGAACAACAACTGACACATACTTTCAAGGAATATTATTCTGAAGATGTTGGTTGTGATGAAGATATTCCAAAACATGAAAAGAGTGCAATTGTTGTTACAAATCAGGTATGTAACATTTATGGTGTGTTGAAAGATGATGCATGCCAGTTAATTCATTTATTGTCTAAAAATTATAAAGAAGTGTATGATTTTAAGGAAGAAAAGGAGATATGCAGAACTCTTGAGTTTGATTAGAGTCAACCTTGTACTTCTAATGCTAGCTGCAATGATAGACATGAGACTTATGAAGAATCTTGTCATGTTTTTGGTCCTTGGCTTGATGTAATAATAGGAATTTGTAATAAACAAGCATGCTAACTCATATTTTTCTCTAGAATAAATCATATGAAAATTGGGGGCAACACCAAGATATGTGCCTGAAGAATAAACACCAGAACTTGAACAACCAATTTTCTTCATCTTTTCTAAATTTGTGTGGAGCAGTGAAAGCTCAATGGAATAGAAACCCCAATATTATTGTTCTTTTACTGAGGATTAATTTAACTTGTAACCACATGTTTACTCTCTTAACCATCATCAGGGAAGCAAAAACATGTAAAGGAAAGGTATTTTTCTCCTTTGATAAATTCTCTAAATCCTTTTATACAATTACAAAACAGGGAAGCAAAAACAAGTAAAGGAAAGGTATTTTGATCCTTTGAGAAATTCTTCAAATATTTCTATACAATTAGAAAACACCTACACTTTGAGAGACTTAAGGTTTTAGGGATCCTAGACACAATGATCTCTTTGGTTATGACTTTCTATGAAATGATTATTGGCACAATCTATACCAATATGGAAAACACAGACTACATACACAAAACCATAGGAGTTAAGAAAGGATGCCCACTCTCACCCACATTACCATTTTACTATATGTAGATGACATGTCGTCCTATCCCACACAACTGTAAAACTCCAAGGGTTTCTTGACACTTGAGCTCATTCTGTGATACCCATGGAATCGCTAGAGAACATGGAATAGTCGAATAGTTTGAATGACATGTTTAATTTCAATTCAGGCAGGTCTTAGGTTCTTTGTGCATATTGTATACCTTTATATTTTGTTAGTAAAAGACATATGTACTAGATTCCAATTTGAATGCCAAATTAAGATGACCTAAGTAGCCTTGTAAGCTCCCAATTCATCTAACTTAATTTGAATTATATGTTTCATATACTTGTTTAGTTTGAATGTAGATATGATCCTTTTGAATTTTACTTAATTGACATTCAAGAAAGATAATATTTATAATTTTTCTCAGTAGTGTTGGATGCAATTTCTCTTCTCTGTTAGTGTTATGTTCAAAAGCTTTTTATTGAAAATATTGTTCAAGAAATCTAGAAAATCCAATCCATGTTACATCAAATTTGATCATTTGGGGTTGATTTGTGGCATTAGCAGGCTTGCTTATGACATGGTTTCTATTCTTGCATACCGTCACCTGTATCACTCTTCTAAAATTTGGTTTTCTAGTTTCTGTTATTTAAATTTATCAAGAAATTTCATTTATTTCATTCTATTAACATGTTATATCAGATATTGATAATGATACATAACTGGTTGACTTGGAATTGTTAGTTTTTCATCATTTAATTCAATATATCTAGGATCTTAACTGAACGAATAACATGTACAACATATCAAGTGTAAGAGACAAGAGACAAGAGACACAAAACATTTCACCAGGGAAAACCAAGAAGGTGAAAAACCCCGCAACTTCCTCAGAGATAGAATAAGCATCAATACAAGGATCACCATGATCAAACCCAAGAGATAGATAACTTCAACAGCATGCTCCTCCTCCACTTGTGTGCACCCTCCTCTTCTCTCACTAATGCGAAGTGAGTGAATGAGACAATGTGTAAAATGAGAGAGTCGCACTCTCTATTTATACACTAACTTGACTTGACCTTCACTCAACTAGGTCGGCCCCAACTTAACCACTTAACATAATGCTGACTGGGCCGACCCCTACTAGGGTGGTCTAATAACCCTTTGACCCACATGACTCATACAGGGCCGACCCCATCAAGGTGGTCTAATAACCCATCAAGTATAAGTTACGACACTTACAATATAACTTGTGACACATGCAAGTACAACTGACGACACTTCCAATCGGAGGAATAATACATCTCCGTTGGGGATACAATAAAGTACAATTACAATATACAACTGAATATCTTCCGAAGTTACAAATACATCAACAGGAATGCCATTTTTCATTACTATATGTTGGAACATATACGAGAATGATTTTTTTGGTCTCTCAAACCTAAGCATGATGTTGGTGACATGTTGAGGAGTTGAAATGCAAGACAAATGTTGTTTTGTCATGCCAATGGTTAGAATTGTGTGTAATGGTGCACCGGAATAATGCTGAAATGGAACACCTTAAGAGTTGTTCTTCATAACGTAGATAATGTGATAATGGCCAGAATTGTATGCAATGTTGCGATGGAAGAATGGAAAAATGGAAAACCCTTAGACTTGTCCACCATAACTGGTTAGGGTAAATGCCTAGTAGTAGCTAGTTTAGCAATTTTGAAAACATGAAAGATCGTTCTCTTGATGAATGGATTTGCATTTTGTCTTTAAAATTGAATATGGTATTAATATGGAAGGTGGGAACATGGTAATGAGATAGTAGGTGTATTTATTGCAATAAAATGTACCAAAATCTAACCATGGTGATATGGCTTGTTTTAAATACTGTGTTTTATCAATCACTTCTGTTTTCTCCATATTCTCGTTCTTCATTTTATTAATTGACAATAAGGTCCATACCTTTGTGTTTCATTTTGTAATAGGTAAATAAAAAAGAGTAAATGCATGTTATGTTACAAGTCACAATTTCCTTTCCTGTGTTTTGGGTATTGATGTGACGACAAATTTGTTGTCTCCTTTGAAACAAACCAAATAACATTTTAATTTTATTCTATTCCACATAAACATACATGAGGGAAGTTGTAAACAATTCTATGGAGCCTCATCCTAACTATAATATGGTGCTTCTCCATTGTCATTACATCAACACCATGTAATATTGTTGCTCCAAGTTGCTCCAAGTTGCTCCAAATTTGACAATGATTTATGGGTTAACTCATGGTCATACAACTGAAGCAACTCCGTTGCATCAAGGACATATATAGAGAGAGAATCATAATAGAAAGATAACAACAACACATATATAGGATAAAAGCAACTAAAACAAAACTTACAAATTTTAGAGAAAATATTTGAGGCATTTGCTATCAAGAGAGGTGGGAACCATGCTTTCTATAGATCCAAATGCAATGTTGACAACTAAAGAAAATGAAGAGTCCCCTTCTCCAACTAGTAACCTCTTGGATAGTGCATCAAACTCTCCAAATAGGGATGTCCCAATATGGACATAGTAATAGCGGGATGTTGCAAAACATATTCCATAATTGTTTACTATAGGAAAGAATTGGCAAATCATTTAGAAAATAATCCCCTGCCATTACATGATAATGTCAAAAACTAGGAAAATTCACCCTGAGATGTGTGTAATGCATGAAAGCATTAAAGCTCTCAAAAATCATTAAATATTTGAAATTGACATAATTCTTCAGCATCCAAATCCACTATGAAATCTTCATCATATTTATCATCAGCTTTGTGAAATCATGAGCTAACCTGGCTACTCCCTGTACGATATATAGAAAGAACCGAGGAGTCATTGATGAGGGTCATGAGCTAACTTGGATGCTATTTCAGATGAGCGTCATTTTTTTCCATTAGAAAAAACCCAAAATTTGCACAATCTACAAACCATAGCTTATATACAATGTCAATGACATTGGTACCCTTGATTGCTTGAGGGATAATCAAGAAAAAACTCTTAATTTTCTTGAGATAAATCCCCAATTCTGCAAAATCTACAAACTCTAGAAAACTTATGTATAATGTCAGTGAGATTGGTACCCTCAAGGGATGATCAATTGGATCACTCTCAGTGCTTAATACATCCATGTTTAAGGTGGATATATGCAGCTATAATTTCTCTAGGATCTTCTTGTACTAGCATACATGTTCTTATGTATTAATAAGTGAAATAGTTTACTAATATGTCCAAATAAAAGATCCTAAAGTTATTTCAATTATAATAATGGGAAATTGACAATTTTTAGAGGAAAATGAAGTTTGGTAAATAACTTTATTAGGGATAAATGCATTTGAAAGATAATTTTACTGGAGAAATTGTTCCATTCAGAGAGACTTCTCAAAGACTTGTTTTTCTTATATTTTCTCATAGAGAACATTAAGCAAATTTAGCTTCAACTGTAATGTCAAACGTTAGTAATATTTGGTTATAACTATAAGCACACTGGCCTTTATTTTCTTGTACCAAACATTATATTGTTATATAATTATGGATTTTTTTATCTGATTTATGGTATCCTGTAACTTTTACATGAAGCATGTTTATTTATTTTATTATGTTCTTTATAGTTTTCTATTTTAGGTGAATTTTCTATTTTAGCTGAATATATAATGAAACAAAAATTCTATTTCTTTTTAATAAAGGAATGCAAAGCTTATTATTTGATTAACGGATGCTAGAGAAGTGTACATTCAGTAGTTGTTTCATTCTTAGTTTTTCTTTCTATATTTTCTGTTAAAGTACCCATCAGGTTTTTTTGAAAACAGGATTGAATATTACATCCTAGAAATCCTTTGGTTATGTTGTACTTTAATATTTCATTCATAGTTTTATTTGTTATGTTCTTTAAAAGTAACGTTTCTTCTATATCTTCAAGTCTAGTTGGGGGAACTCCTAGTTGGAAAATTTTATCAGATTGTTCGTAATTTCTTAAGCTTTATTAGTCTTTCGATTAGAATTACCCTTTTCTTGATCATATACTATTTGATTGCAACTGCCAATTCTCTGATACAGCTCTATTTGAAGCGGTCGGTCATCCTTAAAAAATATGTACGTTCAAGCCATCCAACAGACCAAAGCGAAGTCAACGGTTGTTGACTTCGCTGCTTGTCCGTTGGATGGCTTAAACGTACATGTTTTTTAAGCTCAAACGGGGGCTCTTAGTGAGTGTTGGCATGGATCATAACTGGCTTTTGGCACATGCATTCCTTTGCTATGCTCCATGTCCTCTACATGTTGTGGGCACCATATCAAAGTTCTACATGGTAAGATCAATTGAGGTTCACAATTAATAAATAACATATGTTTGCATTCCTTCTTTATTTTTCATATGTCATAGCAGAAACAACTTGAGGCAATTCAAAATCATTTATTTACAAGGGAAAGCCAACAAAGGCTGTTTGTCTATCAATTTTGATGAATGTTTACAAACCTTTGTTGGGAATTAGGTAGGCTTACTCAGAAGAAGTTGGAGAATATTTTGATGAAGAGGAAGCTTTGGCCTTGACGTCGATGTTAATTAGCAAGAAATAAAATAAAGGAAGGTAGTAAACAATGATGTTTTCAGCTTAGATGATGAAACTCCTCATGCATGCCCACTAGCCATATATTTTATAGCTTCCTTAGATTTCATAGCTCGGAAGGTAATATTGTAGGCCAATTTAAGCTTGTACAATATATGAAACATAGACGTAGTCCCATCGCCATACAATGAGAGTGCTCCCAAGTGTCATTCCAATGGATTCTATATTGGATAAAATTAAATAAATTTCTCATTTCTGTTAAACCATGAATAGGATTTTGTATGCGAAGCATATTATGAGTTCAAAACAATCATTATTTCAATGATTAACCCATAAAATATCCTTACAATGTTCATAATGAACAATAGTCACCTTTTCGATTGCCCTTGATAATGCAAAAGATGTCTGTCTCATATTACTTTCTGAAGACAAATCTTCACGAGAACTAGGCCACCACACAATCAACATTAAAGTCTGCAAATCCATCTTATTTGTTTGTTCTCTTGATAAAAGCCATTCCAATGAAGACTCAAAATATGATGGTTTTTACCAATGCACCATTATTTCCTCATGTTTGAAAATATGGAAGTCTAGGGCTAGATATGGATATGATCTAGTATAGGGAATCTACAAGAGTGATTATTGATGTTTTGTAACTATAAGAAGAGCCAACATATCGGTTTAAGGTTTAAGCTCCAAAGAGTCTACATCTTTCCTTCAAATTATCAATTCTAACTACCATGCAGGCCCACAATAACCTCCATATAAACAATGTACAATGGATTTTAAAGTTGACTTCATTAAGAGCTTCTTGAGCAATATATAAAAGCTAAGTTGTCAGGGTACCCGTACCAGGGGGTTGGGAACCCGTACCAGTACCGAGTACACGTACTGCCGTACCGGGTACGGGAATGGGTACCTCTGGGAGTACCGCTTAAGTACCGGGTACTTCGTACCTCGAGTTTGAGTACTCTACGGATACTTCCGGGCATGAAACTAACCCCACCCAATTCCTCTTTCAGAATTTTGCCGGCACAAATTATCCTTAAATTCTCTGGCGGGCACTTCGAACTCTTGGCAAGCTCTGCTCTCAACATGGGTACCGTCCAGTTGGTTAACTACCAAAACACCCATAAGTTCCATGCCCCATTAACCTCCTTATGTGATAGTCATCTCCTCTGCAATCAAAGGATGGCATCGGAAAAGCTTTAAGTATCAGTACACTGATTATTTCCATGAAGCTCAGGAAGCAACACTGCAAAAAAGCAGTACCAAGTAGCTATATCTATTCTCAGCTATATCTTCTTACATAAATTAACATTTATCGTCAAAATTTGAATATTTTATGACTCAATCTGAAGGTGTATACAACGGAACCATATCTGAACATATTTTGACAGCAATCTAATAACCCCTCTTTCCAACATTACCTTACCCGTATTGGACGACAAATCATACTATGGGGAGCAAATGGAATCATTCGATGATGGATATATCATTCTAGCAATATCATAATATTATGGATAGTATCAATTATATTTATATGTTCTAGTGTTGTTAGAATGCCTTGGTGAATGTTAGGTATTGCACTAGCCCATAACAGGACTTTACTATTATGTCTCTTCATTTCTACTTTTTTAAGTGTGCCCTGTCATAGATGGTTACTTTTAGAGATTATTCTTTTGCTAAAAAAATACTAGTGTCTGAAACTTAATTTATTTTATAAATGAATGTGGCAAATTTACAGTGAGTTAAAAATCTGCATGTCAATTTCTGGATATTATATTTGGAGGAATTTCAGATCAAGCATTTGAATGTTGAGTTCAACTAATGCTATCTATTTCAAGGCAATGAATCTTCTAATGGAAATGATGCAAGGAATTTCTGGCTATAAGTTATTAAATATCTTGTCCAATCTTTATGTGTCAGGGCTTTTCAATCTTCTCGGATGCATTAATTCAAAATATTTGACTATCTCTGATTTCATGTTCGGAACTATGGCAAATGAGGCATGCCATTTGCCAAATTTTGGATGTAGTATGACAATGGACTCATGAAGTCATGGACATATATCATGCTATTATGCTAATGATTTGTATCAATATCAATATCGTATATGTAATTTGAATTAATGTGCAAGCAGCAATACCAATGTCAAATGTGTTACTTGTTGAAAACGGAGTGGGCTATTCTCTCGCCCGAATGCACCCGGGGCCCACCGGATGTCGTCGAGAGACCCTCACGCCGTTAGCACCCGGCAGTCCACTCTCCCACCGGTCGTCCGACTTCTCCACTCCGGCGACGGCAACCTCCGGCAATTCCCCCGGTCAGTGCGGGTCCCCACGCCGACGAGATTCTGACAGAATCCAGGAATGAATCAGACTTCGGGATTGGATGGTCCTTGGACGTCACCTCCATGCATTAACTATTCGCCAACATTCGAATGAACTCCTTCGCGCGACGAACTCTGCAATTCGAATGAACTCCTTCGCGCGACGACCTTTGCACCTAGCCCACTTCTTCACGCTACGAACTCTGCTTCTGCACCCAACAGCATCTATTGAACTCCCAACAGCATCTATTGAACTCCTTACTCCTGCGCGACGAAGGCTGCACCACTCTGCACCCCGATCCTGCTCCTGCACCCAACAACTATTTAATAGGTAAGCCCTATCGAATAATCAAACCTGAGTTTATATGGGTATACGATCATTAAAAATTGGGCGATTACATGGCTTGTGTGTGTGAAGACCATCCTTATTGGCTGTGGAATTCGTGATCTTCTTAGAAGTTTCACTCTAATATATTCAGTGTTTTCTAGTGACAAAATTACTTGTCTTTATAGAATGAATACGCTTCAACATGGTTTTCTATTTTTTCATGGCAATTCCATCCCTTCCCAAAGAAGTGGGCTAGCCAGCTCTTCCTTTGCCAAAGATTCATAATCACGCCAACGAAAAATCCTCTCCTCACAGTCCCATCTGTTAAATCCTTAGGGCAGATCCACCTGACAATTTAACAAAATTAGGTTAGGGTTGTATAATTTGTCCTTCAAGCCGCAGAAATCTTGTGTGATTTTCGTGATTATAGTCATCAGAGGTCGGTCTTCTACTTCTGTAGCAATCGGAAAGCTGTGTTCAGTCCACACTCCAGAGCCGATGGATTTAGATATTATGCTGGATGCGATGCGGAACCTTTCGAATAACGGATTTGCAGCCTCGTCTATTGAAATGGTGATTGTCTGTGCCTAAATCTATGTAATTACATGAAGATTTGCTTTAAATCTTGCTGGAATTGAATAATTACACTTACGTTTATTGGAACGGCTTTTGTAATATCAAAAGCTTCTGCTTTGCTTTTATTTGTGCTTCGATTCCACCTAAATTCGCCATGAATTTGGCTAGCTCGTGTTAAAGTTAGAGTCTCCGGTAAAAAATTGCAGTTCTGTTCTCAAATTGTTGACGGTTCTTGTTGTGACTTCGAGATTGAATAAGTAACACACATTTGTAGCATTCGAATGGCTTTTGCATGACTTATCAAAAGCTTATTCTATGATTTCCACTTGTGGTTCGATTCAACTCAAATCGGCCATGAATTTGGCGAGCTCGAGCTAAAATAAGAGTCTTCTGCAAAACTTTGCAGTTCTTTCTTCAGAAAATTCTGTGCTGACGGTTCTTGTTGTGCTTTCGGAATTGAATAATCAACACATAGATTTAGAGCAATTGAACGCCTTCTTTTGGCTTATCGAAAGCTTCTGCTTTCGATTTGTGGTTCAATTCCACCCAGAATTCAACATGGTTTTCTATTTTTTCAATGGTTTGTTATTGTGAAGGGATGGAATTGCCCTATGGTTTTCCAATCTCTGTTGTTGAGGGTTTGTTGTGTTCGATGAACCCAAAAATACCATGGAACATTGGAGGGGTGATGCAGATGAATGGGAGAAGGCCCAAACTCAAAATAGAGATATATCATTACCTAGGAATATTGATCAAGATTACAATACATTGACAGGCCTAAGGCCGGATTCCCTCTTTTCTTAATAAGTCCTACACAAGTGTTATTGTTACAATGCTTATAACAATACTCAAACAGGGCAGATTCAGGGCCAACTACACAGCTTCAGTAATGGTACACAGGTGACTCAAATTAGCGTCTAGCAAACTCAGAACATCCTCTGGCATTCAATGGGATACTTTCAGGCCTAGCATGGCTCCTCTGGGTGTACTTGTCTGGATTCTCTAAGTATTTTCCCCTCTGTTACACTCAGTTGTTTTCTGTTGCTCCTCCTGAGTGTTCATAGCACCACCAAAACCCTCACAATTTCATAAATTAAATTTTTTATTACTTAAATCCTTATGTGACTTAAAATTGAAAGCTTGTCTTTTCAAAGAATTGTATTATTATATATATATATATTGCAAACAGTGCAAACATTGATGTTTAGGGTTTGGAATGGTACAGAAAACATTCAATGTTTATCTGACAGTGCTTATTAGTTCTTGCTAACAACTATACCCTTCGCTCAAGGTGGCCAAATTTCCATTAGAAATCTTTATTAAACCCTCTCACATGTGATATAGGGATAACTTCTCTAAGCTTCAACCTCTGTATCTTCCGATTCTTGCATTTGTGGCACTTGCCACTGCAGATTAATTGTAAGGAGCATATTGCATTCGCCATACCTTACCTTACCGCCATCAATTGTTTATATTTCCCCATTTCTTTGTCTTTGTTGAAAGTCCTGCAATGAAGAAAGTTTTAGCTCGTGATTATAAGTTTGACTTACAGAGATATGAGTAAAAACATAAAATCTGACATAGAAGCATTAGTGAGACAGATCTACTTGATTATCTTCTCCCTCCAACCTCCACTTTTGCTCTATTTGCTTCGTAAAGGACTCTCACATTAAATGGCCCACCAAAAAATCCCATGATAGCATCGAATGGATGGCTCACCATTGCTTCTGAAAGGCCGCATAGGTGCTCTATCCGCTTGGTTTTGATTAAGAGCATAAACCTATTTCTGTGTACTAAATTAAATTTATGGGACGGGTATACCCTGCTCTATGAAACTGACACACTTAAATTTGTATGCGTTGTGCTACCCCTCTAGCTTATATGGTAGGTGTCAACAAATAACTTGATGCCTACATTTTTTTTACCAATGTTTGGTTATCGATGTTTTACAGTGATGTTTACTGAGATTTTACATCACAGAATTCAGTAAATTTTTCTACTACTAGGATTTTGACATAACTTAAGGGTTCTAATATGTCAAATCGCAATGTAATGTTTTATACAATATTTTGTTTAGGTGTCCTTGTAACAAAGAAACAAGTTTCATTTCTTTATGTTTAGATGAGACCTGCACTATGCCAATAAACAATGATTACTCTTATATCCTGCATACAATGTTGTATTTGTAGCTCTAGCTTGTAAAGATCCATGCTAGGTCGTGCCCCTTTGTTCATGATTAGATTCTTGTCATGTACCCTTTTTAGTGTGGGATTGGAATTGTGCAAGATTAGGCATTGTGTTAGTTGAGGGCATAGCCACAACACCCATTTTGATTGCCCCTGCATATCCATTCATTGAGTCTATCTTCATGGATTTGGCTAGAGCCCCCTGTTGCGTGGTCCACTTCTGTTGCATCAACAGCACTCTGGTTTTGTTAGAACTAGAAGTAGGAGATACTGAATAAACCACTCCTTGTGCTATGTAAGATATCATGTTGATCAATTATGGAAGCACTGATTATATCCCATGCACTCTTGCCAATAATTTTCTTAATCCCTTTCATCTCGGTGCAACTCTATTGCTCCGAGTTCAACTCCTGAAACTAGGATACAAATCCTGCTTTCACCTCATTTAGGGTCTTAGATGCACCATGGGTGTCCGTTTGTATAAACTTATGTACCATAGTATAATGGGTAACCCTCCCCTGTAATATGTCTGGAATCCTACCAATTTTTCGTTTGGAGCTATGATCCTCTTCGATCTCCAGATTGATTCAAATAAGAACCAATGTTACTTTGCATCACTATTATCATAGGAAGGTGCATTGTTGTACTGTCTACCGCTCCAGCCATACCACTACTGTGGTTGTTCACTAAAATGAAACCTTATAGACTTGGTTGATTAAGTAGATCCATTCCTCCACTTAGCTATCCACCACTACTATTCTTCAAACTACTTAATAGGAGGTGCTTTTACATTAGAACTAGAAGATATTTCTCCTTCCCCCCCTTCTTTCCATGATATTTCTCCTTTGAAATCTCAACCTCGTCATAGTCACTTACCTTCCTTTCCTTCTCTTTGTTACTATAATAATATAATACAATTATAATCTATTTTTAAGGAATCCAACATGTCTCTTCATTACTATAATGCTTCTCTGGAGAATTTATCAAAATCAAAATTTATCAAAATCAATATTGCCCTAATAAAACGGCTATAAACGGATTCAAAGGCTTGGAAGTTTTTTCTGTGACAAAAGTGGAAATGAGATTCACATCCAGAATGTAGAAGAATAGGAAAAGGTTTTCCTAACATGTAGTTTTTTGTCATATAGGTTGTGAGTTTTATCGGTTGGTATTTCATAAATTCATATGCATAAGCCTCACCATTTAATTTATTCAGGATCTGAATTTATTATCGATACCAAGGTGCCCTCAACTGAATATAAAATTTAGTGTTGAACCTGAGTTCTTCTGTTGTAAAGGAATTTGCGCGGGCATTGGGGAGGCATATATATAATCTTGAACAAAGCAGCTGCCCCTAGTGGTATGTTTTTAGCTGAGTTTGATGTTCAATATGGGCATGGTCAATGCTGGTCCTTATGCTAGGCAACTTTATTTTGTGGATGCTAGTGTGTGAGAGAACATGTTTATCAGATTATACATTTATTGTTAGATCAAAGGAATGAAAATGTGAGAAATGGACAGGGTTGTCTCCTCTACAGTTATGAATGGTTATCAACTTGCATTGTCAAGTATATTGTTGGCTTTCTTAAAAATTGGTTTATTTATAAAACTGTGTTCAACTTCAAACTGTCGGTTTTAATTTTCTAGCAGAGTTAAGGGGCAGCCATTTGACATGATAAGATTGTATTGCAGCTGATCTTTTAATGTTGGGCACAAATCTGAAAATAGATAAAGCATATCAGAGTTTTTCATCCATGCTGAAATGAAAATTACAAAAAATGAGGTGGTGAGTTGACATCTGGGGCAACAAACTGCCCAATGAAAATAGGTGTTCAATCATTTCAAAGTTATATTCATTTAACCCGAGTCCATTAGCACCCAGAATATCTCCACTCCCAAGTTTAATTTAGTCTTTAGTAACTCCCAGAATCTCCACTGCACGTTTAAATGTAGCCTGAGTTCAGTGTATTTTTAAAAATCTCTATTAAAAGTTAGAAGGTGAAACACTTTCTAGAATTTGGATCTCAGAAGGTGAAACACTTTCTAGAATTTGGATCTCAATTTGAGTTGAGAATGCTTTAACGTCAAATCTTGTAGAGGCAATTAGCAGAGGTTTGAATTTTCTTTTCAATTGCATAAATCTCAGTGAGACATGCATGGTTATTTGTAGGTGGTTTAGTGATATCTGTTGCATTCTATTTAACATTATTATACTCTAATTGTAGCATATGCGTGGATGGCTTTCTATTTAACATGAATGTGGTAAAATGTTTTGCATATTTTAGTCAAGTTCTCAATATCCTCGTCCTTTATTTAGCTTATTGGATTGGTTATTGGAATGGTTAATTCTTCCTTTATAGTCAATATTGTTTGGTATAGGACGATATTTCTTTTTCTTTTTCACCACTTTTCAATCTCTTATCTTTGAAAGAGATTCCACTTCTTTGAGAGGCCCTCATCTTTTATAATCCAGGGCAACTTGACAAGCTACACTTAGTTTAAACTTTATCCTCTACACTTAGTTGACAGGCCCTTCACATTCTTAGATGCCCATTAATTGTACATATTACCATCATGTTTATTTAAGAGCTTCAATCTTTGCCTTGAAATCCTTAATGGTGGCCTCCAAGGTATTGATATTTTCGCTTTTCTCCAGCAATATGTTTCTAGGCTTAGTCAATCTAATTATTCATCCTCAATATCTAGGCCTTATATCTCACACAACCTGCCTATCATTCCAGTGGAAGTTATTACTGTTTTCGATTTTTACTTATTGTATTTTTTCATAAAATCATAATTTCATTAATAAAAACAAAATTACAATCTTAATACTTTCTTCAAAGTTCCTTTATCATAATTCCCAAATTCAGAAAACAGAGTAATCCCACAGGAATTACCCCTCCCAAAAAGCCATAACATGATAGAATCCAGAATGGCGTCACCATATCTCAGGAAATCTCCCTACTGGTTCAAAAATATCTCCCTACAGAATGTCGTCACCATATCTAAGTAAATCTCCCTACGGGTTCAAAAATTCCAGTAACACGATACAGTCTAGAGTGTCATCACTACAAGTTACACACACAAATTTGGGGAAGTATGAGAGTGTTCATCAACATAAAGTTGTGTTTTTTTTTGTCAACATTGATTATCGTTACTTTCAGCTAATTGTTACATTTTTTAAGCATGTGTTTTTATTATGCCATTGACATCTCATCAAAAATTGTTTTAATTGTTTTGTTTCTGTAGCTCATTCGAACAGACAAGATGGCGCAGACATGGACGCTCTGTATTCAAGTGTCCTGTTACCCCAACCCGGGACAAGGAAACTTTGAATATGTTTTGAAGGATAATGCTTTGAATAAGGTTGTCCAAAAAAGGAGAGAAATACATGGGGTGACAACTAACAACGAAGCATACTACCTTGCCCTTATTGAAGGGCTGAAAACAGCGAAAATCTATGGGGCTAACAATGTTTCTGTCTTCACCAACTCAGAACTTCTTTGTAACCAGATGAAGGGAGTGTACCAAGTTAGAAAATCCAATCTAAAACCACTTCATAGAGAAGCAAGAGCCATTGTTAGTCAATTTCATTTCTTTACGATATCTCACCATTCAGATATTAAGAGAATGTCCAATGGTCTATTGTGTGGGAAAATCTCAAGTCTAGGCGAAGGTGTGAAAACTGAAATGGCGTCAACATATGTTCCTTCAAAAATTATTGATGGACGCTGTTACACATCTTTGTTATGTGTATGTTTTTTTCTTATAATTGTTTTGGTGTCCCTCATGGTGTGGGACTTTCTATAAAGAAGAACCCAATACTATAGTGCGTGTGATTGGGCCACCATGTAATGGATGGGGTGTCATGTCTGGGTGACAAGTTCAAGAATGCCTTGTATAGAATGGTGGTGCCTACGGCGTCTTTTGTCTAAACTTTGTGGCACAAAAAATATTGAGTATATATTTATGGAGTTATTTTTGTCTATTTTTGGTTACCACATATATCTAAAATTGCATGATTTTTCTTGCTTAATTCACTGCTGTAAAAACCTTGAGAAAGCAAGCTAATAATTCTGGAATTTTTTGAGTTTGCTGCTATTTTTAGTAACAGTGAGTGTTTCATTACAGCAAGATGCTTCGAGAGTTTTTATTTAGTGAATGTTGGTTTAATATCTCACTTTATTCAAGTATTGGCATATCAACTAATTATTTAACTTCAAGTATTGGCATATCAACTAATAATAAGATCTATGTTCCACACTTGGAGAAGTGATTTTGATGCAAACACGTCTGGCTGCTACAGTAACAGATCTGCACAAACCTGCAAAACTCACGCTTGTAAACTGAAACAAACACTGACTACTAAAAATATCCAAATACACAGCTCTACGCATTCGTCTCTCATGATAGTTTAAGAAAGTTGGGCATATGAATATTAATGAATATGCTTTCAAAGTAGAATCTTATATAGGATCATTAGAATAACAACATATATTTACCAAGCAAATGCCCAATTTTCCAGGACTAGTTGAAGAATAGTTTTTTCAACAGTTTTTGCAAAAATTTGATTCAAACTCATAAGACTCATCCAGCAAAAAAATGGCAATTGAAGAACTCGGTAATCTAAGTCCCAAAGAGCAAAGTGTTGCAAATCACTTGAACTCAAAAGTAAGCACCAAAGTGCTTGGCTGGTCAAAACTCTCCAGAACCGTAGTGTTACCACCACTACTATATTGTGATTTTTCCTTTTTATCCTCAAAAAGCCCTCTCAATCCTCCAAACCAAGAACTACTTTGCCCAGGGCCTTGAGCAGGCTCAGCCCTAGCACCCCTGTATTGGTAGGAATAGGTCCATAGCCTGGAAACCATGGAATAGGACACTCCATATTACTGACTGTAAAAGTCGGTTGATGAAAAGCCATGCAGGCAAACAATTATCCACCCTGCACTCTATAAACATATTCAGTAATTTAATGATGAGAAAGAGCTGATTGTGGCTAGATGTGCACTCTGTACACCATCCTTTTGATGAATCTTCGTAATTTAATGATGAATCTTTGAATAGTGCGAGAATCGAAGATAAATTTGGCGTCTTCCCTCTGCTCCATCACAAAAACATCATCGAATCTCTGGCATTAGAACAAACTTAGATCCCAAATGAAATAAATGAAGTGAAATGTACTCCATGATCTGAAATGAGAGTGATTTCTATGCATCATATCCATTTTCAAACTAAGGGAGGTGTACTTTATAGAGTAAAGTGAGAGATTTATGTAGAGAACAGCAAAATCCCACCAACAAAAACTTTCCAGAACAGCAAAATCCCTGTAGAGAAACTTTCCCAAACCCCAAAACCCCTCTAAATAATTTTTCCAAAACACCAAAATCATGGCAGAATGGTAGCTTTGTCATTAGCTCTCAAAAGGGCCCTACTTTGATATCTTGGACTTTTTCAACTCCGTAAATATCACTACATCTCCAAGGATAGGGTGCAAGTTAGAAGATTTCCCAATTGCAAGCAACCTCAAAGACTTCAGTTTAAGATATGTAAGTAAATACAGACTTGAACATAAATTTTCGAAAAGAATCATCCCTTTAATGTTTCCTACCCATTCAATTTCAATCTACCCTTTCACTGTTCCTAAGTGTTTGTCAACGCCAAATTGACAATTATTAAGAGTGTGCACAGCCCTTTTGTTGCGATAAAAATGATGCTGCGTGTCAGTTTTTCATAGTAACAATAATCATGAAAATTTCATTGAGGTACATGTTACATTGCAATCCAAAAAGCAGATACGAAACTGATAAAATTAACACCATGAGGAAAAATAAAGTAAATTAAATAATTATAATTAACACCATTTTATTAACAAATATATATATATAATGGTGTTTAATTTGATGTTTTTTTTTTTCTCGGAAAAAATCGTAATTTTATTTCAAATAGATGAACAAAATTACATTCTGCACATGTAGTAGAATCACTGAGATCCCTACATTGTCACATATTTTCTGTCCCATATTATCATCATATCTGATATCCCACACATACAACTAAAACAATACTACTGCTGTCCATACAACCCGCATATATCCTATTACATAAAATCTGTAACAGAAATGGAAGAACGTAACCATCATTGGTCAACAAAAGCTGAGCTTGCTCAATGCTGTGCCTCAATATCATCATGAAAAGGTCTGTGATAATAGCTGAAAGTGCCCTCCGGTGAATGAATAGTAATCCTCCAAGTGCCGAGTGCTAGATCCTGCTGCGTCGCTTCCTTGGAGAGCTGATCGGCCAACCCATTCCTCTCCCTGTAAACATGTGTAAATGTAATGTGGTTAAAGGACTGCTTTAACCGGATACCTCCTCCAGGATAGGTAATAGTACCATCACATGACAATGTGTGATCTCCTTTGCCCAGTCGATGACTAACATGGAGTTGCCAAAAATCTGTAGAGATAGACATCCTTGTTCAAGTGCAAATAACATCAGCAGTTTAAGAGACATAAGTTCAGCATAGTTATTTGACCCTCTCCCCAAACCAGCCACAAGATGGAAGGAATGGAACTCCGTTTTGTAAAGGACTCCTCCCCCTCCACACACCGATTCTGATTTTACAGGAAACTTGCTGATATATATATTCAACCATCATTATTTGGTATTAACATGGCCTTCATCACTCATTCCCCTTGCCACACAGCAACATCTTATTGAAGTCTTTCTTAATGGTATCCTTGTTTCTGATTTTACAGGAAAGTTGCTGATATATATCTGTACGTCATGTCTTTCATGACTATTCTCATCTGCTTACTAACATGACTCTGTTTTCTCTGCTATATAAGCACCCAGCGTCACTCATGATTTTATCCTTGAGAATAGGTTGCATACAAGTATGGAGGAGGACTAAAATTCTTTTACCATGCATAAATAGTGCATAGCTCCCACGGATAATGGGGTCATCAGGATCTTCCTGCAGAGCTGCATTGAACACTTTCTCTGCTTTCTCTTCATCTCCCATCAAATTCCAAACAAATTCAGCATACTCTACCAACAATTGAGGATTGCGTGGCTCCATTTCAAGGGCTTGCTCATAGTATTTCTCTGCCAGAGCCTTCTGCATCCACACTCGATATAAATACCGAGCAAAGTCTCCATGAAAATGGCCCCATGGATTCATTTTCATGCCATTATAGGACTGAATTCTAGCATTCAATGCTTCCATAGCATGTTCATAAGGCAACCAACCATCATGCAACATTGCAGCAGACAACACATTGTCTGGGATAATAGGCCTACAACCAAGGCCTGTGCATTCAACTCTGCCTATGGCTGCAATGGCTTCAAACCCAATCTCCCCTGAAGCTCTATCATAGCTTTCATTGAAATGAATGGCGTGTTTACTGTCATTCACATTATCATCCTTTCGATCATTCACATTATCCTCCTGTTGATTGAAAATACTGCTTACAAGTCTTGATCGGCACCGGACTTTCTTCTGCACAGCAAATTCTGATAATTTCTTGTGGGTATTCCTGGTTTCTGTCCATGATTGAAATGGAAGGCTCCTAAAAAACTTGCCTGGCAAAATGTTAGTCCCTGCCATCTACAACACAACAGACAACGTTCTGAAAAAAATGTCAGAAAATGATCAAGCCTGCAAACCAATGAAAATTTTAAATGCACTACAATGAAATGTACAAGTGCACTCGATCAAGAAAGCCTACATACAATCACAGAATGTTCATCACATCCATTCAGGACTTCCCAATAAAGATCTTTCTAAAGTTTTTCTCTTGAATAACAAGAAGCTTATCTAACACAAGGTTTCTACTTCACAAGCAATCATGCTTGGACAGTGGGCACAATATAGCAGATTATCACTTAACCAACCCATTGGGAAATATTGTGTACAAATCATACAAGCTATAACTGTGGGCAAATAAGAAATCCAAATTAAGCAAATCTAGTTAGACAAACTTTTATATAGATCACAGGGTATGACGCATGTATGTGTTAAAAGTCCAAACACTAATAAGAAGCTTTTTACAAGGCGTGTGCCTTTTCAAAAAGGGAACCTGTCTTTAAAGCTGGTGAAAAAACTTACACACATTAATTATAAAATCTCCAGTCTGAAGGTCAAACCAAACCCTTCATATTTACGAGTTTGAAAGTCCATATGCCTTCTCAAGTGGATAACATATGTAACGCATTTGTGACCACTGACATCCGACCTAACAATACTTTAAGTTACTTAATCATTGGAAAAACAGCTCGATTTCCTTTAGCGACTGCTTTTGTCATTTGAAAATATGATGTATGCAACACATTAACTTAAAAATATCTTTTAAAAGCTTCAACAACAGACAATATCTGTAGAGTATCAGTAATACTTGAAAAAACGTTTTCCATATCCGCACAAAGGCATCGTACCAGCTTCATAAGACAAAAGCAATAGATCAATTTCATGGCTCATGCTCACATAAACTGGCCAGATAGATTGTTTGGCTGTATTGCCAATGTAATGTAAAGCCTAACTGAAGACACTAGCATCTACACTTGTCTCAGCATCAACCCGAAACTATCATAATTTTTTTATAATTTGAATCAATTTTGAAACCACCAAAGGCATCGTTCCACATTGCATCAAACTTATATGACAATATAACTCTGATAGTTTCGGGTGCAAGTTAGAAGATTTCCCAATTGCAAGCAACCTCAAAGACTTCAGTTTAAGATATGTAAGTAAATACACACTTGAACATAAATTTTCGAAAAGAATCATCCCTCTAATGTTTCCTACAAAAATGATGCCACTAAATAAGGCACCGAACAGGAGTTCCATATCTACTTGAAAACAAAACAAAAATTGCCAAGCCAAATCGCTGGCTCATGAAACCAGTGATTTCATTTATAAAGCTTGTTTCTAAAAATGTATCACTTGCACAAAATGTTTAGCGGTCTTCATAATGTCAAATTATCAATTGCCACTTGGATGAAAATTAGCTATCATAAATAAGTTAGTTGAATCCTGCCCTTCACAGTGTCTGCAAGTGTGTCAACTACCCATTCAATTTCAATCTACCCTTTCACTGTTCCTAAGTGGTTGTCAACGCCAAATTGACAATTATTAAGAGTTTGCACAGCCCTTTTGTTCCCAAAGATATTCAAATTTGTATACATGATAGTAATGGCAATCAGGCGACTCCACTTCAACTAGGATCTCCATTAAATTGACATCAAAACACCTCCCTTTATGGATCAATTATCCCACCCAAATTTGGTTCCAAGGCTGTTGCTACAAGCGAGGACTATGTATGCTGCTCAGGATGCTGATATTCTGCCCTAGGAAACACCTCAAGGTTCAAACTATCTCATAACAGGGCATCTACTTCAAGAAGGAAAATAGGGCTTGTCCAAAGGCTAGAATACTGTCTCACACCTCCAAAGAATTCACAAAGGGTTGAGTGCTACTGAATTATGTCACTCTTTAAGATTGGAAAGTGCTCAGATTATGGCTGGATGCATTCAAAGGACCATTAGGTTTTCTGCAACCAAATATTTAGACCTGGAATAGTCTTCTTATGTCACTGTTTATGTGCCCAACGTTTAATATGGTGGATTTTTATTGCTTATTCCACCCTAAAGACTACCCAGGTTTGATGTTTGGGGTGTTTTACTGCTGCTATGATGCATAAACCTATTCAAATTGTGCTCAGAATCGTCCTTTTACTATTGTACTAGCTTCTAAAACTACCCATATTTTCTATCCAAGGCTTTCGTTTGCAGTTTTGCAGTTCCTTAAGTGCCCAAAGCTGTTTTATAAGGTCTGGAGTGTGCCATAGACTACCCAGAACTACTTTTTGTAGAGATATGAGGCTGTTTATGTGCCCAGATTGGAATATGCTTCTGTTTATTGCTGATTCAAGGTGTTTTACCGCTTTTTATGAGCTTCACACTGCTAAGAAATAATCCCAAATTTCCCAGAACCTTTTCACACTACTGTTTGGGTGCTCAGAAGTGAATTTCATGCTGATTTCAGACAAACATACATACAGCTTGCAGACATTCAACATGTGAACTGGCTTACTAATAAATAATTAATATGCTTCTACTTGAAGCTAAAAAAACTTAAATCAAAATGGAACGTGGATAGCCCGTCCCGAAACCTTGCAATTTGAATCATTCCTGCATTTTAAAGCAGAGGTGAGATAAACCTACATAATACATACAGCTTGAAAATGCTCATACTTGAAAGAAAACCACCAAGTATAGCTACATAAAAGGCAGAGAGGCTCTCGGTTGTTACATAACCTAGAAACTTCACATGCTTGCTTTTGAAATTGATCTCACCTATGCATCCCATGAACTGATTAGATGTACCCATAGTTCAAAATTTTACCAGAAAAAAATCTATTCAAGACCTATAAACATTTGCCAGATTGTTATCAGATGTGTAGCAAAAGCGAAAATCTATTCAAGAGCTATAAAAATCTAAATCTATTCAAGAGCTGAATTTCTGCCAGATTGTTATCAGATGTGTAGCAAAAGCGAAAATCTTTACTAAAAAAACTGTGTATCATCTGCTGTGTAGTAAGAGAAATCTGTGTATCGTCTATACAGCAGGTCAAGTCAGTTCAATGACCACTTTCTCAAAATTGTTGCTTTTATAATCAGTAAAACATAGAGAGATACATATGTGTTACACTACAAAGTGTAGAGAACAAAGACTGTAAATTCAAAATAAGTCTCTGGATTTTGAGGCCTGGTGAAGATCACATCCTCAAGTTCTAGGAGTCTGTTTCGGATCTTTAATGTTGCCTATAGCGAGGATACCTGCAGAAAAATGCCCAACAGCAATTTAATCAATACAAATATTGGAATTTCATAGTTTGTATGTGTTTTTTCTTACTCAGCCATGAAACTACACCTTTAACGAGGTTGAAAACATACCCTGTGACAATTAGATTTCCTTGAAAATTAGTTTGATGGTGCAGTAATCCCGCTGTCATGATGTTGCAGCTGGGCAAGTCCTTCGATTGAATGATCCATAGAAGTGGCCTCTGTAAACATGCATGCACCGTAATTTAAAAAAAAAAGGCCATCTAAATACACTATTTTAAGCACATGCGTTGTCATATTCTATGAAACTCACCTAGGTCAATAGAGGATGCTTTTTTGGAGGATGCTTTTGTGGATTGAGTACGCCCCCGCTTCTTGAGGTACTGAAACTGATATGGTTCATATTCTGAGGCATGCACATTTAGATCGATATCCAAGCCGCTATTTTGTTTTCTTACTTTGTTTTTCTTTTTGGGGCTAAGAAAACTCTTCTTTCTCTTCAAAGAGGACTCATATGCACCCAATCCAAGGGTGAAGTCATAATCGAAAACTGAATGATTGTTGGCCTCATTCAACATTCTTTTAGTAAGACCGATCAGTTCTTCAGTTTTTTCCAAAGTGACAGGAGGACTATTTTGAATCAGCTGATAATAACCGAACAGCTCCTGTCTAGCTAATTGTAGTGCATCAACATCATTAACATCTCTATTAGTAGCCATAATAGTGTTTTCAGCATCCACATCATGGCTTGGTCCATCAATACTTATCTTAGGAGGAGCATTGCATGAAGAAGGTGTTGCATCATTATCCAAGGAGCAATACAACCAATCAACCTTTATAGTGTGCTTGCAAATATTTCCATGGATAGACCATGGGCAAGTACACGTCATAAAAATTGGACGATACGAAGTGACAAGGTACTGCTTGCCAGGAGTGGTTTGACTCCTCACCCAATATGCATGAGATATGCTCTCATGAGGGCAGCAATCACTATCTGGAATCTTTTTGGCTCTGACAGTTGATGATTCAAGTTGCTTCTCTTTCTTATAGTTGTTCAAATAGCCTTCTTTTTTCAAAATTTCTTTGAACCGATAAAATGGTTCAACATTTATGAGGAGTATATACAACAACCAGTCCATTCTACGGGTACACTTCTTCCTTCTATTAGAAAGAAACTTTGTCTTCAAAAAGCAATAGTATGACTCCACTGCATTATTGGTCTCTTGATTTGCATGAGGAAAATCTCGGCAACCTTTTACCCACATCCCTACAAGTAGAAAACTAATTTAGTGCATATATCCCATCTTCATGATATACAAAAGAAAATATACAAGGAAGAGTATGTACACTCACAAAGTTTGTCACCCGAAACCCAATTCTTGCGGAAATAGTCCAAGAACTTTTCCTCATCAGCATATTTGTTTAAAAAGGCATCAATTGCATCAATGACATCGTCATTGGAGCAATGTTTCATGATATGGCCCAAGTCTTTCAACATTTCACTCGCTCTTTCTTCAGTTGTGGCCAACCAGCTCGCGTTTTTTGACCATGCCCTTTGTACATGCCAAACACATAAGAGAACTTTGCAACGTGTGATCCTCCTGCCATGTGTAATTTTTTTAAATATGGCATTCAATAAATAAGTACAAGTTACATTGCAAAATAACAACATTGGAATTACCTCAGGGCTGCTATTTCAGCCAACGCGTCATCTACCATGAAGGCATTTACTTTCCAATCTGGACGAGCTTGGTAACACCTTTGCATGAGTCGATCCAACCATACTGAAATGTCCTGCGTTGTATTCCTTTCGGATACAACCCACGCAACTGGTACCCCCACTTTGCTGCTCATCGAATGCGACAAGGGTGTATAGTTGATACTGCCATATCCATAGAACATATTGCAGTCAAACTTAAGTCATCAATATCATTGAATGGCTACAACTAAAATGATCATTCTAAATCAATCATTGACATCACGCTTACCCCGTATTTATTGGTACTGAATGTAGAATCCATTGCTATTAAGCTATTATGAGATAGCTTCACCATTGTCTCTAGCATCCACTTTGTTTGGATTCCCATTATAAACGGGACATCTCTACCATTGGGCTTTTGATAGAAAAAAATATCATCTTTATGTTTTTGGTGCCAAAGATTCACACTTATTGAGTCTTTTTTGTCCAACTGATACTTTCCCTTGCCCAAGCGATTGTATATGTTTACGACATATTTCCTCTTCAAGAAGAAATCTCTATCCCGATCTGCCGCATCCATGTCAACATGTTTCTTGATGTGCATTTTACACACCGAATCAATTGCCACATCCCAAGAAAAGCAACTTTCTACATAAGAAATGATGTCCTTTGACAACTTTGGCTTATGCATGGATCTAGGGTCACCCGAAGCATCATGCTTTCCATGACAAGGCCATCCTCTCTTGTCTTCATGCTCGTACATGTTATAAGTTAGTATTGCTACCTCGGGATCTTTGGCCATGACCTTAACAATGAAATGGCATTGGCAGCCCCTTTTTTTCATAAATGAATTGACCCTTCGTTTAGCCGGTTTGTCTCCCCTTTTATCAGTTGGGCCATATGAACAATTATATCTGCATAAAATATTGTCAAATGTTAATACATATGCAGGTGATAAATGTAGTATGATTGCTAACATCCAAACAATTAAATTTTGAAATACTTACATTTCATATTTCAAGGCTGCAGTATCCCTCTTTTGGGGGGATTTGTTTTGGCTACGATAGAAAGTACAAGGACCATCAGGATCCTTTTCCTCCCCTTCAATAAAGTGGGGGACTCGATGTAACGGGATTTTGGCAACTCGATCAATTCCATTCTTTCGATGTACATCAGACCAAACAAGATCTTTACCAGAAAAGATGGTTATGTCTTTGGGATCTTGCAACTCTAAGCCCACTAAAGTCTCCCATTTGTTCTTCCTGCCCATTTTGTATTGAAGCCTACAAAAATGAGCGAAAACTTGAGATTAGAAGACAAAAAGTAATGCTTATTCTCCTTTGATACACAAAATCAAAGTACGTTAGTTTTGTATGAAAAAATCAGCAAAGCTAGGATAATTGCAACAAAAAATATAGGGTAATTGAAATAACAGATTACGCATAAGGTTTGCAACTATGAACATGAAGCTCTGTCTTCAAATGAGGTAGAACCAATTCAGGAATTCTCTACAGAACTTATATATATCATAATAATACTAGAAAAATATATAAAATTCAACAATGATGTTGATTATTTTGTGAAGAATAAACAGAACTTAGATAACCTTTATAGTCTCCACCCTAATGATCTCTATAGTCCCTTAAACTCTTATGGTTTTAATGTTATAACTTTTAAAATTTCTAAGTTGAGGAGGTAAATAGTTCCATTAGTAAGCAGGTAAGTTTCCTACTCTGCCCACTCATATTCAAATTCCCAATAAAACATAAACCCCTTTTCATAAAGTTTCAAGATAGAGAGTTGACACCCTCCTTAAATGAGGTCTAGAAGGATAAGTACCCCTGAATGAGATTTGAACCTGGATCTTGTTTTGAGAAGTTTTTGAGCATGTTACAGGAATTGCATTAATTACAGGTTTTGTAGAATCAACTGTTAATTATAGGAATTACAGAAATATGGGTAGTAGAAATGTGGTTAACAGAGGTATGAGGTTTTGTTCTTAAGGTGTCTTGAAAGTGTCACGTAATTCTGAATATTAGATAAGGCAGAGATTATGTGAAATCCATACAGTGTATAAGGTATAGGAAATCGAATTGTAAGTACAAGAAAATAGACTAGATGTGAAAGTGAAAGATACAGATGATAGTGTTTCAGTGGATTCTCAAGGTACAATTTTATCATTTTGCATTCAATTTCAAGTGTTTACTGCTGCCTTGCCTCTGTAATCTATAAATGGTTGTGATAAAATAAAGTCGGTGCAGAGGATGCGAATGATAATTACAAGATGGATTTCTCAGAGGACGAAGAGGATCTCATAAGCAGGCTCTACAATCTACTTGGCCCGAGGTAATATAGGAATTATGGGTTTAATTGTTACAACTGATGAGCAATGTTTGTGAATTGGAGGTCAAAAAATCAATGGTGGTAATCTGATTGTTGTATGAATGCAGATGGGCTTTGATTGCTGGGCGAATTCCAGGCAGAACTGCAGAAGAAATCGAGAAATATTGTAGCAGGCGATATTGTAGTGAGGACTAGGTCACATGGGTACTGAAATAATCAATTAAGAAGAGGGTAGAAGAAGCCTTGCTGTATCTGACTGATTTAGTTTGTGATTTGTATATTGGCTTTGAGTGATGGCCATATCTGGGGTTTATGAGTGTGTGAGTGATGGTGGAATAGGGAGCCCATTGACCCAACTGGGGTTTGAATACCAGGAGGTAACGTTTAAACCGAGATTTTGACATGGGTGTTCTTTTTTCTTTTTCTCCTCATCAGGGAGGAGGCTTAAAATTGTATATAGCAAATTCCATTTTTTGTGGCGGGAGTGGGTTCAATATCCTGGGACATGTGGCTTCCAGGATTTTGAGGCTGAGAGATAGATAAGATAATTATATTAATGTCCAGTGAATGACAGAAAAAATAGAGGCTTTCCTAATGCTCAGGACTGTATTGTACCGAGGATTACTGTGGAAAAGCATACAGTCCAGCTCAACTTGTTCAGATTGTTCCTCATATCCATGCCCAGAACTGATCATTTCACCATACTTGGCTTACTTCCCAGAATTTCGTGATGCTTTGCTTAATGCTTCATCTCAGACTTCATAAAAAGGGTTGTTACACGATTGCTGTTTACTACAGAATCACAGATCACCTTTCATACCCAGGACAACCCTCTTTTATGACTGTTGTTCTTCATCCACAATACTGGCCCAGAATGCCGTTGGGGTTGTTTGATTCCCTTTGGTTCCTAGAACTTCTCTTTCAGGTTGCAAAAAAGGAACCCATACTATTGTTTACTACTGTCTCAATGCACAGGTCAGCCCAGAATCAAGAGATAAGGCTTCTTACTTGCCCAGAATGCTGTTGTTTGAAGTGTCCTCACAAATTGCCTAGAAGTGACCCTTAGCACTGTTGAAAGCCTCCTTACTGTCCATGAAGATTGAAAAAGTACCCAGAACTACTAGAACAACCTCACTTCTTAAATAGTAGCACACCTATGCGAAAATGGTTTTAACAAACTGAAATACAAAAGGCCATATCCCTGTCTCAAATTATAGCAAGAGTTTGGTATTGGCCCTTAAATAATAATAGCAGGGAGTTCAATTTGGTTGAGAGGAGCTTACCCGAGAAAAATTATTAACCACATTGAACTCCGATGCTAAATTAATGGTAAATGAGGGTGCTGCAGATGGGGTTTGGATTCTGGAATACTTCACAGTCTGACATGGATGTTCTGTGAAATTTGGCCAACCATATATCTAAAGAAATTTATTTGCTTAAATCTCTTTTGAAAGGTATAGTAGTTCTTTTGGAGAATTATCTGATTTGTTTCTATTTTATCTTTGTTGTAGGTGATTGTGGCTATTGCACAAGCTGGTCTTGAATCTTCCCTTGATTGTGGGGATCGACTTCACTAAGAGCAATGAGTGGACAGGTAAGTTCTATGACCTGTGATCTTGAAGTTTTTTAAGTCATTATTTCGATGAGAATTTTAAATTTTAAAACAACCTATGTGCCTTTATTTCATTGTGGTCCGCTATGTTTATTTGAGAACAAGAAATGCTTGTACGTTTCTGTAGACATCTCATATGCCCCGAGTGTTGGTTTTGGCAATGCCAGCAGAACAGGGATACCTTTCCATGCACAAACAGAGCAGTCAAGTCTTGGAACCAGATCTGGAAAAAATTGTCTTTTCTGTTGTTCAATGAATAGCAAAGATTTCAGAGTGGGAGCCTCGGTACTTGAACTTGATGGAGCTCTAGCAGTATGTAATTGGAGTTCTGGAAATATTTGCATGACTTGGAGAATGAGATGGAAACACAGTGGGAGAAGGTATGAACAGAGAGCCCGACAGTGAAGGATAAAAGAACAGGTTATATAACAGAAGTACTCTGCTAAATTCAATAGCTTTCAGGATTTGAAACCGAGTTCCAAGTATTTCAAACAATATGAAAATACGGGGTTTTAATCCCTTTTCTATTCAAAATGGCATATGACTAAATGCTTAACTATGAGGATAGTATTAAAAAACAATATGAAAATAAAGCAATGACTTACTATCACAAAACATTTTTAAAATAAAACTGTGAAATGATTATGGAATGAAGATAGCCAAATATATCCAAATACAAAGAGCACATTTACGGCATTTATAAGTATTGATTTAATTATAATTTAACCAATTACAACTTTTTTTTTGCAAAAGTACATTAACCTAATTCTCTAATATACTCCATTATTTGCATTTACAAAATGCTTGGAGCGGGATGTTAGCACACTGTTCAAGTTTGGCAGTTGAGAAGGTATTGATAAATTATGTTGGAAGCTTCATTTGAATCTCTCATGGTGTTTGTTGGTAAGATTTCATTAATGTGCACAGAAGTCATAGACTTACTAGAGCAAGGCTGTTCAGATGAAGGCAATAAAAGGTACCAGTTATTAGTTATATTGGTTACTGGTTATATGGGTAATTGTAGTAGCAATTGTTGCCCAGTATTTAATATTATTGTTTATTAGTAATTTGCAGTACAAATTTCTGGATGTGGGAGCATTCTGGGAAATTGGGTTTTGTTGCAATCACCAGCATGTAACAAGGAAAGTCAATGTAATTAACAGTTTAAATTTTTAGATTTGGCAGCATTTTGGGAAATTGTGTTTGGACTGGAAGTCAATTAACTAGCACTAAAATTAAGTATAAATCTCTTTTTTTTATGGCCTGGTGCAGAAATGTATATATGTTAAAACATAATGCAAATGGAATTTTAAAAGTTTGAATGGATTATATATAATAATATATAATAAAAAAATGATAAATCTATTATAAATTAGTTGACAAATTATGAGTTAGTACCCTTGTTATATTTTGTGGGACTAACTTTTATTGTTTTTTTTAAATCATGGGAACAGCAATCTCCTAAGGGTATATCTAACATATCTAACAGCCGGCAAGCTCGATATACCAACGTCCTGGTGTTGCTAAAAATCTTGGGGTCGCGGGTTTTTAACCTTTTTTCATTTATGTTAAAATCAATTTTTAGTCACTCAAAAGCAATTTTAAAATTTAAAAAGTAATGATGATAGTAATAAACAAATAATTTTTTTTAATAATAATAATTTTGTAATAAGTTTTATTACATAAAGAAAATGTAAATATCAAATATATCGTAACACAAAAAATACATCTATTCCATTTATAACTATTAATTCAATCATAATGTAGACAATTACATTTTTTTTCACAAAAACTACAATCCAAGATTACTCTCCAATGTAAAGAAAATCTAAATCTAAATGTTAAATATAACCCAATACAAAAACGTCAACCGCACTTATAACTATTAATTACAATGTAAATAAAATCTAAATGTTAAATATAATCCAATACAAAAACGTCAACCGCACTTATAACTATTAATTACGATGTAAATAAAATCTAAATGTTAAATATAATCCATACAGCCTGGAATGCGATTAGTGAGTGATATAAGTTCAAGCTTGAGGGACGCTATAGCCAAGGATTGGTGGGTTAAGGACTTGTTGGCTCTGCCTTTCAAGCTATTTGAGAGGATTATAGCTTCAATCAGGAAGAAGGGAATGAAGGAAAAGTTTGTCAGCCCGGTTATAATTATGTATGCAAATAAATGGATACTTTCTAACAATACACACGTCAGTAAAAGTGGTTATAATTCAGCTAAATGTACATTGTTAGAAGGTATTATCAAATTGCTGCAATTGGGCAGAAGATCCGATCCGATATAATTCTTGTTCATTTTCTGTTTTCCTTGCTTTCCCTGGCTTTAAAATTTGGTTCTAGCAATGAAAGCAAGGTACAACTGAAAGCCAGGATTGCTTCTCAGCTGGATCTTGCCACAATTGAAGACTTTGTTTTGCCTGTGCCAACCGAACACAGCAATGGCATTGTTGCAGCCAGCCCTGAAGTGGAAACTATGGAAAGTATTGTTTCATTGTTCATATCACAGGAATCTGTCAATACTAGAAGCGATAATTCTGAATTCAATATGGTATTCGAAGGAGCTCAAGAGAAAAGCCCAACCGGTACTACTTGTGGCTTGAACAAAAACAAAGTATCAGTTGTTGCCAATCTCTGGGATGAATATCTTGCTCAGATAGCATTGGATGCCAGGTTTAAGTCCCAGCAAATTTTCAGATCTTATAGAGATTATTCCAGCGTCTGCTAGGTGTACCCATGACATTCTTTATAAAGCGGTAGACATATATTTGATGGTAAGAGCTGTGCATAATTCCTTACTCTGATCTTGATAAAAATTAGATCAGTAGGTAGAATATGCATGCACCTATGAGGATTTTATTTTTTCTCTGGTTTAAAATTCACACTAATGTCCTGAAGATTTTATTTCTTTTCTGGTTTATAAATCACACGAATGTCCTAATGGGGGACCAATTTTAGATTTATTCTAGAGTTCAAAGGAAAAGGAATTGTGATGTTTGAAGCAATTTCATTGTGGTGAATGTGTATGCACCTCTGAAGATTCTATTTCTTTTCTGGTTTGTAAATCACACAAATGCCCTCATGGATGACCAATTTCAGACTTATTCTAGAGTTAGAGTTCAAAGGAAAAGGCATAGTGATGTTTGAAGCAATTTCATTATGGGATCTTGATTTTGAATGCGAAGTTTGACACGATTATAGCTCAACATAAGTTTGACTCGAATCGCACTTATAACTATTAAATCTGCAGGGGAAATATAACTATTATAACTCCATACTCGCAGAGAATTTTCAAGGAGTGGGCAGAGGTCACTTACCGTAGAAGCAGAGCCTTCCGGAGGATCAGGAGCAGGTGCAGGAGCTTCGCTGGGTGCAGAGTAACGCAGAGTCTGGAAGTCTGGAAGTGGCAGAGGAATGCAGAGTGGGCAAAGGAACGCAGGAGCGAAGGGGGTCGTTCAAATTTTGGCTCGAACTACGTCCCGGTGGTTGGCGAATAGTTAATGCATGGAGGTGACGTCCAAGGACCATCCAATCCTGAAGTCTGATTCATTCCTGGATTCTGTCAGAATCTCGTCGGCGTGGGGACCCGCACTGACCGGGGGAATTGCCGGAGGTTGCCGTCGCCGGAGTGGAGAAGTCGGACGACCGGTGGGAGAGCGGACTGCCGGGTGCTAACGGCGTGAGGGTCTCTCGACGGCATCCGGTGGGCCCCGGGTGCATTCGGGCGAGAGAATAGCCCACTCCGTTGAAAACTTATTAACTTAATAATAAATATATTAATATAATTATTAATTATAATTTAAACTTGAAAATTATATATATAATAATATATATCTGTATATGTCTATAGTACCCCGACGTACCCAAGTACCCTATTTCAAAAAGTAGCATACCCATACCCGTCCCAGTACCCGAGTACCCTGGAAACTTAGTATAGAAGTAAAGTAGACCTAATTTTTCATCATAATCACAAGACTTTTCTTCTGGAGAGTTTCCAACTTCTTCTCATTATAGAAATCCATCCTATACATAATAATAGAAGTTATATAGTTTTTATTACAAATTTGTTTTTGGGTATCTATTCAAGTGGATAATATTATAATATTAATATAATAGTATCTATTCAACACTTGATAATATTATAATATTAATATAATATAATATATTGTATGTTAATATAATATATAGACCATATATATATAAATATATTATTAATATATAATTATTATATATATTATAATTAATTTGTAATATTATTATAATATAACTTTTATATGTTATAATTATTTTGTAATATTAATATAATATAATAATTAATATATTTAAAAAATATATATAAACAAGAAAACAAATATTTTAAGGATTTACTAATTTTTTGGATGGCCACATAAGGCACCTGGTCGAGACAAGGCTTGAGAGAAGATCATTCCATTGATCTTGTTGAGCATCGTTTCTCCAAAAAAACAAGCGGGCATTCAATCCTATCAAGAATGGCAAGTGGGTTTTCACCTTAGGAAAATACAGTTTAAGCCAAGCCTTAAAATCACCACCATTAATCTCAGAAACCCTGGTTCTATGCATGCCGAACCACAAGCGGTCTGGTAGACCCTGAGCTAAAAGCCCAATCAATGCCCTGTGAAACCAATGCCACAGAATTAGGAGAAGGCATGGCTATCAAAATATCAGGGAAGAATATAGGGTTCTCGAGGACAGTGTAAGCTGTAGCCAGATCTGAAAGGTATGCTTATATGAAAGCTTCCCCTTGATGAGGACTTTCCAGTTCTTTTGTATCCAAATTACCATTGAGTGGGAAGATGGTCAAATGCCTGTAAATTATCTGCTCAAACCGCGATCTGCAAGAGCAAGGGCCATTTGCTGAGAAGAGGATGTCGGCAGAGGCACTTTCTGGATATCTTCGAGTTTCTTGACGAATTGCAATGGGGGATTGCGTGCAGAGGCAACTGATTTGTCCATTGAGGAAATGAAGTGTCGGAAGGCAGAAATTGGGGCCTTGCAGAAACCTATTATTCTGGCTCTCTGTCCGCTGTTGATGGTGTATCAAGAACAGAGTATTGCTACTCGTTCCCACAAATTCTTTGGTGTGTTAAAACTTTGTCTCGGATTTTTCGGGTGCCATAGAGTTGCATCAGTTTAGCTAGAGGAGATTGGAATCCAAGTAGAGGGGGATTGTATGATCTTCCCAAACCAAGAGAGTGTGCATGTGGTTTAAGTTCACTGGGCATGCTTTTAGCCCCATTGTTGCAAGAGGTGATAGAAGCTCTCCTACGGGAATCCACAATGACAAAAAATTTCAGATTTTTCTAGGTTGTAGATCTGATATGACTCGTTGAACCACTAAAACTGTTTTCAATGGGGATCTCTGCGAACTGATTAGAAGCATTGAAGCTATACATGCATTTCTTTTTGCATAACTGCTCATCTTCCAAATTTGTTGAGGAGTTTCTTTTACTAGCTTCCCCTGCTATACCCCCTATTTGAGTGTTACTATTGTAGTGTAGTGCATGATGGATAATGTTAACCTCTATTGTGTCAATACTGTAATGCATGAGATCAATGCATATATAAATTAAATAGTAAAATCAGAAGTATACTGTTGTTTTCAAACATACGCTGAGGAAACTGTGCAATGGTTAGATTCGGATTTGAGTGATATGATCGACATGTAATGCCTTGCTGTTGGTTGATTGCCTCAGTGAAAGCCTCGCGACTTGGTACTGAGTATCATTATCGTGTCGTTGTCCATGTCTGTAAGATGGGTTAAATACTCTATTTAAAGCTAGTGAAATTCTAACCCCAGGTCCAAGAAATTCAGTGAGGGAAGTAATACAACACCAAGTAACCCAAGGCCTTCAGAGAGCAGAGGTTTTTGTGTTATTTATAGATGAAAGTGCCAGCTGCTACACATCTTCTTCATCACTCAGGATTAATATTGTTTATTGGTTTGTTGGACTGTTCACGTTTGAACAATCTCTGTCAACCAGTCATGGATACTTTCTAGACACTACAAAACTTATACAATCCAAGCCAACACAAGCATACTCTTAACAGCTAGGGAACATATACCTATCTCCTATGATTCACTGCCTTATTGTCATGTACTGCAGTTTTTCTTGTTCATATGTTGAAGATGTACAGGTTGCATTCCAAGTGACAACCATTTTTGGATGAAACAATCGACGGATTTGATGCAGTTATCGAGTAGAAAGGAGGTCTCCATGATTCAGAGTCTTATGATTTTGATGCATTTTGAGATTTTTTGTTTAGCTTAATGGAGGATTTGGCTTGTTTCTACAGTGGGAAAAACTTCAGGCTTCAAAAGGGTTAGAAAGAGA
This sequence comes from Larix kaempferi, assembly GCA_027924585.1. NCBI lineage: Eukaryota > Viridiplantae > Streptophyta > Pinopsida > Pinales > Pinaceae > Larix > Larix kaempferi. Next base: position 2,910,997 of record BSBM01000565.1, read on the forward strand.
AATGTTGGAGAATTCAAGAATCGAACTGCATAAATATAAAGGATTGACCAATTGAGAATGAGGTTTTATTTAGATTTCATGGAGTTATAGGGCACATGGTAAGCATTTCATGGTTCGTTGGAACCTTTGTCTCCCATATGTGTAAAGAGTATTTATTTTAGTGTTTAGAATAAAGTGTCAGGAATGCTCATAAACATATATTATTAAAGTCTATGGTAACGGTTGGGTAATCGAATCTTTTGAAAGTCAATGAAGTTGTTTTTAAAATATTATGCATGGTGATCATGTATATAAGTTGCAATTGAATTATTTTTTTCTGGCATCAATTTATTCTCATTTTCTGAGAGAGAGGTTAGTGGTCTTAAGAGGATTGTCCTACCCTATCATACATTTCTAAGTTTTTGTGTAAAAGGGTATCCTTCAAATAGTTGAAGTCCAAAGTTGTTTTTCAAAGAGGGATTGGTAACAAGGTTAGAGGATGATTTATTTATTTGTGTAGTTTAATCCAATTGTAAGGGAATATGGAGGATACATTAATTTTGTAAGAATGTATGAGAGTGTTGTATACATTTCAACTAAAATTGTAAAGAATTTATAAGGAGGTTACATTGAATATTTTTTTGTAAAACGGTGCTACAAGGGAATTATATGAATTTGCCATTACTTGTACAGAGGTTTATAAGGTGTTTTCTGGAAGTTACAAGGGGTTCAAGCATATGAGAGATTTCATAATACTTATTCAAAACATAATTTTTTGGTCTTGACTCTTATTGCTGTATTGGGATTTTAACTTATTGTTCCTATTACCCAACTTACTCCATAAAAGTTTTTATTTAAAAAAAATATTAAATGCAGACTGTATGGTTTGGAAAATGTGGACCTGTTCTTCAATACATTCAGAAAAATGCAACCTGTATTTACTATTTTATGGTTAAAATGGCTAATGACAAAACATATGTCATATAGCTATCAATTTCCAACCATGAATATTAGTTTTGCAGGGATTACAAACCGAATGCTACATACAATTTCTGGATGGCACTTGTAAATAAAACCCTTCTAATTTCTATCATCTATGTGAGCATTGAATGAGTACAGAGGTTCACAAATACATGATGGTTCTATTTGTGATTTTTTGAAATCCCTACTCTTTGAGGGATTTTGCAGGTTGTTTCTATGTGGTTGGTTTGCAGAAGGCCCACCCCTGTGTAGAGAACTCAATGTGCCACAATTGTCCAGTTTGTTTCGAGGTTTGTGTCATTATACCTGTGATTCTTAGGTGTCATAATTTTACAGATACATATTGGAATTTTCCATTTGAGTTAGAATTGCTTTTAGGTTTTATAAGATATGCTAGCCACTTCTTATTTTCCTATTTGTACTGACTATACTCCTAAGTTTCATTCACCTTGCTTTGGTCATGAGTGTGTGTAAATATAATTTTATTTCATTCATTTGCTAAAAAAATTCTCTAGGTGTTGTAAATGCCATGGATTTCTTTATATGTTTGCATTATGTTTGGTGATGTAAAACCTGTGGCTTTTTTTTTTTCTTTGTAGTATATTTTTTATTCTCTAAAGGAAATAGTTGTTATGCGTTGTGGTCATACAATTCATATGGAGTGTTTAACAGAACTGGAAATGCACTCTCAGTAAGTATATGTTGCATTTTAGATATATTCTTTTTGCCCATTTTATTTTGTATTAATACAGCCAGCATCGGCATATACTGGTTGCAAAACTATTCCTGATTATTTTAAGAATTGATGACTTGCAAGTATTCATGTCCAATGTGTTCCAAATCAGTATGTGATATGTCTGTAATCTGGGAATAAATGGATGAAGAGGTATGATAGAATTTTGCTTTATGTTGCCTCAGAAGTCTGATATCTTTCAAGTGGTTTTTAACAAATCATTCTTTCAGGTTGCAGCAACACCTATGCCTTATGACTATCTCAATAAGATGGTATGATTGCTTATTCATTGGTGGCATTTGTAAATATATGATATTAAAATTCATTGTGTACACTATCTAGTCTCAGGTGCAGAGATGGTTTTGTGCTTCAGCTCACTCATACACATTAAGTTGTTAATGTGCTTTTGTCCTGAATGCAGGTATGGATCCTATGCAATGATTGCGACACTTTCTCTGAGGTATAGTTTCATATTGTTGCACAGAAGTGTTTAAACTGCAAATCCTACAATACTCGCCAAACAAGGGGACCCGATCAATAGTGGTATAGTTTTAAGAATTATGGAGTATTTGTATTTATAATGTCAAGTTCCAATCCTCAGTCATAGCTATCATTTTCCCAGTAATATATCAGTTATTAGAATAGGATTCAATTGTAGATTCTCTCCATTGATGGGTTAGTAATTCGTTACTGTATTGCGAGGTCTTGGTTCTGTGTTGCAATATATGCACATTGCACATTAGAGCCCAGGGTGCTTTTTCTGCTGACCTGTAAGGTGTAATTTACGTTAAGATGATGGGGTCAATTCTTATTATTCTTTTTTGGGCTGCAGAACATTCCATTTATGTGATTGTACTTTCAAGACCAAAGTAAACTAGTCAATTTACCATCCACGTCTAACCATCCTACCATTGCCAATTTTCCATTCCAACCAGTCACTATTAACCTCAAAAGGCAATATCAGAGCTCGCCACACTGTAGAAACGTTCGTGAAAGATTTGTTAGCTAATAATGTGAGTTACAGTTCAAACCACGCAATTGCTTTTTCCCTTGCGTGTATAGGGTTTCATATATTCTCTTAGCAAAAAGTAACCTTGATAGCTTGGCCACATATCGTCAAGGTCAGTGGAACCCAACCTTACGAATATGAGGTGAGCTATTGTTAAAACCATGTGATTGCTTTTCCCTTACGTGTATAGAGTTCCATATGCTCTCTTTTTAGTTTAATAAAAAGTATCCTTGACAACTTGGCAACATACGTCTTGACATCGTCAAGGCAAGTGAAGTCCAGCATTGCGAACCGAGATTTTAGATTATTTCTCCTCATTTTTGTGGATTTTGGACAACATTGCCAAACACTGGAAGGAAAATGAAATTGAGGCCGTGGAGACAGGTGAAAATGTGCACAGTTAGTTTTCAGATTACAGATTTTCTTTCAATAATTAGTCTATGATATCAAATTCCCATTCCAGTGTTCAACTTTCTGGATCGAATTTTACCTCTTTATAATATTTCTAAATCAGGTTGAGAGAATGCTTATCAGAAGCAAAAGAATGAACAAAGCTATAATAAAGTCAATCCCCAAAAATATTGTTTTGTAGAAAAATAGCTATAAAGTTAATATTTCGTCAATGTGTGCAAGCAATGACAATTTATTTTATGGGATATATGTTGCAGAAAATTATTGTTCTCACAGGAGCAAGCATATCAGCTGAATCTGGAATTCCTACTTTTCGAGGTGTTGGTGGATTATGGTGAACATGTAGTGCAATGGTATCTTTTCTGTCTTCCATTTACTTTGTTGAAATGTTGACCAAGAATTTTATTAATTTCTCGTGCCTTTTATTTTCATAAAGGAACTGGAAACACTGGAGGCATTTTATTTATTCTTATATACCTACTGTGTTATAGTTAATAGAAACCATCTGCTTATTAAGATTAGTAATTTTTTACTACCTGCTCAAAATAGGACCTAGGAACATGTTATGAACCTAAATGAAATAACAACACATGCTACACCTACGATAGAGATGCCTTTTGTCACAACCAAAAATAACATTATATACGACTATAGCAACAAGATGAGCTAAATATAGATGCCAGAAACAATCTGAACTAAACCGATTTGGACTGAACTTCATGGTAGAAATGAGCAAAACTGAACGGTAGAGATAAACTGGGCAACGACATAGTATTATATTGATTGTGCTAGAAATATCTCACAATGTACATAGAAAGGAACTTCCCAAACAACAAAACCTTTCAGTTCCAAGAATTCCATTACTTTGTTCTCTATTTCATGACCATCATGAATGGCTCTGGAATTCATCTATATGTACTTGCAAAATTCCATAAAATCAATTCTTTGCATGTCTAATGACAAGAGGCGGTTGTCTTCCTTATGACAGTAAACAATGGTTATTACATGCTTCAAGGCATTCCATGGACACAAAAAGGTAAAATTGAAAAGAGCTTTCCTGTTAACTTCAGTGGTCTTCCTTCTATTCAGCTTATTCTCCGTCTACCTCTATGTATTTTGTAACAAAATACATATGGGTTATTCTACAGATCGAACAATTTGCGGTAAAATTCTACAACAATATTTGCAATAGAGATGCAGAGATTCACAAATGACAATGGTCTTGTATTCTTTTCATGTATGTGTGTGTTGGGTGTATGTGTTGTGAACAACTCCACATGGATAACAATTGTGAGACAAGGATGTTTAATGAGGCATCACTCACATCAAAAGCTTTTCCAATTGAGAAATTGGTTTTGGGGTGCAAGTTGTTAGGTTAATGTGATATCATCTCTCACTCTATTACTAACATCATCACAGGTATTAGTGTCCTACATTGTGGGTTCCAACACCATCATAAATTATACACCCAATCTCATAAGACATTACCTTATCTGCTCAGAGCTTACTAGCCAGAAAATATTCAATTCAACTGTTATATATCTCCGACAAAAATATCATCTGCAAACCCTCTAGTATGTCAGCAAACATACAATGTGGAGAATGTGCAGACATATTCTATGTTGTAGTCATGCAAATAGCCTTTAGTTGGTGTTGTTCAGAAGTGGAAATAACCATTATCAAAACCCTTCTTAAGTCTCTTTTGTTCCCACCAAGGTAATGCCCATTTAATGTGCACACCCTTTATCCTTGTCTTTGGGTTTGTTGTTGGCATGTCCCATTTGGATGCCCTATATTAGAAACAAAGGGGACAATTCGCTTGTAGTCTCGCTTTCTTCCTGGGCCATATGTATCAAGCACTCGTCCAAGTGCTAATCTTGTATTCTAATTTCTGCAGTGCAGCCTCCCTAGAAGAAAGCTCAATTATGCTTTGTACAACCGCTGTATTAGGAACCACACCTCCAAAGCCATCTGAGTACTGCAGTGGACCACTGCAATCTTTGAAGGAACTCTGAGGGGCAAGAGAAGTAGTTATTTCTCTTCATTGGCAAAATGCCTATTTTCTGAACTCCCTATATCAATTGGGCAGCCTGGAAGGCTGCTATAACTTTGTAAAAGAGATTCTATCACACTTAAAGCTTCCCAACATAGAGTACTCTCCACCAACTGGGACACAATCGCATATACTTGTGGACTTTGTGCTGCATCCATCGGAGTGTGTTTAAGAAGGGCTTTGAGCATAAGCAAAATACTCACTGATATTCTACAGGACCCTTCACTAGAAGTCTAAGCAAGTGCCCAAACGCAAGAGCAGAGTGTTGAGGAAACCATTACATGCAAAGGAGAGAAGACACACAATTCAACATGTCCTCAATTGTCATTATCTGACCTTTTTTGGGCTGCTAAGTTGGGTTGTGACCTTTGTTGAGTCTGCTAGACTGAACCATGACTGTTCCTTGGGCTGCCTTGACTTGATATGTGGTCTGCTGACTGTTCTGAGGTCTTTTTTGTGAGTGTAACATTGTTGTTGGTGCCTACCATGACCTTTGAGGTTGCTAGTATTGAGCTATGACCTTGTGGGATCCCTTGGACTGAGCTGTGACCTTGTGGGCTTCCTTGGACTGAGTCGTGACCTATGCTAGAAAAAAACCATGATCTCTTTGGGTTGTTCGGACAGAACCATGACCTCTGGGCTGTTTGGACAGAGCCGTGACCTCTGTGAGCTGTTTGGACTAAGTCGTGACCTTTTTGGGGCTGCTAAGATGGGTTGTGACCTTTGTTGAGTCTGCTAGACTGAACCATGACTGTTCCTTGGGATGCCTTGATTCGATCTGTGGTCTGCTGACTGTTCTGAGGTCTTTTCTATGAGTGTGTTGTTGTTGGCGCCTACCATGACCTTTGCTAGGGCTGCTATGGTTCTTGTTTAGCCTGCTGCAGCATGCCGAACCTGTTTAGACTTTATAGAGGTTTTTTGTGCTCCTTTTCAGCCTCCTTGAGGCTACTACTATGTATGGAAGTGTGCCGCAGCCTAATGGACGTGCTAGAGTGTGGGTTAAGGTTGCCTCTGCACATTTGAAAGGAGCTTCTATTTGCTTGATGTATGACTGTCCTAAAAGACTGTCATTTATTGCAACAATGGGATTGAAAGTTCATCCTCATTTCTAGATTGTTTTGATTAATACCTTAAGGTCTGAATTTGTCTCACTTTGCCCTACAGCTACCTATCTATCTCTCTCTCAGGTATGTCAATTGTTTTGTTAGTTACTTGTCTCCTAAGAGACAAATTATGATCATAATATATATCTAAGAATATAAAGGAAGGTCTTAACCACGTTGTTTTCTTCTTTTTTTCCATTATAATTTTATTGCATGTGCTTGACTAATTCTGTTGTACAGCTATGGGACTCTGCCAATAGACAAGTAGAGTAAATTACAACTTTCATGTTTTCAATTTCTTATTGTTTTGTTTAAACAATGGCATTCCATGTGGGCATTTTGGACAAAGTTGAACAGTTGTGGGAGATTTTCTAGTTCTCTTTCGAGGTATATATGATAGTGGGATTGGCATAGTCTATCTTTAACTTTTATTTTATTTTATTTACATATCAATCTAAACATGGTTTCTTTCCTTGATTACAGGTTAGTGGTTGTTTAAGTCACCTCTGAATAAAATGATCACATAAGTATGCATACTTCTTGTCAGCAAGCAAACTTGAAGGTATTGTTGCTAATATTTCATCTCATTTCATTTCCATTTATCTAGTGGCTAAGAGTACTTAGAGCTAATGCCCATTCTTCTTGATGTGAAATGGAATTAGTAGTATATTTCTTTTTACTATTCTATATACATTTTGGGTAATGAGTTGCTCCATTGGAGACTAAAGAAAATTACAAGGGATCCTATCTCGTTGATTCCAAAATTTCTATCTGATTTTTTAAAAATATTTTAGAGGTTACTTTTTCCTAGGATGGGCATATACATCCTAGGAATGAACATCCAAATCTTATAAAAACTCTCCAAATGTTGTCTAACAATATGTCCATCCATTCTAATATCATGCAATAAGTAAATGATGTATTGGTTTATTAGATGTGGAGATTTTTTGTACATATATTTTAAATATTTCAAATTTACTAGTTCAAGTTTTGGTCCTTTGAAGTTAAGATGGACATCCAAATATGATTGAAACCATCTGAAGGTTGTGTAATATGTTCATGGAACCTGAGGGAAACATGCACCTGTGTTCATTTTATAGGGGATGGTGACTTGGCCCACATTGGAGGAAGATGAGTTTGGGACACCATTTGCTCATCCTTTGCTTCTATATAAACTGAAATTCTCCTTTCCATGGCATCATCCACCATTATCTTCAAGTTACTTATGATTTTTCAGTCAAATTCAGATATCTTGGCATAACTCTAAATGACTCGGTAGATAGTTTAACAATGAATGCATGCTTGTCATTCCTATAAATTTCTGGGATTTTTGCATTTTGCATCATTCAAGCATACAAAATAATGATTTCCAAGTTACTATAGATCCATAATGGCTTACCTTGTACTAGTCCTTCAAGTTCTTCAACTACTTTTATTAAGTGCAAAAATATTTTTGCACTTAATAAAAGTAGTTGAAGAACTTGAAGGACTAGTACAAGGTAAGCCATTATGGATCTATAGTAACTTGGTAATCATTATTTTGTATGCTTGAATGATGCAAAATTTGTTTGCATATCATCATTGTCAAGCAATAACAACTTCTTAAAGGGTGCTAGCTCAATGGTAGAGCACCTGCCTAATTATAGGCAGGAGATTGGTGGTTCGATTCCTCTGTACCCTATCATAAATTAGTGACTAAGAAAATGACTAAATTCGCATATATACGACTATTAGTAGCTAGTTTCCAGTATCTTATAACGCGATTAACTTTTAGTCGTATTTATCATAGTCATTAATATGTTATCATCTAGTAGTTTATTTAGTCGTATATTTGGTCATTAATTGTGTCAATCAATGACTAAATCAGTGGCTAAATCAATTACTATCAATGACTAAATCAGTTACTATCAATGACTAAATCCGTGACTATCAATGACTAAATCAGTGACTATCAATGTCTAAATCAATGACTAATAAGTCAACCAATTAATGACTAAGTGAAATACGACTAGCTATAAGATAGTGGAAATTAACTACTATTAGTCACCGACTCAAAAATAGTCGTTTATAGCCGAATTTTAGTCATTTGTTTAGTCATTAATTCCTCATTTTGTACTAGTGTCTCATATGTTTTGGCCACTAAGATACCCACGTTAAGTGCGGATAAGTGGTTATGGCTGGGATTTAAAGTGTCGTTTCCACTAAAAGTTGAGTGACTCTTTGTGGAAAGCAGATACAGTTATACCTCAGATTTCATGTCCTTGGGCACGTACCCTATATGTCAACAATGCTATGTTCCAAATAATGTAGAATATTGGTGGGCATTGTTTGGATGCTTAGCCTAATCAATCCTACCTAACTAAAATGTTATTTTGTGACCTCTTATGGAGGATTTTAGTTGGTTGAGAATTACAAGTGCAATATTGATTTTAAAAGGTTCAAATTTGATTAAGAAGTGTGAGTGAGGTATTTTAAACTTTTAATCATTATAATCCATCCAAGTCACTAAGAATGAAAGATGGAGAGCATACTAGACGTGAAAGAGACTTTAGGTCTCTCAATGTGTACTTAAGTGGAAATCACACGTGTTTGGAAAAAAAAATGAAATTGAAATTTGCCACTGATCTAAAAGAGCATAAAGTAAAGATACATGGGCATCTACTCTATTAAAACTCTAAGCAAATAACAACTACTCAAGACGATTTAATGAAGTAAATGTGTGCGAATGAGGTATTTAAAACCTAACACCATTTTTTGATTTACCAAGATCACTAGGAGTGCAAGGCAAAGAGCATACTTCAGGTAAATGAATCTTTAGGTCCTTCACTTGTGTGAGGAAAGTGAACTAAATTATATTGCATAAAACAAAGAAATAAGCAAGAATCAAAAGATGTATAACTAGAGATAGTCAAATCTAATTGCCTTGACTAACAATTCCAATGAGATGGAAAGCATAATCATTCAGTCACTAGTAAGTACTAAGAGGCCCGTTGAAAGCCTCAAAGTATTTTAGCATAAAATATTTCAAGAAGTCACTTCTTTACTACCTATCTTGGGCTAAGTTATCTAATTATTAAAGAAAATTAAACTGCATGTGAGTTATATTTTTTGGTTCATTAGGAAGCCATTGAAACTGTAGATGATTGCAAAAACAGAGATAAAAATCAAATAAAAGATATATTCACGTGGTTATTGGACCCACAATCGTGTTAATAGCGCAGTTACATTAAAGAGAAAGTCACGTGGATTTACCATGTGGGTTACAAAGCAATTCACCTGCATGACTCACACATATTTCGAAGTGATTGATGTGCAGTGTACCACATATGGGAGGCCGAGAACCGCGTTACTAATAAAAAAATTATCCTAGGAAAAGGGCCACAAACGACTGGTTGATGAGAGGATAGACATTGAGCTCTTGCACATGCACAATAGCCAAAACAAGTTAGCTAGCAAAAGAAAACCTATCTAACATGTAATGAAAAAAAATAAGAGTGGGGTTTCCATAAACACTATTGTGGGAAAAATAGCCACACACCATAAACACTGTTGTGGGAAAAATAGCCAGAAGGGTGGACATACTTCCCACAATGTGTATCCTTGAGGTTGCAGCAAGTACCCAATGTTTTGTTTAAGAATTCAGTAACTAAAACCCCAAATGGCTAAGCAAACTCTTGATTAGAACTAAACAAAAAACAAAACAACCAGAAATAATTTGAAATAAAAGACGGCGTAAGAGATAAACCAAACATGATGGAACAAGATTGTGCCACGCCAAGTTTTTATTGCCTAATGGTCTAGATAAATACAATAGTGTCACCTAGGAGGTGCAAGATTCAAGGGAATCCAACAATATCCCTTAGAGAGGTCCTTTTTGTCTACACAATTGCAAGATAACTTGGTTAAAACAATGGAGAAACACTTACCTCTTAGGGGAAGAGAGAAAGGGATCTGTTAACACCTAAATCTCGCACATGTGCAATATTTCGATGAATATTGTAGCAAGGCCTCATCAACATAAAGAATGCAACTCACCAAAGGCATCCTCAACAAATCCAAAAAACATCATTCCAAAAGTGCCAAAAACCAGTCAAACGAAGGGGTTGTGCAGCTAATACACTGTTAACTCACGCTATAGTGCAGGTTACCAGAACAATGCATGTGTGATACTCACGCGATTATTCCTTCAATAGTCACGCTACTATAAAAATGACGGGACCACCTACTTCCAGCGGCGCATTGAAGGCTCAATCATCTCCAAGGATCTGAATTTGGCTCCTCACACACTTGGTGGCATTAGTACTAGCTCCCCTGGTGTACTTTGGAACTGGTTCATGGAGAAGATGAGTTCATATTTGGATCTAGTTGTTTGTTGGCCACCTCTTGGCCTATAAAAGGAATCCATTGGCATGCATTTTGTAAGGAGAAATCAAGAGCAAGGTTATGTTGTTGGATTTGTGTTGGAGCTTCCTCATAGCCCGCCTCTTCGTATCATTGTGAGCATTCCCAAGCTCCCTCGCCACCTTCATTAAAGGGGAAAGAGTTTCTCTCCATTGTTCCATCATTGAATTAGCATTCAATTTGGACAAAAAAGGCCTCCCTAAGGGAGATTGTTGGCTTCCCTTGAAGCCCACACCTCGTAGGTGTTGTACAAATTGACCATTGGGAAATACAAAAGTGGTTTGGCATATATTGGATTGTTATTGGAGTTTGAATTCTCCCCCCGTCTCTTTTATTTTGTTTTTTATCCATTTTTCTTTGTTTTTATGTGAATTACACTGACAATCTATTGCAGGATCACTTGGAGTACAACCAGATCAACCCCACAGGGAATCCAAGGACTGAGGTCTTGATTCAGCCTACAAGTCCTAGCCCCTTACCAAGTCAAAGATTTCACTTGTGCAATTTTTTCCACAATAGGAGTTTTGTGTATGCCAATATGGGGGAGGAAGTAGATTGAAATAGGAGCTCTCAATGTAATTCCAACAACATAAATTTGCTCTGGTTTCTTCCTATGGAATGCATGCCCATGGCTTCCTTTTATATTCCAAATGGAGGCCAATAAACATCTATCTCCATATGTGAACACTCCATCCTTTGAAATGGTTTCACAAGTACATCTGAGGGGATATTCAATGCTCCCAAGCATGTGAGGAGTCCCTATTCGAATTTTGGATCGAGGAGATCTGTTTTGAACCTTCAATGCATCGTGAAAATATGTGGTCTCGTTGTTTTAATATTCAGGTGGGTTTCGAGAGAAATATCTTGTGGGTATGCATGGTGACTAACATATTAGTCATGCTAATAGTGCGGGTTTCTAGTGCTTTTAAATACACGGTTCTCCTTTTTTATTGATTTTGGCATTTTGGAACTCGATTTGTCTTCTATATTTGATGAGGATGTCTTTGGTGACCTTCATTATGTATGTTGATGACGACTTTCTGCAATATTATCCTAAACGTCACATTTATGTGAGATTTAAGTGTTAACACACACACACACATATTATTGAGGATATTTGGAAAGGCTCTATCATGAACTCTTCATGGACTCATGCATGTCTGGAATAATCTTGGGAGTTATCCCTGCATTGGGGAGAGATAGGATACAACATCAATATATCTTGGAAGTATATATTGAAACATCTTCTAGAACCATTATCCAATGATGAAAACGTCTTTATCATTTTAATCCCCAAGGGTTAGCTTGATTGGTAGATGCTCTTGTATGAAATTTCAAGGAGATGTCAATATCAAATCTCATTAATTCCATTATGAATACCTATGCAAAGGCACAAGGTTGGGTCAAACATAGGATCTCGTTGACATCTAGAAAGGATCCAGTATGAATTTCCTAGGGACTTGTGTATGCCTAGAATAACCTCATGAGTTATCCATGCTTTCCTTAGAGGGAAATATAGGCTAGAAAACTACAATAACTTGCAAGTATATGACATTTCCTCCTCTATGATTCATTTTAAAGCACTAACAACACCTTTGACATTTAACCTCAACACATTAACTCGACCAATTACTACCAACATGGTGTTGGGAATTTCTCTAGTTTTGAGCTCGTAAGTGCTTGGTTTGAATCCCCTTCGGTTAGGTGCACTATTCTAAACCGACAATTTTATTGGGAATTCCATCCACGAATGTGGGGAAGAATCCCTTGGACTTCTTCATAATGTTTATATAATAAAATAAACTAGCATAAATCATGGGGCCCACACTCTCAAGCAAATCACAGAGACAACAATCATGGGGACTTGACCCCAGGACCTCCTACTAAGTTGTAATATACAACACTCATCCACTCAAGCTATCCCACCAATTTGAATTAATAGCTTTGATATATAAGGATCCCAAGACCTTTTGCTTATAATTGACCACTCGAACAAACCCACTAAGTTGTATTAATACTTCATTGTGTGTATGTGTATAATAAAATGAACTACCATAGATCAATCTTAACTTTGGATAATTTAATCATGGAGGGGTTTCTAGCTTGATTCATTTTTATCCCTTACAATGCTTAATCAATTTTAGGTTAAGATGGATCTGTCATTCTTGAAAGAACGATTACTAAAATGGACTTTCATCAATGTAGAAATGGATATGTAAAAATATGGTTTTGATTATTGTCAAGATATAAATATTTGCATTCTAACATTATTTTTACAAAAATATCATATCTATGGTATTTCTATTTATGTCTAAATATCATATCTCTATTTTTATTTCTCTATTTAACAATTTGTATGTTAAGTGTATATATATCACATCTATCTTTTATATAGAGAGAGATATTTTCAGTTGTATATATATTTGGATAACATGTACTATTAGTATTATTATTTGTTATAAATATTATATTTTTTAAAATCCACATATGATGATGTAAGCATTACCCACAGGGTCGTGACAGCATTTCCATCACACTTGGATGTAGATCTTGTCGCTTTCAATGCAAAAAATCCTATGCAATTTATTTGGCAAGATATATCATACCAAACATATGAAAAGTGAAATCAATAGCAATATACAAGCAATTCTAAAATAATATGTCAACATTACACATCAAAATTTTCAAAATGGGAGACCTAAAATACTAGTGGCTTTCATAGTCAATACATGTTTATCCAAATAAAAACATAACAACAAAATTTGAGCTCAAAAATAGCAATTTGACTTGGTCATTGACAGTCATCAGTTGTCATTCAATGGGTTCCATCATTGATTGGGTGTGGGATCCCTCTTATAAGTAGGTTGTATATAACTCTAATGCATCCTCCATTAGGGCCTCTTAACTCTCAAATTACCCTTTAATTGAATGTTTTATCATTCAATTAAAGTAGAAAGTCGGCATGCTTGTTGGGAGTTATCACTTGTCATGCAATGGGTTCCCTCAATGATTGGGTGTGTGTTCTCTCTTCGATGTAGTTAGGTTGTCTCAAGGAATCCTCCATTAGGATCATTAGTTCTTGAAGGATCATTTTTTCAAAGCAGTTCATATCCAAATTTTTACTTACAACAAGTGGTTAAATCATGGGCAATAATATCTTCTATTCACATTGTTTTTTTTAGTGTACAAATCATCCCTTTCCCTCACAATATTTTATAGTTGCATAGAGAGAATTTATGATTCTCTCAATAGAGACTCAACTATGTTAATGTCATAGGAATATTAGTTTTTGTTTCCCAAACACACTACTACTTGAGGTGTTTTAAGTGGTTCAATGAGTGGAAACCAATGGCATATTGGACAACTTTGACTACTTGAGATCTGGTTCTTGTTTGATGCCTTCCTCTGAGAGTTTGGTTTTCCTCTAAAAATTGTAATCATCAAATGAAACTAGCTATTTTAAATGAATGGTGGTAAGTTGTTGATTCTCGTGATTATGAAAGGAGTATAGCAATGAATTGTAATAATGAGTGGAAGGATCTAGATCAAATGTACTATATCTTCAAGATAATGCCACACGCTCTATCAACTCAGGGAAGATAATTCAAGAAAGGAGTAAATGACATAGTGAGTGGATAATGACCCTTCAAAATCCTAATCTTATAAACTTGATGAGGCAAGGACACCATGGGTACTAGAGGTTAATGTTTTCTTAAGGATACTCCAAGGCTTAATTTCATAAAGGTGGAATCTTCAAAAACAAAGTTTTGGAAACTTTGGTGGATATCACCCTATTTACTAGATAACCCACCAATGGATTGGAGGTTTTCTTAATGGAAAAAATCCTTATCCTCTATATTCTCAAAAACTGATTTCATCTAAATCAAGCCATGAACTATTTCCAAAAAGGATCCCAAATTTCCATATTTGGTTTAATTATTTCCCAAGTTTTGGACCCTTCAATGGATATCACCCTCTTTACTAGATAGCCCACTAATTGATTGAAGGTTTTCCTCTTCACTAGGTAGCCTACCAATGGACCGAAGTTTTTCTTAATGCACAAATTTGTTGTCCACAAACTATTTCCGAAGAAGGGTCCCAAATTTTCATATTTGATCTAAGTACTTCCCATGAGGAGTCTTAGAGTTCCCTATTCAAATGTTTCACATTGAATTCAAAATTCCCCTTTGAATATAATTATTTTGACTCTTTGTGGTCAAGCAAATCATTTATGGACAAAATTGTTGAAAATATTGTTCTAGAAAATTGGGTGGAGGATTTAGAAAATCATGTATGTAGCTAGTGTTTTCACACCAGCTAGTGCAAAATGGCATCTGCTAAGGGTTATGGAACCCTTAGTAGCAACTCGTGAATGGATAGTGTGAGTGTAAATAAAAATAAAAGAGTGCAAATGATTACTGCAATAAAAGTAAAAAGTAAATCAAGATACCCATGAATGAAATAATGTTTTTCTTTATATTATAAACAAGAGTTTACAACGTGGGTTGCCTCAATGTGATGAGTAGATTGGGGCCCTTGCAGCCGTACGAATGGTGGTGCTCTGGGTCTCCAATGTCCCTTGCTCTCCTCCGAATACTCAAAATGGTGGCCAAAACTCAACTAAGTGGGAACAAAATCTCAAGAAAGTAGGCTAAGGTTCAATAAGAATTTTGGTAGAGTTTCAGTAAGATAGGGTGAACTTTGTGTGTCCTTGTGTAATGGGAGGCATCCACCACCTTTTTATAGTAATTTTGGGTGGTGGTGTATTGTCCCATGGTATTGGGCAACCAATAGTATTGGCCAGTGGTATTTGATATTTTCCCTCTTTTTAATTTTATTTTGACTATTTCCCCTTTTTCTTTTTCTTTTTGGGGGTTTTTGACCCTTTTTTGTGGGATTTTCATTAATTGATGAGGAAAATGATTATTTTTTCCCCATTTGGTTACCAACTTAGGGATTTTTGGGTTTTTGGAAGCCAAAAATGTAGGAAAAAGGGATAAGTGGGTTATGTGACTAGGGGGATGAGCTAGGTGAAATTTTTTTGGGTATTAACAATGTCCACATTGGTGATTTTTTTGAATAATTATGCTAAAATTAATTGGCCACATCAATGCCAATGATGACGTCATCAAATATGAAACAGACAAGTAATGCCAACACAATAATGCAACAAGTGGTGATGTCATTAATTTATTGTCCTCATGGAAGGCATGTATGGTATTCATGCAATAATAGAGGATATGGGGTGAGGGAGAATCGGGACCGCACCTTGTTGGATTTTCCTCCAAACAAAGCCAAACCAAGAAGATTATGCATAGGCAAGGAATTATGAAATATAATGGCTCTTTTCCAAGGGCACGAACCTGTTATCTTTTCCACCCATGATGAATCTAAATGTTTATGTACTCGACCTTCCAATTGATTGTGTCCATAGTAAGAACTTAAGAAACAAATAAAATATGAAGGGAAATGTGGACACTAATGCTAGAAACAAGGTCTTTATGTAAGTCATGGCTTGTAGGGTTCCAAACTAACTAACTTCAACCATCATATTTTGAAATCCATTAACATGCCCTAATGATTTTTTGGTGGGCAATCTAACACAATTCAAAATATGTAAAGGTTGGAAGATACAATTAGGGTAAAAAGGAAACAACCTATATCGAGCAAATTGACAAGGCACTAGATCCCATCATGTAAAACGCATGATTCATGAGGAGACAAACTACTTACTACGTGCTCACTCTTGACCTATATTGGCACACAAAGGTGACCATTACCTACCAATTGGACACATTCTCAGAGAAAGACAACTGAAACTCATTTAGTGGATGTAATGATCAAAATTAAGGCTTATTTTGATCAAATTAAACCTTATTCCCTTATATATCATAACTTATCTAGAAGTTTTCTTTACTTGTATTAGGAATAGTTGCACTTTGTACAAATTTGTGTGGTTTTATATTGGAAATCACGGTCCTAAATTCCTTTATCCAACGTCAAGAATCCTAACATACATCATGCATAGCATAGCCAAATTTGAAGAGGCCAATTTTGTAAGTGATTTATTCCACTAATTTTACAAAGAAACAACATTGAATTAAACCATTTTGGATCCAACCATACTAGAGGAATGTGATTTCCTCCCCTACGTTGTTTACTTAGCATGACATTGAATATAAAACCATTTTGGATCTAACCACATGGTATGAATGTAAGACGTTGGCCCATACACCTTAACCATATAGAAGGTATGCATGGAAAAATAAATTACGTGATAAGATAGACAAACAATTGATTTAAAATCTACTCAATTTGAATGCTATAGAATCAAATATAGTACTTCCACATGAGATAATTGTTGATGTATTTGTAACTTCGGAAGATATTCAATTGTATATTGTATGTATTACATTTTTACTTTATTGTATCCCCAATGGAGATGCATTATTCCTCCGATTGGAAGTGTCGTCATTTGTATTTGCAAGTGTCGCAAGTATTATTGTAAGTGTCGCAACTTATATTTGATGGGTTATTAAAACACCTTGGTGGGGCCGGCCCTGTATGAGTTGTGTGGGTCAAAGGGTTATTAGACCACCCTAGTGGGGTCGGCCCAGTGACATGTGGATGGGTTATTAGGCTTCCTTAGGAATTCGGCCCTGTTAGAGTAAAAGGCAAGTCAAATCATTGTATAAATAGAGAATGTGTCTCTCTCATTCTATTCATTCACTCACTTCGGATTAGTGAGAGAGAGGAGGAGTGCGCACAAGTGGAGGAGGAGTAGTTGCTGCAGACATTTATCTTTTGGGGATTCATCTTGGTGATCTTTTTATTGGTCCTTATTCTATCTCTGAGGAAGTTGTGGGGTTTTTCACCTTCTTGGTTTTCCCCGGTGAAATGCTTTGTGTCTCTTGTCTCTTGTCTCTTATGCTTGATATGTTGTACATGTTGTTCCTTCAGTTAAGATCCTAGATCATATTGAATTAAATGATGAAAAACTAACATGGTATCAGATCTATCCTGAAGGAAGGCATTGTATGGCATTTATGACACTTGTTGCACTTGCGACAAATTGGAAGCTAGGGTTTGGTATAGTAAAAACCAGTCATCGTGGAACTTTCGCTATAACTCCGTTTTGGAGAAGGTTCAGGATCTGAAACTTTTACAGGTCAAAGATGAAATTTCCATGTACTTTGTGTCCGAATGAAAGCCTCAGATTCGTTGTAATTTGTGAGATATGATCCGTACAAGTTAGGGTTTATGCCTCTTCTAGAATGCAGTCCTAAACAGGTGACCTATGCACAGAGGTCATATCTCCGGCTAGGAAGCTCCAAATGGAATTTCGTAAAATGTGGTAGTTAGGGAATGGACTTTAGTTTCACGGGTTCGGGTTTCAGAGGCCGAAGTTGAAACAGTGACACGTGTCACTCCGTACAAGTTCATTATATTTTTTCATCCCATAAAAAGGTCATGTTGAAACACTTGGAATATCTCTCTCTCAGAGAATCCCTTTGAGCTCAAATCTGCGGGGTTGGAAAGATGACAGGTCATTCTGCCATAGGCTGAAGTTTCAGACCCTGAGGATTCGAAATTTCAGAGATACATCAGAAACAATATGGCATATATTTCTGTCTAAACTGAATTGGATTCTAAGCACTTTCATTTTTGGTTTGTCACTGCTGTGGAAAATTAGGGTTTCGGAGAAAGTTGAAATTTCTTGAATCTGAGGCCACGGTTATATTATCCTCAGAAAAATCAAAATTTAGAGATCAATATCGAACCTTTTGGTTGGGAAGAACCCCGGGCTCTATCAAACCCTACTTCGTCGGGATCTTGATCGGAAAAGCAGGAAATTGGGGTTTCTGAAAAAGTTGGAATTTTTGGAATTTGTAACCACAGCTGGATGTTGCTCATCAAAATCGAATTTAGAGATGAAGATCGAATTTTTTGGTTGGGTAGAACCCCGGGATCTATCAAACCCTAGTTCGGGATTTTTACGAGAAAACCAGAAAAACCAAAAAACCAGAATTTGACAGAAGCTACAAATCCGAAACTCGTAGGTCAATTTTGGAGGGTCATTTTTTGGAGTTTTCAAAATTTGAGCACACCAACTTGCTCAACTCAATCAAATGCATCTCCTTGTCCAGACAAAATTTTGAAATTCCAAGTTTGGATTTTTAGGGTTTCTCTGTCAAACCCTAGCCAGCTCCAGATCCAGATTCAGCAAATCAAGTGGGGCCGATAACTTCAGTACATGGAAGTATAGCATTAGGTTAATCCTAGAAGAGAATGATTTGGACACCTACATAAGTGAAGAGATTCCAGTTCCAGAGGGAGATGAAGCTAAGGCCTTAGAAAAGAAGACTACAAGCAATCCCAACAGGTATGACTTGAGGAGATACAGGTATGTTTTGAAATCTGTTCATGATTAAGTTTATGATATGTTTGTCTTCATATTATTGAAGTTAGTACAATATTGATTAATTTTAGACTTGTCTTATCACCTTAGTAAAAGTATGAATGCATGTGAATGATAGAAGACATTCATTGATTAGGGTTATGACACTTATGATTGTACTAATGCACTGTGGTGTTGTATGAGGATGATGTTGTCCACTAACATGAAAGGTGCATCAAGAAAGACAAATCAAGTTCTATATCAAGAACATATGACCATGGTGACATGAAGACAAAGACTCATCCATAACCATTGATCACATAGAAGCTCTACTTACGAGGTATATATAATTTGGTTCTACAATGGTTAATTTATGAGATATGCAGGTTACTAGCACAAGTCATTGAAGAGAACAAGAAGACATTATGTGGGTATGTTAGACATAACTAGCAAGAATGATAATCCAGGAATGTTTTTCCTATATCAAGTTAGAATCCTACCTTGTGTTAGGATCTTATATAATTATACTTTGTATGATTGATAATGATTATTCATGAAGTTATAGGTTTGAGTAATCATGGGCTTATGCATATTATGCTTCTTACTTTGATTAATGATATGAAAAACTAGAAGAGTCCTATGGTCAAATAAGAATATGCATGAGTAAAAGAAGTCCTCCCTGAAACCTTGAAGACTAACGCTTGTGATAAATTACATGTGTATGAAAATGATCACGACCATACATGTTTAAGATTATTTAGAATCATAATGTTTTGATAGTATTGAGATCATACTAATGAATGTATGATTATGTGTGAGATATTGAGGATGACACAATGATGACACTAGTGCACACTTAAGCATGCATAGTAGTCCAGGACAGATAGAAGTTCAAAGACATATAATCATGATGATATCACAAGGAAGTAAAGATCAAGAGGGAGCACACTCCAGTTGTTCCTGCAAGGAAGCAAAGATAAAGAGGGAGCACACTCCAGTAGTTCCTGCAAGGAAGCAAAGATTGAGAGGGAGTCCACCCACAACCAAACAAAGATAAGTATTTGAATTGTCATTTATTATATATTTGATTAGTTAAATGATGTTGTCCAGTCATGTACATACTTATGTTTCTATATTTAGGATGTATATTATGCATATTAGAAAAGTTTCATTAATGAACAAGATACTACTAATATGCAAGTAATGGGTAAGTGGCCTATGGTACTGTACAACATTCCATTGCTACTTATCTAGAATGAAACCTCTTTGCTAACATGTTGGGATTTGTGCACACTCTTAACAAATGTTCTAGTAGAGATGGAAGGCATCTAGAAAGTTACGGGATATGGATAAATGTTGTATTGAAGCATTGGCTAAGATAATTGCATGACCGTATGACATATGTCTTTATGCATAAGAATTTGTTTCTGAAAACTATGAGAAGTTTCTAATCATTCAATTGAATTTGACTTGTAGGAAAGATCATGTACAATCACCTACTGAAGAAGGACAACAACATTTGTTCCATCAAAGAAGTTCAAGAAAACTACCTATTGAAGATATTGAAGAATCTGAAGTTCCCAGTATCAGGGATGCAGTAATGGAAGGATTCCATGATCAAGGAGTACCAGTCGATCATGAAGAATGATGTTTGGCATGTGGTCCCAAGACGAGAAAGGAAGTCTGTTGTGACTTCCAAGTGGATCTACAAGATCAAGCATGCTACAGATGGCAGCATAAAGAAATACAAGGCAAGTGATGAAGTGGAAGATACACCAGATGGATGTCAAGACAGCTTTCTTGAATGGTGTAGTCGAAGAGGAAGTGGAGTTGCCACTTGTATTTGAGACACATGACAAGGAGTCACATGTGTGCAAATTGAAGAAATCCTTGTACAGTTTGAAACAAGCACCCAGGACATGGTACAGGAAGATAGATAGCTTCCTGACTAGTTTGGGATTTACCAAGAGTAAAGCAGATTCCAACCTTTACTACAAGGTTGAGGAAGGAAATCCAGTGATACTCCTACTGTATGTATTGACCTGTTTGTGACAGGTGAGATTGGGTTGATTGCTGATACAAAGAGGAAGCTTGAATGTCGAGTTCGAGATGAAGGACTTGGGTATGATGCATTACTAACTAGATATGGAGGTGTGGCAGAGTGCAGATGGAATCTTCCTTTGACAAGGGAAGTATGCAATAGAAATCCTGAAGTGGTTCGAGATGATGGACTGCAAGGCCATGGCCACACCTATGGCATCGAACCTGAATCTATTGAGTGATGCTTCATCAGAGTCATTTTATGCCACGATGTATCGTCAGATGATTGGGTCCTTGATGTACCTGATGAACACAAGACCAGATATTTGTTTTGCGGTGAACACCTTGAGCCAGTTCCTGACGGATCCCATACATGTTCACCTGATTGCTGTAAAGCATATTCTGAGGTACCTGAAGGGTACGATTGATTATGGGCTCAAGTATGATGCGAATCAAAAGTTTCACCTTGAGGGTTATGTTGATTTAGATTGGGAAGGTAGTGCTATAGATAGGAAGCGCACTTCAAGGTGTTGCTTCAATATGGGATCAGGTGTGATCTCTTGGTTTAGAAGGAATCAGTCCTGTGTAGCACTGAGTATAGCCGAAGCAGATTATGTCGCACCTTGTTCAGCTAGTTGTGAGGCAGTATGGATAAGGAAGCTACTGTCAGATCTATTTGATCTCCAGTTGGATGCTACTTGTATCTTCTGTGACAACCAGAGTTGTGTGAAGTTGTCAGAGAACCCAGTGTCCCATGGCAAATTGAAGCATATCGAGATCAAATATCACTATATCATGGATATGGTACAGAGAGGAGCAGTGAAGCTCCAGTATGTTGCGACGGATGAGCAGATTGAAGATGTGTTGACCAAACCACTAGCCATGGTGAATTTCAAGTACTTAAGAGAGAGGCTTGGTGTACTTCAGATCGAGGTTCCTTCCAAGGGGAAGTGATGAGTCCGGAAGACGCAGATGCACATGGGGATCTTCCGACATGGTTGTAGATGTGTTCTCCCATGGTCGCGATGTAATTGTTGATCCATTTTTCACATGGTGGTAGATGTGTTCTCCCATGGTGAAAAAATAAGGGTTGTATCCTTCCCCGAATGGTGGTAGATGTGTTCTCCCATGTCAGTGGTGTAAGTGTTGTATGATGTACATCTAGGCTGTGCTCCATGGACTATGAGATGATCTGAAGAGGATGATCATGTGTGATGATATGCATCAGGTGGATGCTTTGCATGATCAGTTCGATCATGTGTGATGATATGCATCAGGTGGATGCTTTGTATGATCAGTTCGATCATGTGTGATGACCATCAGGATGATGCTCCAGATGATATGCATCAGGACGATGTTGTGATGATGATTAGTTGGATCATTTACATCAGGGTGATTCTTTATATGATGATGATCAGTACGATCATGAGCATCAAGAGGATGCTCTGTGCGAGGATGATCAGGTGGATCATGAGTATCAGGTCGATACTCCATGGTCGTGGACAGGTTGTGTAAGTAGCATAGAAAAGATCCGATAGGTTGAGCTGTGTGCTCGTAAAAGTCCTGGGATGCTCTTTCGAGGTTTTGCTACATGTAGCATAGAAAAGATCCTGGGAGATCCGATAGGTTGAGCTGTGTGCTCGTAAAATTCCTGGGATGCTCTTTCAAGGTTTTGCTACATAAGGCATGTAATCAGTCCTAGAGATCTAATAGGTTGAGCTGTGTGCTCGTAAAAGTACTGGGATGCTCTTTAGAGATCTTGCAGGTTGCAAGACACTCTTTTAAGATTTTTCCTGACCACATGTAAAAGATCTTGGGAGATCCGATAGGTTGATCTGTGTGCTCGTAAAAGTCCTGGGATGCTCTTTTGAGGTTTTGTGGTGGTCACATGTAAAAGATCCTAGGAGATCCAATAGGTTGAGCAATAAGCTCGTAAAAGTCCTGGGATTCTCTTTCGATTTTTTGTTGACGCACGTAATCATCCCTGAGAATTCCACAGGATGGCACGCTCGCAGAGATGATGAAGACCTACAGGAGGCTAGGCCTACATCCAGCATGAAAAAGGGTTGGCTCTGTAGAACTTCCTTTGACGAGAAGAATTGAGAGATAGCACCAGTGATCGAGATGAAGAGTACAGCAGCAGTGACGATGATGCTCCAGTGATCCAGTGACGATGATCCAGCTCCAGTATTGAAGACTTGTGCCTATATGTATTGACGACTTGTGTCAAGATAATACCTACCTAGTTAAGAGGGAGTGTTGATGTATTTGTAACTTTGGAATATATTCACTTGTATATTGTATGTATTACATTTGTACTTTATTGCATCCCCAACGGAGATGTATTATTCCTCCGATCGGAAGTGTCGTCATTTGTATTTGCAAGTGTCGCAAGTATTATTGTAAGTGTCGCAACTTATATTTGATGGGTTATTAGACCACCTTGGTGGAGTCAGCCCTGTATGAGTTGTGTGGGTCAAAGAGTTATTAGACCACCCTAGTGGGCTCGTCCCAGTGACATGTGGATGGGTTATTAGGCTTCCTTAGGAATTCGGCCCAGTTAGAGTAAAAGGCAAGTCAAGTCTGGTATAAATAGAGAGTGTGTCTCTCTCATTCTATTCATTCACTAACTCACTCACTTTGCATTAGTGAGAGAGAGGAGGAGTGTGCACAAGTGGAGGAGGAGTAGCTGTTGTAGACATTTATCTTTTGGGGATTCATCTTGGTGATCTTTGTATTGGTGCTTATTCTATCTCTGAGGAAGTTGCGGGGTTTTTCACCTTCTTGGTTTTCCCCGGTGAAATGCTTTGTGTCTCTTGTCTCTTGTCTCTTATGCTTGATATGATTTACATGTTGTTCTTTCAGTTAAGATCCTAGATCATATTGAATTAAATGATGAAAAACTAACAATAATATCCATATTTCATTAAATTTGATATACAATACATAAAAAACCACTAAGGTGAATATTTAAATCCCAGTAACTAATGTCCGTCTCTAATCAAATTTATATGGAATTCATAAACAAACCAATAGCACTGAGGTAAGATTGAAAGAACAATAATTGATTTTCTTTCCTATGTGTCTCCCCTCGGGTTGTACCCCTTAATTGATGGGTCTTTTCTCCTCTTTAAGAATAGGTATCTCAAGTAGGAACAGTTGGTACTCTAAAAGGGGTTACAAGGCCATGGATATATGTGCAATATGCACCTCTCTTGCACCACTTTAGGCCATCGAGGTAGTCCTTGGGCCAAGGAAGTGAATCCTAGTCTATCACCCTAGGTTCCTATGGATTTGTTTGAATACTTTGACTCGGTTTACAGATAGTGGTGCATGAAATTGATCTCAGTTATTAGAAAGTAAATTTAAACATTATTTTAAAAGGGGAGGAGCGAACATATCTTCAAGTATGAGAATTAATGGAGCAAATGAAATAGGGCCACCTTAATCATAATTCATCCCTCTAAAAGAAAGTGTATCATGATGAACATCTTCAATATTAAAGCATTGATAAGTTTTCCATCAAATGCATTCATCATACATACAGAAAATAATATGGGCATGGAAATTGTAGATCCATCGTTTTAAATAATAGAAAAAATACATTTCATCCATAGAGAGGAAAAATAAAAAGCACATATGAGATGGAATTCCTTCAAAAACCAGTGGCATATCGCCTCAGTCCTCGCTTCAAATTTATAGCAATCTTGTTTATACAACAATTACAACAAGGGGGGGGCATTGATCTTGTCTCTGAGACTACTTCCTTTCTCTATTTGAATAATTTCTTGGATTACATTATAGTGAAGAAAGAGAGATGAAGAGGAGGAGGAGAACTAATGTTGCAATTTCAATGGGGGGATTTCAATTGATCTAGAACTTCATTAACAGCAGGGATAATTTTAAGGACCCATACTTATTTAAAAGTGTATAAACCTTGGCGAATCTTACCAAATCTTAAAATGTCAACTATAAAATATTTGGCGATATTTTTCTAAAATTATTTCAATTTCTAAGGATTTTATATAGTTTATATAATAATTTGTTGATTTTTAGAGTGAAAAAAGTTTACCCCATCAAAATTGGGCGAAACGGGGCTTCAAAAAATGCAAATTGGCGAATCTTTTTCTGGAAAAAAACATGGAAAACTAGCCCATGGGCTAAATTTCTCCCCTAAAATTACCCTTGATTAACAGTAGGTATGGTTGGCTTATCAACAACCAGGATGAGCCCAGGAAAATAACTTTGTATGATCTGATTATGTGCTTCCACTAAATATAGCTTAAGATTAGTTCCCCATGGGCATGCGAGGTTGTTCTTAACCATGTAGTCAATTGTCCTAAAGGAGAAATTAATGTTTCTAATTGTTTCATTTTACCTTTTATGATCTTCATACTATTGAATTTTCTTATAATACTCTCAATATCCATATGAGATGGCATTCTATCATGGATATGCAAAACTTTTAACTGATGTAGAGTAAATGAGTTCACAATTGTCCTTACTACCCTAGTAGTATGATATTTGGCTTGTATAACTTCTTGATACTTTTCAAATATTTTTTGTGTCTCAATAAATTGAATGAAAATCTAAAAACAATTGAAAGTGGGCCCTGATTCTAGGAAAAATTGTTAAACACTACTATGCACATTATTTCCTTGGCTGGGGAAAATGTTTTTACCATTATGTATTATGGTAATGCCTCCTCATCCCTATATCTTCAATCATTTATTTCTCCTTTTAATACAGCTACATTCTTGTTTAGTTCATGTATTTTCTACTCAGCTTTACCTAATTTCTCCCCTTGAAATCTGAGGTCTCCCTTCCTCTTGTTTGTCGGTTCTTCCATTTCAACAGCTTTCCTTAAGTTGTCAATTGTTGTCATCTTCGATTTTGCGTGTTCCCTATCTTCTTCCTCCACTTTTTGCTCCAAGGTTGATATTGTCTATGCCTAAATTGTTTGTTGAATGGTAGGGGAGGGAGTGAATTTTGAATTTATTTTATCTTTTACATCAGCAAGCTTTATTTTCAAAGAGTCAATTTTAACATTAGCGTCATCTAGTTTGAAAATCAAATCTCTTTTATTTTCCTCTTCTACTTACAACTCTTTTATCCTTCCTTCATTCACTCTCCTTTCGACTATCAATGATGCATTTTCTCTTCTCAAGAAATTAAGTAGAGAGCTTTTGTTATTCTTCAAGCATATGTTGAGTAACTGGGAGGGCTTGAGTGATTTGAGAATCTTCTATATCTTTGATCCTTTTATCCTTATTAGCAAATAGATCCATGATCTCAATAGAACTTTGAGTGATATGCCCTTAATTAACCACTGCATTTTGAATCCTTCTATTTTCTTTCTCTAAACCCTTTACCCTAGCAACCAAGAATCGGTTCTTCATTAGGGGCCTCGGAATTCTTTTTATATTCTTCCATTGTAGATACAACCTGAATTTACTTTGTATATACGATGTCATACGTTCCTTGTTCCATGGATATCTCATCTTCTGGAGGAAAACTGGCAGTATCTAGAGTCACTTGTAGAGTCCTCAATTCATCAAGTTCATCAAGTCGTAGGTCCTTGTATTTATTCTTCGCCAGGGGCTCCAACATGGTGATCACAAACTATTGGGTTATGGGATCAAATTTAGACAACATCATGGCCTAAGCTTTTGAATCCGAGATTTCTTCCTCTTGCAACTCCTTTTGAGATTTTGCTCTCCTTTCCTGTTATCCTTTTAGGATTTGTAGAGGATTTGTGATATGGAAAGATTGCACGACCTTTTCCCAAGGATTCTGATAAGTTATTTTTTATAATAAAGTTGATAACAATATGCTAGAAGTACATTTTGAAACCACGACATATAAGATATGATTAGAAATAAAATAAGGGATAAAGGGATCAGAGGAATTTTCACATTCTTCTTGTGGTGGTTATCCATACTGCTCCAGTAGTTGTAGGAGATCCGGTAGAGGATCAATATCTTCATGACTATATTTTTCACCCTACTCAAATTCAAATATATCTACCTGAGACAAGCTTACTTCTTGGTTCATCAAGCTATCTCATTTTCTTTCCTCTTCTCAACTTCTGAGGATTCACTGGCTATCTCCAATAAGGATTGGTTAAGCTCTTCACTCTCTTCCTATAATATCTCATTTGTATTAAGGGATTTTATTTTTGTTGGATTTTATGATGTCTCTATTTCAACTCGACCTTCCTCCCTTACTAGATATTGAATAGTAATAACAATTGGGACCATAGGTTATGTGTGTTTCATGTTTGTCTCAGTAGGCATGGGGTCATCCATGTTTTCTTTGATTTGGATTTCCCTATAATCTAATAGTTTGATTCCTCGATTGCTTCCTTTTGTTCAAAACCAGGAGGCAACTCAGGAGTAGGGAACCTTATTTTCATAAGCTCTTCTTGGAGCATTTCAGGGGATATTTTCCAAAAGGTATCCTACAACCCCTTGATTTCTCCCATCAGAGTATTAATATAAATTCCCAACCCTTATTTGTACTGGAATTTCTCAAGATGAATAATTTGGGTGCTATATTGGCCTTCCTTTCCCAGTCCTTGTTTAGGATTGAAACCCATGTATTTCATTATTCTGAGTGCTTTTTGATAGGTAAATACCTTCTTGGGAGGAGGAGGAATGTGTACTTCAGGAATTATTTGCACCTCCCTTTCACCACCATGTTTAATCTTTAGCACTATTGTCACTTCCCCTTTCCACTCCTAAGGCATTAGGCCCATCATGGAGATGTTTACTGCATCGTCTTCATGAAACTCGTCATGAATTGTGTTAAAATTTGTGCCCTTGGATATGTTGAGGTATGGTGCCTCCATCTTCTCAATATACTTATGCATTCTCCATTATGCACCTCTCTTATGTTTGCTAAAGTCATGTTGAGCCAACTCATTATATCTCTTTTGTGTAGGGGCTTGAAAATTCATATCTTCTTTCATCATTATAGCTCCCTTTGGCCTATAAAAGGTGTAATATGGTGGATCATCAAAGCGCTCGGGGGTCGAGGATGGAAAAACCTATATGGGTATTCTAATTGGATATACTTCTCCTTTAATAGTTATTTCAACCTCTTCAAAGGTTTCTATGTTGGGTAATTTCTCAATATCATGTTTAGGCTCGTGAGCTTGCGAATTTGGGAGCTTCCTCCCCTTCTTATGCCCTATCAGGAGGTGAGGGTCATGCCTTCATGGCTGATCTAAGAGAAATGTATCTCTTTCAAGGTTTCCGTTTCCCACTTAAGGCTCCTCTTATCCATCACAAGTTACCCTCCCATGGCTATGGGAAAGGTAAGTCTTCCCTTCTTTTTTGACTTGATAAAATGAATATCATCCACCTCCTACATCTGTATTATGTATTCCAAGGAGAAAACCGTAGGAGTAAGGATTTGGGGAAATTTATAGGGTGGTGATTCGGTACCATACAATCTCATCATAGTATAATTTGACCCAATATACCAATCACCTCTTTTTATTGCCTACCCTAACTACAAGTGACATCTGATCTCTTTAGGCATCCTATTAGGAACTATCACTGTTATCAATGTAAAATATTTATACATGAAATCTAACACACACTTGAACTAGGAGGCCTCGTTTTACCCTTTTTTAATACATGGGATCCAATCATATCCCTTATTAGGGACTCCTTAATTATCTTTTTGTAGGCCAAAAGACTCAAAGTGTTGATGTTGATAAAAAAGGAACAACTATACTAAATATGAAGGGCAGCTGAAGATGTCGGTATGGAATTTTGTTAATTGGTTCCTCATCCCTACTACTACGTCCTTGGCGTAATTGAAATCAGGTGCATTGTGTGAATGTAAATTATTATCCAAGGTTACTATCCATTCGTATATCTCTTCATCGCTCTCATGACCCAGGATTATAGTGAAGGTCATGATGGTCGCTTGAACCCATGCCGTAAAATTTTTTAACTTCCAAGGGGTAGGGGAAACTTCTTCCTTTCCTTGATTATACTTAAAATTCACAAGGATATTTCTATGGTTGACTTGTGCCATCTTCTTGTACCTGACCATTTTCATTTCATTTGAGAATGTATTTCCCTAGTTCAATCCCCAACATCTAAGACACAGAGGATCCTATAATCTAAAATAAAATGGTCTTACCGTCATCTGTAGTGATGGAAGAGGTGGAAATTTTGAATTTTTTGGCACATAATTGAACAAAATCAGGAAACAAGAAAGTGTCTGGGACTTGACATTTGTCCTGACAAGAAGACCACAATTTTTTAGCAGAGTTTGAAGCTAATAAATTTCCATAGGCAACTCCTAACAACTACTTGGGAGTAAACTTTAAGGTTCGAAGGGTGGATAATGAATCTCATTCATCAACAAAGGGAGGACCTTGAGAAGAGGAGGTGTCACTAGATTCAGACCTAAAAAATGCAACTTGAGACAAGGAGATTTCATAGATGGATTTCCTTTTTCTAGTCATACTGAATTTTGAGGGATGAGAACCAAGTAATATTGTGGGAAAATGTACAGAAAAATTAACCAACTCACATGGAAAACTTTTAAGGAATTACAATTAAAATATTGTGCGATTTCCAGGAGAATTTCCAAGGATAGTGAGGAGTTAATGAGAACTTACTTGGTTCGTTAATGAAGGTAATTCGATGGATTCTTGTGATTGGTAGCGGTTGATGTCAGCTCAAGCTCTGTAGATTGCAGGATTCATTCTCGGCCTTAAACGAACAATCATACAGTGAAAATGACGATTCTTTGATATAAGCAATGTTCACAATACCACTATGTCAAGAGGAAAATTCCATTGGTGTTTATGATGGCACCAAAATTTTTCTTGAGTTAGATGTACATAGATGTTTTCCTTAATTATCGATCAGAGCTCTTAGCGAGTGGAATTTCATCATTAGTATCAACTCAAAACAAAAAAGTACTAGGATCTACATATTCAAATGTATCTCTAGATTTACGATGAATTTGAGATACACCAGTAAAACTTTGGGGAATCACTTTGGTGGCATAGAAAACCCCCTAGCACGAATGGCCAAGATTATACCATATGTATGAAAGCAGACAGATATCCACTGTTGGCGCATGGTTGTCCCTTTATTTCTCTGGTCGTAACTTATTAGCATGAATGGTACAGATTTCCCATCTAAAAGGTGTATAGTCAATCATGGCCATCCGTATATGGACTTACTTTTCCACCCCTTATGCAGCTACATTGACGTGAATGGCTCAATCACCCGCAGGGAAAGTGCACGATCTATCCTAGGAGTTCATGGAAAGTCCCTCCTTTTTGTTTTACATGCAACTTTGCTAGCATGAACGACCCCTATATCCCATCAGTAAGGTGCACAATCAATCTTATTCATTCGCGCAACACCCTTTCTTGTACTTGTGCATCTTTGTCAGCATGGATGGCTCATATCCTCTACTAAAATATCAACGATCTAATACTGGTCGTTCGCGCATTTTACCATATAGGAATTATTTGAGCACTGAGGGGATGAAAGGGGAACAACATTGGATCCTTCTATGGGATGGATCCTCCTCATCAGGTGCCAAGAATTTAGGTGATATCTCATGGGTGAGCAAACCAATACCCTATCCACTGGGCTATGGAGCCAACTTGGGAGTTTTAGTAAAAAAATTAAAGACTTAAAGAAGTGTCTACTTTGGAACAAAAAGTATTGATTGCATACTTAGCTTTATTTGCTCAATGGAGCGAGTGGAGGTTTGCATTATAATTCCTTAGGGAAAATAAAAATAGACAAGAAAATGAAACTATACTATAAGTTATGCAAAATTCTTTTCAAAGTGAGAAAAATGGCTTTAGGTAATTGTCGTTGACCAGGTAATCAAGGAGGTTCCCTTCTAAATTATCTTGCAAAATGGAATGTATTAGGAAATAAACTTATGATTTTTTCAATTACAAAAGGACCAAGCCATGGGTTGTCAAATTTCCCATCCTTCCCAAGATATTCACATCTCATATCCCACATCAAAACCAAGTCCCATTTTGTGAATTCCATGTATCTGACCCTTTTATCAAACAAAGCCTTCATTTTCCCTTGATATCATTTAAAACCATGATATTCTATGTCCCTCTATTCTTGGAGCTCTATCAGCTGATTGAATCTCCTCTTGATCTTATTGGGTTCTACTCCAAGGTCCTGCAACATCTTTATGGCTAGCAGCTCCAATTGTATAGGTAAGACCACTTCCAAACCATAGACCAATTGAAAAGGGGATTTACTGTTCGATCTCTTAGTGTATATTCTATCATCCCATAGAGAATACCTTAGCTAAGAATCCCATGACTTCTTATTCTCAAAAAGAGCCCTTCTTATGATTTTCATGATATTCTTGTTTGAAGTTTCATCCTAACCATTCCCTTGGGGATAATAATTAGATGAATGACTCGGGAGGATATTGAATTTTTGACAGGAAGCAATAGTAATGATGGAGTTGAATGCTTTGCAATTATCATTTACATCTTTTTGGGGCATCCAAATCTAGACAAGATATTCTCTTCAACTAATTTGATCAATGCAAATTCATTGGCATGTTTGGTTGGTATTGCTTCCACCCATTGGGTAAAATAATCAGTAACAGTCAAGATCCACCTATGTTAGTTACTAGATGGGGGATGAATCTCTCCAATAAAATCTATACCACACTGCTTGAAATGTACTTCAACTTGGGCAGGTTTCAAGAGTAGTAGTTTTTGCTTTCTAGAAAAGGTTTAGCAAGGGACATAGGCTCTCGCAATCTTATGGACATCTAAAATCAAGGTAGGATAGTAGTATCCAAACTTGAGAATTTTATGAGTAGTTTTCCTTGCAACAAAATGTCCTCCACATATCCCTTGATGCATACCATTGACGGGTGCCTCAACTTCATTTTCTATGAGACATTTGAGCGAGAGACCCTCAGGGTTTCTTCAATGTATTTCCCTCCCTATAGCACAGTATCTAGTAGACTTAAGTTTTAGGGATATTCTCTAGGATTTGTACAATCCTAGGGGACATGTACCTATTTCCAACAAATGTAAAATGTTGTGATACCAGTTGGATTGGTGATAGAAAATATTAACATAACCAATTATTTCTCTATTTAGGCCCCCCTCTTGGGATGCGCATATCATATTTTCTCCCATGACCTATAGATTTGATTATTCCATTAGTTTAGATAGGCCCTATCCTTTTACCAACTTGGTAGGTTTCATCTCCAAATCAAACTCCTGTATTTTAGTAATCCATTTACCCCATATTTCGTCTTCTTGAGGTTGACATAAAATTTCTTTCACTTCTGCATGTGGAATGAAAGCAATAATATGTGCTTGTAATACATATTCCCTAAAATATTTGAGGTATTTAACCAATATGTAAGCCTATTTTTCCATGATGTTCTACGTCGATTCACCATCTCTCAAAGCTTTGCTAATGAATGCAATAGGACAATCAAAACCACCATCATTCGTTTGCAACAAGACTACATCTATTGTGTGTTCTAAGGAAAATGGGAAAATCAAGAATTCTATCTCATAATCATGGTTGATCAGTACTAGGGATTCTCCCAAGGCTCTCTAATTGCAGCAAATTATCCTTTGGATTCGTCATCCCATCTTACATCTGCATCCTTTCTCATCATTTGAGTCGTGTCTTTAGTTACCTCAACAAAATTAGGAATGAATCTACTAAGAAAAATTATCTTACCAAAAAAATACTATAAATATTTCTTGTGCCTGGGCAAAGGGATTGTATTGATGGCCTCTGCTCTAGAAGGATCTATTTTCACTCCCCGTTCTAAGATAATGTGACCAAAATATTCCCTTCTTCCATTCCTAAAAAGCACTTGTTAGTCCCATGGGGCTTAGAACAGTTGGTGAATGGGTGTTCTGTTAAGGCAATCCTTACTCAAGGTCACCGGTTTGAATCCCCATCTTACCTGTGCGCCATGGTTCAAGAATTTGTGGATGCACATAGGGGTATAGTGGTAGCTATATTGGATCCCTAGACCCCATGTGATGTGAGTACCATCCCAACCTCTAGTTGTCAATTCCCCTAGTTACAAAAAAAGGAATTGTTAGGATTGAGAGATATCCCAAAACTCTTACATCTCTCAAAACATTTCCTTAGATGTTGCACATGGTCTTCTGATTTCTTGGAATAAAATGTTAAATCATCTAGATAAGTTACAATGAAATGATCTTTAATATCATCGAAGGAAAAATACATAGCTCACTGAAAAGTGCCCCTGCAGTTATCAGGCTGAAAGGCATCCTTTGATAAGAAAAAAATACCCCACATAGTAGTGAAAGTAGTATTTAGTATGTCATCGGGATCCATCCAAACTTGGTTATATCCTGAAAAACCATCTAACATAGGCATCTTCTTTGATCCAACCACCTTTTTCAACATCTGATCCATCTTATGCAAAGGGTAATTATCTTTCAAGGGGGCTCTATTCATATTCCTGAAATCTACACCCAATTTGATTTCCCCGTTTTTCTTTCTTACTTTTGCTACCCATTCAAAATACTTAATAGGTATGATGATTTTGGCTTGAAACATCTTTGTAACTTGTTTTTCAATTAGGGGGTGTAGCACAAGATTTACCTGTCTCTATTTTTGTCTAAAAGTCTTAGCATCTTCTCTAAGGGGAATCTGATGCCAGAAAATATCGGGATTGTATGTCTTTAAGTCTTCATACTTCCAAGCAAACACATATTCAAAATTCCTAAACAACATTATATACTCCTATTTTTCTTTAGGATATAGAGTTTTGGATAGTATTATAATTTTAGGATATGATTCATCACCTAGGTTCTATTGTTCTACTTCAACTAAGTTTGGTTTAATGGTTGGCTTGGTTGTAACTTCATGTGAGATGAACAATCTTTCTAATGGGACTAATCCATTTGGAAGGTAATTGGTCTTAAGTTGTATTACCCTCCATCCTCCTATTATTTCTGGTGATTCTCCGTTTTCTTCCATCCTCTTATCAATGTCTTCCTCTCCTTACTCTTCTTCTCCCTTTAAATCTATGTGCATTTATGTGTATCCCTCCACAAGGTTCAGGAAATTATTGATTTGAACATCATATTCAAACACTTTCCATTGTTTAAGAATGTCAAGGAAAACAGCTCTGTACATCACCTTGATAACATAAGAGAGATTACTTAAATCTGGAGGAACAAAACCCTTATTGTCTTAGATAAATTAACTGCCCTATGGTTTAGTTCCCTGGGTATTGCAGGAATGTTGATAGCCTCAATGAAATTATCAAAAAGGTATCATGCTACATATTTGTACTGCCTCATTCTATGATGTCTTGACTGAAAAATTCCTTTTATTTGATTTACCACCAAGTCCCAATTCCCAAAAAACTTTAGTTTCTTGATTCCCATCTTTTTGGCTATTTCTAATACCATAACAAATGCCTCATACTCCACCACATTATTGGTACATTCAAAGTTGAGCTTAAACATGTGGGGAAATTATGTACCTAGATGGGACTTTAGTAGTACACCAGCTCCATTTACTTCCCTGTTATAGGCACCATCAAAATACAAAATCCACATACATGTAGGGTTGATTAGCAGCTTGTCTACTGCAATCAGCATTTCTATTTGGCTCTGACTAGGAGGGTGGTGACTAAGGGGGAAATTTTATAATTCATCATATGTATAGGCATAGAAGTTTGTAGGGTTTTTAGGATCACTAATGACATAATTCATTGTTGGATCCCTATATAGTCTACAAGTTTCCCCCCCTCAAAAAAAAATTGGGATGGTGGCATAGGAAAGGTCAAATTGGATACTCCCTCCAACAGAGATACCCTAATGTCTGGACAATAGCATACCATAAGAAGGTGTAATGTCAACTATAACCACATCCACCATCACATATTTTTTAGGGATTTGGACCATCCCAACCACCAAATATTTGATCATTCCCAAGAATTATACTCTTTTAGAATCAAAGGAGAACAAGTTTTTATAGGGCCTTGTGATATCCAAGCCTAGTTTCTCCATGACAACTAATGGCATCAATGAGTGTGAGGCGCCATAATCATATAAACAGTTATGAACGTGAAGGTTTTGCAATTCCAAGGTGATGTAAAAAGGAGTGAGTTGTTCTATCCCCATTAGGTAGGTTTCCCAGTACTATTTTAGGTGCAACATCCTATAGGTTAATTAAGTCAGCTTGCAAAGGGGATTCGTCACTTAAGACCATCACATTAGAAAAGGATGCAGTAAGCTTGTATGGAGGAGAAGGAGCTTTGAGGTCTGAGGAGATATTGGCATCTTTAAGGCCCAAATAGGATGAGACTTCTCTTTTATGAGCGATAATTTCAGGACTTCATGGAGAGGCATGGGTATTTTAATTTTTCTTAATTCGTTCTTAATATCAAAAGTGGGAGTTAGAGTAAGACCTGCGTCGACGATTTTTGGAGTCGACGGTGACTTTATGCGTGTTTGAATAAGCGTGCCTTGAGATTAATTGGTATCTGGTCCTTTGACATCTAGCTTGATTGGGACTACTGACATCTTGACATCTATCACCTTTAGGACTGTATATCTCATCGGATGTTGTGCAACTCTATTGTTTTCCCTCCTATTGTCATTGTATAGCTTGTAGGGATCATCTCGCCTGAAATTATGAGAATTGGGTCATGGCCTTAGGTCTTAGATTCTTATCACCTTGATCATGATGTTATCAATGACCATTTGTAGCTGAGTAGGAGATAGATATGGAACCCCTTCTTCGTGAAAAACTTCTCTATGAACTATATCCAATAGTTTATAAAGTTACTAAGTAGGTTTCTAAACCATTTTCTAGCCGCTCCTTCCAATGAATGTGCAAACATCTTAGAGACTACATCATCAACCTCAACTGAAGAGTTATTAGTACAATCTTGGAAAGAAGTGAGGTGATCTTCAGTTGATATCTCATTTTCTCCATTAAACTTGGGGAGGACCTTAAGATACCCATCTAGTAGGTCTCCTAGTTGGTTTATTGGGGGAAGAACCAATGACTTAAGTCTAGCCACCAAATAGGGATTCATAGGATTTGGGCCTACCATGTTATGGTTTTGAGTTCGGGTGTGAGATTGAATACAGTTGGGTACACTCAACTAAGGAATATGAAAAATGAGGGCTTATAGACAAAGTATGGTCGGTATATGAGTTGATGCAGAAGCTTCCATGGAACTAGATGAATCAGAAGAAATATATTTATCTCAAGGGGGAAAACTATGAGTGTGTGGGTCAACGAACTTCTCCAAAGAATCTTGTGGTAGAGGGCGATGTGGAGATTCTATAAATGGTGAATCCTAACAAGGGTGAAGGTATTCAAACTGCAAAGGAGAGATGGTATGTTCCAACCAATGTGTATTTAAAGGATCCTCCATGTCCTCAATAATGAAAAAGGATGGAGTATGCAAGTCTGGTTATCCTCTCGCGGCCTGGATATGAGTCCCATTTTTCTTATTCTAGACTTGGTCAATGTCATGTTCCCATTTTGTCAACACCAGGGAGGGCGTAGTTTCCAAAAGGAAGAAAAGTTAATCAATTATGAAAAGCAGGAAAGCAAAAGGAAAGCAAGAAAGTTCCAATTCAGTCAATGAGGCCGCATGGAAAGAATGAGAGACCAAGTACAATGCATCTAAGGATCTAAAGAAGTTATAAAATAATGTGGTGCGCTCCTATTCACATTTTTTTGACAGTCTATGTTTGTGATTGAGAAAGCTCAGAGCTTCTCTAGGCTTTGGTGATGTGCCCTTAACCAACTGTGGGAGATGTGCCCCATAGTAATTGTTCCAGTATTCTTCCATGATTCAAGTGCAGCCTATGCAGCCATCCAAGTTTGATTTGCAGGCCTGGTCCAACTCTCTTTATGAAGAATTCGAGCTTCCAAAGTTGATGCAGAGATCCAAGCAATTTTGAGGTGAATTTGTGAGTTTCATCAAGAAAAGGGAGAAAATGGTATGATTTCACCCTCAGTGAGAGATATCAGATTATTTCGTGCCTCCCATGAGTTACCAGATGTTCATCCTCTTCTTTGGGTCATGGTCCAATGGTTTCAACCCTTCTCTCATTCTTCCATCAAATATTTCTGCTTCTATGTACTTAGATCTTACACATTGTGAGCTATATGTTTAAGTTAGTACTTGTATGCTTCAATTGATGCTATAAAAATAGAAATGGATGCTTGTTTCTGCTAAACATATGTTTCTGATATATTGTATCAGTTCTTAGTATTAATTTGTGAGCCTCCATGGTCATTTGTACTCCATTGTTTTAAGTCTTGCCCTTTTTGCATAGAAATCTAGCTAGTTTCATTGAATTTATCATATGAGTTTTGTGAAACTATTTTCATTCCATAAAGTGTAGCAGGTCCATGAGACTCCCCTGAACACATCCCAAGCCTTAAACTCAAAATTTGTGGCCCTTTGAATCATTTGGGAAAATCCATAAGTAAAGCTATTTGAGTTGTCGCTATAGCAGCAATTTCTCCCAAGTCACCCAAACTTAATCCTACTGTCCCAAAACCTCTGTGTATTTGGTTTATCAGTATATTAGAGGGTAGACAGAGGTCATCCACCTTTTTTTTTTATGAATCTTGCAGAAAGGATCTAGTTTGCATATGCTAGTGTACCCAGGAAGCCTTGGAGTAGACGTCAACGGAAGCTGATTTCGAAACATAAAAGGTCCCAGTACGTTGTGCAAAGGATTCTTGATGCTATATTAGGACCTCTTGTTTATGCTACTGCACATCTATCCTCAATCAAGAAACATAGGAAAGAAAGGAAGAAAAGCTAATCAATTATGAAAAGCAGGAAAACAAGAAAGTTCCAATTCAGTCAATGAGGACGCATGGAAAGAATGAGAGACCAAGTACAATGCATCTAAGAAGCCAAAGAAGTTATAAAATAATGTGGTGCGCTCCTATTCACGTTTTTTGGACAGTCTATGTTTTTTATTGAGAAAGCTCAGAGCTTCTCTAGGCTTTGGTGATGCACCCTTAACCAACTGTGGCAGATGTGCCCCATAGTAATTGTTCCGGTATTCTTCCATGATTCAAGTGCAGCCTATGCATCCATCCAAGTTTGATTTTCAAGTTTGATCCAACTCTCTTTATGAAGAATTCGAGCTTCCAGAGTGGATGCAGAGATCCAAGCAATTTTGAGGTGAATTTGTGAGGAGTTTCATCAAGAAAATGGAGCAATTGGTATGATTGCACCCTCAATGAGATATATCAGATGATTTCATGCCTCCCATGAGTTACCAGATGTTCATCCTCTTCGTTGGGTCGTGATCCAATGGTTTCAACTCTTCTCCCATTCTTCCATGCTTCTATGTACTCAGATCTTACACATTGTGAGCTATATGTTTAAGTTGGTACTTGTATGCTTCAATTGATGCTATAAAAATACAAATGGATGCTTGTTGCTGCTAAACATATGTGTCTAATATTTTATATCAGTTCTGAGTATTAATTTGTGAGCCTCCATGGTCATTTGTACTCCATTGTTTTAAGTCTTTCCCTTTTTGCATAGAAATCTAGCTAGTTTCACTAAATTTATCATAGGAGGAGTTTTGTGAAACTATTTTTCATTCCATAAAGTGTAGTAGGTCCATAAGACTCCCCTGAACACATAGCGAACATTAAACTTGGAATTTGTAGCCCTTTGAGTCATTTGGGAAAATCCATAATTAAAGCTAGTTGAGTTGTCATTATAGCAACAATTTATGTCAAGTCACCCAAACTTAGTCCAGCTGCCCCAAAACCTCTGTGTATTTGGTTTATCAGTATATTAAATGGTAGACAGAGGAAATCCAAATTTATTTTGTTTCTGAATCTTGCGGAAAGGATCTAGTTTGCATATGCTCGTGTACCCAGGAAGCCTTTGAGTAGACTTCAACGGCAGCTGATTTTGAAACATAAAAGGTCCCAGTACATTGTGCAAAGGATTCTTGATGATATCTTAGGACATGTTGTTTATGCTACTACACACCTATCCTCAATCACATCAGAGTCTCAAGTCCATCTATTCAAGTTTTGGGAGGGTTTAATAGTGACAGTAACTACCTGTGTCAAATCTAGTTTCAAAACTAGTTACTAGATTACAATTTTTTTATTATGCATTGTGTATTTAATCTAATATCTCCAAGTAATCTGATTGGGGATATTACAGTCAAGATATACTAAGGGATAAATGATCTTTCCCTTAGCTTTGGACCTAGTTACTATGGATTTGGGGTCCAAATATTTAACAAATGGGAATTGTTCCCTAGTGGATTCTATATGGGGGGTGGAGACGCCAATCAGAGGTTGTTTCTAAAACTTTCTCTTATGCATAAGGCTTTCTAGTCCTAACCTCTAAGAACCTAACCAATATTTTCAGTAGTGATAGTAACCTTCAACAATGCATGAAATGCTTAGTATGATGAAGCAAAAGTAAATACTGCTTTCCTATGACCCTTCTCTTCTCTGACCAAGAAAAGTGTGGTGATCATGATTTTTTGATATCAAACAAGTAGTCCCCAGTAATGATACCAGTCCACCCTTTTGTCCCTTAGGTTGTACCCCTCAAATCGATGGACATTTTTTCCTCTTCAAGCATAGGTATCTCAAGTAGGAACAATTGGTAATTAAAAGGGTTTACAAGGCCAAGGAGGGTTTTGTAGCATGCACCACTCCTATGCCACTTTAGGCCATCGAGCCAGTCCTCAAGCCAAAGGAGGGTACCCTGATTTAAAAGGCAATGAATCCTAGTCTATCACCCTAGGTGCCTATATATTTGCTTGAAACTTTGACTAGGTTTATAGCTAAGTGTTGTCCGCAGAATGCACACCAGCAGCATAAATCTTTCAAAATGTTGTTTCCCAAGTGGGAAAGGTGTGGCCTTGGGGGCAAGCAAAGAGTCAGGTGCTATCACCTAATCTCGACTCCTCCGTTTAGACAAACTCCTAACGAATCCAAGGGGGGTAGTCCCTAAAAAAGAGTTTCTAAGGCTCTTTGTTTTAACGTTTTAAAAGGTGATGTGATGTGGATGGGTGTTGTTTAGGAGTTTTTGATTCACAATAATATTTATATAATCCAAAGATACACTTTGCAAAAAGGAGAAATTAAGATGCACAACAAGTGATATTTAATCAAGATATCCACAACATAAATTGAAGCATGTAAACAATGTATGATCCAGATATAGATAAAATAGATAAAATGAAGGACCAGTGACTTAAGAATTCAAAGTGTTGGGGTTGTTTGATACAAGAGTTCTTTTGTGCTTGAGAACCGTTTTGCAATTGTTCTTTCTAAATTTTATTGTGCATTTTATGGTGATCTTGATTATTATGGCTAAGGGAATTTCCAAGATATACCCTAAGGTACTGGAAATATGTTCATAAAATACTCTAGGTGGCTCCGTACAGAGAGATGTTGGCTACCAAAGTCTCAAGAGCGTGTTCAACACTACACCAAACAAGGATGTAGCCTAACGGTGCCCCCAAGATCTAAGTGCAGTGATCCAGCATCCCAGGAAGAATTTTCCCACTTCGAGTATTGACGATCAATGCTGGATTTTCGTTGGTTATGGGGTATGAATTTTATTATGGTTGAAATTGGAATTAATGTAAAAAATTAAAGAACCTATACCGTTTCTGTGTATCCCAAAACTAGGTAGAGAATACGCGGCATAGAAGATAATAAATTGCAATTTTAGGGGATGTGTTTGAAGCAAGAACCATTGTAGAAACTCTCCGACAGAGAGCACTCTTGATCCGCCTTATGGTGAGATTCAAGATATTTATTGCAAAAATGAAATGACTGAAATAAAATCTAATCTACCCAAGAATCGCTTTCAGGACTTAAGACCATACTCGGGAGAGCAAGGGGGTTAGTCAAATCAAAGCAAAAGAACTCTCTGACAGAGAGCACTCTTGATCCAACTTTCGGTGAGATTCAAGAGATTTTGGATTCTTTTTATTTAGCAATTTATATAAAATGGAAAGTACTTGAACAAAAAGTAAACTAGACTAACAAACTAAGATCTAACAATTTATTGAAAAGTGAAACTATTCTAGCAAAGTAAAACTAAGCTAATTGCGGAAATAAAACTAATCTAATGCAAAAAAGGGACAAGAGACAAAACAAGCTTCCCCCAAATGGGGGAAGTAGGGGTGTGGGAGCCTTTATCCCACTTGCTTTTTATTAATTATTACAATATTTTTTGGTTTTTTGTCTTCACTTGAAAGCACAATATTGGATGGGGGAATGAGAGAAGAAGGAAGTGCTTTTCAAGGAGTTTGTTTGGTTTGCTTGCTTGCTCCTAGCCTTTGGGCTTTGGCTTTGCTTATATCTTCTTTGTTCTCCTATGAATAAGAGCTTAAGACATGCACTTTATTAAGAGTTAGCAAAAATCAAAATAATATTGAAAACTAGATCTAAACTAAACTAGCATGCAAATACAAATACAAATCTAAGTCTTTAAGAAATACAAAAATGGCTAAGTATTGACAAATTGAAATCTAGAAACAAAAATGTGAATGTGCTAAGTGTGGCTAGATGCAAAATGAGTGTGAATTAGGAAACTAAATGCAAACTAAATATGAGTTAGAAAACTAAAATAAATGAACTAACTAAACGCAAGCTTAAGCTACAAGGAGAAGAAGAGAAATCAAAGAAGAATGAGATGCTCTAGGATGAAATAATTCAGCTAGAAAGGATGCCTATTGCTTATTCAAGCCCTCTTCATCATTATGTTGATGAAGCATGCGCTCAATCATGCTATCTATTTGTAGATCTAAGATATGGCTCCCATCCGAATAAAGGATTTGTCCCTTACAGACATACTTCTCGGGTGGCATTTCCAGGTCATGTTCACATTCAATTTGTGAAAGCATGTTTCCGGTTAATGACTAAACACAGGGGAAGAAGTTTTATCATTAAGGAGGGTTTTGTAGCATGCACCACTCCTATGCCACTTTAGGCCATCGAGCCAGTCCTCAAGACAAAGGAGGGTACCCTGATTTAAAAGGCAATGAATCCTAGTCTATCACCCTAGGTGCCTATAGATTTGCTTGAAACTTTAACTAGGTTTATAGCTAAGAAATGTGGTGCATGAAATTGACCTTAGCTATTAGAAAGTAACTTTAAACACTATTTTAAAATCTAAGAGGAGAAAACCTATCTTTGAGTATGAGAATTAATGGAGCAAATGCTATAGGGGAACCTTAATCATAATTCATCCCTCTAAAAGAAATTGCAACACTATGAACATATTCAACAATAAAGCATTGATAAGCTTTCCATCAAACACATTCATCATACATACAAAAAATCGTATGGGTGCAGAAATTGTAGATCCATAGATTCAAATAACTGAATAAAGACATTTCAACCATAGAGAGGAAAAATAAAAAGCACATATTAGATAAGGTGCGTAAGCATAACTGAAATTGGGTGCGTTGCGTGAATGGAGAGCATTAGCCATGGCTACCACCCCTTCGTCTATCTCTTCATCGCTCTCACGACCCAAAATTATAGTGAAGGTCGTGATGGTCTCTTGAACCCATGCTACAAATTTTTTCAACTTGCAAGTAAGCGCACAAAGAGCTTGCCACGGTTGACTTGGGCCATCTTCATGTACCTGACCATTTGCATTTCATGTGATAGTATGCCTTTCCCTAGGTCAATGCCCAACATCTGAGACATGGAGGATCCTATAATTTGAAATAACGCAGTTTAACCATCATCTGTAGTGATGGAAGAGGTAGCAGAGTTGAAGTTTTAGGCGCATAATTGAACAAACCTGGGAAATGAGAAAGTATCTAGGACTATATGTTTAGCTAGACCAAAAGACCACAATTTGCTAGTAGTGTTTGAATCTAATAATTTTCCATAGGCAGCTCCTCTTAAGTATTTGTGAGTAAACTTTGTGGTTCATGGGGTGGCTATTAAAGCCCAACAAAGGGAGGACCTTGAGAAGAGGAGATGTCACTGGATTCAAACCTACCAGAGGCAACTTGAGACGAGGAGATTTCAAAGACAGATTTCCTTTTTCTCGTCATATTAAATTTTGAGGGATGAGATCCAGGTAACTTTGTGGACAAATGTACAAAAAAATTAATCGACTCGCAAGGAAAACTTTCAAGAAATTACGAACGAAAGACTGCAATTTGCAGGAAAATTTTGAGGGATAGTGAGGAGTTGATGAGGACTTACCTAATTCATTAACGAAGGTAAGTGAATGGCTTGTTAAAAGGTAGTGGTTGTTAAAAGGTAGTGGTTGATGGCAACTCAAGCTCTAGAGATTGCAAGATTCATTCTTAACCTTCAACAAATAATCGTGCAATAAAAATGACAATTCTCTGCTATAACCAACATTCACAATACCATTATGCCAAGGGGTAAAGTCCATTAAAATTGTTGTATGGGCATTAATGCCACCTTCATTGGTGTTTATGGTGGCGTTGTCCATTTGTCCAAGCTAGATGTGCATAGATGTTTTCGTTAGTTAGCAATCAAAGCTCTTGATGGACGGAATTTCGTCATTGGTATTAACTCAAACTAGAAAAGTACTGGAATCTACATATTTGGGCGAGATCTCCAACGATATCTCTAGATTTCCGGTGAATGTGAGATACCCCAAAGAATATTTGGAGGAATACTTTGGAAATGAAGAAAACCACCTAGCACAAATCAAAAGGGGTTCAATAAGTAGACAATATTATAGCACACGAGCTTATATTGCACGATTTAGTAATGTAAAATATGGAAGCAATATATTGCCTAATGTATAGGGATCAAGGAGTATTTTTCATATATTAAAAACATGTAGAATCTAGATATTGGGGAGATTTATAATTGTATCTAGGGGGTTGAATATGGTATTGGGGGGTTTGAATAGGTACAATATGCCTAAGTTTGTGTAAGTTTGACTATGTGTGAAGTCATATGAGTGTTTGCATAAGTATGATCTATGTGAAGGTTGTGTGAATCTGATTGTGTTTGGAGTTATAATTGTATTTGAATAGGTATGATTAGTGATTCAATATGATGTGAAGTTGATTGGAATGATTGTGAATGAAGTTTAGACTTATGTTTAGGGTGTTGTTCTCCATTTTGAAATATTTTCTCTCGCTAAGATTTTAGATATGACCTTGCAAAGTTTCTTGGGGTTATAAGAGTTGTGTTATGTCACCATAATGAGGGTGAAAATAAAATGGGGTATTAAAAATATCATGGAAAAAGTGGATACCTAGGATATCTAGTGAAAATAAGGCTTTTTTAAATTGTAAAGGTTTATTGGGAGGGGGTTTCATTAAAAAAAAATGGAGGAAATCCTTAATATGTAGTGAAATTAGGGGTATTCTTCAATACCCCATGAATGCACATGATATGTAGTATGTTCACAAAGTGAACCCCCTAAGGTGCAAATGGCCAAGATTATCCCATTTGTATGGAAGTGGACAAATCTCCACCATTGCCGCATGACTGTCCCTCTATTTCTCCTATAATAACTTATTAGCGTGAATGGTCCAAATTTCCCATCAAAAAGGAGTATAATGAATCCTGGCCATCCGTGGAGGGACTTACTTTTCCACCCTTTGTGCAGCTCCATCAACACAAACAACTCAAATCACCCGTAGGGAAAGTGCATGATCTATCCTAAGTGTTCACAGAAGGGCCATCCTTTT
Source organism: Larix kaempferi (assembly GCA_027924585.1). Taxonomy (NCBI): domain Eukaryota; kingdom Viridiplantae; phylum Streptophyta; class Pinopsida; order Pinales; family Pinaceae; genus Larix; species Larix kaempferi. The sequence continues at coordinate 2,955,833 of BSBM01000565.1, forward strand.
TGTTTTATGTGCAACTTTGCTAGCAAACGGCCTAGATCTCCCATTAGCAAGGTGGATGGTCAATCTTGACCATTAGAGTAAGGCCCCTTCTTATACTTGTTGTACAGCTTTATCGACATGGATGCCTCATATCCTCTGCTAAAAGATGCACAATCTAATCTTGGTCGTTCACGCATTTTACCATCTAGGAATTATTCAAGCACTAAGGGGATGAAAGGGGAATAACACTATGCTTCAAGCAAAGCATGGAGCTACAAGCTCCCCTGAACATATCTACCACCTCTACATGGTCATAACTCCACATACATAGAACTTTCCAAGGCATACAAAGAACTTTCTCATGGTGTGTAGATCACTTATCCTAGGCAATTGAATTCAACTTTCCAAGGATGCTTTTCAAAGCTTGGATCCTTTTTTGACTTCTAATTAATAGAAATGATGTGTCGTTTAATGCAAATATCTCATCACACAACATTTCTTGACATGATGGCACATTAACCTCTAACAATATCACTTTAAATAAGTAAAGTGATGCTCAAGATGGAGCATTTGAAACAATTGTTGGAGCATTGGGATGGGGCGTCATGCACAATGAGTAAGGTGCCACCTAGTCCTATCGTCGTAATTGACACATTTGGCCCTCGTGACCCACTTAGCCTCCAAAGGTGCCCTGGTTATGTAGATTTCCGCTAAGAACAAAGGAAGGTTCCTTAGAGGCATGAACGTCACAAGAGATAACCCCCCTAGTCCACAACACAATGACAAACAACTCTCAATATAAGCCCTTGCCATATCTAAGGGGCCAAAGCCCCCAGAGCTTCTTGCTTATGAGTGGGGCCCAATGTAGCCTATTGATTTCAATTGCCCAATCTAATGTTGGGACCCTGCCCCAAGTGACCATAAGCAACCTCCTCCTACAACAATTGTGGTCAATGCTTAGAATTTGTTTGCTTGAGCAATTTCCCCTTGTATCATTATTTAAATGTTCATGGATAGTATGGCACAAACATGATGTAAGTGGGTGTTTTCACCATAGCCACTGTTTTTTTTGCCATTTTCACTTTCGAACTTGCTTGTGGAGGTTATCATTGCAACCATTTTTTTGGTATGAAGGCCCCAAGTATGTTGTTATTATTAATAGTTAAACAAGTCATATTCAAAAAATGAAAACAAAATTTTATTAGTGGATATCTTGATAATTAACCCTCAAAGATATCAATATTCCTTAATAAGCCTATACAGAAAGGCACCTCCCTTTCTAAATTAACGTAATCAACATGGGAAGAAGGTATTGGTTTTAATGTTTTTAACCAATTGTTGCCAATGTTGTTGGTCAATTGACTTGTTTTGAGCTCACAAGTGCTTCGTTTGAATCTCGTTGGATCATGTGCACTATTATGCACCACAAGTTTACTAGGAATACAATCCACAAATTTGGGGAAGCAACCCCTAGATTTCTTCATAATATTTATATATTAAAATAAACTAACATAAATCATGGGACCGCAATATGGAGCACATAACATAGGCAACAATAATGAGGATTTGACCCCAAAACCTCCCACTTGTAATTGACAACACTCAACCACTCAAGCTAGTCCATCAGGTTGATTGATACTGATATATAAGGAACCCAACACCTTTTGCTTAAAATTCACCATTCAAGGAAAACCCACCAAGCTGAATTAATACTTCAATGTGTGGGTGTGTAATAAAATCAACTCTCTTAGTTCAATCTTTACATTGGATCATTTAAGCATGGAGGGGTTTCTATGTCAATTCAATTTGTATCCCTCGCAAAGCTTAATAACTTTGAGGTGAATATGGATCTATCATTCTTGAAAGAACAATACACAAAAATGGACTTTTACCAATGTCGGTCCATGTTAACTCTCATAGTTCAATCTTTACATTGGATCATTTAAGCATGGAGGGTTTCTATGTCAATTCAATTTGTATCCCTCGCAAAGCTTAATAACTTTGAGGTGAAGATGGATCTATCATTCTTGAAAGAACAATACACAAAAATGGACTTTTACCAATGTTGGTCCATGTTAACTCTAGATATCTCTAGTGCCAAAAGGGCTTAAATCCTTTGAGATGTAAATTTTTTAATCATTTAAGATTGTTTAAAAAAATGGATATGTTAAAATATAGTTTCAATTATTGTCTAAGTTATAAATATTTGCATTGTAACATTATTTTTATGTAAATAACATATCTAGGATATTTATATTTATGTCTAAATATCATATTTCTATTTTACCTCTATACACCAGTTTTTTATCAAATCTCTCTTTCATATATAAAAAATATTCTCAATTGTATATGTGACACATATACCATTACTATTATTATTTGTTATAAATATTATATTTTTTTTAAAACTACAATATGATGATGCATTGCCCACATACATGTATTTTTTTTTAACTACAATATGATGATATTGATGTAAGCATTGTATGTATATTTTTTTTAACTACAATATGATGATATTGATGTAAGCATTGTATGTATATTTTTTTTAACTACAATATGATGATATTGATGTAAGCATTGCCAGCATACATGACATCATTATTATTATTTGTTACAAATATTATTATTTTTTAAAATCTACATGACATTATTATTATTTGTTATAAATGTTATTTTTTTTAAATGTACATGACATCATTATTATTATTTGTTATAAATATTTTTTTATGTAAATAACATATCTATGATATTTATATTTATGTCTAAATATCATATTTATATTTTACCTCTATATAACAGTTTTTTATCAAATCTCTCTTTCATATATAAAGAATATTCTCAATTGTATATGTTACACATATACCATTACTATTATTATTTGTTATAAACATTATATTTTTTTTAAACTACAATATGATGATGCATTGCCCACATACATGTATATTTTTTTAACTACAATATGATGATATTAATGTAAGCATTGCCAGCATACATGACATTATTATTATTTGTTATAAATATTATTATTTTTTATAATTTACATGACATCATTATTATTATTTGTCATAAATGTTATTTTTTTTAAATGTACATAACATCATTATTATTATTTGTTATAAATATTTTTTTTTAAATCTACATGACATCATTATTATTATTTATTATAAATATTATTATTTTTTTAAATCTACATATGATGATGTAAGCATTACCCTCATTTTTATCACCCTGGAATGTAGATCTTTTTGCCTTTATTGCAAAATAGATCATATACAATTTGTTTTGCAAGAAACAAGTAATTCTAAAATAATATGTCTAACATTGCACATGTAATTCTAAAATAATCTCAACATTACACATCCAAAATTTTCAAAATGGGAGACCTAATATACCACTAGCTTTCATAGTGAAATAAAAACACAACACTTGGTCCCTCATTGATTGTCTGTGGGTCCCCTCATTTAATGTGTAGGCTATCTATGACTCTTGAGGCATCCTCATCCTCCATTAGGGTCTCTTAACTCTCAAAAGATCCTTTTATTGGAAGTTTTATTATTCTATTAAAGTAGCAAGTTGGCTTGCTTATTGGGAGTTATCACTTCTCATTCAATAGGTTCCCTTATTGATTGGGTGTGTTCTCTCTTTGATATAGGTAGGCTGTCTCAAGGCATCCTCCATTAGGGTCACTAGTTCTTGAAAGATCCTTTTATTGAATGTGATGTTCTCATTTTGTCATAGTTGATATACAAACTTTTACCTACAGTAAGTAGTTAGTTCATGGGGCATAATATCTTCTGCTCACACTGTCAGTTCATGGGGCATAATATCTTACTCACACTGTTTATCTGTGTACAACTCATCCCTTTCCCTTGCAATATTTTATAGTTGTATCTATTCTTCTACTCACACTGTTTATCTAAGTGTACAACTCATCCCTTTCCCTTGCAATATTTTATAGTTGACTAGAGAGAATCTATAAATCCTCGGAGAGTTTGGGTTTCCTCTCAAAATTGTAACCAACAAATGAAACTAGCTATTTAGAATGAACGGTGGTAGATTGTCAATTCCCATGATTAAGAAAGGAGTATAGCAATGAATTATTACAAAGTAGTGGAAGGATCTAGATCAAATGTACCTATCTAAAAGAGAATGCCGCCCACTCCATTAGCTCAAGGAAGACAATGTTAAATGTACTATCTATCTACAAGAGAATGTCACACACTCTATCAGCTCAAGGAAGACTGTTAAATGTACTATCTATCTATAAGAGAATGTCGCACACTCTATCAGCTCAAGGAAGACATAGTGTTGAGCCATAAAGGAGGAATCTTCAAAGAACAAAGTTTTGCCACTTTCCCGGATAGCACCCTCTACAAAATAACCTACCAATGGATTGGAGGTTTTCTTAATGGACAAACTCCTTGCCCTCTATATTCTCAATAATTTATTTTATCTAAATAATGACCTGGACTATTCCCAAGGATCCCAAATCTTCATACTTGAATGAAGTATTTCCCAAGCTTTGGCCACTTCAATGGATATCTCCCTCTTTACTAGATAGCCTACTAACGGATTGGAGGTTTTCCTCTTTACTAAGCCTAGCAATGGACCAAACGTTTTCCTCTTAAGACATAATTTTGTTGTCCACAAACTATTTCCAAAGGATCCCAAATTTTCATATTTGATCTAATTATTTCCCATGAGGGGTCCTAGAGTTCCCTATTGAGATGTTTCGCACTGAATTCAAAATCCCCTTTCGAATGTAATTATTTTGATTCCTTGTGGTAAGCACAGTATCTGATGTCCACATCTGGTCAAATTTATATAGAATACATAAACAAACAGTAGCACTGAGGTAAGATTAAAAACACAGTAACTGATTTGTTTCAGAAAATTATATGATAGCAGGTACATGAAAAGATTCCATCTTTTCATCCTTGCAAAACAATGAAATCAAAACAGACAGAAAGGGCTCCGTGTATCATCCAAACCTAGAGAGCAGCATGATTAAATGCATTGACAAAAAATGTTGATAACAACTAACATATAAATCAACCACAGTTCTATAGCTAACAATCCTTTGTCAATATCGAACGACAGTTGATAGTTGGTTTCCTTCATGCACTTCGGTTTCCTTCATGCACATTTCACTGCCCTGAATACTTAAAATGCAACATTTCCTTCAATATCTTTTGTTTCTCTTATGCGCAACTGTCTCTATATTTGCAAAATATTCAGGTGGCACAACACCATTAAAACCCTCTGTCAAAATTACTCCATTTTCAGAAACAAAAAGCTTCATTCCATCTACAAAAAGTCAGTGAAAGAATTAAATGAGTTCCAACATTTACTCAATAAGAACTTCATTAAAACTAACGGAACCTTGAAACAAAAATACACCTTTACCTTGTAGAGCCTTTTTTGCATCCAAATATATCAAGACTTCACAGTTACCACGCATCCCTATCAATAGAAAGCCAAATAATAGCAAAATTAGAGGAAATAAGTTGAATGCAAATATTGTACGACATCCATGGGCATTAGAACCAAGACTAGCCTGACAAGTCAACTTTCACACTTGCCATGTTAGAACAATGGTCAACAAATTTCCAACTAGTGGACCAAGATATCAGAATTCAAGGATGGGTTCAATAAATTCTACGGTTGCCAACTTTACATGTTTATATATATCCCTGTCTACCCTTTGGATAATATTCATGTAAAGGATAAGGTGAATATGGTAAGATTCAAACAAGGGGAGACACTCCATTACCTTAAAATATGAATAATTTGGATATTAACAGATTTTTAAAACATTAAAAATATAAAATTTCAAGACATGCAATTGAAGGCTAGAATAAAAAACAGAAACAGAAATAACCATTTGATTAAGGCATTTCTTAATTTTTCCAACTGCATATTCATATTGCTACTATACCCTTGTGTATAATGCAGAAGTTCCTGTTACCACTTTATGCAAGGGAGCTCCATGTTTGCAACTTTGCATAGCATAAGGTTTCTCATTTTCTGCTATTCTTGTGTATATTTTAATTTTTTCTACTGCATACTGCTACTATCCCTACCACTTAATGCAAGGGAACACCATGTTTGCATAGCACAAGGCTTCTTGTTTCTTCTAATTCTTTGCATTTTTTGTGCCCCAACTCTAAACATGTCGGCATAAAAATTTGTTCACACAGTTAAACCAGAATTCATGGACAAAATTTGTTTGACACTGGCTTTATGATATTTATACATATTTAGAATTCACTTGCTAGATATGTGGAGAGATGGAAAGACAGCAAAAAGAAAAAGTTTTAACGTCTACAAGATTAGTAAAGGAACCGTAGTAAATAAAAGTTAATTACAAAACTCTCATGAATATTTATATTGCTACTATACCCTTGTGTATAATGCAGAAGTTCCTGTTACCACTTTATGCAAGGGAACTCCATGTTTGCATAGCATAAGGTTTCTCATTTTCTGCTAATTCTTGTGTATATTTTAATTTTTTCTACTGCATACTGCTACTATCCCTGCCACTTAATGCAAGGGAACACCATGTTTGCATAGCACAAGGCTTCTTGTTTCTTCTAATTCTTTGCATTTTTTGTGCCCCAACTCTAAACATGTCGGCATAAAAATTTGTTCACACAGTTAAACCAGAATTCATGGACAAAATATGTTTGACACTGGCTGTATGATATTTATACATATTTAGAATTCACTTGCTAGATATGTGGAGAGATGGAAAGACAGCAAAAAGAAAAAGTTTTAACGTCTACAAGATTAGTAAAGGAACCGTAGTAAATAAAAGTTAATTACAAAACTCTCATGAATATTTTTCATAAACATTTTACAAGTGTGCAGATGCTGGAATGTTTCAGACATGGTATGATGCATGTGATGTGTAAGCTACATGTAACAACAAGCCATGGATATAAAGTTGCAAAGACAATATTGTTGGTCTTCTATCAACTATAATATACCTACTCTAATATAATGTGTCTGTCTATGTGTCCCCTACATGTAGCAAGAAGCCATCGATTTAAAGTTGTAAAAACAATATTGTTGGTCTTCTGCCAACTATAAAATATTAATATACCTACTCTAACCTTCTGCCAAGCCTTGCCCATCAAACTTCAAAAAAGTAAAAGATACTCTTAAAAGCAAGAGAGTAACTGCCTTGGGCAAACCTAACTAGCATCCCCTACATATTGTGACTTGTCTATTTTCCATATGACACAAACAGTATTAAAACACTACAAGGTCTGAGAGACAACTTTAAAGCATCCCTTCATTAGTCCACAAAGATAGCAATTCAGAAGAATACATACCACTGATTACACCATTGTCTGCTGGCAAACCCCTAGCAAAGTGGACATGATTCCTTTTCATGCGATTTAGACCATTCTTCTTTATTGACTCCAGATTCTTCAAATAAGTTCCATGTACACACACTGCATTTAGTGAAAAAAAAGTGTTATTCCAGATATGCAGCAGAACACAAAATAAAAAGTAAAGATACAATTAGTTCTATCTTGGTTGGAAGGATGTCTACCTCCATCCCACCGTGTCACAAAATCCATTTATGTTGTCCCATCTAGGGCAGAGCGGGAAGGGGAATCATCCTAATGCTTACTAATTAAAAAGTATAGAAGCTTCTTTTATAGACATGAAGAAATCTGAATAAGCTCACAATACTAGATTTTGACTAAAAGCTCACAAGAAATCTGAATAAGCTCACAATACTATATAGTTGAATCATCCACATTTTTGCTAAAACAATGCCAGACACTCTGAAGAAGCACAATAACTGAATCCCGTGAACAAAGAAGATGCCTCAATGCATCTGTTCTGGATTAGTACTCTTTTATGCATGCATGATTGCATAAGACAATTCTCATTGCTTGCTTTGTTTAAAATGGTATTACCTTTGCACTAACCTAACTTTGTCCAACAGAAGGAAAACTCTCAAATGTTTACAGACCTTGGGCAACATAAATCTTGCAATATATCTCAATATTATCTGTTCATAATCCATATTTTGTAAAATGTAAGATTTTCATTTTTCATTCAAATAAAACACTTATTCTATCAAGCAATACATCAGTAAAAACAAAAGGTAGAACTCTAACTAAACTAGTCTTGATGTTTGTGATATAAATATCGAATTCCATGGTCAATTTGTAAACACATAGAGATTACACCATGCATACAGATTTCATAGAGATTGCATACAGAAGGGGCTGATAAAAAACAAAAACAGAACATAACAGGGGGGGAATAAAGAGTTTCATTCTTTCTTCCAAAAGCAGTCATTTAAGATTAAACACTTGATAATCAAAAAACAATATTTCTGCAATATTACTCAACAGGCCAACATGAAATGACCACTATTCGAGACATATATTGATCATGGCAAAACTTTGTTAGAAAGCTTCAACTGCAAAGCATCCACTGATAAAGATTCAGGAAATGAAAATATCATAAACAGAAATATTAAACCCACTCAGTTGTTATTGCAATATCATAAGAGTATACCAATGAAGAGTAGTTGAAGATACAATTTCTCACCTGGAACTTCTTCAGCTGACAGGATAGGCTTTAACAACCCTTCTGAGTCTATCAACTGCCCAGAACAACACGGACCAATCAAAAACTCTTGAAAGAAATTCGTCAAACTTGAAACAAATAACTGCTACATTAGAAGGTCGCCAGACAAATTTGACATAATGCATGCATGATCTAGTTGACTTCAACCGTTAACTGAAAGGCAAAAATCTGAATCCGACTTCATATAGATAGTAAATTAGTAAATATTAAGGATAAATTGATGGAGGTATTAATTCAATGCCAAATTTGATCAATTTACCCTTGGTTCTGTGTAGGCTAAAATAGCCATTAAGTCCAATAATTTAAGATTCACAAGCTAGCATCAAGAACAAGATAGAAATAGAACAGAAGTTGTAATCAACATGTCACAAATAGAATACAAAAAGTAGCAAGAAGCAATAGCTGAGTAATACCTTCATACTATGTCCTTGGTTTGCTCTAATATAGAGCACACTCTTTTCTTCCAGTAAACCAAAGCGTTGCTTATTATCCCTCTTTACTGCCTGAAATTCCAATGTTGAATGAAATCAGTAACCAAATTTGCATTGTGGTAGCTTCATCATTGACACATCTATGAGTTTAAGTGGTATAACCGAAATATGATGATCCATAACCGAAATAATGTCTGCTATAGGCATCATATCACTAACTTGGGTACACCAGCTTACTGATAGAAAGATAATAAAAAGCACTATCTGAATAGACTGCCAACTCATACTCACCTCTCCAATATCATCAACCGAGTAAGAGTGAAGAGGAGCTCCTGCCTGAGTTTTTGTAGTCAGCTTCAACAGATCTTTCACTGGCACATATCCATCACTTCGAACATTCAATTTCAAGTCAACAGCTCTATGCCGCAAAACAGATGACCTGCAGCATTAAGAAGGTTCAGCATTAAAGGATTTTAAAATTGACAAATTATATATATAAGATACATAAATGTATGGATAGCCCCAAAGGTTAGCTCAATCAATTGAACCATCCCCCAAAGGCATCTTGCAAATGTGGAGACCACTGGTCACAGGTTCAAATCCAATCAAGTCCCCTGGGGTTACCATCTGCTCTTGTGGCTAGCAGTTGACACTGGACACCTTCCTCTAAACGGATATTCCAGGAATTTCAGAGTGCTTTGGAATATATATATATATTTCCCTGCAGACTGGACACCAGCCCATGAATCTTCATAACCCACAATAACAAATATAACCATATAAGATCAGAAACAAGGAATAAATCATGGTTCTATTCATTAGTCAATAAGGTCAGTTAATCACCCTTTATGATCCTTACAAACTACTAACATTCAAAAAAGGTAAAACTGCACCACCCTGAAAAGATTGTAATGATCTATCACCATGACACCTAAGGTTTGAATTAAGGTAAAATAGAACCATTACAATTCAAAATTCTTATTAGCAGAAAGGAAAACTTGTACACATGACACAACCAAATTCAACTATAGTCTTCCAGCATGGACCAGTCCAAGTTCCTAAGAAAAAGTGTATGGAGGTGACCATAATGATCAGTGGAATATATTCAATATCCTTCAGAAACCATTACAGGAGGGACCACTGAAATAGATATATCGGTGCCTACTGCGTTAAGCAGATCCCAGTTCATTAAATTACTCCTAGAAATTTAAATATTATTATCAATTGTGCTATAAATTTAAAAAGGAACCTAATGATATAGAATTTATGATATTTAAGTAACCTGAAGTATACCTTACACCACAAAGCATACAGTTGCTACAGGTGCACAAATCTTCAACATACCTATGTACAACAATAAAGCATCCTGGTGCCCTTGCTACAGCAATCCAAAGGTTGATATGAAAAACATGACAGCCAACCCAAGGAAGATTTGGATTGGATGCTGAAGAAGGAATATTCTGTACAGAAGGGAACAAAGTAACACTAACAAGAGCAATATGCACAACCAAACAAGCAGAGAAAGAAGAAAACAGAAAGGAGCAATAATTGCAATAATTCTAATGAAGATGACAGCAGATGCTCTTTAGCATGAGTCTAGAACATTAGGATGCAACACAACTTAGTAGTAAACAGAAGTCATTTACCTTGATCAGAATGCGCATTCAGCCAAGATGGTCCTTTATGATCTCATAAGACTAGAGCTATGTTTTCATTTCATTTTTGCAGTATGACATGGCTTGGTCTAAAGACGTCTCCCTTGAAGAAGACAGTCTTCCCATGGAACAGATAAGCCAAAAATTTCACAATGAAACTAGTTATAGGTGACCCAAGTCTTCACATGGTTTAGTCAAGTCAAAGCAAGTCTGTTGACTGAGGGAATGAAACTCGATATAGACAAACATGAGGGTAACGATAGTGTCTGACTGTGGCGATAAAGGAGTTACATTTGATAATGACAACAAGATCCCCCTTTCAATTTCAGTTCATGAAAATAGTATAATTTTTTTAATATGCCAGGAAAATCACATTTTTACCAAGAACATCAATATTGCATGACATAACATATGGCTACATGAACCTCCATAAACAAATGGGCATCATTAAGAGTTAAAATAGGTGAAGTCAATTAATTGACTCTGTATGATGAAATCTTAGATGGGCAAGCACAGAAGATGAAAAATAGCACTAGAGTGATGAAGTTGTTAATTTAGTGAAGACATGAATATCTCAAATCTTAAGCACAACAAAAATTCGTGTACTCCATGGAAAAAGGGATGAAGCTGTCAAAATGTTGCTCTCAAGGGTTCAAATTTCATGGTAATACCCTTTGGCTCCACAAACTGGTTAGTCGGCCTAAGTCTGGTCGACTAACCAATTTGTCAAACACTCGGAACTCACAAAGTTCCTAAGTCACCTGACACGAGGACACGGGACACGAAGGACACAAAAATACGAGTGTCCAACACAGACACGGTGACCCTCGGAATCAAGACACGAAGGACACGTTTTATATACATATATATTAAAATTTAAAAATATAGACATATAGATCCAAAAATCTTTAGAAACTAGAACATTTATAAATATTCAATAGAAATTAGAATCAAAACACATTAATGATTACACATTTGTCATTCACAAATCACGATTCACAACACATTTGTCATTCACAAATCAAAATGAGACACATAGATGCATGTCGGAACCATATTTCTCATTAAGTCATCAAAATCAAAATGTATACATATATGTCGAAATGCCACTGGGCACTGGCAAATGCCAAATAGACTAATAGTAAATACAAAAAGGGGTGGATCAAGATGGAAGAATCCCATATGTCAATAGTCCTCCTTCGTGCCTGAATCAACAAACTCATCACTGGCACTGCCCTGATCCTCATCCTCCTCCTCCCCTCTGCCCATCTAATGATCTACATCTGTTGCTGTGGAGGATGACCCCTCCATATGATTACCATCATCAAAAGTGACCAGCTCTAGCACTGGATCATTAAGATCCATGTTAGCTAATGCCAACTCGGTACTGCTATCCAAACCCATATCATCAGGAAAGACATCCCACATCTTTGTCTTTCCCTTCACCCACTCTTCCCTCTTCCTGTAAATAAGACGAAGGTTGGAGTGCACATGCACCATCGTCTCTGCCCTGGACTACTCAAGTTTGCTCTTCTTCACACTGTACAAGTTCCCATATGTGCTCCAATTCCTCTCACAACAAGAGGATGATGTAACTTGAGAGATGACCCTCAAGGCTAACTTCTGTAGAATAGGAGATGTTGCCCCATGAGTTGCCCACCAAACATAGGGTTTCTTAACCACTCTGTCTCTAAGCACATCATAGCCTCCAAATCTCCCAGTGCCAGTGGAAAAGTCTACATAACCCTCCTCCACCTCCTCAAATAGGTCTCTATCCTGAAACAGCCGTCTAAGTGCTATCTTCCTCCCATGTGCAATCTCTGCATCCGTGTGAAGAGGGACTCTATGTGAGGGCCCCAATCCACCAGTGAGCCACTCCTGAGTGTAGAACTTGGGGTTCAAGGAGTGGGCCAAGCAATGCAAAGGTGTGCAATTCTTATCCCACCTGGAGATAAGAATATCATGAATTATGGTCCATAGGTTCTCTGTCGATGTCCCATACTCAGGACACTCATTCTCCATGACAATGGACCTCATGGACTCCATCATGGAATCCCACCCCTCATAAACATCTGTTAGGATGGACTAGTCCATGTCTACAAACCGCAACAAAGAAATGATTGGCTCCATGATCTTAATGCTAAGATCTACCGAGTCCCACCAACCATCATCTAACACTGTGTCCTTCACCTTTTGTGAAGCAATCTGATCTGTCTTTCTCCAAAAAAAACAAAACTCTGAAATCACCATGGACCCAAGGGCGGTTTTGACCTCCCTCAACCTCTTGAGCATGATGAATGAGGAAGCAAACCGAGTATCTGCAATCTTTAGCAATGAAAGTTGTGTGTGCTCTTTGTAGATGGTGAGGGCATTTCTGTGGTTTTGTACAAAGTTACAGATACGGCGTGCATTCTCAATAAGGTTGCCAATCCATGTCACATCTGAAGCAATGGATTTCAGTGCTAAATTCAAGGAATGGACAATGCAAGGTGACCAAAAAACCTGTAAGAGCAATAAAAGCATGTCTCAATGACTCTACAACACTAACATTGCAATGACCAAATTCAAACAATGAACAAATTAGAAATGAAAAGTGTACAAAATGAACATACCTGTGCATATTTAGCTTCCATAATCATGCCAGCAACCTTGCAAATAGGTGCATTGTCCGTGATGATTTGTACACAAGAATCAACACCTACTTCTTCAATGGTTTTAATGAATAAATCACCCATATATTGCGCATCCTTGTATTTCCCAAGAGCATCCACCGCTTTCAAGAACACCAGTCCATTTTGGGAAGATACCATGAAATTGATGAGTGGATGGCGTGCTGGATCCGTCTATCCATCAGAAACAATACTCACACCGGATGAGGGCCGTGTTGTTCTAATTGGCTCAAGAATTTTATCTACCTCCTTCTTTGCTTTAACCAACAATGTGGTTCTAAGATTCTCTGAACCAGGACGCACATAACCACTTGGAGCTCGTTCCAGGATACTTCGACACATCAAAATAAACAATGGTGACTGTGCAACATTGAATGAGATGAAGTTGAGGTAGAAGAAAAATGCAATGGGTAAGGTCCACCTCTTCTTGCGCCTCTTGCTGGAAAATCCTATCCATTGGACCACTTGTAGATTGCCTCTTTCTTGTTTGATAAGTATCCCCACCCCCATGAATGCTAGGTGGAAATGGAGGCTTGGTGCTAGAAGACTTCCTCAAGAATAGAAGAGGAGCATCCTCTTTTTTCGTGCTTGTTGTTGCCACCTTCCCTAAGCCAACATGATCCCCTCTTTCCATATCCCTCCTTTGGTTAATACTCACCGCTTTGCATGAAGAAATCCCACAAGAAGGAAGGGCCAACAAATGGCCCTTAACTCGGAAATATGTGCTCTTGAACTCATTCTTGCAAAAATTGCATCTCCAAGACACATTGCCTCCCCCACCAAGCTTTGCCCCAGGCCCATCTTTCCTTGTCACATACTTCCACAAAGGGTATTTTTTTTCTTGGGCTTGTTGTCTTGCTAAAACAGGGTTAAAAGGAGCCATACCATGAGCTCCACTAGCAGCACATGGAGCACTTGAAGGAGGAGGAGAACCGCTTGTGCTTGGAGGAATAGGAGGGGAAGCACTAGATGGTGCATTTCTCCCTTTCCTTTGCCCCTTAGCTCCTGCCCTAGCTGATTGAGACATTCCCTTTCTTGTTTGATGGTTGAGCTTGCAATCCTCTCCACAAATCCACCCCCAATGCACTTGGATTCCCTTGGATAGCCTTCAAATCTCCTTCACTTGCACATAAAAGCCACTCTCAACCTTCTTCTTACTTGCAAATGACAAAAAGAAAGTGAAAAATCGGTTTTAAACCCAACCCGGATTTATTTTTCCACAGAAATCGTGTCATGTTTTCGAGACACGAATCCGACAGTTGGGGACACGATGTGACCGATTCGACTTTTAGTCGTGTCCCGATTTCGGACACAACCAAAAGTCAAATCGGACACGATTTGACATCGAATCGGACACGATTTGACTCCCACGAGACACGCAGGGGGTTTTGGGCGAATCCGATTTCTTAGTCACAAACTCTTTGACAGGAGTTTCAACATTTCAAGGCAATCAAGTCAAACACTATTGTCAACCCTTAGTCAACTCATGCAATTAGTTTCCCAAGCCATGCCGTTCTACTTGAGTCAAGTCAAATTGTTTACAGTTCATATACATTGATCCCATCAGCCATTCCAGATGGAGAAGATGTGCTTCAACCAAACAACATGAATGCAGAAGGCAACTACATATGGAGAACATAACACACAAAGCAAATCAACTTACAGCTCAAGAATAGGCATAGCCTCAATCCCATCATACAAGTGCCTGAATCCTATCATACAAGTGCCTCAATCCTATCATATAACTTTCTATTATTGTGGACTCTTTGATCAACAATGACAATTCTTTGTCAACAATCTTTGCCAGTCAGTAATGTAGAACAGCATCTACAAGAGGAGCCTGAGTATCTGAGTCATTTCACTTCATTTTTCCAACAGCAGAGAATTATTGCAGAGAATGTTACCCTTGTTCTATACTTGTCAAGAGAATTGTCGTACATAGATTAAGGACAGCTGAAATTGAAAAAAAATCTATGGAGAATACTTTGATGATTTTTTGAAAAAGACCAATATATAAGGCATTGCTTCAACAGACCTTGGATATTCATCACACAACTTAAGGAACATCTTATATAGGAAAGGAAGGGATCAATGAAGGCCATTTTCTTGCTCAGCCAATTGAAGACCCTGTGAAACTCATGAATGTCAACGAACTTCTGCTTTTGAAGACCAAACACACCATTACTCAGTTTTTGCAATCACCCACTTCTTATAAAGACGCCATTACTGTTGATCTTTATGGCATCAAAAATACAAAACAAAAGGCCAAGGACAGCATCAACACTTGGGAAGTGGGAACACTTCACACAAATTATGCAAGTTCGTGCCAAAATTGTTTATGATACTTGTTTACTAAATGTTCCTCAAGTGCCGACCTCCCCCATATCTTGTGGACACAAAAGATATAGTCATACCTTGGAGCATCTGAATCCGACATCCCAAAATTGGGAAGCTTGTCTAAATAAGATTTGTCGTTGAATTCAAAACAAATGATCAGAAAAGCACAAAACACAGATATTAAACATGAACCAAGACAAAAAAGGTTTATTTAAGAAAGAAAAGTCCTTACAGCAATCGACCCAGAGCATCAATGCGATCACTTTCTCCTCTTTGAGAGCCGTATCTTCCTCTGCCTCCTCTTCCTCCTCTGCTTCTATTCCACCCTCCGTCTTCGTTCCCTGGTCTCCTATCATTTTCTCCTCTTTGATAGCCATAGCCTCCCCTGCTTCCTCCTCTGCCTCCTTTACTTATATCAAAACTTTCTTCTTTGTTCCCCCCGTAGCCCTGATAATCTGAACTAGTCGGTAAACCCTTATTCATCACGACCGGGTTGGAACCGTCAACCCTCTGTTTCTGTTGGTTACTGAGACGAGAGGGCTTTAAGCTTACAGACCCAGATGGCTCTTCTGGCGATTTTCCTGAACATATCTCTACACCTTGAATTGCAACGCCAACTATCCCTTTGCTTTCTTGCACACCATGAGGGTTCTCCTGGACTTCCATGGATTCTCTGGTTCCAACCCTCTGTGTCTGTTGGTTACTGAGATGAGAGGGGTTTAAGCTTACAGACCCGGATGGCTCTTCTGGCGATTTTCCTGAACCTACCTCTACACCTTGAATTGCACCGCCTGATATCCCTTTGCTTTCTCGCACACCATGAGGGTTCTCCTGGACTTCCATGGATTCTCTTTCTTGGCTTCCTAATACTGTGGATGGTGCACCGCTTGTCGAGTTTCCTTCCGTGGGCACATCAATGTTATGCCCCCCAACTGAGAAATTTAGTCTTCCCGAAGCCCAAGCTGACTGAAGGGGCAACTCAACTGGGGCACGCTCAGTTTGTGAACCCAAAACTGGGAAAGAGCTAGACCCACATGGGCCAGAGGCAGTTCCATCAGCATTAGAATTTTGTGCAGAACTTCGAACTGTTGATACAGAGTCCTTCGGGGAACACCCAGTTCCTGAACTGGGAACTAGGTGAGAGCCAGACCCACATGGGCCACATGCAGGTTTAGAATTAGAATTCTGTGCAGAATTTTGATTTGTTGATGCAGGGTCCTTCGCTCTATACCCCTTGCCCTTGCCCCCGGACCTCCTAGAGCCCATATTTATAATCTGGGGCGGAAAACAGGAGAAACAACGATGCCTGAACGGTGCAAACAAAACCCCCCGCAGAGCTGGCCGCGCACTAACAACAATCGAATTCAATGAATTATTGAGAATACCCTGAGAGCTGGCAATGGTGCAGCTACCGGCATTGGACAATGGCAAAGTGTGTAGAAGTGTCGCTCAAGAAATCGTTCTTATTTCTCCGAAATACGTTATAAAGAGTTATAGGACATGAAAACTGGCCAAAGATTCGCGGCGTTTTGCAGAGGCGGGATTTTAAAAGAAGATGTGATTGATGTGATAAATGCAAAGTGGACGCTTTTTTTTTTTATATGATAAGTTGGCTTGATGCACAAGCTGAAAACTTCGGTTTTGCAAAGTTGTGATTTAAAAGTTTGGTATCAAAGCTCCTGTTTCCCTCTGTTTTCGAGGGTTTGTGGGTATTCTTTGCATCTTTTAGTTCATTTTTTTTAACAGGTATTAAATTTGTTGTGGGTGTTCTTTGCATCTTTTAGTTGATTTTTTTATAACAGGTATTAAATTTGTATTTTATGAGGAAGGGAAATAAATTTCAGTAAGGCAAATATTTTCTTTAATATTTGTAAACATGGGTTTTATATTTCTTCGGTTTGAATTTGGGTGATTTATAATTTATAATTTAATAAATAAATAATTGATATTCAAAATGTATTTTTTTTAAATAAGAATGATTGAAATTGAATAAAATAAAATAAAATGTCAAAAGCTTGTATTTATAGTGAAGTTTTAATTTTACTCGAGTACCTAAAACCTTTTAGGGGCATAGTTCCATCATAAGCAAAACTATGATCTAACTGGAATTATAAGAAGAGGTTTGATTTTCATATCAAAATCATGTGATGAAATTTTGACCCTTGGAATTGCTATTCAATAAAAATAGTTTTTATAAATATTTTTTTATGGTTTTATTTAGAATATGGTTTTGCTTATGGTTTCATCATCTTTCAAGTGGTTTTGTTGATTATGAATCAGAATCTCGAAAAACCCTAAAATGTTAAAAAAAAAAAATGGATTTCTGTGAATGTGGCTAACTAATAAAAGGTGTATGTTTAGTTAATCTTTAGAAAACACATTTTTCAAGATAAAGTGAAATCATTAAATTTTGTTTTGTTGGATTTCAATGAAGGTGACCAAAAATATATGTGTTTTAGTTCATCTTTAAACAACATATTTTTTAAGATGTAAGTTTTTTGGTTCATGTGATAGCACTCTCTTTCACTTGCATATTAATATCTATGTCACAAGTAAATAATTTTTGAATTCTATCTACTACATGGTTGAAGAAGTGTATAATTTTTGTGAGACAAGTTAGTTCTTTTCTTGTTTCTTTTTAGAATAATGCACCTTATATTTTGGATGGAGTCAAAGGCTTATCCCCCCGGCCAAACCCACTACTGAGATCTATTCATTTCTACAAGGAAAGGGTTATTTTTTGTAACAAGTTCTTTTCTAATATGAACTATGATGTAATACCTTGGTTTTGACCCTTGGGCTTACTGGACCAAAATATGTAAAAAATCTAAATGCATGTATATATTGATGGGGGTCAAGCCATGTCAGCTTAAATAAATAACCCCTTGTATTGATGTTGTAAATATGATTGTATGGGTTCCTAGTGTGGATCTTAAGGCCAAAGCCTAACTAGTGAATTGTTAGGCAGGTAGATGCAGTCAATATAACTTATTTGGACCATGTGATAGACTTATGAGGGGGCACTTGAAGCTATATAAATAGTATTATTGAAATATAATATGATGATCCAAGATGAATGTGGAGAACATGAGAGGGACTATGAGTCCACAGATGGGAAGCATAAAGGGGGGCTAAGGAAAAGAAATCCTATATTACCAAGTGTCAACCTAAAATCATATATTTCCATCATATGCCTTAAATAAATCTCATCCACCACCTTTGACTTAAAAACTAGATATGAAATGCATAAAGTGGTTTTGAGGAATGTATACCTCATGGAGGCATGGGGGGCGAGTCCAATCAATTTTGAGAAGTGTGAAGAGTCCTTCAATCTCCTTCCTCGTGGGAAATTGTTTTCTCAATCTTGCATTCACAATTCTCATGTGCAAACACTACCCAAGTTCTACATGATGTGTTCCCCCCTATTTGTATTGATATCCAAAACCTAAAAATGACCAAATCAACAATGCGAAGAGCAATTCACAAACTTGTGATGGGAGATGGATGGCTACAAATGATCATATAGGTTGGGTTATTTAAGAAACCTTCCTTTTTCCCTATCAAGTGTTGCTTAGTGAAGATCTTAAAGTCAAAGCATTAATCTGGAAGGTTATCCCTGTAAGGGAATCAATAGAATGGATTGTTTTTGCCTACACTAAAGAGTGTTACACGAGTGCTAGAAGGGAAGAAGATTCATGAGGGATTGTCAAGTAGAGAAATGAGAAATATTCCTTGTGTTGGTTAAAGCAGTTGATGGGATTGCCATCATTGATTAATGGTTGGAAGAGTTCCCTAGAGTTATCTTAAGTGAGCAAAATCATTGAGCTTGAGACCAATTAGATTGGATTGAGTAATTTGTGAGTTTGTAGCTTGATTTGTTCACCCCAATGGCCTCATAACCCAATTTGTGGGTGGCATCCATCTTGGAAGCCTATAGTGGGGTGAAAAATTGTTCATGCACAACTAGTTTCCTAATCAAACTCTATTCAAAAGATAAGTATTGTGTCTCTACTTATAAATATATAATCGAGTCAGGGCTTCTTATTGGAGAACTCATCATGGTTATAAATTGAGGATACATGTGTGTGTGTGTGCGCGCATGCACGCACCCGCAGGCGTGTGCTTATGCATATGCGTGTGTGTGCGTATGTGTATGAGTATGTATGTATATATGTATATATGTATATTGATGTATATTTTCATAATGGAAAATATCATTCATCCATAGAGAATGAACATGAACAACACAAGAAGGACTAACAATACAAGCTTTACAACCATACATCAAAAAGAAACTTTCTTCATTACATAAACATCTTCTTTACACTTCCCGATACAGATTAGGAGCATTACTACCTTGTCAATATTCTTCTATGAGGAGTACAAAGATTCAGTATCATCCTGACAGTAGAGAGTCGGTTCCTTCCCTGATTTCTTCTATCTCAGTTTTCCCAAACTCCAACATCAAGGAATTTTTTGATAACCGATATGCTTATGTATTCCGTTCTCTATATATATGAGCAAATTATAAAACCATAAAGTAATCCATTTTCCAGCAGATAGAACTTAAGAGGTGTTGGAGATGAGGAGCCTTGATTTGGATTTTGTTATTGTCCCAATCAATGACCATTTTTTAGTCTCCATAAATGTGAAGAATGGATATATTCCTGGAAATTGCCACTTCTAGAACAGAGTAAAGAGCAACAAGTTCAGCCTTGCTATTTGAACAATGACCGGGAGTGAATTTGATGTCGAACTTGTGGTTTTCTGCAAAGTATAGAATTCCCTCGGAACCGCCCAATGGGGGTTCTCCTTAGCTTTCCCTTTCGAAGAATGGCCATGGTACTAATCTATCAATTGCCGGAAGCACCAATGAGCATTGCTTTCTCGAATTATCTGATACTTTTGTTCCTTTGTCCACTACACAATGAGAGCCACTGTCACCTCTATTGGAATCAGGCGATCCTGGAAGATAGTTGTATTGTGCGCCCACCAAATTCCATAGCCAAAGGAAGAAGGGAAAGCATCGAAAGAGCATACCATTGAGCTTTTCCACCACGAGAGGCAGCTCTGATCCAATGAATTCCCCATCTGCTCTATAGAGGCCTTTAGTTCTTTCGCCACGGCATTCCAAATAGACACTACATATGGACAAAAAAAAAAATGTGAGCATGATTCCTCATTCAAATGGCACCGGACGCACCAGCTTGAACCCTGCCATCCACGTTTCAACAGGTTGTCCCAGGTTAGCAATTTGTTGCTTAAGGCAAGCCAAAGAGTGATTTGGGATTTTAAAGGTCTTGAAGCCTTCCACACTGCAAGCCACCACCAATATCTGACAACATTAAAGGAACTTAAAGCCCGAGTCTCATATCCAAGCTTAGCAGTAAAGTCTCGCGTCACACTATTTTTTGACCAAACAAGCCTATCGGACTCTCCATCTTCTAGATGAATAAAACAAGAAACCAACTTATCAACATACGAAGTCTATTCTCTATCTTCCTCTCCTTCCAACTTCAAAGCCTCAGAGGATTTCCACATCATCCCATCCTGAGAGGATTGATCTTTGGCATCGTGAAGATTTTGTATATGTTGAAGCTTAAGGGAAGTGATAGTACTTTCTGAGAGTTTATAGTCATCTCCTGCACCGACCCATGGATCTAATCCAATCTGAATGCTTTTACCATCCCCAATTTGCCAAGCTATCCACTTTCCTATCAAGGGGAAGGATTCCACAAAGTCCTTCCAGCCTATCGATCCATTTTTATGAGTCTTATCAGGGCTCCTTATCTAGTCTATAATTAAACAGTTGGGGCAATATTTGGAAATCGATACTTTACCCAATAAAGAGCCGGCATTATGTACTACTCTCCACAAAGATTTAGCAGCAAGAGCTTGACAGAACAGGATGGGGTTTTTCAATCCCCAACCACCTAATTCTTTTAAGTTTGCCACTGTTGACCACTTTATCAACAAGATTCCTTTAGCTTGTTTGTTCGCGGTCCACGAGAAAGAAAAGAAATTCTTCCTGATCTTTGTGAGGATCCCCTTAGGGATATAATCAATTGAATCCCAATAGACTGGGATGCTTTGTAGAACTGCCTCCCCTAGATAAGAACCTGTTAGCCCAGCACGAAATTATTCCTTCCACTTTTTTATACAACCACATCCAGTCCTTGAAAGAATAAGCATTAGGTATTAGGTAAAACCCAAGGTATTTGAAGCCATCCCAGAGGGATTTCAATGGAAAGGAAACTTCCTCTTTAATTATGGATTGCAAATTTGTACACAATAAGTTCTCTACAAGGAAATATTTTTCCACATTGATGTGCATTCCTGTAGCCTTCTTATAAGTCTCAAGGATTTGAGCAGTAGTTTGGATATTTTCAATCGAACCCTCTCCCATTATTAAAACATCATCCATGAACAGAAGATGGGAAAGTTCCTATGTTTCTGAGACTTTCACTCCCTTGAAAGAGCTAGACTGCTTGGCCTAATGCATTAGCATGCTCAGAGCATTAGCTACCAAGAGAAAAAGAAAAGGAGAAAGAGGGCATCATTGTTGAATCCCTCTAGTAGGCCTGAATAAGGAGGAGGGAGATCCATTGATAAGGATTGAAAAGGACGTTGATTGAATGCAACCCATAATCCAGTTCACACTATCACCTACAAAGTCCACCTGGAGAAGAAGGAGTCTAAGAAAGGTCCAATTTACCCTTTCATAGACTTTGGAAAAATCCAATTTAAGGGTGAAATCATTGCATGTTTTCTTCTTGATCGAATGAATAACCTCCTGAGCCAAATGTATATTGATGTATATACACATATACGCGTATATGTATATGTATATATACATATACATAGATGTGTGTGTGGGTGGGTGGCTGGGTGGGTGCAAATCAAATTAGGGTGATGGATATGGGATTGAAAGCCTTTTATGTGTCTCTTGAGTCTTTTCTCCCTAAGTTGAAATGTTTTTTAAAGAGGCTAAGGACTAAACCTAGACATTGAGGAGGTCACGGACCTAGTAGACTATGGGGAGGATAATGATCTTAACCCTAACTCAATCTTTCACTTAAAGGAAGAACTTATGGAGATTTGTCATAGCTCAAGAGCTTTCCCAAGTAACTGTAAATTGATGATTGAGATGATCAGGGTGAGGAAGGTATTAGTTCAAATAGATGGTGTAGAGAGGGACAAAGTTCCCATCAAGGACTAATCCCCATAAGCAGTATAGAAAGTGCATTAAAAGCTCATTTTTGTGATTTAGGTTCATCAGGTTTGCCAATTTTGAGTTTGGAAGTGGAAGAGCATTTTGGAAATACGACCAAATTATTTTGTTTTCCTAACGATACCATTCTACATAATTGAAACTTTCTAAGGAAAACCTCTCTTCTTTGTTATTGTTCAAAGCCACAAGCATCATCCTTTCATGGTGAAGAGTTCCAAACTCTTGTGCATAAGAGAAGGAAAAATAGATGTATATGGGTTAAGGAAGAAAAAAAATGATAGTTGGGAAGGGTGGATTTATTTTGAACTTAAGAAAGAAGGGGCATGGAAGCAATTTTGAGTCAAAATAGCTTTGGGGGCCTTCCAGGTCAGCTCTCAAATTATTGAAGTGGGGCTTTGATCCAAGGTGTGAACCATTGTTTTTACAAAACATTTGGGTCTTGTTGTCGGGATTCACTCTTGAAATTTGGAGGATGAATGTGTTATAAACCCTTGGTAACTCGATTAGGAGATTCATAGATTTAGAAGAATACTTATGGGAAAAAGAGGACAAGATAATGGCTCAACTTCTAGTATAATTAGACATCAGGGAAGGACTTCATTCAGGAATTGAGATTGAATGGGGGAAGGTCGTTCAAGAATTCATTGGACTATTGGAGAGTCCCTTTCCAATGCTCAAATTGGCACACAGTCAGGCACTTATGGGAATCTTGTACATAACCTACAAATCCCCATAAGAGAATGTTGAGATTTGAGGTAAAAAATGATCATGGATTGAAAATTTATGGAGACAAATAGAAAATAGTTTCGAAAGCGGAAGTAAAAATTCCAAACAAAGGGGGAGACATCAATAGTGAAGCAACTAAAATATCTCGAGAAATTTAGTGAGCCATGGTGACTTCAAATGGCTCATAAATGGAACAATTGAACAACCACTCACCGATCCTATAAGTTAAGCCCTCCCTTGCCCCAATTTTATCTAAGAAAGTAAGTTTTAATAATGATATTCGAAGTTTTGGGCATGAAAAAACCAATCAAGAAGAGGGATTTTAACCAATAAGGTATATATCATTTTTCTCTCTCAAAGGCTCCTTTGATAAGCTTCCTCTTTATGGGAAGCCCGAGAATTCAAGACTATGCCCTAAAAAATCTAAGGTTGAAGTCAAGCAAGTTTTAAAGTCACAAATCTAACCATTCATTGAGACCTGGGAAATCATAATTCCTAGAGGAAAAGTAAGTCCTTAAGAGAGGATTGGCATTGGATACAATACAGTCGTCAAGAATGGGAAGAAAATCACATGTGACCATAACAATGTCAAAATCCTCAAAAGAATTCAAGGAGGGAAAGCAATGACTATAAGTGGGGTCCTTAGAGCCAAGGGGGGCCCAAAATAAGTGTCCTTAATGATTGTACTCTCATTGAATGTAAGGGGGGTCAGGGGTAACCTCAAACAACAAGTCCTAAACTTATTGTTTTTTTTCCTTCAAGAAGCCATGTGTTTAGGAACCAAAGCTATAAAAAATATCTCAAATAATTCAAAGGGGTGGAATTTTTTGCTCAATTGATGTTGAGGGTATTTCAAAGAGTTTTAGGGTGGAACTCAACTATTAATACTCTTTCCTATGTCATGTTGAATGAAGGTATTGTGCTTGAGTTTAAAGCTAAATATTTAAATAATATTAAATATTGTTAACTCGTTATGGGGATAGCGAGGTCTTATGGGAGACATTAAGGGATTAGAGTTCCCTAGCAAGGGAGAAAATTATTGTATGGGGGATTTAAATCTAATCCTAAATTTGAGGGAAACATGGAGGGAAGTGGCTAGACCAAACCCCTTAGCATATTTTTTCTCTCATATGTTTGAGGAGTCAAAGTTGGTAGATGTTGAACCTGTTCAGTTAGTTCCAACCAAGAGAAATTTTATAAGGGGAATTATTGGGATTTTCAAAATGCTAGATAGATTTATGGCGAGAAAAATATTGTGGAAGAGGCTACAAAATTGAAATCTTGGGTTGGTTATGGTGGGTCTTCCAATCACCTACCTATCTTGTTTTAAATTGAGAATGAGGAAAAGAAGCCTCCAACCCCATTCAAATTTAACCATGACTAGTTTAATGAGAAATATTTTAGGTAGCTAATTGTTCAAAACTAGAAGAAATATGATGTAACCTAGGGGGATACAACGATGAAACAATTTGTTAATAATCTAAGGTAGGTGAAAAAGGTGGCAGTTGAGTGGACAAAAAAGAAGGCTCAAGACAATCAAAGGGATCTAAAGGAGGTTGAGGATGAAATTCGTAACATTTTTTTAGCAAAATACTAATGGAGTATCTTCAATTGAGGAGATCCAGGATTTAAAAGCACTAAAGGGTAGGAAACACGACCTGTTGAACAAAGAAGAAGTTGAGTGGAGAATTAGAAGTAGAGAAATTTAGTGAGCAAAAGGGGTCAACAATACATAATTTATGCAAAATATAGAAAAAGCATGAATACCATTTGGGAGGCTAGCCTACCTAATTGTTCAAATGAGTGAGAGGATGGAGACGAAATTTCTACTTGTGGATTATTCAAAGAACTCTTTTATAAAGGATCAAATCTTCATCTCATCTCTAAATACCGAATACCTAGTGTGCATGTTGTCAAATGGCACAAGGGGTGGTGTGGAAGAGCCTTTGGTTCCATTCCAAAAAATATTAGGTTGTGGATTAGGAATGGAGTATGAGGTCACCTCTGACAACCTTGTAGAGGGTTTCAATGCACGTGTAGCAGATCAAGTGGGAATCAACACTTTAGGTAGAGGATTGAACAAAGTAAAATCTCTTAGGATAAATGTGATAAGTCCAATGGCGTTAAAATATGAAGGCAACTTGGTTTCTCGGTAATTAGGTTTTACAGTAACGTTTTTGGGTTTTAACTCTATGTCTTCGAGAGTGAAGTTATAGTTCATTCATAGAAGGGTTTGTCTTTGGATGGGGAAGTGGATTCATCAGAGGTAGACTTTATGGTTGATCCGTAAATGGTCATGGATATTCAAGTGGAACAGTTCGTCACAATGGATCTTACAACTCAGTTCTTTTTATTAGCTTATTTCTATTGAATGTTAAATATGGAACTGTAAGTAAAATAACTAGAACAAATAAATACACAATCCACACAATAAACACAAGGTTTATCCTGGGAAAACCCACTATGGGGAAAAAACCAATCAGAAATGAGGACTATGCCTTGCTCTTTTATTTAGAATGCAAATACAAAGAAAGTGGTACTCTATATGGAGTTACCTATGAATCTCTGGCCAAAATGGCTACTAATATCCACTCCCATGTTGTTTCTCAACTATGGAATAATACCATAACATCAAAAGAATGGAACCCCTTCTTCTCCCAATAACCTGGTATTTAACATAGCCTGATAACCATCTAGGGTTAATTTTAGGGTTTTTACATGCACCAACTCCCGATTAGGGTTAGGGTTTTGGACCTTCTAGAATTTTTTTGAAAGTCCACACGTGACTAGCTCAACACGTGTAATAAATTAGAGCTTATGTGGAATCCAATCCGTACCATGGTGGTCAATCAGATAGGTCAACTTGTGGGAGGCATAACTTCTACATACGGACTTCGTTTGAGGTGATTCTTATACCGCTGGAAAGGTCTCAGAGTGTAGAATCGTTACAAAGGGCATTACACAAGTAACAAACTTTTGACCACAAAAAACATTGTTTAGACCCTCAAATAGTCCCTTTTGGACCCTCGGAGTGTAGAATCGTGACAAGGGGCATTACACAAGTAACGAGCTTTTGACCCCAAAAAACATTGTTTAGACCCTCAAATAGGCCCTTTTGGACCCCAAATATTCAAAGTGAGACTTGCCCCCAAAATGGGCCCTACAAGACAATTCATCTAATCTTTCCATCAAGAAAGCACCAAAATAGATGACAAATTATATATTGATCCATTTTCAATCACACCTTCCCATTTTGGGCGGATTTTGGTCCCGAAAATATTTTACTGAATGAGGTGAAGAAATTTTTCCTCTACCTTCTCCTTGGAGTACCATTTAGCATTGCTTGGAAATTTTCCTTTCAACCCCACCTGCCAGAGTTCATACTATCCTCGCTTGGTTGTTCTGGACTTCTTCTACAAAACTGTATCTTTTGCTAACTCTGCATAAGCCTCTGGTGCTAAGTCCTCTACAGAAGGTAAGACCTACTCAAGTTCCTGGTCCAACATGGAAGGTTCATAGAGTTTTAGGTTTTTCACATTCACTACTAAGTAAATGCGCATATATGGGGGTAGACTAAGTATGTAGGCATTATCTCCCACCTTCTCCAACACTTCATAGGACCATATCATAATGCCTTAATCTTCTTAATAGGACCTTGCAGTCTTTCCTTATTCAAGTGCAACCAAACTCTGTCTCCCACCTTGAATGTTTTCTCAACCCCGTTTTGGTCATGTCTCGCCTTGTACTTTTCCTATGACCTATTCAGTTCCTCCTATACTTGTAAATGGATTTTCCTGATCTTATCAATGATTTTTTCAACTCTTAATGCTTCGTTGATGGTGTCTTCCCTCACTACCCCTTGTTGTCCACAAACAACATCTAGAGGTGAAGGTGGCAGATACCCAAAAAAAGTTTCAAAAGGGAACTTTCCAGTGGAAGTGTAGACTGCTCTGTTATAAGAGTGTTGGATGTAGATCAGATTTTCATCCCAAGTCTTCGAATGCTTGTGATTATAACACCTGAAAATATACACCAAATTCCTATTGACTACTTCTATTTTCCCATCTATCTATGGATGGAATGTTGTAGATCTCTTCAACTTGGTGTCCATATTTTCCCAAAGTGTAGTCCAAAATGTACTAAGAAATCTAGTATAATGTTTGAAATGATGCTCCTTGGTATCCCAAAGTGCATCCAGACCTATTCAAAGAACATGTTTGATGCTTCTTACCCGTTGATGGTCTTTTTACAAGGCTTGAATGCACACCTTGTTGAATCTATCAACTACCAAAAATAAATAGTCATGCCCCTTCCTAGTGGTTGGAAGACCAACCAAAAAATCCATTGGGATGCTCTCCCATGGTCTCATAGGAACATGCAAGGGATGGTAAAGACCTTGCTTCCTATTATTGGGCTTGCTTGTAAAACAAAGTATGCATCCTCTTATAAATTGAGCTACACATTCTTGCATTCTAGGCTAATAAACATACCTTTGCAAGTTGGCAATTGTCTTCCCAACACCAAAATTCCCCACAACTTTAGAGGTATGAGCCTCTCTCATGAATTGCTATCTCTCACCTTTAGGAACATAGAGCTTGTCCAACTTGTACAATAACCCATCTTGGAGATTATAGTTAGCCTTGTTGTCACTTTCTTCTACATGGAATTTGGCCTTGTAGTTGTTGAAATACCTCCTTGAAGTCCTCATCTTCTATGTATTCCCCCTTGTATGCATCATGCATGAAAGGTCCCAATGCAAGGAAAACACCCTCTTGCGAAGGTTTTTGTGGACACTTCTCTAAAAAGAGCCCATATATCCGTTTGTATCGGAGGTTGCAAGCAGAGGCAAGCAGGAAAATGTTTTAGTGATTTTTTTTTTATCAACCAACACATTAGCAACCACACAAGCTACATCATCGAGGCAAGTAAGGTGTCATTATTGACTTACGGTATTGAACTCAAAAGTGATATTTTTGTGTCCATACTTTCAGATCTATACTCACAGTTTCTCTAGGTTGAGATTGCAATTATGGTAGATCCAAGCGATAGATCTAAGTAGATTAAGTGATTCATAGTTTAACATAGATCTTCCATCCAGTGATTGAGATCTGCTTAACCAATCTAGATATGTTATTGTTAACTCTTGGATTCAATCAATTAATTTGTGTCATGGAACACATACATGTACACCACATCGATGTGCTCTTAATATAGACGCACCGATGTGTACACAAAAATATGCACCGATATCGAAAATCCCCATTTAATGGGGAGAAAAAATATTTATTTTATAATTCTACCGCTAGCAACAACCAATGCGTTTAAAATAACCAGACACACTGGTGCATCGCTTTCGGCCAAAAATGCAACCCCATGCCTGGAAAAAATACGTTAAAAAAAAAGAAAACAAGTGTACAGTGCATTCTATATAACATAATGGACTAGTGTGTCTTTTAATTTGGAGCACTGATAATGGGTAATATTTAAAAAATTGCCAGATGTATTTTTTTTTAGATCCTTTCACGGTGCGTTTAGAGATTTGAACCGCACAAGTGTGTCATGTAATTGAGAACACTGAAGCACGGTGAAATTTAAAAAACAGATGGAAAGTTATTTTTTATATTTTATATTCACTAGCGGTGCATTTATATTCCTAAAATGCACCAGTGTCTTATATAATATTATGCACCAATGTAGGGTAACATTAAAAAAATTGTTAGAAGGAAAAGTATTATTTATATTGTTATATTCATTCGCGGTGCATTGTGATCTTCCCAACGCACCAGTGTGTTGTGTAATTTCGAGCACCGAAGTAAGGTAAACTTTAAAAAAAAGGAATTTTTTTATAACAATTTTATATTTGTTGACAATGCATTTATATATATTAAACACATAGGTGTGTCTCATAACAGCACGCACCGGGTTAGGGTGAAAATAAAAAAATGTGGGATGGAAACATTTGTATTTTTATATTCATTGATGTTGTATTTAGTTCACATAAACACATTGATGCGTCTAATTATCGGGTGCACCGCAATAGGGTAAAAATAAAAAAATTTACCAGATGGATAAACCATTTTTACCATCCTTCAGTGTTGTACACCGCCTAAGCACCGGTGCTAGAGTTGACTTCTTGAAACGCCTTGCCATCAGTGCTCGTCGTGGTTGGATTTCTCTCGTTCGTTGCTTCTTACGTAGCTTTGGAATTTTTCCAAACGATGGGATTTTTATTTTATTTTATTTTTTCTGTCTACATGGTAACCATGCCTCCCTGGTGTGCAAAAGTCTAGGAAATGTCTTCATTACCTTCTAATTTAAAGTTTTAGCATATTCAAATTTTAAATTCACATTTTAATTAAAAGCTTTAAAAATTATGTGCAGTGCGTTCGAGTTCTTTGACTTGCACTACCAAATCCACTAATCCCTAAAAATTTATAGGGTGCACCGGTAGTGGTGTGTTATTAAAATATAGTGCACTACATGGACTGTGCGCTGTAGTTTCACTAACGCACCACTATAACTAAATAAAACATTTTCACAACATACCTTTCTAGTGTGTTTCACAACAAATGGAGCACCGTTAGCGGTGCGATAAGATATACTATTGAACCAGTGTTGATAGACACCTAGAGCACTGTGTAATTAGTGCTTTCTAGATTGCTAAACGCATCACTGAGAGCACTAATGAAAAACAATTTAATTTTTTACCACATATATCAGCGTGTCGTAATACGTCTTCTCCGTCTAGCTGATGTTCTTATGTTTAACATACACATCGACATGGCCTTTGAAATATTATTTTTTCACTGCATTCTGTGGTATTTTTACACATAGTTGAGTTAATTACGGTGCAGACTTTTAATGGTGCAGACACGTATTTGTTAAGTAATGGGTGCTCCCAAATGTGGGATGCACCGGTATAAAAGATTTCATAAAAATTGCAGTACATTTTAGTAACACACACAAAAACACTGTATTCGGTGCTTATAATCTCACAATGCACTGGTGTGTTACGTTAGAAAGTGCACCATTTATATTTATTGTCAAAATAATTTTTCGCACAACGGTGTATTATGGTCACCTTAGTGCACAGTTAACAATGCTTATGTAGTTTTTAACGCACCAGAGGTTAAAGTTATGATATATTGTAATGCTTGTATATTTGATTTGTGTATTCGGTGTGTTTATTTTATTCTAGTGCACCATCCCCAGTGTTGCTTATACAAAAAACACTGCTCGTGGTGCTTGCCTGTTATATGGGCGCACCACTCATTAAATTCATGTCTTTTGAGAATAAAATTATTGTTTGATATTAATAAATAAAATGCTCATTTAATGAAATTTTTTATGTTTTATATATACATGTGTGTGTTTGTGTATGAGATTGATGGAGGTTATATGTAAACTATAGACATCAACGACAAGATCTACAGGAGGAGAAGTAGGTGCGGGTGGACCTCTACAATATTGTATGGGAGTGGGATGCTAGAGAGAGGGAGAGAGATTCATACCCTCACCTGATTACAACATAGACTCGAGCCAGCTTGAGGAATGTTGGCCTCCTCAAGTTCTATGAGGAAGCTACATCCCTAAAGGGGAACTCATCATTGTTGATGTAGTTGATTCGTCGTTGGGACAAGCATAGACAATTATTTCACTTTGGTCCCGATCTGTGGTTATATCCCACATAGGAGGACATCTACTTCATCACTGGGCCATCCAGGAGAGGGGAGGATTTTCCCCAGTTCCCTTATGTCCCACCCAATGTCGCAGCACAGAGTCAAATCACTTACTGTCAGAGATATATCAGTGACTAGGTCACTAACCTTGCTTATTTCTAGGTTTCTAGTGGATAGTTGCAGTTAACTTCTTTCCATGCAGAGGAGTTTAGGTGCCTCTCACTTTTGGTGATGACAGTGGCCCACTTCACCACTAATGGGCATCGCATTAGCTGCTCTCTATTATATTGTGTAGATTCTTTACTACGGAGACCTAGATGCATTAGGTGTTCTGCCATTTTTTTGCGGTAGTTTTGTTTTGCTCTTGATCAATGTCATGCACAGTTTGAGTGGAGGGTCAACTTCCCTTTTGCTTCAGAGCTATTTTGTTTATTTTTTGAGAGGTTTCTGATCACTAGATCGCCATTTGATCGCCGCCCTCCTAGGTCGATGATTGAGGTGTGTATGCACATGTGGGGAGAGATGATGCGTAAGAGGGTACAACCAGAGTTCCCAAGTAGGATCACCTCAAAGAGAATGTAGTTACTTGCCAGTGAGGATGATCACACATTGGATCTTGTGTCATGTCCATATGTGGGGTTGAACTGGCGAGGATGTTTGAACATCCTTTTCACCTCAGATGAGCCACCATATGCCAGAGGTAATATCAGCATTATGTCTTAATTAAACTAGATGCATTTTATTATCTTACTTAATGAAAATGTAATTTATTGTAACACTTTCTTTAATTTTTTATTATTAAATTGTTTAATAAAATTGTCTAATTATTGTGGTACTATATATTTTGAAGATATTGGCACTTATGTTGGGGAGGGGCCTCCCCAAGTACCAGACGAGGAGATGGTTGAGCCTGAGGCAATGCCTCAGTTGCAGAGACCTGGCATGCGATGTAGGCCATATGCTATATTCTACTAAGAGTTGGAAAATTGACTATATACATTGTTGGCTCGGTAGGGAGTCCACCCTGTACATGTTCGGGAGATCATGCAAGACCATGAGCTCATAAATATATGGAGGATTCTTCCACATGATATGATGACTTTGATGGATCATATCGTTGGTGAAACCATCCTTCTAGCTAGGAGGAGGGATGACAATGATAGTTAATCTTCCTCTACTGCATCTAACAATGCGGGTGGCGATATTCCTCCTCCACCTCCTCCTTCTCCTCATTGAGCCGACCGACAATCATCTCCTCCACCTCCTCCTTTTCCTCACCGATCCGAGCGACCATCATCTCCTCCACCTCCTTCTCCTCCTCCTCCTCCTCCTCCTCCTCACCATGATGATCGACCACCATCTCATCCTCCATACCTAGCCGATCCACCACCATCTCTAGCTCATCCATAGGTCAATAGACCACCCTTTCCTCCTCAGTGAGTTGACCATCCACCATCTTCTACTCCACTTCTCTCACTTCTAGATAGAATGGTTGCACCGGGTGAGATTGATCTTCATGGAGATATGTATGATGCTTTCCACTCTACTTTTTTTCCTACTAGAGGTATTGATTCCTCTAGATCTGCTGGTGGAGGTACCGATGCCTTTGGCTATGTTGACAGAGGTATTGATGCCTCTAGTTCCGGAGGTGGACCAACTATCTCATAGCATTTATTAGAATTGAGATGTATATTTGGCATGTATCATGAATTTATTGTTCATATATGTATACAAACACACACGCATTGCATTTTCCATGTTGAATTTGATGATGATGTGTATGTTAGGTCATGTTAGATATGTTTTCTAGGTGTGCTTGATAGATGTGTATGTTAAATGATGTTTGTTGGATGTGTGTGATGGTTACGTTAGGTAATGCTTGCATTTTGTTAGATGTGATTATTAGATTTGTGTGTTAGATGATGTTTACATCTGTTAGATGAGGCCAGGTAATGTTTACATTTGTATGTTAGGTGATGTTTGATGTGTATGCTACATGATGTTGTTAAATAATGCTTGTGTTTTTTTTTTTCGATGTGTACGTTAATTTTGAGTGATGTACTACATGTTGGATTATGTTAGATAATTTTTTATGTGTATGTTAGATGGTGCTTATATTTGATAGGTGAGTATAGATGTGCATGTTAGATGATGTTAGCTAATTTTAGATGTGTATGTTAGATGATGTTTATGTTTGTTAGGTGGTGGTGGTGATGATGATGATGGTGATGATGATGGTATGTTAGATGATGTTAGGTGATTTAAGATGTAATCATTAGATGTTTATCTTAGATGTTGATAGGTGATATTAGTTGTGAATGTTTGTGTTTGTTAGATGTGTATAAAATAATTATTCCTCTAATTTTCTATTGTGTATAAACATCATGCATATTGAATAATGAAAAACATCATGCATATTTATTTTGAAAATTTGTGAGAGGTGTTTATTAAAAAACATCAATAATAAATTTTTCCTTATAGTGAAATTACTGTCATATTGCTACAATTAATGTAAACAATTTTGTGAACCTACATTAGAAAATAAAAAGAGAAATATTTAACATCTAATATCTTAATTATATTTAAATTAATTTTAAAATTTATTTCAATAATAAAATCATTTCCTTATAACAAATATTTGTTCATGAGAATTTATCATGAACTTCTAATTTAGATTTGCACCTAAATTTTACATGTAATTAAGAGAAATCACAGTTAATCCTGAAAATGGATTCTTATTATCATAATGCAAAATGAAAATAAATGATGAAAGGTCGACTAAAACAATGATAACCATGATACACACTTACCTATATTTTATCAATATCGACACACATATGATGCTATAATAATGTAGATTTGACACTTATAGGGAACGAATGTCATACCTATTGATGCAAATATACATTAGTTGATGCAATAGACACACATGATATGCAACATCGATGCAACTACAATTCTATGTTTTGTTAATACAAAGAAAGACAATGTTGAAATATGCTAATGTGACATTACATTGATTTGCACCCTTATAGTCATTGGCAATACAACACCTTTTATAGAGATCATTGAAGCACATAATGTCCTAATGCAGATAGTATTGTATTGAATTGAGTATATTAGGATATTATACTTTTAATTTCATTGAATATAGAGTTTGCAAAGGGAACTTATGATTGCAAGACTAACCCACACAATTATTTTATCATGAAAATAATTATAAATTTTTATATTAAATATGCAATGAGATATAAATACCTTCAACTAAAATAAAATTCATTTTCAATCAATACTTTCATACAATCACAATTTACTTGATAGACAAACACATTACAAATCAAATTGATTGTTAGCCAACTAAAATGGTTTAATTAATTGGTTGTAATTAACTTTCCATTTCTACTGTCATAAGATGAATACAAAACAATATAATTAGTGTATTAAAGATAACAATAATAAAATGATACGTCAACATTGTAAATGATGAAATAAAACATGTACATATCACTATCCATTGCCATCACCCTGATTATCTTCCTTGCTTGGCATGACAGCACTGTTGTTCTCAAAAATATGTTTTGATCTAGGTTCGTCTCTTAATACGAACCACTAATCCCAACCAACACATCATATTAAAATAACACTTGGTTGCAGTGTTTTGGGAAAACATAAGGCTCCTTAGTTTCATCCCACTTATTTCTAGAGTTGATACATATCAACCCACTATCACGATCTTCCTTTACATTAATTCAGTCGAAGTTGTCCCACCACTTGCACCTAAAAATAACACATTGGAAAGATGACAAGTCCATTTGAATGATCTCTTATATCTTTCCAACGTAACATACCTTCCCCCCTATTAGGTTTTGATTGTGGTAGCTAGCATGACTAGATTGGTTGAACTTGACTTCCACTCCACAACCTTGTGTGACATGTCCATCCTCTTCAGCATGATGGTAATGACCAGATGCACCGTATTTCTCTATGACTTGGTCAAAAACCCAATTGTTGGGACATATCATTGGCATATTTTTTTTTTAAATGATTAGGATAAGGCATGCTTCTACAGTTCAACCGTCTAAATTATTTTTTGGCAATGTCCCATTTACTCCTCTCCTCTTCATATAATGTGACCCACAGTTGTGTCGCCTCCATGTTGTAAAGAATGAATTTATTGATGGCATCAATTTATGAATTCGCTTATGTATTCATGAAGTCAAATTGACATATAGTACATATAATATCAAATATAGATTATGAAGTTTAGTGCGAATAGTTACTCTATATAAATTTGACAAAAGATAAGTGACTTACTCTTTATCATGCACCTTTTTTCAATTTGTTTGGAGTATCTCCCATTCCATTTTGTCCTCACCCCTTTGCTCATCCAAAATCATTGTGTTTGGTGTGTGGTTGATTTGCTTGATGTAGTCATTGTCATAATAGAACGACTCATATACTATGTACCCCTCTGCCATAGACCCCTTGGGTTTTTCCCTTTGTTGAACAAATCCCTTCAATTTTTTCATGTACGTGTCTAAGAAGAAAATCCAATGACATGAGACCACCATGACTAATTCAACCTCATCAATTAGGTGAATTAGAAGATGAACCTGTAAATCTATGAAACTCATCGACAATTCCTTCTCAAACATACAAACAATCACAACTATCTCTTGACACCACCGTGGAATGCTAGCCATATGAATATCCTTTGATGTGATCCAATGTACAAAAGCAAATAATTTAAATATGGCACACCACAAGTCCTTGGGGGAATTCATGGTTTACACCCCAATGCACAAGCAAAGGATAATGACACTACAAAGTAAACACATAAAAAATTATTTGTGTTTTAACTTGTGGCGTAAAAAACAAAAACAAAAAATAAAATCATGTTTTTGACATATGTACCCTTAGAAGGTTCGAATGGTCACGTGATTTCAACCTCCAAAAATGTTCTTCTACAATGAAGCAGTGTTGTAGCGTAGACCCATCATTATAGAATGCGCCTTCACACCCAATATAACTTCCTTTTCCATAGAAAGATCATCTTTCTTCAAAATCCACGAGACATCACCTTCTTTAAAAGACCAAGAGGGGCCAACCTCTCCTCTATTTTCTTGTCTTGTCCAATGCTTCTTTTTAGTATTTGAAGAGATAAGAACTCTCCACGATCTCTCCTAATAGACAATGTGTTACGTTGTTTCGATAATATGTTCCTGCACAAAGAAGATGAAACATTTTTAAATATATGCATGGGATCTAGTAAGTGGACAATCTTAATATGCTCCCAATACTAGAGCTCATAAAATACCAATTTCCTTTTCATCTTAATGGGAATTTTCTCAACACAGGTGTCAAATAATTCAGGAACATCAAACATAGATTCCCCATTTGAATCGAACATTTCTGCAATTTCCTTCTCCTTTTATCTGTCATATGCCTTAGTATTGTGAACCAGTGTCATTATTTCAGGCCTTTCGGGTTCTCTTTGGTTTACCATTGAAAGTAGATGTTGCTCTTCTATAAGGGTGGTCTTATGGAGGAATACCATGGAGTAGTCATAAACAAGATTTTGTAGGTGGATGGGCCACATAGCCTTCATAGAAGGTACACAACATTTACTTCCATGATACCCTTTTGTTACAAGACCTACAGTGTTATTGTATACAAATCACATTAGTGTTGAAGATCAATATAATCGCATTGAATTAACTATTCCAAAAAATATTGTTCTGAATATAAACAAATCAATCAACATGTTTACTAGAGCAAACTCCTAATCCCATATAAGCATGTGTGGTGTATGCACATATGCCATACAACGTAAAACTCCTCTCTGTTGGGATGGGTCTTGATACATCGTATATTTGTATCCCTTCCCATAATTCCTTCAATTCATCGATCAATGGTTGTGTGTAAACATTCATATTCTTCACTTGTCTTCTACCAAGGACTATAAGAGCCAACATAAGATGTTCATTCTTCATGGAAAACCATGGGGGGTATTGTTATTGATCACTGCTACATGCCAAAAAAAATAGTTGGTGTTTTAGAGGGAATATGGTTTGACGCCATCCGTGGATATGCTCAATCGAAGATTCCGTTTTTCTTCTTGAATTTATCAGGACACCTATCCTCTATATGCTTCATGGCTATTGAATATGTTGGGATTCACATAACTTTTGACTCACTTCGGTTCTAGGCATGCAATCCCTGCAACATAACTAATTCTTTACAATGAAAGTTCCTTTTAATCCTTGGGATTATAGGCACATGCCTCAATATATTATGAGGAGGACCATGTGCTTTACCCTTGTTTCTTGATTTATGGTACTTGTCATGCCCAAATTTTGGACATAGCTCCTTGTTTTCATATTCACCTCTATATACAATACAATCATTCAGACACACATGATATGATATGTACCCAACACCCAACATTTTCAACATTTTCTTTGCCTCTTTGCAACTACTGGGAAAGACATTATCACTTGGAAGTACCTTCTCTTTGAATAACCTATAGTTAGTGGACAATAGAAATGTACAATGTCATTTAATGTTCATAAAATCAACAATTTTCAATGTTGATTTTGTGACAAGATTCCTCAAAATATAAGGGACTTGATGGTCAGTTACCTCAAAAGTGCCTAGAAACATACATTTGACATGCCATACATTGCTTTAAAGTTGTATAGTAACATTATTGTCCCTTATAAAGAGGTAGACTTTGACCATCCAGGTCCAAAGAGAGGGGCGGTGGAAGCATATTTCAGGCTTTCGAAGAAGGTATCTGTGGTATGAACATCATCCTGGAATGCATCTAACAACATCACATCCATGGCACTCGTATACTATAAGAAATAGTCTATACCAACCTCTATTTCATTGCCTTCATTGCCAACATGTGTTATTGTAGACATTCCTATTTGGTGAATCTGGACATAGTGTGAATTGAATAGGTGGTTGACTCAACCATGCTTGGTATGCTTCCTCTCTGAGTTGGAATCTTTTTGTAGCCTTCTCTTGATTTGACATTGTAGTGGGGTGCAATGAAAGATGGTAGATATGTCACTCATCGTCAGAATCTTGATTTCAAAAATATTGAATACTAGATTGATGATATTAGTACGCACAATGCAATTGGTCCGTTCAAAAATTATACCAGCGAATTATTATATAAACATGGGATTTTTTTCCACTAGTAAATGTCCAAATGCAAGCATTTTATAAAACAAAAGTTCAAATAGAGCAATACATTTACATTAATCTCATTGAAAATGAAGAAAAATTACAATTAATCAATGACTTTTGTCTTACGCCCCAAAGGGACATCTAAAGGTAGTCCCAATGCAAGGTGTCTTTGATGAGTAGTTGGTGGTATATGAAAGTTATGGTTTATTAACAACTCATCGCTAGTAAACAACCTACGTAGTGCATGCACAACAACAAATCTGGATGCTATCCTTTTCATAAAAACTCCTGGTCATTAGAGTGTTCCTCAAATGAACAATTTGCAGAAAATAAATAGCACCTAGAACTATTTATGAACACTACCATGTTCCCATGGGTGTGTGGACGACCAACGATATATAACATGTTCTTCCTGTTAAAATTTCTAGAAGCATAATCATTCATGTGCATACTATACATGGAAATGCTATGTTTGTATTTAATAATATTCAAGTAATTGGACCGAAAATAAAGAGGACCGCAAAATGGCATTAGCTCTATTGACTATTTGGGAGGAATGAGTACATGTGAAAGGATAAATAACCCAATATTTGCAACATCTATCTTAGAATTGGAAATCATAAAATTATTACCACAAAAGGAGAATTATGTTCCAACATCGGGCATAGGTAGAGAAGACGACCAAGCGCCATACAAAGTGCGGTTGTAAGAAGTTTGGTATTTACTTTGCAAATGCATAGGAAGAGAAAAGTCATCACTACCCTATAATAATTGGACCAACCTTGGTGTGTATTTGGGAATTTTTGCTCTCAACTCATACAACATTTTAGATCTCCTAGTAGATATGTTTTGGGTGGTATAAATATCATACTTTGGATCACTAGAACTTTTGGTTGACTGAATAGAAGCAAAGGGGTTGGTCAATTTAGGATGAAACATAGTTGTTTTGGCTTCCAACTTTTCAAAAAATGAGCAATATAAGGAAGTGTTCCTACATGTCTTTTCTATATCACATATTGGATTTTTTACTATGGTAGGAGGTATAAGACCATCAACATTGGGTAGTCGATCATTAATATAATGAGTGATTGTGGCATGCCAAGGATTTTCCTTCAATCCTTGACATTTTGAACAACCACATACTACTGGGGTGTCATAAAAGAGATCCATCTCAAGATGAATTATTGTTAATGACCCAAGATTGTGGCTAGAAGATGGCATGTTACAATTAGTGGGGTAAAGTAGCTATCCATTTTCATCTCCCAATTGCTTGCAATATCTTGCTTTTGATAAGAGCTTGCGATGATTTTCAACTAGTGGAATATTTTGTGCATACGAACTCGATGCTGAATCAGGATCTTGCAAAATTGAATACATTGTTATTCAAATTCACATGGATAAATAACATAAATTCAATTAAATAATGAAAATATAAATAAAATCTGAACTTACTAGAGATGGAAAGGGAGACGTCGATGAACTTTGAACGATATGGAATGAGTTGGAATCTGAAGAATTGTCCATTTGATATTATAACTTCGTATCCTTGCATTTGAGCCCAATCAACAATCAATACGTGTTTACATTCCTGGAATAAATTTTGAGAACCATATCACAATCTAACTTCCAATATAGTTTTGAAACCATTTTTAAGAATAAGGTGAGATTAAGCAGCATATGTATAGTCTATGAAGTATTGTAATTGATGTGGTTATATCCTAAAAGAGAATTTGAGACGAATATATGATTCTAAGTTTTTTTTTTATAACAAAAACGGTTAAATTATATTGTAAAAAGAAAGAATTTTAGTCGTGGTTGTAGCCAAATCGACTAAGTACAATATTCAAAAAGTCTGAATGTAGTTTGATCTTATACTAAGTGCTAATCTGGATACTGTCCAATTATAACTGATTTCTTCAAATGTGACATAAATTGTCAAAGAAGTGATGAATTGGAATCAGTTGAGCGATATTTTGTAGAAAATTTGTATTAGGATGTTGATGATCGTCGAATTCCTTGAAATGCCCAGAATTTCTCTATTGATGGGATTATCTCTTTTTGTCGATTCTGAAAGAAAATGATGAATTGGAGTCAGCTGAGTTGTGGATATATAGAGATTTTATATCTGAAGGTTGTTGAACGTCGAGTTCCTTGATTTTCCAAGAAATGTTCTGTTGATGGAGATGTCTCTTATTACCGAAACTGAATTTGTTTGCAATTCGCTTTCATCCTGTGGAAGTGCGAGCTGTGCTGAATAACTACTGTGATTCAGTGTGTCATAGAAGTAATTCTGCTTTTGTGCTTTGAAGGATGTGTCTGAATTATGATTCATGCTAATGACATGCTGTTTTGTAAGCTGTCTGACTAAGCTTATCGTAGATGGTGTGTTCTTAAGGGATATGACATAAATTTGTTTCCCCATTTGAGCATTCAATCTTTCCAGATGCTAGGCTTGTTGCTGCCTTCGCTTCCACATCTGCTTCATGATTCAAATTTCTTGTAATGTGATAAGCTTTGAATTGCTTGAATGTGATCACTATTTGTTGGATTCGTCCTATAATCTTGTCAATTGCCAGGTTGTTGTAGTGTGTGGGTGAGTTGAAAGCTTTGATGATGACTAGAGAATCACCAAATACTTGTAGATTTTCGATATTCTGTTTTTTAGAGATTTGGAAACCCTGTAGAAGTGCTAGTGCTTCTGCAAGATTGTTTGAGAAAACACCTAGTCCCCATCTATAGTTAATTCTCAATATTCCTATGTCGAAGAGTAGGATTCCTCCTACTCCGGCTAGGCCTGGGTTTTTCTTTGAAGCTCCATCGAAGTGAAGGCTGTCAATTGGTTGATTGCTTCTCCAGGCCTGAAAGTCGAAGTTAGGAAGTCTGATTTGCCAGGGAGGAAGCTTCCAGTGCTTTGAATCGATTTCTCTGGGATACAGGTGGAGAGTGCCGATCCACTTTGATTCAGCGATGGATAGGTTCGTATCTGCTTTGAGTCTGGACTGATTTATGCATTCAATCAATAAACCTTTTGCTTGTCTAGCAACTTGTAAAGGCGTTGGACATATGTCATGAAAAATTGCATTAATTTTGGCGATCCAAATCTTCCAGCACGTGAGTTTGGGGATGGTTGTCCAAATTTGATTCCAAAGTTTCCTTTTCGAGAAAGAGGTGGGATAAGCAAATTTCCAGTCTTTGAGAAGACGAGTAGTGGTGCCGAAGTTTGGCACAACGATGTCAAGTTCCCGAAGCATGTAATTCCAAACATCTTTTGAAAATGTGCATTTCAAGAAGAGATAGTCAAGTGTTTCAACATTTTTGTGGCATAATGGAACCTGTGAGTTC
Source organism: Larix kaempferi (assembly GCA_027924585.1). Taxonomy (NCBI): domain Eukaryota; kingdom Viridiplantae; phylum Streptophyta; class Pinopsida; order Pinales; family Pinaceae; genus Larix; species Larix kaempferi. The sequence goes on from BSBM01000565.1 coordinate 2,997,698, forward strand.
CGGTGAAGCCTCTTTTGATGAGATTGTCACCTTTAAGTACCTTTATGTGTGCAAGAGTCCACATAAAGAAATTAACTTTGGGGATTTCGAATGAATTCCAAACCATTTCCCAAGTACTTTTTCTGGATTCAGCATGGTTTTGAAGGGTTTCGTAACCCAAAGCAGCAGTATACTTTCCGCTTGATCCCCAACCACGTTCATCTTTGTCTTGAATTTGGGTGGGAGCACATCCGATCAAATTTTCGAAAAGAAGAGTTCTGGCACGTTCTAGATTTGGAGGGATTGTTAGCTTTTTCCAACCGTGCCAAATGCCTGAGGAATCCCAAATGCTGAGATCACATAATGTCCTAATTCCATGTTGAGTGAGCCAGTGGTCGATGTTCTGGAGATCATGGTTGTGATGGAGTTGTTCTTTTCCCATAATTTTATCTGAGAAGATGTTAATATATTCTCCATTTCTAGGAATCCAGTATAAATCTTGAGAGAAAAAGTCCCAAGCATCTTTGCAAAGAGACCATATTGAGGATCCCTTGGAATCCGGTTTGCTGTCGAGGCATCTGAGGGAACTTCATGTTAAGTATTTATTCTTTAGTAATAAGATGAATCTGTGGTGTTTGTCATGCAAAATTTTCCAAAGTATTTTTCCGCCCAATGCCTTATTCGCCTGGAGGGGATCTCGGATTTGGAGCCCACCTGCATATTTCGGCTGGATTGTAGTATTCAAGTCGACAAGATGTATTTTGCGCTTGTTGTTTTTCCCTCATGTCCAAAGGAATTATCTCAGGAGCCTGCTAATGTGCTCTGTAACTCCTTTGAACGCTAGCAAGAGTGAGGATTGGTAGATAGGAAGTGTTGTGAGTATTGATTTCAAAAGGATCAATTTTCCTGCTTTGTTGAGCCATTGTCCTCCCCATCTCCTGATTTTGGAATTGATTTTGTGGATTATGTCATCCCAATTCTTTGATTTTGAATGGCCTAGGGTGATTGGGAGACCCAAATATTTAAAGTTGTCCTAGTGCTAGTGTACTTTGATTCCAAGAATTCGGGTAATGTTGGTTGCAACAGTTTTGTTTAGATTCCAACCATATACAATGCTCTTGTGTAATTTGATCTTACCACCCTAGGCTTTGCAGTAGATGGCCATGATGTTTTTGAAGTATCGAGCAATTATGGAAGAACCCCCTCCCACCAAGAGGGAGTCGTATGCAAAGAGAGTGTGATTTAGAGGCATGGAATTGAAGGCTAGATTTAGGCCAGGTAGAAGACCATTTATGAGATCAGAATTTAGTTTTCAGCTAAGAGAGCCAGCCATGATAATGTAAAGAAAGGAAGACAAGGGACACCCTTGTCTGATTCCGCGGGTTGCTTGGAATGGTCGTCCATTCACAAGAGGGGCGATCCAAGGGCGTTTAATGCAAGAAGATATCCAGCTTAGGAAGGAGTCTTCGAAGCCAAAAAATTTCATGATTTTGAGAAGAAAATAATGCTTAACGCGATCAAAGGCGTTAGCCATATAAAGTTGAATCAACATACCTTTTTCTTTGCGTAATTTGTTGGAATGAATAGCCTCCTGTACAAGGATGACATTGTCAAGTATTCGTCTTCTGTGTAGGAGACCTCCATGGTTTTCTGAGATGATTTTGGCAAGGATGGGCTTCATCCTATTGGCCAGTAGCTTGGAAATGATCTTATAGGAGGCATTGCATAATGCAATAGGTCGAAATCTTGAGAAAGTGCTGGGGTTGATTTCTTTTGGGATGAGTGCGAGGAAGGTGGAGTTTGTGCATCCACCTATCTTGGATTTTGAGTGAAAATCTTTAACCATTCTCATAAAATATTTTATGATGTGGTGCCAGCAAGCTTTGTAAAAGTGGATAGAGAACCCGTCGGGCCCAGGCGCTTTGTTAGGGTCGAATGACTAGATTACGCTGGTGACTTCCTTTTCTATGAACACCGTATGAACGGCTTGAGGAGGTCGACGCTATCATCATTCGTGATCATCTTTGGTATATGGTCGAGGAGAGTTTGGTCTCCATCATCGTTGTCGTTGTTATCTTCTTTGAAGAGATTTGAAAACTGTTTGTAAGCTTCATTTTGGATGTCTCCATGACCTTTGACGGTCAATCCATTCTGAGAATTGATCTCAGTGATGTGATTGTTCGAATGTATAGCTTTAGTTTGTCTATGGAAGTAAGCCATGTTTTTATCTCCAGCTTTGAGCCAAGTGCTGCGAGACTTTAGTATCCAATATTCTTCTTCTCTTCGGAAAGATTGATGAGTTTTAGCTTGGTAATTTGCTTCTTCCTGTAGCGTTCTGTTGTCAATTGAATTTTCATCCATTGAGTTTTGGATAGTTTCGAGCTCGTTGACAGCCTTCTTGGTGGAGTTTGGAAGAGGGATATTGATTTTGGCCCACTTTTTTAGATCATTTCTTGTGGTAATGAGCTTGTGTTCCTAGATGTGTCTTGGGGAACCGATGATGGGGGTATTCCAGGCGTTCATTAGAACATTCCAAAAAATGCTTGATTCAAGCCATTGGGGGCTAAATCTAAAGGGTATGGGACCGTAATATTCATCATCTTGTATATGGAGGAGGGTCGGTTTATGATCCGAGGCTAAATTAACCATTATTTTTTAGATGACAGACTGATTTTCCGAGAGCAAGCAGCTTTGTACAAGGTATCTGTCTAGCCAAGCCATGATATTTCCTTTACTTGGCCGCTTGTTTGACCAAGTGAATTTTCCTTTCTCAGGCTTGATGTCTAGTAGATCCCATTTATGAATGAGAGTTTCAATCTAAGATCTGAAGGCGTCCTTTCCGATGAGGCCTCCTTTCTTTTCAGTGTTGGAGAGGGTTGCATTGAGATCACCAGCTAGGATGAGGTTATGCGGGTTGTAAGCGTCGAGAAAGTATTCCATAAGTCCCCCACAATCCTTTTTTTCCGAGTGAAAATTTGGTACATACAGATTGATGAGAGCAATTTGGGTGTTGCTTTGGGTATGGAGGAGATCTGTGTAGATCCAGTGTTGAGTGGCAAAGGAATTACATAACTGAAATTTTTCAGAGGACCAGAGGGTAGCTATTCCACTAGATTCCTCTCTTCCTCTCTAGCGCTGACAACCATGCCAGTATTTTTCTTCCAATTATCTTTTCCAATGGTCAGAATGGCCTGTTAATTGAGCTTGGTCTCTTGGAGCATGAGGATGTCAGGCATCTCTATTTTTTGGAGGTGTTTTACTGCTTCTATTTTATTGGGATTACCCAATCCTCTGCAATTCCAAGAGACCAGTTTCATTATCTGTTAGTGTGGGTGAAGGAGGGGCCTCCCCCTGCTTGATACCCCATTTGTTTCCCTGCTAATTTGGCTTTGGTGTTCTTGCTGAATCCCATATCTATTATTGCTTGAGATCCTTGGGTTTTTTCGCGTTCGGCTTCTTCTTCCCTTAGATATTTGCTGTTTTTTCGCCCTAATTTTTTAGATGATATGTCTATCAAATTTTCTGGAGAGGCAGGTGTAACCAACGGTTTAGTTTTTGCAATTTCTGCATAGGAGGGATATGGCATACCTTTATTTGAATTGATCCTTTTAGGGCTTGGGGTTCTTTGAGGCTGGATTTCTTCTGGATCTTCAAAGGTTTGTGGTGATTTTTGAAAGTCACATTGCTCTGATATTTATCCTTCTTCAGGTGCTTCGACATCGTCTTGATTTTCATTATTTTCCAAGACTTTAAATGTGTTCTCGTTGTTGGTGGTCGCTGGATTTTGGTGTTGTTGATCTCCTTTTCTTGAGTTTTGTCCTTTCGGTGGCATTTTTGGTCCCGATTTGGAGGTAGGGATTTGTGTACGACTGTCCATTTCTATTTTCTCCCTCCTGCTTTCGAATATGCTGGCTTCTTTTTGGAAGATCGAGCGAAATGCCCATATTCATGACAATACCTACATTTGAAAGGAATTTTTTCATATTCGAGTTCCTGGATGTGGGACCAATCTGCTACTTTGAGTTTTATAGCTTCTGGGAGTCCACGTTCTAGATCTACTTCGACACAGATTCTAACAAATGAATATTGGTCTTTTCGATCTGCTTTGTCAATATACTTTCTGAGGGATTTTTCAATGACTTCTAGAGATTCGGGGTTCCAGCAATGGGGAGGAAGGTGAGGTAGTCTCACCCAGAATGGAACAATGGAAGGGATGTCCTGGGATGGATTGAAGTCAGGATTCCATTTATTCATGTAGAGACCTTGCGGCCCCATGAAGTATGGTCCGTTCCTGAAGATTAGTTCACGGTCTTGTTTGCTTTCAAAGATGAATGCAAAGAAGCCCTTTCCGAGGAAATATGATTTCACATCGTCTGAGATCAAGGGTTTCCAGTTTTTTTGAACCCAAGTCTCGATGGTTTTCGGAGAAGGCCACAGTCCTATGAATTGGCCATTTAATCCTCTTTCTGACAGATTGAGAGTGGTTTTGCATGGTTTCTCTATTGGTAATGCAACTGTAGGGATCTCTGACATATTTTTCACGAACTTTTGCTAGGCGGTGGAAAGAGGTTTTTTCCCTTGAGCTGCGATCAGTTTCATGAATTCAGTAAGGTTTGAGGGAGGGTGAGGACTAGTATCAACAATCGATGCCATGATGGCATGGGTTAACCATTCTCACAGGAGCTGAAGAACCAAACAAGATCTAGTATCTCTTTTCTGAATGTGATTGCAGGAGAGATGCGTGGGGCATGGAAGTCCACACGAGAGCGAGACCCGATCTGGGTAGAGCGGGGTGCAGAGGGTCCAAGATGCAACTAAATTCAAAGAAAGGTCAACGATCTGCGCAGAGATCGAGATGCAGAGCCCGAAATGTGACCTCAATTTGTCATTGTCTCTTTGAGTAGTTAACCAACAAGACAAACTCCCTGAATGGGAGAATATGATTTAAAGTTAAAACATACATTCATAGGGATTTTTAACTACTCCAATGCGCTTTAATAATACAAGTGCACCGATGCATCCCGAAAAACTAAATGCATCGGTGCGTAAACAACACTTCCGTACTGTTTCTAAACATATGCAAAAGAAAATATCCTCTAAATTTGGGATATTTAAATATGCATTTTTCAATATTATTGCATTGGTGCGATTATTATATAACAATGCATTGGTGCAATCATATATCTCATATGCACTAGTGAATGGAAAACGCAATATGAAATTATAGATTTTAAATACTTATAAAGTTTTCAATTTTATGTCTACTTGGTGTTATTTGCAAACTATATCGCACCAGTGTGCCAATATAATTTAGGTGCACTGATGGCCACAGATTGCAACACGAAAAAACTTGTTTTACATGTTTATATTCCTATTTTATGCCCTTACGACGCATTTTATAACATTTAGCGCATCAGTGCACTCATATTGTACTGGCACACCGATTTTCATCAAAAATTTATATGAAGTCATATGTGAATGGTGCATTGTCTATTACATTGCACCTATGCACCTGTATATATAAGTGTTCTAATATGCCAAAAATCAGGAAAAAAAAGCACGATTTTTTTTTCCCATGAGCTGAAAAGAAGCAGGAATTTCCTTTTTAAAAACTAATCACTATTTCATTATTTTGCTGCAATTTCGAGGGAGAGTTCTACGAGAGAGACTTACCGGGGAGGAGTTTGGATCAACCAAATTATTTTGAATATTGGAATTTATAAGTTATGGTGAATCATACAAAACTCCGCATAGTATAAATTCCAAGCATGTAAATTCTTACTATTGATCTCAATGCATGATTTATTTATGTTTCTATTAAGATTCTAATCAAATTAAAATAAAATAAAATAATTTCATTGTTACCTTCAATGCTAGAATCCTTGCTTTCTTGTTGCTTTCTTTTGCTTTATGTGCCTACAAAATTTGACATTGGGGTTTAACTTCCTCTAATATTTGACAATTTGGGTTTTTCTTTTTAGGCATTTTATATTTAAAGGGTTTGTGGTTCTCTATGTAAGTCATTGGGAATCTGATGCAATGGGATCACTTATTGCATCAGATCCCAAACCTTGTCCCTGTCAATTTTTTTTGTAAAAATGCTCTGGTGGTTTTCTGTGCAATTCTTTTCGTATATCACACGTGTGCTTATAATAAAAGTGCATTGTTTGGCTATAATTTTTTTTAAATTTTTTTTAGGGAATATCTCACCGAAAAAGCCGTGGATTAAATTTTTAATTTATTTTTCGTTATCAGTGCGTTCAACTATGATGCACTAGTGTGTTCATGATGTAAATGCATTGGGGTGTTTGTATTCATAAGGTGACCCAATATGGAAGATTACATTTTAGCTGGAATTTATGTAATTTATTTGTATATTATATTTAATAACTTCTCTATTTAATGGTCTAGCTTGTTTATTGATTGAAAATGTGTGATGAGAGATCAAAGAACAATGATTCTAATCTGCACGACGGGAGCACATCCAAAGAAGCAAATAAGATAAGCTCTTTGTAAATTGCATATAAAATTAATATGTTTGAATGATATGTAAGTTTAACTAATATTTATTGGTTAATGCATGTCATGCATCGCCAAAAAATGAGGAAGCTCGATACGATTCTTTGCAATCTAAGTGTAAAAGAGCGTAAAACCTTGATGGAAAAGTTACAGAGGGATGAATCAAGTGAATACAAAAATAATCAATATTAATTTTTCTTTTCAATTGTAGTAATAGTGTACTTAAGAATATTCACTAACATGATTCAAACAATCTATTTCACATATGTTGAATGTTTTGCATGGACAAACATCAACAGAAGGGAATGTCATCATAATAAAACAAATTTATGGAAGATGTAAATGATGATGAATTGGTACTAAGCTCATCTAGAGTGGTACTGGAAGTTATTGAAATGGGGAATTTTTTTTATGAAACTATGAGGGATATAGTGGGAAGAACATATAGATGTACTTTCCACTTACAATACAGAAATCAATCCAATGATTATGAGAATCAGGTTATATCTAAACTACAAGAAGCATTTCTATAGCAGTAGCAAAAACATACAATAACAAAAATAATAATTATAAAAGTAATATTAAAAACCATGCTTTTCTAGAATATGTATATACTACTACAAAGCATTCCTTTATTAATATTAATTCTATTATATTTACTTTTTATATCAATATAAAAATAGTTTAATGTCATTTTAATTTTTCAGGAAGATTATGAAAATCTCAAAGGATGAACCAGGTGATATTCGAAATATGCCATTAGGGATGTCCAAAAAAGTGTACAAGGAGGTGGTTAAAGAAATAGACATAATTGCATCATAGGAGGAGCCAGATCTCAACAACAGCATGTTTCAAATGTATGTAATCATTGCCTTTTCCTATTATGTACATATAATTAATTAATTTAGCATTAAATATTAATTTTCAATTATTTTGTTGCAGAAAAGAAAACAAAATGGAACCCTTTCAGTACACAAGATAGGACGGCAAGGAAAAAAATGGTGGATAGCAATGTCTGTGAGTAATTCTGATTTCCTTATAACAACTTAAGATTTCATATTGGTTGTGATTTTTATATGTTTATTTATTTATTTATGTATTTTACTGGTCATCCTTGGATGTCTTCAAACATGTGCTAACTACGAAGAAGAGCCATTAGAAGAATTGATTGACATTGGGATAAGAATGAGTTGTGCGTATATATTGGCATATAGAAAAGTAATTGTGGAATTTGTAAGTATCTATGTTGTTTTACTTCTCTCATTTTATAATTAATGGAACAACAAAAACCATTTATATTAAATCTATGATTTGTGATGGGGTATAAAAATTGCAAGAAACAAAGTATAGAGTGAAGCCAACATAAGAGTTGTTGAGAGATGGTATGAGATTTGAATGTGAAAGAACGTGTATCATTCAAGACTGAATTCTTTCTATGGTACATTTTTCAATTTACATTCATGTATTATCCATTTTAATTTGCATTATGCCCACCAATGTAGATACACTCATTACACTTTATTTTTATGTTTGTAGATGGAAGTTGGAGACGAGGAACACAATCAAGGCAATCAACAAAACATTCAGGCAAATAACCCAAGCCATGCAAGTAGCTTGAGCACCGACAATAGTTCTAGCAAAGAATGTTGATCAATATAATTGGATGTTAATGCAAACTGTTGTATATTTTGAAATAATTGTCTATGAAAATTAGACATTTTGTATAACGTATTGGACACAGTGTCCCAACTAAAAGACACAAGTTACCAATAAATGTAACAATTACATATTGACATTTTTATTATTGTGGACATTTATGTTGTCCAATTTTGTATGGCAAAGCGAAGCCCACAAGGCATAACATAGATGGTGAATGGGTGTATTGTTAAGGTAGTCCTTGTGTTAGGTCACTAGTTCAAAATTCCATGGGTACTAGCTTACAAAAAAAAACTGTATAAAATTTCTTATTTTATTGCTTTGTCCAATGTCATTGTGAAATGTTATCTCTTTTTTTTTTACAAAAATGGTTACGATTATATTGATAAAAGGCTGTAAAGTTTCAGAAGATCGTTACAAAATTAATCTATAACTGTTCAGAGGTTCATATACTATATTTTGCAAAAATAAACAAATATTTACAGTCATCAAGAAGGAGAAATTCCTATTCCAAAATATATAACTCCCTATACTGTTGTATATTCTAACATATTGCCGAACTAGCAATATACAAAAAAAGTTCATTAAGGCAAAGACTAACTGCTAGGATCACTATCTGTACCCTGCTCAACATAGAGAACATATTCATCATATTCATATTCTTCTGAGTTGTTCACAACATCTTCTGTAGCATCTTCAACATAAGTGACATCTTCTTCTTCCAGATCTTCCTCCACAGTATCCTCAGTAGCATCGTCTTGAGAAGCTTCATCATACTGGGTATGCCTAATATTCTCTTCTTCGTCCTCACTGTCAACAACAAGTTTAACTTGCACACACTCAGTCCCATATTTTTCCATTGAGCTAGAACATATATGGACCGCTTGCGAGACTGAATTTCCCTCACTATTCTTTGAATCATAGTTTTCATCATTCTTAGAGTATTTTCTAACTATAAGGTCTTCATGCTTCATAACAATATTGGTTAATTATTTTAGATTCTCATCACAGGCCCTAATGGCCGCTTCAATGCCAATGAAACGGACCTCCAAACTAGAGTTGATTTGGTGAGAACATTGTTCAATATGATCCAATAGCCCATCTAACACTAGACCACGAGCAACCAATTGTTTGACTGCAACGGTCAGACCTTCCATTCGGCCGTGCATCCATTTCATATGTCTGTGAAAATATTGGATGCTAGATTGGGACGCACTAAATTTTTCAATGAGTTCCTCAATCCACATTTCAATGTCCATATTTACAATGTTAACCCAATTCCTTCCAATTCTACAAATACCAGCGCGAATCCTACCAATGAAGGTAAGACACAAGAAATTCAAGCAAGAGCTCACTTCATAATACACTAAAATCACAACACGAGATTGTATCTAGAAGAGCATAATTTCTGAAAAACCAATAAGAAGGAAATAAAATGGCTTCCTCACTACCATTGAACCAAACCAAAGGTACGAGAGAAATTCTAATCGCAGGCTCAGAAGACAAAAACCCCAAACCAAAATAGCCATTCAAATATTCCAAAACACTCGTATCCCAAACTTTCCAAACAAAGGAGAGGGAAGAGCCACAATAAATTACCTGAAAAAGAGATCACGAAAGGTTGATAGACTCGATGAAAGAACGCCTATCTCCCCTAGCTAAGGAGAAGGCAGGGGAAATCCCAATATTCCTCACCACCATTCCAATTACAAATTACACAATCCTCCCAAAAAATAAGGCTTTCGAAACACACAGGAACACAAAAACCACATTAGCTAGTAAAATGTCGGACCTTCACTGAAATCAAACACTTGATGTAGACAATACCTTTGCAAAAGAAGTGGTCTGATTAGGAGTACCTTCATACTTACTCACATTAATAACACTTATGCCGCCCTTTGTAATCTAGGCTTCACTGCCAGCGAAGAGACCTTCCATTATCCACTTTTCAACCATGTCATTAAAACTAATGACACCCTCTAGCCGTCGATTTTGGGAGTCAAAGAGCATCAATAAATGCCAAGGAGAAAAACTTAGGGAATCCAAAAAGGTGGAAGGTGATGACATTCTGTTGAGCTTCAATATGGTATCCTTATACACGATGATCCCAATAAATGAGGCTATTAATTTTATTGTAATATCCCTAACCTATGATCAGCTAATATTATCTCAAAAATTAAAACTTATAGTACAACTTTTTCACCGGCGAAGACTAGTTAACATAACTAGTGGAAAAGGCTAGCTTAGGGCACAAGCAAATTCCTCCTGGGTTATGAATTTGGGATAGTTAGGTTCTGAAAAATGTATGGGTGGATGTGAAGTAGCAAGGGTATTAGGTTCAGGTCCAACTTCTGAGTTCTATGCACAAAGTACTGGGGCCATTTACATTTCAACAATAGCTACCGCTGAGGTCTACTTTGATGCTTCCTGGGCACACCAACATATGAAAACTAAAATCAATGCTTACACCTGAATGTAACCAAATGGAATATATCAGAAAATAAACTCTTTATTAGGTGTTGGACAAGTTATTATGAGAATTTGGGAGTTTCTGGATGAGTTTGGGATCAAAAGAGACAAGGGCGCTATGTTGGACTGCTCAACTAGTAGTTTTCCAAACTCTTCCAAACAGGATGAGAGGCCTTCGAATCCCTAGGAAATGGTTGGAGATGATTCATTAATGTATTAGGATTCATAAATAACCATCAGAACATAAAACTGACTCATACATAGCTCTAAATTACAAAAATGGTAAAACTAGTCAATAAAAAGTGCTTAAAGAGCTAGTCTTTGAATTGCTTGATCCAAAATGCATTAGAGGATTACATAATTCACTTATGAAGTATGTGAGGTCTCTGACATGAATTTATTAACAACAACAAATCTAAATTGAAACTTGTGAGCAAAAATTAGAGGAGTTTGAACATTCATATCTTCACGGAGTCTTTAATGCTAGAGAGATCTTACAAACTGAGAGAATGAGTATGGGAGGAGGAGAAGAACAATAAGTTATGCAATGGGTCTTCCATGAGGATGAAATCAGAGCTGGAATTTGTATATGGATGGTGCACTGAACTTCATGAGTTGCTAAGGGGCACATTGGCTCTGGTGAGAATGGTTGTATCTTGGTCATCCAGACACCTTTTTCAACAAGAAAAAAGGAATTTCTTACTGGAAACGACCCTCTGGATGCAATGGAATAGGTCTCACAACCCATAATTCTTATAAATGCGGAACCCAGAACCTCCATTTCGGCCCTTCCACATTATTCCCACTGGATGAACGGAATGGATAGAGATTTCGAATTGGATGCTTGATATTCATTCGTTTGAATCTCGAATCAACTTGAATGGACTTCAAGACCTGAACATAATTATTCCATGGCTGCAAGAGAAGGAAGAACATCATAGAAGAAGAATTGAAGAGAAGGAACATGGCACATCTTCCACTCGTTGGGTATCGAACATCTCCTTGCCTTGGTAAGCTAAAGTGCTCACACACAAATTCAATAATGATCAAAAGTTGTGAAAAGGAGTTGCTTGGATTATTTTATAAACTTCCTGATGACCTGCTGAGCAAGTTGATGTGCTTGGTGACCTGTGAGAGCCCTTCCAAATTCACCCTCCTTGAGTGGATAGGCTTTCTTGCTTTTCCTTTCTTATAACTTTTCATCCTTTAGAAACTGTGCCCCTCCTTGACTTGAGATGTTTCCTGCTTTGTAAAGTGGCCTCTAATTTGGAAACTATGCCCTCCCTTGGATTTTATGGATGTTTCCACTTTTTTGCTTTTGGAAACTTCTTACACCTTCCCTACTTTTCATCTTTTACTATTTTCTTGCCTCTAGTTCCATTTTAGCAACCTTATCCTCATGAGGGAACCCTCTTGGCCCACTTGCACAAAATTTAGGAATAATTATTTATGAAATAATTAAAAATAATAAAATTATTGTTTATATTTTCCTCACCTGCCTGCCTTTGTCAGTTTCTTTCCTTTTAGCTTGAAATCTTGCTTTATGCTACTTTTCCCCACTTTCTCCTTTGGTGTGACAACTCATAAGGCTAGCCTTATCTCTCCATGCACCCTCATGGTGTCCTTATCATCATCCAACTCACCAAAACAAATAATTAATATTTTAAATATGAAAATAATCATTACACCCTTCTAATTTAATTAATTAAACAACTATAGGATAATTTATTCCTATTTAATAATTTCCTAGGCTAAAGTTACCCCCCCTTTCATTAATTAATTCCTTGGTCTTCACTAGGATCCATGGGGGGTTGTTGGATTATTTTCTTCCCTTGGTACTAGAAATTGGGGACATGACAGTTATGAAAGACCTCACTGACTCCAAGACTGCAAGAGTGATTGGTTTATGCTTGAAATCGACATTCTTCAATTTTTGAGGCTCCCTCTATGGGAAAACATGTGGGGTGGAAATGGGATCACCGCTATCTCCAATCGTGGCTAATATGTTCATGTAGAAATTTGAACAAAATGCTTTGAACTCATTCCACCTAAAACCGAGATGGTGGGTTAGGCATGTTGATGATACAAATGCAAACTGTCCACATGGCAATGCGGAGCTCGAAAAATTTAAGAATCACCTCAATATCCAATCAGGAAACATCAAGTGGACCATGGAACTTGAATAAAATGGTACTCTCCCATTCTTGGATACGTAGGTTATTAAAACCCAGATGGCACCTTGGCACATAGAGTCTATCGAAAGAAGACTCATTTGGACCAATATGTGCATGCTCTGTCACATCATTACCCTGGTCAAAAAATGGGCGTATTGAACACTTTGATCACACATGCCAAAAGGATATCCAAAGAGGAGTACCCGAGACAAGAAAATAACCATATGAAGGATGTATATTTAAGAAACGGTTACACTTAAGCCCTAATCAAAAGAGCCTTTAAGAAGGAAGATAGACAAAATTCCACAAGGAAGGGTAGTGACAATGAGCATAAAGTGTTCCTTCCATACATTTAAGGCACGACTGATAAGATCACTTAAATTCTAAAAAATAAAAACATCAGTATGACATTCTCCCCCCAAACAATTTGAAGACACTCTTAAATTCAGTTAAAGATCCTATTGAAGATGGCTTACGAAAAGGAGTCTATAAGATCTTGTGTGTATGTGACAGGAGATATATAGGCGAAAATGGGAGAAACTTTAAAACAAGGATAAAAGAACACTGTGCGGATATCAATAACAACAACACCAAAAACTCAGCATTAGCGGAACACTCCTACAAAACGAAACATCTTATTAACATTGAGGGTACATAGATCGTTTCCAATATTGATAACTACGCAAAAAAAATGTCCGAGAGGCAATTGAAATCTAAAATAATGCTAATAATATTAATAAGGATGATGGTCTTAAACTTAGCCATAACTGGTTGCCAGTTATTATGCCAAACACTAGACCTCAGAACAATTAAGCTCCCTCGCTCATACCACATGGTCGGTTCCATTCTCGATATGCAATATGAGTATTTATGAATGATTAAAGTTGATAAGGTTCTCTTGACTTTCTTGATCCTAATGAAGAGCCACAGATAGATGGCCCGAAACGTTGACCTTATAAACATAATTGCAAACACTCCAACCACTGGTCCAATATTGCACTGCGGATTCACTGCTATTAACATCATAACCTGATATGGATCAGGTCTCCTAAGAGAATTAAGGAAGTTTGAGAGACTTAGAATTAACAAATACCTGAAGCTCGCACATTTGGAATTTCTGAAACAATGCAGAAACGATAATATCATTCCTAGACGGGCATAAATCAAACACGCGACTAGGAATACTCATAACCAAAGAGTATTTGAGAGAATGAACCCGATCCTAATAAAAATTCAAATCAGAGGGGTATGCATGGACATTAGAAAAATTGATAAAATACCCCTTGATCTTCATTTGAAATTATCTAATGAGATGGACCATATGACCTGGAAAAATTTGATAGCAGCTCGGCGTGGAAAGTTGAACGATCTTTTCTCAATAATATGAACAAACACAAAAAGAAGTACACACATCTTATGAAGAGTCAAAGACCGAGGGAGAATGATGACACTAAATAATGTCAAGCTAACGAGAACAAAGGAAGGCTAGTGGTGAACCTGTCCAATACTGCCACTGGAGATCATACAAAATCGTTGTTGGAAAAAGGATTAAACTTCACAGTGGCTTCGAGGAATATTCCCACTGAGACATAATTTGTGGAATAGAACAAGGAATTAAACATCTCTCAGAAGCTGAGGGTGAAAAAATCAGGCAGGACTGCGCTATTGTCCTGAGGAGAGCCAAACAACCAAAGCCCAATATTAGCAATGATGAAAGAGTAGCCCTGAATGAACTTAACGAAAACAAAGACATCTCCATCTTGAAAACTGACAAAGGAGGTGTTATAGTGATCATGAACAAATCTGAATACAATGCTAAGATGCGGTATCATCTGGATAATAGAGTCTGCTACAAAAAATGAACCAGGAATCCCATGAATAGTATTAATAATGAAGGAAGTTTCAAAATCCATTAAAGGGTCTACCCTCAACCAGTCTATTAAAAAGAAATTGATCATCATGGAACTGATGATTCCTCAGATTTATGGCTTGCCTAAGATTCACAAATATGGAACACCCATACGACCAATTGTGGGCACCATTGGCTCTCCTACATACTAGCTAGCTAGATATATGGCCAATAAATTGAATCCATTAGTGGGAAACACTGACTCGTTTTTCAAAAACTCATCCTCAAGCACAAAAAGGTGGAAGGTAATGACATTGTACTGAGCTTCGACGTGGTATCCTTATACACGATGATCCAAATAAATGAGGCTATCAATGTTATGAAAGGCCTCATTGACTCCGAGACTACAAGACTGATTGGTTTATGCTTGAAATCGACATTCTTCAGTTTTTGAGGCTCCCTCTATGAGCAAAAATGCAGGGTGGAATTGGGCTCATAGCTATCTCCAATCATGGCTAATATGTTCATGGAGCGATTTGAACAAAATGCTTTGAATTCATTCCACCTAAAACCGAGATGGTGGGTTAGGTATGTTGATGATACAAATGAAAACTTGCCACATGGCAATGAGGAACTCGAAAATTTTAAACATCACCTCAATATCCAATCAGACAACATCAAGTGTACCATGGAACTTGAAGAAAATGGTACTCTCCCATTCTTGGATGTGTAGGTTATTAAAAACCCCGATGGCACCTTAGCACATATAGTCTACTGAAAGAAGACTCATATGGACCAATATTTGCATGCTCTCTCGCATCATTACCCTGGTCCAAAAAACTGGGCGTATTGAACACTTTGATTACACGTGACAAAAGGATCTACAAAGACGAGTACCTGGAAAAAGAAAAAACCATCTGAAGGATTTATTTTTAAGAAAGGGTTACACCGAAGCCCAAATCAAAAGAGCCTTTACGAAGGAATATATACAAAATTCCACAAGGAAGGGTAGTGACAATGAGCGGAAGGTGTTCCTTCCATACATTCAAGGCATGACTGATAAGATCACTAGAATTCTAAAAAATAAAAACATCAGTACGACGTTCTTCCCCCAAACAATTTGAAGAAACTCAACAACCTCATCATCTGGATCTACTGATCAAACATCATCATCTGGATCTCTCGATCAACAGCCTCATCGTTTGGATCTACCGATCAACAACATCATCATAACAACATACTCTGCAATACACAAGATCCTATTACGGGATGATCAATCCCTTTCACTTTAGGACATAGGTCCAAGGATGATACAATCCCGATCCACTTACGGGATGATCAATCCCTCTTAATTTAAGACATCTCTCATGTCTATGGACGATGCAATCAAGATCAACTTACAGGATGATCAATCCTGATCACTTTAATACATCTCACCATGTCTAGGGACGATGCAATCCAAATCATCTTATAGGATGATTAATCCTTATCAATTTAAGACACCTCACTATGTCTAGGGATGATGCAATCCCGAATCAACTTACAGGATGATTAATCCTTATCACTTTAAGACACCTCACCATGTCTAGGGACGATGCAATCCCAAATCAACTTACAGGATGATTAAACCTTATCACTTTAAGACACCTCACCATGTCTAGGGACGATGCAATCCCGAATCAACTTACAGGATGATTAATCCTTATCGCTTTAAGACAACTCACCATGTCTAGGGACGATCACGTATCAACTTACAGGATGATTAATCCTTATCACTTTAAGACACCTCACCATGTCTAAAGACGATGCAATTCCGAATCAAATTACATGATGATTAATCCTTATCACTTTAAGACATGAGTTTAAGGACGATGCAATCCTGATCCACTTACGTGATGATCAATCCCTATAACTTTAGGATATAAGTCCAGGGACGATGCAATCCCAATAGTCCTCTTAGACAAAGTCTAAGTACCACTTCATCGACCTCATTGTCGGAACAGGTAACCTCATCATCAACCTCATTGTTGGAACATGTAACCTCATCATCGACACATGTATCCTCATCATCGATACAAGTATGCACATCATCAATATAAGTATCCACATCATCGATATAGTATCCTTATCATCGATACAGTATCCTCATCAATACATGTATCCTCATTATCGACCTTACAGTCGATATAGGCAATCTTATCATCGATATAGGTATCCACATCGATACCAGTATCCAAATATCATCATCGACCATATCACTCCCCCTTTCGAGCAGGGTCCTTCTGAACAACACCAAGCTTGTCTCGGAAATACTCAAACTTTACTCGAGATAAAGGTTTGGTCAATATATCAACAACTTGTTCGTTAGTGCTCACATACTCGAGCTTTATAGCTCCTTTCTGCACCATATCCCGTATATAAAAATATTAGATCTCTATGTGCTTTGACTTATCATGGAATATTGGATTCTCTGTCATCTTGATACAACTCTGGTTGTCACACAGGATCACAGTGGGGTCCATCTCTAAGTCAAACAATCCTGATAATAGCTTCCGAAGCCATATCGCTTCACAACTAGCAGAGCAAGCAGTTATATATTTTGCTTCAGCTGTGCTGAGAGCCACACTAGACTTATTCCTGCTAAACCACGAGATCATGGAAGATCCCTGACAATAACATCTGTCCGATGTGCTCCTCCTATCTGATACACTACATGCCCAATCAGCATCTATGTAGCCATACAATCTGAAGTCATGATCTCCAAGATAACATACACCAAAATCTATCATACCTTTTAGGTACCTCATCACATGCTTTGCAGCTATCAGGTGTACACGCCTAGGTTCCACTAGGTATTGATTCAAGGTGTTCATAGCAAAGCATATATCTGGCCTGGTATTTGTCAGATACATCAATGACCCAATAATTTGTCTGTACAGAGTCATATCCACTAACTTTGAAGAGTCATCAACTAATAGATTCAAGTTGGAATCCATGGGAGTGGCCATGGATTTGCATTCCAAAATATCAAATCTTTTCAATATTTCCACAGCATACTTTCCCTGGTTGAGAAAGATTCCTTCTGGGCCTTTCCATACTTCCATACCTAGGAAGTAGTGCATCAATCTGAGATCTTTCTGTTGATGTATATGTAACTTCGGAATGTATTTCATATATGTATATTGTACTCCTATAGAGATGATATTATTCCTCTATACGGAAGTGTTTTTATTCCTATAGAGATGTTATTATTCCTCTATACGGAAGTGTCGTCGTTTATATTGTAAGTGTCGTAACTTATACTTGACGGGTTATTAGACCACCTTGTTGGGGTCGGCCCTGTATAAGTCATGTGGGTCAAAGGGTTATTAGACCACCCTATTGGGGGTCGGCCATGTGGGTCAAAGGGTTATTAGACCACCCTATTGGGGGGCGGCCCAGTCAGCATTATGTTATGTGGTTAAGCTAAGGCCGACCTAGTAAAGGTTATTAGGCAAGTCAAGTCAAGTATAAATAGAGTGCGGGTGGCAATCTATTTGATCATTCTATTCTCACACACACTCTTTGGAGAGTGGCCAACTTGTGGAGGAGGAGAAGCTGCTGCTAGGAGATGTCTATCTCTTATGCTTGGGTTGTATCATTGCTCTATCTATCTCTGAGGAAGTTATTGGGGGTTTTCACCTTTATGGTTTTCCCCAAGTAAACTCTGTGTCTCTTGTGTGCTTGCATTATTGTGTCCATGATTGATATGCTGTAGATATGCTGTGCATGTTGTTCTCACAGTTAAGATCCTAGATTAGATTGAAGTAAATTCTAAAAAATTAGCATGGTATCAGAGCTAGCCTGAAAGAAGGCATGGTATGGCATGTATGACACTTGTTGCACTTGCGATGCTAGGGCTTGATATAGAAAAAACCAGTCATCGTAGCACTTTCACTATAAATCCATTTTGGCGAAGTTTTCAGATCTGAAACTTTTACAGGTCGAATATCAGATCCCCATGTACCTTGTGTCCAAAGGAAAACTTCTAATTCGTTGTACTTTTTGTTTTATGATCTGTACAATCTAGGGTTTCTGCCTCTTCCAGATCTGAGTCATAAACATGTGACCTAGGAAAAAAGGTCATAACCTGGGCTAGGAAGATCCAAATGAAATTTTGTAAAAAGTGACAGGTAGTGCACGGACTGTAAGTTCTCAGGTAAATTTTTCAGAGGCCGAAACTGAACCATTGACACGTGGCACGCCGTACAAGTTTGCTCTCCTGTTTTATCCCATAAACAGGTCATGTTGCGACACTTGGCATAACTCTCTCTTAGAGAATCCAATTGAGGTCAGACCTGTGGGGTTGGAAAGATAAAAGGTCGGGCTACCACAGGTAGAAGTTTCAGGCCCTGTGTATCGGAAAGTTTAGAGTTACACCAGAAACAATTAGGTGCATATTTATGTCAAAACATAATTATTTTTGAGCACCTTCATTCATGGCTTCGGGAATTTAGGGTTTCGAAGAAAGTTGAAATTTTTGTAATCAGAGACCACAGCTAGATGCTACTCATCAAAATCGAAATTTAGAGACCAAGATCATATTTTTTGGTTGGGAAGAAGGCCGGGCTTGATCAAACCCCAGTTCGGGACTTTGATCGGAAAGATGGAAAATTAGGGCTTTTGCAAAAGTTGGAATTTTGGAAATCTATGACCACGGCTAGAAGATCCTCAGAAAAATAGAAGCTTAGAGATTTGAATCAAACTTTTTGGTTGGGTGAAGCTCCGGGAAACTCAAACCCTAATTCAGGGTCCTCCCTAGTGAATCCAGAAAACTAAAAGGCAATTTTGAGGGGTGAAACTTTGCAGTTTTCAAATTCTGAGTATACCAGCTTGACCAGCTCAGAAAGGTGCATCTTTCTATCCTTTCATAGGTTTGAAATTCAAAGTTTGAATTTTTAGGGTTTCTCTGAGAAACCCTAATCCAGCTCCAGATCCAGTTCCTGCAAATCAAGTGGATTGGGTTAATCCTAGAAGAGAATGGATTGGTCACTTGCATAAGTGAAGAAGTTCCTGTTTCAGAGGGAGATGAGGCTAAGGCCTTACATAAGAAGATTACAAGCAATCTCGACAGGTATGACTTATCCAGGTATGTTTCAAGATTTGTTCATGATTAAGTTTATGGTATGTTTGTCTTCATATTATTACGATTAGTACAATCTTGATTAAATTTAGACTTGTCGTATCACCTTAATAAAATTATGAATGCATGATAGAAGATATTCATTGATTAGGGTGTTGGCACTTATGATTGTACTAATGCATTATGGTGTTGTATGAGGTTTATGTTGTCCGCTAACATGAAAGGTACACCAAGAAAGACAAATCATGTTCTACTTCAAGAACATATGATCATGGTGACATGAAGACAAAGATTCATCCATCACATAGAATATCTACTTACGAGGTATGTATAACTTGGTTCTATAATGGTTAACTTATGAGACATGCAGGTTACTAGCACAAGTCATTGAAGAGAACCATAAGACATCATGCGGGTATGTTAGACATAACTAGCTAACATAGTAATCCAGGTATGTTTTTCCTATATCAAATTGGAATCTTACCTTGTGTTAGGATCACTTATATAAGTATAATTGGTATGATTGGTTATGTTTATTCATAAAGTTAGAAATGTAAGTAATCAAGGGTTTATGCATATTATGTCTCTTATCTTGATTGATGATTTGACTAACCAGAAGAGTCCTATGATCAAATAAAAATATGCATGAGTGAAAGAAGTCTTCCCTGAAACCTTGAATACTAATGTTTATTATCTGTGTTTGAAATAATCATGACTATACATGTTTAAGATTATTGTGTTTTGATAGTATTAAGATTATACTAATGAATGTGTGATTATGTATGAAACCTCGAGGATGACACAATGATGATACTAATAAGCATGCATAGTGATTAAGGATGGATATAAGTTCAAGGACAGGTAATCTAGGAAGCAAAGATCAAGAGCGAGCACACTTCAGTAGTTTCTGCAAGGATGTAGATATTCAGAGGGAGTTGACCACTTCTCACAATCCACATCAGAATGGAGTTGCAAAAAGGAAGCAAAGATTGAGAGGGAGTCAACCCAACAAACAAACAAAGATAAGTATTTGAATTATCATTCCTTGCATATTTGATTGTTTAAATAATACTGTTCAATAATGTATATACTGATGTTCCTAGAATTAGGTTGTGTATTATGCATATTATAATAGTTGCATTGATGAACAAGTATACTACTAATATACATGGGTAAGTGGCCTATGGCACTGTATAACATTCCATTGCTACTTATCTAGAATGAAACCTCTTTGCTGACATGTTGGGAGTTGTGCACACTCTTAACAATGTTCTGGTAGAGATTGGAAGGTATCTAGAAAGTTACGGGATATGGATAAATGTTGTATTGAAGCATTGGCTAAGATAATTGCATGACTGTATGACATATTTCTTTATGTGTAAGAATTTGTTCTGAAAACTATGAGATGTTCCTAATCATGCAATTTAACTTGTTTTGTAGGAAAGATCGTATACCATCACCTACAAAAGAAGGACTACAACATTTGTTCAGCGACAAAGTTATCTATTGAAAATATTGAAGATATTGAAGTTCCTAGGATCTGGGAAGAATGCCATGATCGATCATGAATGATGTTTGGGATGAGAAATCTGTTGTGGCTTCCATGTGGATCTATAAAGATCAAGTATGTTGCAGATAGTAGCATAGAGACTTTTGCTCCTGTAGCCAGATCCACTTCCATCAGATCAGTACTTGCTGCAGTGATGAAGTGGAAGATACACCAGATGGATTTCACGACAACTTTCTTGAATGGTGTAGTCAAGGAGGAAGTGTATGTGGAGCTGTTAATTTTTTAGAATTTACGTCAATCTGATTTAGGATCTTAACTGAGAGAACAACATGTATAGCATATCTACATCATATCAATCATGGACATAATAATGCAAGCACACAAGAGACACAGAGTTTACTTGGGGAAAACCATAAAGGTGAAAAACCCCAATAACTTCCTCAGAGATAGATAGAACAATGATACAACCCAAGCATAAGAGATACACATCTCCTAGCAGCAGCTTCTCCTCCTCCAGCAACTTGTCTTTTTACGTCTACAAATAGAAATCCATATATATAAACCCTTTCCTCAACAAATGCATCGCCATTTATTAGATTGAAGGGATGGGTGAAAGTGGTATAACACCAAGCCCTTGAACCCAAGGCTCCCTTAGTATAGTATCATATCCCTATGCTAAGATGTCACTGAACTTGTTTTCTTATTTTTAGGGTTTTTGTTTTTTTTTGTTTTTAAATTTGAAGGCTTAAGATAGTTTTGTCCTATCTATGTACTATGGGTAACAATAAAAAGAGATATTAAAAATGCCATGTATTGGGAGGGGGTTCAACAAAAATATTTTGGGAGGCATTTTTCTATATCTAGTAAAATTGAGGGTATTCTTTAATATCCCATGAACAAATGTGCCATCTCATAGATTTAGTGAGTGAAGTCCATGTACACTTCATGTGCTTGAGACTTTAATAGATACTATAATGATGTTATATGATGTAAGTATGTTGTATGAAAATCTTATAGAATTCATAGTTGAATTGTTTTACTAGTTAAACCCTTTTGTTCTTAATATTATAATTGTAATATTTGAATACAAATTACAATAGACGGACTTGAATTTTTATAAATTTGTGAAAACCTTTCTTTGTATTTATACCATTCTTTCTATTCCAATGATATTTTTATATTTTCATTATTAATTAAGATTTGTATTAAATCATAATTTTAAGATAAATAAACCTAAAAAAATATATTAAATCTCAACAAAACTTTAAAAATTTAAATGTTTGTACTGCATCATAACTTATATAAATGAATCCAAATGAGATATATTAATTATGGACAAAACCTTAATCATCTGGAATGTTTGGCTTCAATGGTTATCCAAATATCTTAATTATATTTAAAAATGTTTTGGTATTTAAATCTAAATATCTCAATTGCTTTTATTAATTATTAAAAAACTTTTGGTATTTAAATGCAAAGAGCAATATGTTGAAGTTAAAATTGGGTATGTGGAAGTTAAAACTATGTTGTAATTTTATGTAAGCTTTTTATTATATTTATAATATTTTTATAAAAATTATTATATTATTATTTTCTTATTATTAAAATTTAAAATAGAATATGATTTTTATAAATTATATGATAGATGATAAGGATATCGTGGTTTTTTGGTGGGGTTAGATGGATTTTATTCCATTTACTCGGGTTCAATTTTGTTGAGACATCTTTTAACTTGGATTACTAGCTAACTGTTTGCTCGACCTACCATCCACGATATGTGAAGAAGTTTGTTGAGATTTCCCATGCCTTGATTCCTTCGAAATAGCAAGAAAATAATTTTTCTGTCGAAAAAAAACTATATAATAAATAACCCAATAACATTTGTTTAAGCTAAACAAAGCCTAAATCATCTATAATGTTTGGTTTCTAATCGATATCCGATTGCACTATTCATTGATGGTCCAAATATTTGGTTTCTAATCGATATCCGATTGCACTATTCATTGATTGTCCAAATATCTTCAACTCTTTAATTACCATTCTATACTATATATTTCATATTAGACTATGATCGATGGGCCCAAATGGTTTTTATTCAATGTGAACAAAGCCTAAATCATTTAGAATGTTTGGCTTCGATTAGTCAACTTAAAATTTGCTTCTAATTAATAAACAATTATTTTATGGATACACTTCATTTAGTAGATTTGTTCAATCCTACACCATAGGATTAGTACCATTTTAAAAATGTAAGTTGTCTTTATTTTGATCATAAACAAACTTTGAGCACGACAATGATAGCTAGCAAATTTTAATCGAGTAAACTTTTTAAAATCGTGGTTTCCTCACAAATCACTAAATCTTCTTCGGGGTGCGTAAATCTGATTGTGAGTGATATTATGAGTTTGAACAATACCCACTTAGTAAAGATATGAGGAACTCCAAGGTTAACCAAAGCCCTCTATTTTACCAAGTTTTCATTGATAAATGATAAGTATGATAATGAACTGTCACGTTCCTTCTCGTCGATTCTATATAAGGAAATGAATATGACACTAAAATTAAAGCTTTTACAATAACTCAGCCCCACATTCATCATTGATAATATAAATAAAATAAATGTATGCAGATGCAAATCAAAATAAACATGCACAATGGAATTAAACTATCCACACACATTTCTCATGCATACATCAACATAATCAAAACAATCAATACATTGTAGAGTTTAATACACACAGAGAGAATACTTATCTTGATGGTGAAGTTTCCCCAAGCAATTAGCTCCGCAACTGCAACGTTCCACCCAACCATAGGCCAACTATGCTCATCAATCTCTCAGCATAGTTTCCACCCCCGAGCTGGGCATGATTTCCACAAGGAATGGGAACACCCAAGCTCATGCACAACAAAGTGCACATCGGATCTAAGCCAAGTCAACCCATAGCTGGGTTTATCAAGCCATATCTGAACCCTCTATTTTTGGATGCTTGCACTCACTCAAGCCAAAGCAATGGATACCCATAACTCATACCACATCCTTCTCTCCCACACACAACAAAACACATATGTTGGGCATAGGGAAAACGTTTTAACTATGGAATTCACAAACAAGATGTCCATGGGTTTTCCCCAAATCATGGCCAGTCAAAAACAGATTGTGGGAAGGGGAAAATCGACCATAGGGAGAAAAACAATTTTTCCATGAATCTTTGAGCATCCAAATGGCCAAAAATAGCCTCAATTGAACCCCAGGGACCCCCAAATCAGTTTCCTCTTCTTCCCCATTGTTAGATATATCTCAAAAACGCCCTTTTCCCAACTAAAAATGAAGGAAAAACCATAAAAAACATGGAGGGAAAACACCCAGGTAGCTTCCAACTCGTGAGAGAGCCAAACTGATTGATGAATAATGGCTTGGGGAGCAATTTCGTGGCTCTTTATTTGCCCAAGAAGCCAAAACATGAATTTCCAAAATGGTGGTTTGCCCATACCCGAATTTGGACAGCCACACCTCTCCATTTCTCAAATAATAACTATTCCAACCAACTCTTGGGATAAATAAATGATTGGGTACAAAATTCAACATGGGTAGTTGATGGTTCATGGGTTCTCTCATTGACACTTGGCTTCACTTGATTGGTTAAGGGTTTGAACATTTCCCTCCCAATTCCTTGTAAAAATCATGCCCCCATACTCTTGTTGCATTGCATTGCATAGCTAGTTGTGGGATTTTATTAAAATGCATATTTACATGGCTAACACGCAAACCATATGCATCAATTTTTAACACTAAATAGATGGCAGAGCCTTGGCCTTGAGCTCCTCACTACGATTTTATAACAATAGTACATCATGTACATTTTAATGTGATGGGTCAAAATCGGGATATTACACGAGCGCTAGACATGTTAAAAATCAACTTTAATAAAAAAAAAACCCTTAATTTATATTAAATGGCAAAACAAATTATAATAATAAATATCTTCCACGTTAGATCACCTCATTACTTGATTATATCATATTTCAATCAATAATAATAAAAATAAAGATTTCTATTATTATTTTTTCATTATGTAATAGGATTATAGATGTTTATATTTTAGAATTTGAGGTAGAGTAGTAAGTATACTTTTCCTAGAAGACGAGACAAGTGTACTATTCAGATTAATTTTATGAGCTACATTCCAAATCCTAAATCAACAATTAAAAGAAAAAGATTATAAAAATAATTGGTAGTTGATTCAGTAGTAGTAGATGCATGATAACGGGTAGCTGATACATAGATATCAGCTACCAAAAATGGAGAACAAATAACCAATAATTTAACACTTAAATTATGACCGGTCTATGTTCACAGGCCACAAGTTAAATAGATATACTAATAATTTTGAAAATTTTCAATAATTTCAAAAAAACTAAAAACCAACCATCCATTAAACACCAACAGGTTCAACTCGAACTCCATTTGAAAACATGCCAGCTTTTTGACTATTGGACTCCACTTCTCTCATGCTAAATTTACATTCCATCTCAGAAGGATCAGTCTCTCCTTCATTTGCTCTCACTGTACTGAATTCTCCTGCCACCACTTCTATCCATTCTTCCTCGCCATAAAAAATATAATCAACACCACCATTATCGCTCTCATATTTCTGTTCATCTTCGTCATACTCTTGTAATTCTTCTTCATTTGGATCCTTATTTGCTGTTTTTCTTTTCATGAAAACCAGGCTGGACTCTCTTTCTTGCCCGTCCGGCCCTGTAATCGAAAAATTAATTGGTAGTGAACTCCAGCCACAGGAACGCTCTGCAAATTTAAGAAGAAACACCACTCTGTACTGAGTATCCACAGACAAAAGCGTGCAGTCGATTCGACCGGAGACATCGAAACACCAAATCATTATTAACTCCGCAAGCACTCCAAATCTGAACCTACAACTACAACATTACCAAATCGTTAGGGTTTAAACGTAGTATTTATTTAATGAGCAATCTTACCCTTGTTTTAAACCTGTGATTTCCTTGGAAATAACACATGTTCTTAACCATTAAACCTACTCAAATGCTCTGGTTTAAGCCTAAAATTTAACTGTGATAATAATAAAAACAATAAAGTTGATATTCAAAGCAGACGAAACCTAGAGTCGTCTCTCGAAACCCAATTCCAATAACGCTGGTCGTTGCCCCATTTGATGGATAATTCTGTTGCAGATAACATGTAATCGATCTTCCCTGTGGATTGTTCCAGCCAAAGTCTCTGTTTTTTTTTGTTCCACAAGAATATGAAATAATGACTGATGGCCTTATGGCAGCCGAAACTGGGAATCAAAACCAACGGATTGGAATGAATGATAATGGAGACAATACTAAGGGATATTATATATATATATATATACCTGGTTTTCCTCGTCTATCTGAACGGAATATGCAACGGAAGTGATGGCCCTAGGTAGAATCTGGTAGCTTTGTTGAGGAACGAATTTGTTCCAAAGGGGGTCGCCATTTGCTGCAGCTCTGAAGAGTCTGGAGACAACTGATAGTCTGCAGACGTCGTGTGGAGTAGTGAAGGAGAGAATGAGCGATACACAACTATCTGTCAACTCCGGCAGATTGATCTCACCTGAATTCTCCATGGTTTCCTCTACTGGGCTCTCATCCGCAGTACCACTTCTCATGCTGAAACTTACAGATTAAAAGAACAAATACAGAGAGACCCTAGAGTGGTCTGGTTACAAAGAATAAGCCTTGCTATCAAGGCATTAAATTAAGAAAGTGAGTGAACCTGCACGATGCGTGAACCATAGAAACTCAAACTTACATCATTGAATTTACATAGAACTTTATTTAGTTTCGTGCTTCAACTTGGATCAATATGTCATTCTTAGCATTAAATTATGGTCAAACTTTTATTGATTGATGTTGTCATTTTATTGATTGATGTTGTCATTTTTCACAAGAAGAAAATCTATCTCTTAGCACTATATGTGGGGTATCATTTATGTTATATGGTGTTAATGTTATGAAATTATATTATGTTAATGTCTTGATATCGGCATCACTTATGTTATCTAGTGTTAAAGTGGTAGTGTATATCATTCTTAACATTAACAGAGAATAGCTGTTATGTTATATGGTGTTAATGTTCTGATATTATATGATGTTAATGTGGTGATATTAACATTGTTTATGTTATGTGGTGTTAAAGTTGTGAAAGTAACTTTGATTAACACCATTTATATTATATAGTATTAATGTGGTGATATTAACATCACATATGTTATGTGGTATTAAAATGATTATATTATTTGTAAATATTATTAGAAATGACATAGCTTATCATATATATAAAGAGAAATGGTAAGTTAAGTTGGCAAATACAATAAAGTGGTACTAAGTTCTTCACCACATTAATAGATACAAATAAAATTTAATTATGATGGTTTGCATCGTAAATAAAACAAATTCACAAACAATTATTTTGTAATAACCCAATTAATTATATTTTATAATTTATATTATCCAAACAATTAAATATTTATATTATAAGAATTTTTATCATATACATAATAGATTTAAAAATGATTATTTTGTAGATAACTTGATTAGATTATTTATTTTTGATACTATTACTTCAAAATAATAAGAAAATACATTTTACTAAATTATTATTGAAAAATAATTAAAGACAACCAATTTTAATTTTCTAAGATGGTAAAGATAGTGATAAAAGTGCTCTAAATTCAAATTTAATTTTTTGAATTAGAAGTTTTTTCTATTAATATTAATAAATTATTATCAAATTGTTTAAAGGATATTAGTGCTAGTAGGAATATTTGATCACTAGGTATAGGTCTCTCGGTCTGAACATGATTGAGAGAGAAAAACTCTACCTTAGTTCTTACAAGAATCTTCTAGGCATCTTTCGACGAACAACACCTCAAACTACCACACATGACCTTTTGAGGTTACTCTCAGCCTCTTTGTATGGTTACCAACACCATTATGAGCTTTTGATTATTAGGGATGAGACTAGGAGCCCTTGACACTGTTAAGGGAGGAAACTAGGCCTTAGGCACTAAAGGAATATTTTAGGGATTTAAAGCAAAGAAAGATGTAGACACCTGAAACCATAATACATGAATTCTCGAGGGGATCCTTGGCCTTATAATAGGGATATGGGGGAAACTTGGGAGGTTTTAAGGACTAGGTATGAGTCTCAGGGCCCTAGACATGGTTAAGGGAAGAAGCCCAAAGTTTAATACCTAAAAGAAGTATACATGCATCCAAGGTCGACAAAGACACTTCAAACGACCATCTAAAACCTCTTGAGGGTATCTTTGACCTATGAGCAAGGATATAAATTCCATAAGGTTAATTTCATCACATATTCGATGCCTCTAACATGTTCAAGGGAATAAATATAGGCCTTAGTCCCAAACAAAACATTCCATTCAATCAAGGCCAAGAATGATGGCTTGAACCACCACACATGACCGATTGGGGGTATCCTTCACCTTTAAGTAGGGATATTACTAACATTAGGATGTTTTGAATAGTAATGATGGGTGTTAGAGTTATGGACATAGTCTATGAAGAAAACATTGGCCTTAGGCCTTGGGGAAAACTTTTAGGAATAGAGGGTCAAGAACAACACCTCGAACCACCACAGATGACCTTCAAAAGGTACCCTTTTCCTCTTAGTGGGATATCGATGACATTAGGAAATTGTACAACACTAAGTATGGGTCTTCATGGTTGGGAGAGAAATCCTAAAACTTAGACCATAAAGGAAGCTTCCAGGTATCTAGGGATAAGAGTGGAAAATCATGCTACACCATAGCACTCTTGAGGGTATCCTTATCTTCCGAGTGGGAATAAGGGATCCCTTGGGAAATTTTTTATAGGTATGGGTTTCAAGGAATTTGACATAGTTTGGGAAGGAAATACCAAAATATGACTCTAAAAGAAGCTTTTAGGAACCCATGAGCATGAACAATACCTCAAACCACCATTGATCCAAGATCTTTCCATTCTTATGACTTATAAATTGAATTGCATAAAAGAGTGTACTAAGCTCATGTGCACATAATGAAGAAGAGCATCACATATGAAAGATAAAACACACAGAAGAGACTCCAATTGTTAACAGAGTTCACCCAAATGTTGAGCTACATCTCCAGACTCGCTTCTCAAATGGAGAGGCCTCTTGGTTAATCTCAACAAATTCTTGAAAAATACATGGCAATAATACATCAATACCTCAATGGTTGGAGATGGAGAGAAGTCGTTGCTCGGATCCAAAAACTAACTACACCAGCGACTCTGGATCGTGAAGACGATGAAAAAAAACTATAAGTGCATCCACCTTCTCTTAACATGAGCCACAACAATCTATTCCTCTCTACACATAAAGCATACTACATAGAGAACTTGTGCCAATGACACTTGAATCTCAAAGACACAAAATCTCCCAATCAATCCCCAAGAAGGATGATCTAACTCCACAAATAATCTCCCCCTCAATTCGAATGGCTTGGGATTTATATAGTGTGATGGTACACCTCAGTGACATTATAAGCATGGGGTATTGGTTACAACCATTAGTTGTTTGTTTTACATGTGACATTCTATACATAGTTCATGGTTAGGTGGGTGATCCCCATATGTTTGGAACCAACCCACCTTTTTTGGCATATATGTGATAACACGTTGGCATAATGGATAAATTGTTGGAGTTATGGTTGCACGCCCTTCCAAACTTGGTCATGGAAATAACAAGTGCCAACCATTATATCACCGCATCATTCTCCAACCAATCAACAAATATGGCATATCATAAAATCCATGGCATAGGCTTAAACCAACACCAAATCATATCATATGGGCATATGACAATACATTGGTTGTTTTTTGGGCTCTTACCATGTTAAAACTACACCATTTGTGTGGGTTGGTCCCCCACGTGATCCATGCAATGTCCATGGGTCGGGGTTCAAAACCCATCGGCGCTCTTTTTCACAGGTTCACATTGGCGTGAACGTTAACACTTTTAATAGACCAAACCAGTAAGTGACCAATGGGAGGTTTCCACATGGCGGATTCTCATTGGGCCACCTATCCATGTCTGCATAGTCACCTGCCATGTGTCACTTTGAGCTATTGCCAACTCAATTCGTACATGCCACATGTCACCATTCAAGGAAATTCCATGTAGGCTTTGTAAGGCCACGTGTCACCCTTGCAGTGGTGCCACGTGGCATCCTTTTTGACACTTTGCACATAAAAGCAGTGTGTTGTCGAAACTTCAGACTTGAATAAATTCTGCATCCGAACTTCGTTTGAGGTGAAACGAACATTGTCAGAATCATCGCGACGATCTCTTTGTAATGGTACTGTTCTTGCTGAGATTTGTTGAGTTTGAAATTTTGGCCTTTTAAGATCATCCTTCTTGGGGATTGATTGGGAGATTTCATGTCTTGGAGATTCAAGTGCCATTGGCACAAATCCTCTATGTAGCCTGCTTTATGTGCATAGAGAGGAAGATATTGTTGTGGTTCATGTTAAGCGAAGGTGGGCATACTTATATTTGTTTTTCATCGTCTTCACGATCCGGAGCTGGTGCAGTCCGTTTGTGGATTCGAGTAGTGGATTCTCTCCATATCCAACCATTGAGGTATTGATGTATTATTGCCATGTATTTTCCAAGATTTTGCCAAGATTAACTAAGAGGCCTCTTCATTTGAGAAGCGAGTCCAGAGATGTAGCCCAACATTTGGGTGAACTCCATTAAAAATTGGTGTTTCTTTTATGCGTGTTTTATATTTCATATGCGATGTTCTTCTTCATTATGTGCACATGATCTTAATACACTCTTTTATGCAATTCAACTTATAAATCATAAGAATGGAAAGATCCTGGATCCACCACCCAAGACCTCTCAAGGTTGTCATTGTATTTGGGTGGGGATTGAGGTGCCATTATAATGTTTTAAATACTAGGTACGAGTCTCCAGGCCTTGAACATGTTTGAGGGAGGAAACCTAGGCCTTATGCCCTAAAGGAATGTTCTAAGCATCTAGGTTAAAGAACAATGCCTTGATCCACCACACACGGCCACTCGAGCATATCCTTGGTCTCCAAATAAGGATGTTAGCAATAAGATGGAGTTTCAAGGCCTAGGTATTTTCTTAGGGCCTTGGACATGGTTGGAAAACAAAGCTCGATCCTTATTCCCTAAATGAATATTGTAGGAATCCATCTCCAAGAATGATTCCTTGAACCAAAACGCATAACCTATCAAGGGGATATTCGGCCTCAAAGTGGTGATATGGACACAATTAGGATTTTTTTAGAACAAGTTATGGTTCATAGGGCTTTAAACATAGTGGTGGTAATAAGCCCAGGCTTTAGGACCTAAATTAATCTTTGGTGCTTTCAAGGCCAATAACAACGTCTTGAATAAGCACATATGACATCCCTAGGGGATCATTGACCTTCAACTGGGCATCTTGGCACCATTATGATTTTTTTAGAACTATGTATTGGCATTAAGATCTAAATTATGGTAAAGGGATGTAAATGTAACAACAAAATAATAATAAATTAATATTAACTATTAATATTAATTTATTAATTAAACAAATATCAATAGTCATGACCTTTTGTCGAAAAGGTACATGACGGGCCTATAAAAGCCCCAAACTATGTAACCATTATCATCTATCATACATTCCATTTTACATTACTACTTAGCCATTTATGGCTTTCTTACGTTACTCGTACTTGTTATTCTATTAGTGGGAACGGTTTTTGACCATAGAGTGGCCCTTGGCCAAAATCCATTCTCCAACTCCAAAAAAGTAAAAAAACAAAAGAGAAGAAAGAAAAATACAAAAGTAAAAAAATAAAAAGAGGAAAAGAAGAAGTGAAAATAAAAATAAAAATAATTAGAGAGTTTCTCCAAATTAGGTCTTTGACCTAAAGAAAATAAAAAGAAAAAGAAAAGAAGATAGTGAAAAAACAAGTAAAAAAAAAGAAAAAGAAAAAAGAAGAGAAAATAAGTAAGAACAAGAAGTAAGAATAACATTCACGAAACCGCACATGGTTTTATGACAGTGCACATGGTTTTGCGAGCCCTTGGTTTTATCAAACCCACTCTTAGTTTTATATATTATTATAATAATATTAGTATTATTATATAATATTTTAATTTTATTAGAAACTTATTACTCCACCTTTATAATAAAAGTATTTAAATATAATACTTATTATTTTTATTCAAACAAAAATTACAATAATATTATTATTATTTATAATAATATATATATTGTATTGTTTCAAAACTCTATACCCCTTCTATTCACAAAAAATTATAATATTTATTCTTATGGTTAGTAATAATTAATATTATTAAATAATTGTAATTAATTACAATTATTTTATAAAAAGGGGAAGGAAGCCAAAAATCAGGAAAGAAGACAAGCAAAAATGAAAGAGACATATTTTAATAAAACAGAGAAAATATTTCTCAATGTTCCGATAAAAGTGCCGATGGCCATGATGAAAGTTAATGGGATATTTGATGAAAGTCCAATTGCCATCGCTATTTGTCCATCCAACAAGGAAAATTTTATAAATATTGATGTCGCAAATCAAGTGCAAGTTCAAGAATCAATGAAGAATGAGTCAAACGAAGATTAGATAGAAGTACCATTACAAATCGATGATTATCATTTTGCAGCTCAATTCACCGTCGCAGCTATATACGACCATCTCATCGACATAATGTTGGGTTATAATTGGTTGGAAACACTAGGAACATTCTCCGTCAATGCAAAAAAGAAGTGCATCACCTTCTTCCATGAGAAGAAGAAAATAACACTACATGATTTCTCAGTCATAGTTCCCTTATCACAAACTACAAACAAAGAATCAATTGATGGACGATATGAAGAGTTAGAAGAACAAATAAAGATTTTAAACAAACTCATCATGGACAAAGATAGTGAGTTGGAGCACATCCAGAGAAAGTTAGAAAATCAGGAAACATAGATATGTCATCATCAACAACAAAAAGAAAAACTCCAGCAGCAGTATGATGATAGTAAGAAGACACATAAGATGGAATTGAAAAAAGTCAACAATGTGTTATCAAGCAATACTGAAGAGATTTTTCGACTACGAAATCATAACAAAACATTGATTACAAAGATTAAAAAATTAAAAAACAGTAGCAAGAGGGAACACTCCGGTGAAGACCTCAAAGGAAGAACACTGGAAAAGTAGGAAGAAAACCAGTGTCTAAAGAATCGTAATCAGGAACTAGAGAATCAAATCAAGAAGTTAGAAATTGACAAAAAGTCACAAGATGAAAGAATCGAAAAGATTCAAAATCATAAAAATCTACTAGAGAACCAAGAAGCGCAAATCCAGGAAGCTACATCCAAAAATCAAGTCGAGGAAGTGAAGGCAGTCCTCACCGTAGTTCAAAAGAAAGAAAAACAAACAACACATACGCCTTACAGACATCCCAATTATAATCGCCATTTTGACCAACGACGGGGTCAAAATGAACATTCCCAAAAAAGTTATGTTGACAGGAAAACAGTTCGACATATTAAGCAATAATTGAAATGACCCATTCCTCAAAACGATCTCAGAAGTACGATCAAAATAGATTTGGGATGGACCACAGCAGATACGATGTGACAATTCTCCCGGGGAATCTAGAATTCGTATCATCTTATTTCATCAAGTGTCGCAAAGAATCTCGAGACGTTCGTTCAAGGGAAATCAGACATTGCTGTCAATACAGCTTTGAGGATAAAGCTTCCCTTAAGGGGAAGGCAATGTAACAACAAAATAATAATAAATTAATATTAACTATTAATATTAATTTATTAATTAAACAAATATCAATTGTCATGACCTTTTGTCGAAAAGGTACATGACGGGCCTATAAAATCCCCAAACTATGTAACCATTATCATCTATCATACATTCCATTTTACATTACTGCTTAGCCATTTATGGCTTTCTTACGTTACTCGTACTTGTTATTCTAGTAGTGGGACATTTTTACATTACTATTGATCCATTTATGGACCACTTACGTTATTTACATTGGGTTTTCCTGTAAGAACAATATTTTACTATTTCAGTGGTATCAGAGCTTGTTGATTCCGGCTTGTCGCCAAATTGTCAAAGTTTCTTTGAGATTTAGGTTTTTAACCTTACATTAGGCTTTTAGCCATCCTTATTGAAGAAAAAAAATTTATTAAAAGAGAGAAAAAAAAGAGAGAAGGGAACAAAAGAGAAGTTAAAAAAAGAGAGAGAACAAGAAAGAA
Source organism: Larix kaempferi (assembly GCA_027924585.1). Classification (NCBI taxonomy): domain Eukaryota; kingdom Viridiplantae; phylum Streptophyta; class Pinopsida; order Pinales; family Pinaceae; genus Larix; species Larix kaempferi. The sequence continues at coordinate 3,032,324 of BSBM01000565.1, forward strand.
GACCGCATAAAAAAGGAGAAGAATAAAACCATACATTACATTTTTACATTACTATTGATCCATTTATGGACCACTTACGTTACTTACATTGGGTTTTCCCGTAAGAACAGTATTTTACTGTTCCAGTAAATTGGCATTAGACCTAAAATATAGTTTTTGAAGCTCAAGGGCCATGACTAAGCCCTTAAGCTACCACACATGACCTCTATGTAGGATATTATAATTTTGAGTGGAGATATGGCACCATTAAAATGTTTTGAGAAACAAGGATGGGTCATTGGGCCTTGGACATGTTCAAGAGAGGAACCTAATCCTTATGATTTGAATTAATCTTTTAGGTATCCTACTTCAAGAACAACACCTTGAACCACCACACTCAATCTACTGAGAGTATCGTTTTCCTTTGAGTTGAGATATGGGCATATAGGGCCAAGAATATCACCTTGAACCATCACACATGATCTCTTGAGGGTATCCTAACCTCCAAGTGGAGATATGGGAACCATTAGGAGTTTTTGAGCACTAGATTTAGGCGTTGAGGTATTAACCATGGTCGATGGAGGAAGCTCAGGAATTGAGATCTAAAGGTAGCTTATGGGACTAAAGGTCCATAAATGATGTGTCCAACCACCACATATGACCTCTTGAGGGAATCACTGGCCTTCTAGTGACAATATGGGCAGATTTAGAATGTTTTGAGCACTAGTTATGGATCTTGGTTCCCTAGACATGGTTGAGGAAGAAAAAATGTGCCTTAGAACCTAAAGGAAGCTTCTAGGGATCTATAGCCAAGAATGACATGTTGAAAAACTACAATAGACCTTTCCAAGGTATATTTGGCCTTTAAGTGGGGTTATTTGTGCCAATAGAATTTTTTTACAACTAAGTATAGGTCTCAGGGCCTTGTACATGGTTGGGGGGGGGGAAACATGGGTCTTAGGCCCTAAAGGAAGCTTCTAGGCATTTAGGGAACAATGCATCCAAACACCACACATGACCTCTAAAGAGAATCCTTTTCATCTCAATAGGGATATCAAGGCCATTAGCATTTATTGAGAACTAGATATGGGTCTTGGGGCCTTAGACATGGTTGAGAGAGGAAACTTGGGCCTTAGCCCCTAAAGAATGCTTTTAATCATCCATGTCCAAGAAGGACAAGTCGAACAAACAAACATGGATTATTGAGGGTCTCTTTAGGATATTACTAGGGATGTCAATTCCATCAAATGGTTTTGAGTAGTAGCTATGGGTCTTAAGGATCCATAATTGATCAAGGAAGGTATCCCATGCCTTAGACACTAAAATAACCTTCGAGGCATCTAAGGCCATGGTCGATATCTTAAAGCAACACACATGAGTGACGTGGGATATCCTTGGCATCAGAGAAAAGATGTCATCACGATTAGGAGGTTTTGAGCATTAGATATGTATTTAATGGCCTTGACATTGTTAAGGGAGGAATCCTAAGCATTATCCCATAGAGGAATATTTTAGGAATCTAAAGCCAAGCACAATCCCTCAAACCACCACAGTGCACCTATCAAGGTTTTCCTTGGACTATGTTTCATAATACATGAGCGGGGATATCGGGGATAGCACTAGGTATGGATCTCATTTCCTATAGATGGTTGGTTTAGGCCTTAGGCCCTAAAATAATCTTCTATACATCCAAGCCAAATAATAATGCCTTAAAGCAACACACATTACACTTGAAGGGTATCGTTTCTCTCAAATGGAGATATGTGTGCCATTAGGATTTTTTTAGCACTAGGTATGGGTCTTAGGGCCCTAAACATGGTGAAGATAAAAAAATTGGGCTATAGACTCCATTCATGGCCATGAACGATGCCTGAAATAACCACACATGACCTCTCCAAGGTATATTTGGTCTCTAAATGGAAATACCTATGCCGTTAGGAGGTCATGAGAAGTAGGTATGGGCCTCAGATCCTTAGACATGGTCGATGGATAAAACTCAAAACTTATTCCCTAAAAAAATATTGAGGCATCAAAGGCTAAGGAAAATTCCTCAAATTACTGCACATCACTGCCCAAGGTTATCATTGGTGTGACACACCCAAAAATCAGAAGAAGAAAAATAAATTTTCTTTTTCATGTTTGATACGCTAATACAATCATAAGTAAGATACAAAACTACACTATGCTAAATTTTCGAGCTTGTTTATGAAATCAGATAACAGTCAACTACGAATCAGTTGAGTTAGTTGCATTGCTAACTTGTTAAGACATTTAAAATAAGATCCTTACACCCGTCTACATAAGAAAGACATCCCTCCATTCATTTACTATGTATTAAACTTAATCAAGATATGTAATGAAAGTATATATTGATCATGATCATACTTGATGGTAAAACCATTAAATCATTCCATCAGTAAGGAGTATCCTGCTTCTGATCATGCCATATATGAATATTATTTTAATATGGTTGGGTTATATTTTCATTAGAGTAAGCCTAGTTCACAATTAGAATTAACATGTGAATTAGTTTAGGTATCCATAACTATTGTAAGAATGTCGAGGGTATACTTTCAAATCATGTTCCTTTTAAACAATCTAACATCGATAAAGTATGATGATGGCCATGTGCATCATGCATTCTAACTTTACCTTACCTTTATTCCATGAATATCCAACATGCTTTCAAACCATGATCATTTAGATAATCCAACCTATGTAAAGTATCATGATGACTATTCTCGTGCATACAAAAACCCTTAACATTCTAATAGTTCTATAACATTATCAAGTGAGGGGGCGCTTGCTCGAACTTCATATTAATCCATGATAGACAAGGGGGTTAAAACACCTTATCTTAAACCTCATTCTATCAATATAACTTTTGAATTGGGTTGAAAGAATTTTTAATAAACTTTTAACATGGGATAATCCATAATCAAACAAGTGCCATTGGAGTGGCGATGTCCCTGCCGTCAGCAACAGTTAATGCATATCAAAATTTGGTTTTGCAAATTTTTCCATTTAGTGAATGAATTTGGTATTGCAAATCATAATTTGGTTTTGTAAATTTTTCCATTTAGTTAATGAATTTGGTATTGCAAATTAGAATTTGGTTTTGAAAATTTTAGAATTTTTACATCGATAGGTGTTTATATCTTAGAATTTAGGGTAGACTATCATCTATGTTTTTCCTAGATTAAAGGAGGATGAGACAAATGTACTATCCAGATTGATTTTATGGTCGTTGTTCAAAATTCAAAATAAACAATTATTAAAAAAAAATATATAAAAAATAAGTGGTACCTGATGCATTGATAACTGGTAGCTCATGTATAGACAATAGATAGACAACCCATTTGACTAAAGAAGGCAACAAGTAATTGCGTCATGGAGAACAATAGGGGATTACAAATAAGCATGGAGAACAAGTAACAAATATGTTATAAGCACTAAAGCTCAACAAATTCAAGAAGTGCGGCAATGTTTAATCCCCAAACAAACACAACATGACAAAGAATACCACAACATATTTGTTACAAAGAGAATTGCTGCATATTTCTTTTTTTTTCTTTTTCTGGAAACGATGATCATGGACTTGTTGGAGCCATGATTGTACAAGGAACAACCTGCAAATCTATTTGATACATATCTGACAAGGCCGTTTTTTACTATAAAAAATAGTAGGGTTGCTTACTGAAATATTCACAATCCTATGAGTATGAAGAAATGGATTCCTAATTACACATGCATGAAATTGAAACCCATTTGCTGGAACAATACTCCAAGATCTTGTCTCCTTCTCGGTTTCTAGATTTGTAGAACACAAATTTGTAAGAAATTATAAAATAAATTTAATGCCATATAAAGATGAGAATTGTATTTTTTTTAACGCAATATGTTCATGAGGAATGAGCTTAGAAATATCATTAGAAATCTTAATCAATTTTTTTTAAGGCCTTATGTTATTATTAACCTTCTAAATAAAGATTCTTAATTAGATAATAGTTATTGTAACAATGGTAGATAAACGTTATTGGCAGGAAGAATTTATTTGAATTTAGAAGAAGTGCACTTGCGTTTCTTGGAACTAAGACCAAGCCTCATCACCTGTCCGAGTGTCATCGGACTTCCTATGTGTCTGCTTTGGAGTTAGCTTCAGGGTAACCAAACTTGTGGTATGGAATATGAAAACCATAACTAATTAGGCATCTCACCATTTTTCTCAATATGATTGTGTTTTACCCCTTGTTACAATATGCTACACACACTCATTTTTTATGAAACTTTAGACCCAAAGAGCATTTTTTCTGCATATTCCAAATATGTAATTTTTATAAAAAAATAGTTTTCTTTTTCTTTTTTTCTTGTCATTACTCAACTTAAAAAACACACTATTAGTGTTTTTTCCATAACTTTTTTGTTTCTCAAGCATTAATTTTTTTTTTGTATGTTGCATTACTAGACATCGACCTCTACATGCTATACAAAAACTGGGTCATGATCATTACATTAACACCTTCAAAATATGCACCCACACTTGACATACTGTTTTTGATGTTTGATCACTTAGATAATTATAAATTATTAAATTTATTTTGGAAAAGTAATACTGCACTAATACTATTTGTTCTCTATATGTATACCATTTTTTGTAGGTTGAATCCATCATTTAGGCACTTAAAGGTTGCACCCACAAACACATATACCTTATCATTTACCCCCCCCCAAAAAAGGTACATGTTACAAAATATCAATCTTGAGATAGTTATGAATATTTTCAATAGCTAAAATTTATATATTTGGAATTGTGACTAAATTTCCTACATTTATCTTTCTTACTCGAAGCAAGATTCATTGCGTATCTCAAAATAACCATGTAAGTTGAGGGATTCCTGTATTTTCAGTTTTCTATTGAACCTCATTAGCTTGCACCAACCCAAATGCCATGTATTGGGAGGGGGGTTCAACAAAAATATTTTGGGAAGTATTTTTCTATATCTAATGAAATTAGGGGTATTCTTTAATATTCCATGAACAAATGTGCTATCTCATAGATTTAATGAGCGAAATCCATGTACACTTCATGTACTTGAGAATTTAATAAATACTATAATGATGCTATAAAATGTAAGTATGTTGTATGAGCATCTTATAGAATTTATTGCATTTCAACTATGTTAAATTGTTTTACTAGTTACCATTTTGTTCTTTTGTTCTTGATAGTATAGTTCTAATATTTGAATGCAAATAGCAATACCATCTTAGACTTCTACAATTTTGTGAAAACGTTCCTTTGTATTTATACCACTCTTTCTTTTCTAATGATATTTTTTATATTTTCATTGTTAATTAGAATTTGTATTAAATCATGTCTTATACAATTTCAGTGAAATGAACCCAAGGAACATATATTAAATCTCAACAAAACTTTAAGAATCTAGAATGCTCGTAGTGCATTATAACTTATATAAAATTTAAGAATTTAGAATGTTTGTAGTGAATCATAACTTATATAAAATTGGTGATAAATGAATCCAAATGAGATATATTCGATCTCGACAAAGCCTTAATAATCTAAAATGTTTGGCTTCACTGGTTGTCTAAATATCTCAAATCCTTTTACTAATTACTAATACAGTTTTGGTATTTATCCAAAAAGGCAATAGGTTGAAGTTAAAATAAGTATGTTGTGAAATTAAAATGAATATGTTGAAGTTAAAATGGATATCTGGTTGTTAAAATTAATATGTTTGAAGTTAAAATTTATGTAAACTTTCTATAATATTTATAACGTTTTTTTTCATATTATTATATTATTTTTTTTATTAAAATTAAAATTTATTAAAGTTTAGAATATATTATAATTTATATAAAGTGTATGATAGATCAATTTGAACAAAACCTAAATCATCCAAAATGTTTGGCTTCTATCAACATCCGATAGCACTATTCATTGATTGTTCAAATATCTTAAACTTGTTAATTACCATTCGATATCACTATTCATTTATTGTTCAAATATCTTAAACTCTTTACTTACCAATCTATATTTCATACTATGGTATGATCGATTGGCCCAAATGGTGTTTATTCAATATGAACAAAGCCTAAATCATCTAGAATGTTTGGCTTCGATTAGTCAACTTAACATTTGCTTTTGATTAATAAACAATTATTTTATGAATACTAGATTTGTTCAACCCTATACCATAGGGTCATTACCATTTTTAAATGTAACTTGTCTTTATTTTTGAAGATAAAGAAACTTGAGCATGACAATGATAGCTAGCAAATTTTAATCCAAATACAGTGTAAAATCGTGGTTTCCTCAGGAATCACTAAATCTTCGTGTAAATTTGATTGTAAGTGATAATATAAATTTGCAGATGCAGATCCAACCATACCCACTTAGTAAATATACGAGGAACTCCAATATTGACCAAAGCCCTCGATTTTACCAAGTTTTCATTGATTACATATAATAAAAATCAACTTTAAAAAAATTAAAAAATTAATTTATATCAAATGCCAAAACAATTATTTTATAATAATAAACATCTTTCATATTATAACACCTCATTACAATACTTAATTACATAATATTTTAATAAACAAAATAAATATTTTTATTTATGCATTAGTTACAAGTTATTCATGCATCTGTTATCCATACATATGTATCAGTTATTTTTGATATATAATAATTGTTTATTTTGAATTTGGAGGAAAAGCATAGGCCCTATTTCACCCCAAATTCTAAGATATAAACACCTATCATTGTAACTATAGGTGTTTATATTTTAGAATTTAGGGTGGAGTAATAAATATGTTTTTCTCAAAGTACAGAAGAATTAGAAGAATGAGACAAGTGTACTCTCTTAAAATAAGAATATAAAAAATATGTGATAGTTGATGTATTGGTAGAAGATGCATGGATAACTGAGAATTAAACGCTCTCTAAAAATAAGAATATAAAAAATACGTGATAATTGATGCATTGATAGAAAATGTATGGATAACTGGTAGCTAGTACATTGATACGAAAAAATCACAAATAAAAAAAAACTTATCATGATACTTAATTTAGGATTTTAGCAAACCACAAAGTAAATGGCGAAGCATTTTCAATAATTTAAACCAACACTACATTAAACACCAGCAATGCTGTTAACCGGTTCCACCCTGACTCCATCTGAAAACAGCCCAGCTTTTTGACTATTGGACTCCACTTCTCTCATGCTAAATTTACACTCCATCTCAGAAGGATCAGTCTCTCCTTCATTTGCTCTCACTGTACTGAATTCTCCTGCCACCACTTCTATCCATTCTCCCTCGCCATAAAAAATATAATCAACACCACCATTATCGCTCTCATATTTCTCTTCATCTTCGTCGTACTTCTGTAATTCTTCTTCATTTGGATCCTTATTTGCTTTTTTTCTTTTCATGAAAACCAGGCTGGACTCTCTTTCTTGCCCGTCCGGCCCTGTAATCGAAAAATTAATTGGTAGTGAACTCCAGCCATAGGAACGCTCTGCAAATTTAAGCAGAAACACCACTCTGTACTGAGTATCCGCAGACAAAAGCGTGCAGTCGATTCGACCGGAGACATCGAAACACCAAACCATTATTAACTCCGCAAGCACCCCAAATCTGAACCCACAACCACAACATTAGCAAATCATTAAGGTTTAAATATATTATTATATATATTTTTTATAATGGAAACAGCAAGGTATATTCAACAGCCCAGCAACCAATCTCTAATAATATATCCAACCGCTTGCAAGTCAAATATACCAGAAATTTGTGATTTAGCAATGACCTAAACGTCTCAATACGTCCCAAAACCCTTTATCCCAAGGATCAATAAACAACCCTATCCCAGCCGATTGTAACTATGATAATAATAATAATAACAATAAGGTTGGTATTCAAAGCAGACCAAACCTGGAGTCATCTCTGTTGGAGATAATTACTCCCTGATGACATCAGTTAGATGTTGAGTTCCTAACAAGCAGTTAGATGAGTCTTAGTTAGAACTAAGACATAGACAGTCAGTTAAGTCTAAAGAGTCTAGGTTTAGCATGTGATACTTCTATATATTCAGGCCTTCGGGTCCATTGTAACGATGAACTTTTATGTGAATAGAAAGCCGCAGCTTGTTCCTTAAAATTCATCATGGTATCAGAGCTTGATTAAGTCTTTTGGAGAGCATATTGATCCAAGAGCAGATCCAAGGGAAGAGGGATTCTTCCATAGTGAAGAAGGCAGAGCAGATCCAAGGGAAGAGGGATTCTTCCATAGTGAAGAAGGCAGCCAAGCTTCTGTATTGAAGGAGGTGCCATCTATCTGTTCATTGAAAAAAGCAGATCCACTTGCAGATCTGAAGCAAATTTGTGAAGAAGGCAGCCAAGCTTCTGTATTGAAGGAGGTGCCATCTATCTGTTCATTGAAAAAGAGCAGATCCACTTGCAAATTCTGAAGCAAATTTGTGAAGAAGGCAGCCAAGCTTCTGTATTGAAGGAGGTGCCATCTATCTGTTCATTGAAAAAGAGCAGATCCACTTGCAAATTCTGAAGCAAATTTGTGAAGATAAACGCCCAGCCAATAAGCAAGATTGCTGGAGCAGTGAAGAAACTCCAACCGTTGTTGGAAAGCATGCAGATCTGAAGCAAGTTCGTGAAGAAAATCCAACCGTTGTTGGAAAGCATGCAGATCTGAAGCAATTTCGTGAAGAAACTCCAACCGTTGTTGGAAAGCATGCAGATCTGACGCAAATTCGTGAAGAAACTCCAACTGTTGTTGGAAAGCTTGAAGAAAGCAGCCAGGATCTGATCAGCAAGTCGTGAAGACGAGACAACAGTCTTGAGGAGCCGTCCCAATCCACGAGAGGAGAGAATCCGGCGTGAGAAATTTGCATTGAAGGTATGCAATTTCTGGGACTCGTGAGTCGGTTCAACAATCCGTTCTGAGAAAATCGCTGGAGTGAAGTCCAGTCGTGCAGTGTAGAAAAGAAGGAGATCGCCCAAATCAGTGCAGTGTAGAAAAGAAGCCACTGTGTGATATGAAAGCAGCCAATCTGCCTGAAAGATCTGCGTTGAAGAAGGCTGAGAGATCAGCGTGAGAAATCTACAGTGAAGGGAGGTGAGCCCGATCCGCATAGGAGGATAGCCGCATCAAGGAAAGCGCTGTAGAAGAAGAGAAATTTCCGTGAAGGGAGAAATCATAATTGGACGAGTGGAGAGAATCCGCTGTAAGGAGCTGCAGAGAAGAAATTCGTGGAGACCCGTGACAATTTGGGTGAGATCGCCAGTCTGCGACAATTTGGGTGAGATGGCAGGTCGAAATTCGTGGAGAAGATTGTCGTCTGGGAGAAAACTGTCCACCTGCAATTCTGCAAGAAGTGAAATAAATCAGTGCAGTATAGAAGCCATTGTGTGAAGAGAAGGCTTGTAGAAAAGCCGAGCAAAAGAAGTGAAAGAAGGAAAGATTTGTTGAAGAAGACGGAGGCAAGACCAGCCGGGAGCTTTCTCCATTGAGCATTGAACCCTGAACACGACTACTATGTTGTAGTGTACTGCGACCTCCATGAGTAAGAGTAGCGCCCAATACTCATATGTTGGAGTTGCGACTGCGTTGAGTGCTTGTTCCTTAAGCGTGAAGTAAACAAGCCGGTGGACCAGTGAATGAGAATATCGCTGGTCAAATCTGCCTGAAGAGGAACCGGTCCACGTGATATGAAAGTTTTAAAAACCAGCTAACCGTCTGTTTAGCTGTGGAGAAAATTTGTGAAAATCAAATCCGCGCGAGGAGAAAAGCTAAAAGAGCCGCCGCTAGCCGTCTGTTTAGCATAACGTTTCAGCTAAAAGAGCCGCCGCTCCTGTCACGGCAGAGAGGAAGAGGACATCAGCTTGCTAATTCTAAAGCTGTGAAGAAAGAATCGTAAAGGAGGAAATCGTGAAGAGCCAATCGCCTTCTGAGAGAAGAGCCGACCAGCTGCCATCGTGAGAAGGCATAGAGATATGCGCTGAAGAAGGCAGCCAATCTGCCTGAGAGATCCGCGTGAGAAATTTGCATTGAAGGTATGCAATTTCTGGGAATCGTGAGTCGGTTCAACAATCCGTTGCTGAGGGTTTGATGGTATGCATCTTTATTGAAATCGCATGAGTCGAAACGTTGGGCGATTGAAGAACTCGGGGTTCTGGGTTTCGACTTGTGAGTGCCGATTCCGTGAACATTGTCTTGTTGTCAAAGTCAAGCTGTGTGGTTAACAGCTCGTTGATGAAGAAAGAGCCGTCTCCATTCACATGAAAAAGGATTGAATCCTAAGTTGAAACTTCAAGTTGAAAAGAAGAAATTGAGACCCTTCCATTAAGGGAGCGCGGAGCATGAAAGTAAAAGGCCATAGCCTTGAAATTGAAAGAAAGAGTTCACATTGCTAGATTTGAGAGAAATCTTGCACTAAGGGAGCGCGAAGCAAATCTCGTATTTTTTTTAGGGAGCGATAAGGAAGGAAGGATGTGGACTCAAGAGAAGGAGTCCATAGTCCTCAATGAGCCTCAGCAGATGACGAATAGACAAGTTGTTAACCTCTTAGCAATAGAGGTTGAAGAACTTGAACCAGAGTATGATGGTGAACACCTTTCTTATGAAGAAAGAGTGACAGTGCTACAACAAAAGAAACTCATTAATGAGTTGTTGTTTGGAATGGTAACCCTACTTGAAAGTGACGATCAAGTGGATGATGTCTTTGTAGCAGTAGCAACTGAGGAGGATGAAGCTAAAGTAACCAGTTTTGAAGAAGATTTGGCATTCATTGAGGATTGGCTTGCAAAGCCAAAAGAAGTTGTGGATGACAACTTACATTATGTAGTAGCAGAATCTGAAGAAGAAGCAAGATATGCTATGTACCCAGTTGAAAAGTTGGAGGAAGAAACATGCAACAAGTATTCTGCAGGAAGCATTGAAGATGTTGTAGATCACCAGTTTTTCAACAAGAGCCATGGAAAAAAGAAAAATCCATGCAATAACAAGAAGAGATATCCAGAGTTTAAAGTCTGGAGCACAAAGAAGAAGAAAAGCATTGAAAGCTTCAAAGTTTGGAGTAGGAAGTATGAGAAGACGTTGCATCAGCACATTGCAGCAAAGAAAGTCAAGATGAAGATGTTTTGTAAGCCTAGCTGAGACATAGACCAGCAGGCAATCTTTTTTGATGAAATTTCTTAGAGGCAGTATGTTTTAGGTGCATAGATAGTATGTTTAGCCGTTGTAATTAAGGGAGAGTGTTGGAGATAATTACTCCCTGATGACATCAGTTAGATGTTGAGTTCCTAACAAGCAGTTAGATGAGTCTTAGTTAGAACTAAGACATAGACAGTCAGTTAAGTCTAAAGAGTCTAGGTTTAGCATGTGATACTTCTATATATTCAGGCCTTCGGGTCCATTGTAACGATGAACTTTTATGTGAATAGAAAGCCGCAGCTTGTTCCTTAAAATTCATCAATCTCTCGAAACCCAATTCCAATAACGCTGGTCGTTGCCCCATTTGATGGATAATTCTGTTGCAGATAACATGTATCCGATCTTCCCTGTGGATCGTTCCAGCCAAAATCTCTGTTTTTTTTTGGTTCCACAAGAATATGAAAGAATGACTGGATGGCCTTATGGCAGCCGAAACTAGGAATCAAAACCAACGGATTGGAATGAATGATAATGGAGACAATACTAAGGGATATTATATATATATATATATATACCTGGTTTTCCTCGTCTATCTGAACGGAATCGCAGAGGCGAAAATAGAGTTCTCTCCTGGAAGAATATGCAACGGAAGTGATGGCCCTGGGTAGAATCTGGTAGCTTTGTTGAGGAACGAATTTGTTCCAAAGGGGGTCGCCATTTGCTGCAGCTCTGAAGAGCCTGGAGACAGCTGATAGTCTGCAGACGTCGTGTGGAGTAGTGAAGGAGAGAATGAGTGATATACAACTATCTGTCAACTCCGGCAGATTGATCTCACAGCTTGAATTCTCCATGGTCGCCTCTGCTGGGATCTTATCAACGGCAGCACTTGTCATGCTGAAATTAATAAACTACAAACTGCAAATACAGAGAGAGTGGTCTGGTTACAAAGAATAAGCCTTGCTATCATGGCATTAAATTAAGAAAGAATAAGCCTGCTATCATGGCATTAAATTAAGAAAGTGAGTGAGTGAACCTGCACGATGCGTGAATCATAGAAACTCTACAATTTCAAAGGACAAACTTACATCATTGAATTTACATAAAACTTTATTTAGTTTCGTGCTTCAACTTGGATCAATATGTCATTCTTAGCATTAAATTATGGTCAAACGTTTATTGATTGATGTTGTCATTTTTAACAAGAAGAAAATCTATCTCTTGGCACTATATGTGGAGTAGCATTTATGTTATGTTATATCGTGTTAAATGTTATGATATTATATTATGTTAATGTCTTGATATTAGCTTCACTTATGTTATGTAGTGTTAAAGTAATGGAGTATGTTATTCTTAACATTAACATTAAAAGACAGTAGATGTCAATTTTTTCTAGAAAAAAAAATCCATCATTTAATACTATATGTTCAATTTTTTCTACAACAAAAAAATCCATCTTTTAATACTATATGTAGAGTACTATTTATAGTGTTAATATGGTGATATTAACACCGTTTATGTTATGTGGTTTTAAAGTGGTGAAAGTAGCTTTGATTGGCACCATTTATATTATATAGTGTTAATGTGGTGGTATTAACATCACATATGTTATGTGGTATTAAAATGGTTATAGTATTTGTAAATCTTATTAGAAATGACATAGCTTATCATATATATAAAGAGAAATGGTGTAAGTTAAGTTGGCAAATACAATAAAGTGGTACTAAGCTCTTCACTACATTAATAGATACAAATAAAATTTAATTATGATGATTTTCATCATAAATAAAACAAATTCACAAACAATTATTTTGTAATAACCCAATTAATTATATTTTATATTTTATATTATTCATACAAATAAATATTTAAATTATGAGAATTTTTATCATATACATAATAGATTTAAAAATGATTATTTTGTAGATTATTTATTTTTGATATTATTATTACTTCAAAACAATAAGAAAACACATTTTACTAAATTATTATTGAAAATAATTTAAGACAACCAATTTTAATGTTCTAAGATGGTGATAAAAGTGCTCTAAATTGAAATTTAATTTTTTGAATGAGAGGTTTTTTTCTATTAATATTAGTAAATTATTATCAAATTGTTTAATGGATATTAGTGTTAGTAGGAATATTTGATCACTTGATATAGGTCTCTTGGTCTAAATATGATTGAGAGAGAAAAACCCTACCTTAGTTCTTACAAGAATCTTCTAGGCATCTTTCGACAAGAATAACACCTCAAACTACCACACATGACCTTTTGAGGTTTCTCTCAGCCGCTTTGTGTGGTTAGCAACACCATTATGAGCTTTTGATTATTAGGGATGAGACTAGGAGCCCTTGACACTGTTAAGGGAGGAAACTAGGCCTTAGGCACTAAAGGAATATTTTAGGGATTTACAGCAAAGAAACATGTAGACACCTGGAACCATAACACATGACTTCTCGAGGGGATCCTTTGTTGGAATATTTTATATTCCTTGGAAGGTAATAATGTCTTTGTATTATGTCGGAAGATATCCACAATATTATGTAAAAGAGTAATACATTTATCCCATATTCATTATGGTAAAATATACTCTTTATATTCATTATTATATAAAGAGATGTTATTATGGAGAATTATATTATCCCACATGTAATATGTGAGAGTAATTCCTCCTCATCTCTTGGTATATAATAGAGTCAAGGGAGTTTCATGACCTTTCTATATTGTATTGGGGTTATTGGCATTGCTCTCTTGTAAGCTTGAGGGAGATATTTTGGAGATAATAGAAGACTACCTTCCCGTGGACGTAGCCCAATTGGGTGAACCATGTAAGCTAGTTTAGTTAGATCCATATCTCTGACATACTTGGCCTTATAATAGGGATATGGGAGAAACTTGAAAGGTTTTAAGGACTAGGTATGAGTCTTAAGGCACTAGACATGGTCAAGGGAAGAATCCCAAAGTTTAATACCTAAAAGAAGTAAACATGCATCCAAATTCGACAAAGACACTTCAAACGACCATCGAAAACCTCTTGAGGGTATCCTTGACCTATGATTAGGGATATCAATTCCATAAGGTTGATTTCAGCACATCTCTGATGCCTTTGACATGTTCAAGGGAATAAATATAGGCCCTAGTCCCAAACAAAACATTCTAGTCAATCAAGGCCAAGAATGATGGCTTGAACCACCACACATGACCGATTGGGGGTATCCTTCACCTTTAAGTAGGGATATTACTAACATTAGGATGTTTTGAATAATAAGTATGGGTGTTAGAGTTATGGACATAGTCTATGAAGAAAACATTGGCCTTAGGACTTGGGGAAAACTTCTAGGAATAGAGGGCCAAGAACAACACCCCGAACCACCACAGATGACCTTCAAAAGGTACCCTTCGCCTCTTAGTGGGATATCGATGACATTAGGAAATTGTACAACACCAGGTATGGGCCTTCATGGTTGGGAGAGAAATCCTAAAACTTAGACCATAAGGAAGCTTCCAGGTATCTAGGGATAAGAGTGGAAACTCATGCTACACCATAGCACTCTTGAGGGTATCCTTATCTTCCGAGTGGGAATAAGGGATCCCTTGGGAAATTTTTTATAGGTATGGGTTTCAAGGAATTTGACAACCATTGTCCACAAGTTGCTTCTAATATATTCTATTTGATTGAGAAAAGAGTTGGTCGAATTCCATGCCTTATATCAACAACTATTCATATGTGTGGAAGTTGATATTGTTCATTTACACACATGGAAAGTAATAGTGTGAGTAGGTACACAATCGCAATGATGTTGTATACTTATTGCATGGGTATATTGCTTAGTGTGTACACATTATAATCATAATCCATTACTAAGTTTGACTCCATATCATTTTAGCCTCTATGATAAGTGAGAAGACTAAATCCCAAGGGGTTAGCTTAGTTGATTCTCAGGCACACAAGGTTTTCCTTGGAAAAAAAACTATCATAAGACTAAAACATTTGTAGAAAGGGACTTCCCATTGATATACAGATTTCACTATATAAAAGACCAATAGTCACAATAAGAGGGCACATCAAGAAAAATAAAGGCACTATCATAAACATGGAAGAATTTTATTCTTCAAAGGAAAACCCTCTTTGAGGTAAGAAAACCTTTAAAATATATTTATAAAAAAATCAAATAACATTACAAAGGTATGCATACATAGGTTACTTTGTTTCTTCGTCCATTAGCCATCTTCGAATCCAACCATTGTTACTTTGTCTCTCCCCTCTATTGATCACAAGCAAGATATAACCAATGGTTTTCCATATAGTGACCATTTTGTTTAACCCATTCTTTTAAGTTCTATCTATTTTTAAAGCTCAAAAGTCATTACACTTCTCTTGGAAATTAGGGTTACGTGGTGCTAGTGCCATGGTGGCCTCTTTATTTTCCCATTGTTTTCACTCTTTTTATTTACAAATCATACCTCCCCATTATGGAGGTTTCTTGGTCTCACAAAACCCAATAATTTGTAGACTTATGGTTGTCACCTCTCACCTAGAAAATCCTAGCTCTTGAAATTTAATACTCAAATTCATTATGTCTCTAGACCTTCGCGCTAGCTCTAGTTTTGGATTTCAATTCTTAGGTCTAGCATTTGTTTCTTCATTCTTGGTGTTGGCACATGGATCTAACTCTTGTAGTGAACCAAATTAATTGCAAAACCACTCACTCCCATACCATTTGATCCATAATATTTTATAAATTTGACATAGAAACAAGAGTGGTAATCACTCACAACTCTCAAATCTAAATCTTATAGGTTTTATTAATGGTCATCTTATAGGTTTTATTAATGATTACCAATGTGGCCTCTTTATGAGTGATTACTAATGTGGCCTCATAATATCTTATAAATTTGACATAGAAGTTAGAGAGGTAATCACTCACACCTCTCAAATCTGAATCTCATAGGTTTTATTAGTGATTACCAATGTGACCTCTTTATTTTTCATTGTTTTGACTCGTTTCATTTACAAGTCATACCTACCCATTATGGAGGTTTCTTGGTACCCGCAAAAACCCAATAATTTGAAGACTTATGGTTTTTGCCTCTCACCTTTAAAATACGAGCTCTCAAAATTTAATCCTCAATCTCATTATCTCTCTATCCCTTTGCACTAGCTATAGCTTTGGCTCTCAACTATTAGTTCTAGATTTTGGTTCTTGGTTCTTGGCACTGGCACATGGATCTAACTCTTGTAGTGAACCAAAGTAATTTTAGGACCACCCACTCCCATACCATTTGATCCAAAATATTTTCTAAATTTGACATAGAAACTAGAGTGGAAATCACTCACATCTCTCAAATCTTAAGCTTGTTTTTTTCTTATACTTTCACACAACAATACATGAACCAATATTTTGGGATATTAGTGATAATAAATATTCGCGATAACATAGGAATGAAAGAAAAGTCAAAGCATGACCATAAACACCAACATAGATCGATATTAACTATGGATTTATCATGTACAGAGAGGGATCAAATCCCTTGAGGTGCAAACTATTTTTAGAGTGCAAAAACTTGAACAAAATGTTTACACCTCCAGGGATTCGATCCCTCTCAACTCATGATAGATTTGGAGTTAATGATGGATCTATGCTAGTTTTATCACATGTGTACAAACCATGATCTGTGAATTCATTACTTCTATTTAAATTTATGTACATACAATAATTATTATGTCGAGAAGGGTAATGGCATCAAGTCGTTAGGTTAT
The DNA here is from genome assembly GCA_027924585.1 of Larix kaempferi. Classification (NCBI taxonomy): domain Eukaryota; kingdom Viridiplantae; phylum Streptophyta; class Pinopsida; order Pinales; family Pinaceae; genus Larix; species Larix kaempferi. Next base: position 3,049,252 of record BSBM01000565.1, read on the forward strand.
GCTTAGAATTAGCATATTGAACTACCTTGGGTGAAATTGAATTGGTAGCTTAACTTGTAAATTTCAAATTTTCAATTATAAAACTTGGAGTTCCATGTTCAATAAAATCCCATCAAATTGGAAATGAATTTACTTATAATCTATGTACACCAATGTTTATTTTTTGAATAAACCTATTAATGCTTATGATTATAGCATTCAACACTAGTTTGAGATACAATTGACATTAGTATAAGCTTCTACTTGGTGTTAGATGATCTGTCATGAAATTTTGATCATCGCCCAGAATTCCATCTACACATATTAAAGCGGTTTTGTTATAAAATTTATGCAACCATATTGAATATAGTTAATTGCGTATTAGAGTGGTTAATGTATATTTCTTTATTTAATTTTTAAAATAATGTGGGGATCATTGAGAAGACTAGAGAACAATGAGAACATTGAACATCAAACAACAAACAACGAACAAAGAGAACTTCATATCTAGACGACACCTATCAAGGAGATCCCACCCATAACTCGTAGAGACGTTAAATTCTAATTAGTTCTTTTGGTTTTAATTAATTGATATATATATATATATATATATATATATATATAGTTTGAACTCCATATTAGGGAGTTGACATTGTAAAATTCTTATTTATTAGTATTTTAGTATTTTATTAAAGTACCACGTGTTAGCTTCATGCTTAGCATAGAGCTACACGTCTCCTTCATACTAGACTATAGCTCTTGACACATGGAAAACTTCATAAATTTATAAATAACAAACCATCAAAAATCACAAAGCTATGTGTTTAGGGGTTACTTTACTTCTTTATCCATTGGTCATCTCGGAACATACAAACTCTTAGTCTCTTACTAGTTGTCCATGGAGTTACTCATCTATCTAATCCCTTGTTTCAAGCTTTATAATAACTAACTAACCAAAATAATAAGCTAATTAGGTGTGAACGGAATCCCAACATCCTATTGGGATGGTGGGCCTCCCATTCATACCAGGACTAGATGGAATAACAACATTTTCTGTGTTGGGTGGCTAGTTGTTTGATTGTGATGTCTCAAGGGAAGGTGTAACAAGGTTTCTTGTTGTTGGGTAGCAATGGTGTAGCATTACTTATGGTGAAACAAACACATTTATATTCCACAAATATAACATACACCTAGCTTAAGTTCGACCAAAACGTATCGATGAGGCGTAATCCACATGATACAAGTAATTGTTAGTCATGCCTAACTAACAAAATCACAATAAAGCATTGACTACACTTCTTAAGTGGCATGAGATGATAAAAAAAAATGATAAGTCTAGCACCTTATAATAAGGTACATCTTCATACATACAAACGGTTAGTGATTATCCATGTAGTTACTCATATGTATAACCCCTTGTTTCAAGCTATATATTTATTTTTAAGGATGAGAAGTGAATAGGTCCATCGCATCGCTGGTCGGAAAGCAACGTTACATAATATAGTCCAATTTTCGTATCGATATCAAGCCTTACTTGTGAACTATTTATAGCGGAAGTGTAACGCTCTCTAGGCTCCTTCGTTGTCAATAGCTCACATTGTTAAGGATTTTCGAAGCTTTATATTTATTTTTAAGGATGAGAAGTCAACATGTCCATCGCATCGCTTTTGGTAGTTGGGGGCATTAATTGGGATTACTTTTGTATCCTCTTCTTGGTAGAGACAAAGTGTTAGTGGTTGTCCATGTTCCTCATCTATCCTTATTTTTCAAATTTTAAATTTATTTTTAAGGATGAGAAAATAATAGGTCTATCATAATGTTTTTAATAGCTGAAGTATATATATATATATATATTTTTATTTTCAGCAGAAAAATCACCTTCCTGCTATTCCGAAGGAATTAAGGAAAGCTAACAATACATGAGAAATCTCAACAAACTTCCTCATATATCGTGGATGGTAGGTTGAGCAAACCGTCAGCCGGTAATCCAAGCCAGAAAACGTCTCAACGGAATTGGGTTAAATAGAATGAAATCCATCTAACCCCATCAAGAAACTACCGTATCCTTGACCTTATATATACATTATTACTATCAATGTAATTTCTTTTAATTTCATTTTTATTAATTTATTTTATTATATATTTTATGTTTAAAAATAAAGTAAATAATGTAATATTATTATCAAATAAATTTCTTTGAACATTTGAAAAATTAGATATTATATTCTTTTCAAATTAAAAAATAAAAAATATTCAATAAATTTTTTAAATATATATTTAAAAATAATAATATTCTAAACTTAATTAACATTATGTAATTAAATATATAACTCATTTTAATAAAAAAATTCCACGCATTTAAATAAACTAAACAAATTTACAAGCCAAAAAAATTAAACTTAACTTTAGAACTTAAATAATCTTAACATTACAACTTAGCTTTACCACCCTCTTCCCCCAAAAAAACGTACATTTAAGTAAACAGGTTAAACTCTAAATATTTGCATTGTTATATAATAATGATTTCAAAAAAATTACATACATTTAAATAAACAAGTTAAACTCTTAACTATTTGCATTATATAGATTCCAAAACTTTGAAACTTATTCTTCCCCCAAAAATATGAATTTCATGTTTTACTATTAAATTTATACTATTTTTTAAATATGCTTCTTATTAATAGTTTTAGTAAGGAGTATACTTTTAATTTAAAGTTAAAGTATTTTGATTTTGTATTAATTTGTTTTTAAAGTTTTTCAATATTTTGAAAGTCTAAATTTTTTATATAATGTTTTATTATTTTATTAAAATGAGTATGGAATTACATAATTTTATTGGTTTTAGAAAGCGTCTTTATACTCAATAAAAATGAATTTCTAAAATTTTAAATGCCACCCCTTCTATGAGATTGGTTAAAAAGATTATGGATGAGACATAAATTTATAATTGTATTAATTTTATTTTATTTTGTATTAATTTTATTTTTCAAACTAGTTTAAGGTACAACAACTTAGTAAACTCAAGTTGGTCCTAGCTAAGGTGAGTAAAAGAACCATTTGACTAACTAAAATATAATTGTGACCATGTCAAGAGAAGCTTATGCTGCTGTGACAGTCATTCTGTTTTCTAACAGAGTTTCTGTACTAAGTGATTTGTATAACTTTTCAGCAAAATTATCTGGTTTGCTCAATATTTGGACTTCTTTTTTTTGAAGCATCAATGTTCCAAACGGGCTCGATTTTTTTTCAAGCATCAATGTTCCAAACGGGCTCCTGGTCAATTACTAGGTATCCAATCCTTGAACTATTATACTATGGTAGGGTAGCTACTTTGTCAACCGCTTCTACTGAGGTGGAAACTGATTATCCTCATTGAACAACTTTTACACCTATATCCTTTGAAAACAGATTCTAATTCTAATTTATTTTCTAACTTATAATTTAACAGAGAATAATATAATTTAATGATTCTTGAGCTATGATTCTGAACTCCGGGCCATGCTCTTCCTTGGATGATCGTTAAAAATATATTGTATGGTAGTCAAATGTATTTTCTAAATATTTTGGCATTTACGCTATTTGCATGTTTACAGGTATTTACTGGTAATTAAAAAATATTGATGTTTCCTTTCATAAAAATCATTTTACCTGGAAGTGTATTATGATATAATATCTTGGGCACCTTTTTCTTTGCACATAGGCTTCTATCTATGCCAATAACGGTAGATTGCTATGATCATCATACGTTTTAACGTTCAGCCAATTGATTGCTTTTTGACTGGGAAAACATTTGCCAAGTCTATCTTCCCCGTGTTTTGAATTAATTTTGAATTAACTCTTCGAGTTATGTTTTTTTGGAAATTAAGGAATATATATATATATATAGACGATGTTATTGAACAAATACTTGCCATTGTTAATTTTATTTTATTTTTAGATTTTTGTTTCACTTATAAAATGATTGTATCTTCTACTTATTATTGTAAATAATACTATGTTTATTCATAATTTAATATTGTAAATATATTTATAAATATATATTATCTAATCAAGATTTAATTTCTAATTTAATTTATAGATTTATAAATTAATGGAAAACCATTTATATAATTGTAAATAACTAGATTTAATTTTTAAATTAATTTATGGATTTATAAATTAATGAAAAACAATATATAAATTGTAGATTTGATATAAGATTTAATTTATTAATTGATAGGAGATAAATTTACTATTATTGAGTTTATATAATTTTTTAAAATATAAATTAAAAAATTAAATGAATATATGTTTAATTAAAAAAATATTATACAAATTAAAAACATTAAAAATTAAAAACTTATTATTATTCTCAAATTCAAAAATATATATGCTCAACTTAAATCCTTTATTACAATAATATTTAATTTGGATCAAATTTATTTATAAATTCACGGTTTTATAACTCATTAAATGTTTAAAATTCATTTATTTGTTTATTAGATTTTTTTTTTATAAAATCCATTAAACATTTAAAATAGAAAAAAAAATATAAATTTACTAATTTGTTAATTAATTTTTTTTATATGTGCACTTTTAAATAGATGAATGTTACAAGTTTACTTTCGTTTCCATTAAATTTGTCTATATCACTTAGTCATGATCTTAGCATTATTTTCACCAATTATCTTCTACTTTACTATACATTGTTTCTAATTAAGTCTCTACAAGCTTAGAAGGTTGGAGCCAATGCATTTGTAAAATGTCAAGAAAATTGTCATGTCACTTTCTCCTAAGATTTTTTATCATAGAAATGGAACCCTCTTTTTATTTAGGCAAGAAATAATCTAACATATTTCTCATATGAATGTGTGAATGGAACTAATAAAATGCAATGGAATTAAATAAGCATCCATTAATGACTTTCATTCTTGTATAAACATGGATAACACCCATTTTCATATGTAGAAATATAAGTCAATTGTATACTTTGATAGAGTGATAAAAATAATGCATAGCAATTTTCAACACAATCACATCATCCTATCTCATACCATTGTAACATAAGTTTTTTTTTTATAGCTATAGTGATAACCTAAGTCGATATAATTTGATGTATGATATGTGAACTTTTAAATTGATCAATGTTACATGTTATTTATCAATTCATTCATTCGATTTATTCTTTTTGTATTAAAATAAGAGTTGTAACTTAGTATTAAATTATATTGAATTTGCGAATCATTTTATTAAAAAATTATTTTGTTTTATTATTATTTAATATTGATTTTTGTTTCTATGTTATAAGGCTGCACACAGCTCTTGTTATCATTTTCATATGATATTTTGATTTGATGTAATCAATTCTATATATTTTTAAGTTAATGTTTTGTAAGAACAATTATTTATTTATATAACAATTTTTATAAATACTTATGTACTATGATTTTATTTACTTTCATAATTTGTATATTCAATTTAATGTTTGCTTTATTTGTTAGTTTTTTTTTTTATATATTTGGTGAGTACTGTTGAAATTTTATGTTAATATAAATTAATATTAGTCAATTATATTTTCACTAAATTATAAACTAAATTTTATTTTCACTAAATTTATAATTATGCTTTTTTTATTGATTGTTTTTAATAATTGAAAGTAATAGAATAAAGAAATTAAAATTTTTTTCCAAAAAATGTACACTATAAAAACAAAAAATGTTATTAAAATAAAATTACATAAATTGGAATAAAATTATTGATACTTGCTAACTCGAGAAAAATGTTTCTTAAACATTTTGTAATGTTAAACTTAATCCCATCGATAGTATCTAAATAATATCCAAACTCATAAATAGCTAAGCTATACTTATAATTACACTTCTTAATTAATCTACTCAATTCATTTTTTGTTTTAGAAATTGAATTACCTAAAGTACTTACAATTTTTTCAATTTAAATCATATAAATTGTATTTATGCTTCCATAATACATTAAAATTAAAAATAAATTTTTTAATTAATTTTAAAGAAAATTATATAAAATCAACGCTCTATACTCTTTATATTTCCAATATTTGAACATTAAATTCTCTTTATTCAATTAGTCATAAGTGAGACATGAAATGTTTCCTTAATTTAAGGTTTTTTTCTTATAAGTTGACACTTATTTAATATATATTAAATTATAATCAATTTTATAATAAAAAACCTATAAAACAAGGAGAACATTATATATATAATCTCACAATTAAAAAGTAATACACCTTATTCTATTCTCATCATAAAATTGGGTCTTTACTATATCGAGAGCACGGTTATGACTAGGTACCTTATATACAAACACAAGATAAATAACATGAGAAACAAGAGACTTCCTAAGATTGCTTTAAAATCAAGTCAAAACCAACTACGTCGCAAGTGGGGTTGGTGTAAAGATACCATGGATTGGTTAAACCATTAGGGCATTGGCGAAAATGACACTTTGCAGAATATCAATAATGTTAAAAATATTATTACATCTAAGTTTAAAGAGAAATTGTGGTGCAAGGAAAATTTAGAGGTTAAAAGAAAATTAAGATACTATAAGGAGGTCATTAACCCTAATTTGGAAGATTAGATGTATCTCTCGGTAGTAACTAATTCAAAGAAGAAAGCTAATATAGCCAAGATTAGACCAGGCTCTCATGAAATCCATAGCGAAACAGGGCGTTGGTCTATTCCTAAAACACCGTGGGCAGAAAGGGCTTTCCATCTCTGTGAGTCTATGAGCATTGAGGATGAAAATCACTTTCTATTAGAGTGCCTTGCTTACACCCACATTAGATCCAAGTTTCATAGTATTTTCTACAATACAAACATTTCTAACCTCATAACTTGCAAAAAATATAGTGAACTCAGAAAGCTTCTCACCAAGGTTTTTGAGAATAGGATTAAAACTTTAAAGAAAACAAAATAATACCCTTCTTAAGGCCTGATAGACCAAAGTTGGTCTCAGTGAACATTCATTCATTCATTCATTCATCATCATCATCATCATCATCATCATCATCATCATCATCATCATCATCATCAGAGTTAGTAGATATATAAGGTCCACAACCACAAATAAAAAAAATCAAAATAAGTATAAATTGAACTTAAAATTTTAGCATTGATAGGACTTTGTAGCATATTCATTTGTTTTATTTGTCTTTTAATCAATACTTTTTTGATAAAGATAAAATCAACTTTATTGGGCCTAATGGGTTATAAACACATGTTTCCTCATAGGAGATTATAGATTCAAATCCGAAGGTGGGTAGGATATGTACAGCTTTGTAGTCAAATTGTTGCTGAATAACAAAATGAAAGTTAAAATAATTTGTTATTTTTTTTATAAAATTGTATAACTTAATAATTTAATAAAATGAAAACATAAATTCAAGAACCAATTAAAAAAAAATGACCACACATTGAAGAATTGTATTCACCTTAGTAAAATGTTCAATAAAATAATATTATTAATTGCTCTAAAGGTGAAATAAAACCATTTTAAGTGTTAGAAATTCATTAAACTTTGAAAGGTAGGGAATAAGAATGAGAAGAAAAAATTAATAATTCCAACCCAAAATTGCACATAATATACATATAATCACAGTTAGGGAAAGTGATAATGGTATCCATATGCATATCACAGTTAGGGAAAGTGATAATGGTATCCATATGCATTTGAAAGTGTTTTTCAAAGATATTACATTCTGCTACAAAGAATCAAGTTTTCTTAACCATTTAGGAGGGTGATCTAAAAGGAAACTCTCCCATCTTAGATAACACTTGTTACAATGCACTTAGGATGTGTCAAATGCAACATATTTATAAAAACATGTATAAAGAGTAAACATATTATTTTGTTGGTTTGAATTTATTAATGCCCATTTCATTAAATATGGACATATTCAACAAAATCTGGACTAAAAAGGTACAATATCATGCTTTCTAAAGCTCAAAAACAATTTTTCTAAAATGCAAAATCAGGTTCAAAAAGTGTAAAAATGGGTTCAAAAAGTGCAATTTCCAATTCCAAAAGTATGATTTTAGAATAATTTTGAACCCAAAAAGTGAGAATATGGATTCAAAAAGTGCATTTTTCGATTCAAAAAGTGTAATTTTCAATTCAAAAACTGTGTTTTTTAATTCAAAAACTGTGATTTTTTATTCAAAAAGTGTGTTTTTTTATTCAAAAAGTGTAATTTTCAATTTAAAAAGTGTGAATTCTTATCTCACAAATGAAGTTTTTAATTCCAAAAGCAAGAATTTCAATTCCATAAGTATGATTCTTGATTCTATCAAATCTCAATTTAAATTTTGTGGATCTAAATAGTGATTCCAAAGACGTCAATGATCAATTTATGGCACTTATCTTGATATTATTTAATTATGTCTAGATTAAACACAAAATATTTTATTCTCTGCTAAAGAACATCCACCTTCAATCCATCGTTAGCAGAATTCACAAGAAATACCATGATCTTCAGCATAATCAATTTTTTTCATGTGTTAGGAGCCAATAACCAGGAGCCTTAGAGGAAATCCAATCAGGCCATCAGACCCAAGGAAGGAATGCTTTCGATGAATGAAATTCTAGCTCTATAAGTAATCCCATGAGCACATCTTCAAGTTGGATATGAGGAAGACCTTATCTCTCCTCTCTCTTAGATGGGTTAACTTCCCTTCTTCCAGTAGACATAATGTAAAAAAAATATTAAAATGAGGGGGGGTGTGTGTGAAATTCCATGTCAAAATAGATCTAAAGAGCTGAGGATACCTCACAAAGAAAGAACGAGCAGAAAATTTGAAGAAGAGTGAAAACTGCAGTAAAAAAGAGTAGAAGAATAATAATGCAGCAAAACTTAGATAGGAGCAAAATAATGTCACATGTTCCAATAATCAGTATAATAAAAAATGATGTTACAATGGAGAGAATTCAAATCATGCAGGGGAATTCGAACCTCAGTTGGTCTAGCATAGGGATTATCACCACTGGAGTGCTCTGGAAGACTCAAAGTCAACTGAACTAAACCTAAGCTCAGTTAACTGAAGTCACAATCAATTAACTAACTAAGGAGGGTGCAATAGTGAGTCTTTCATGCATGCTAGTCAGAAAAGGGCGCATGGGGCCACAATTAGTGGCATCTAGAGCTCTAACCCCCCACAAGAGTCAAATAACTCAGGTGGACTGCACCATAACACTCAATAGGTTCCTATAAAATAGGGAAATGACTAAAGTGGTCCTAAAATGATGCATGCAGGGCTCAGAAGGTGGTAGATGGACCATGGATGACATCTGCACACCACTAGGGGGAAAATGACATCATCAAAAATTAGGAAAAATAAATAATGCTAGGTAGGACAAGGATGGAGTATTGAAATATCCTAACACCTCCCCTTAATCCATACTTTTGCATCCGGGGCCCTGGTAACTAAGACCAAAGGTCACCCATACAATCAAATAAATGATAAAAAGAACTGTCCATGAACCAAAGAAATGGGGAAAAATCTCATGGGAAAAATAACCCCCCTAAAAAAGAACAATAGTAGGGAACTCAAAGAACCTTCATACTAATGAAAGAAGGAAAAAAATTTCCTCAGTGAAAGCCTTTGCAAAAATATTGGCAAGCTTCTCCTCTGTAGGATAGCAATGCAGGTGCTAGATCTGGATTTGCTCCTCCGATGTGCCTCCCACTGTGTAGAAGTTGTATTTGCCAAAACAATTCTTTCAAGAACCCTTCTTTCTACTGGAGCAAGTGGCTCATTGTGGTCCAAATCATGAACCTTTGAGTACCTTTTTTTCAGACAACCGATATTTTTTCCTGGTTGTAGATCCCCCATGGAAAGTCTCTCCAAGAGATTGTGGATCAAACCCCACCATCATGCAACACCTCTATGAGAGAAGTGGATCTGCATGACATAGTTGAAGCTTTGCATGATACTGAGATTTGGTGGTTCTATGGTCATATGGATCCCCAACTGTGTTCCCAACAGCTACAAGGACTTTGTGAGCCCATATTGGCCTTGGCCATGGATTGGGAGTAGGTGTTGGATCTGGATCTGAATCTGGATCTGAATATGAATCTCCTTGAACTTTATTCTCAACATCAAGATCTTGATCCTCATCTTCATTAGAAGAGGTATCACTCCGATCTTCATCAGATTCCGATGGGGTAGGCAGAGAGTATGGAAAAAAATGTGAGAATTCATATGCCTTGGAGGCATGGTTTGCAAACCCCTCTATAATCTTCCCAGTCGAGATCTCTGCAACCTCAAGTGTGTCAGGACCAAATACCTCTTTCTTTGGTGAACCTGCGTGAGTCATCTGATAGACATAATACAACAAATTTTCCCACAAAGAAGGCACAAATAGAACATTCTTGAACTTTCCATGCTCCATATGTACTGTTCCCTTCCCTTCAGCAGAGATCTGAGAGTTGTCTCCCATGTGAATAATTGGACCATCTCTAGAGAAGAAAATGATTCTCTGGAGGCAACCATGTGCCATGGAGGCTCCTAAATCTATGAGGAGGGATTGTGATTTCAAAAATATAGCCTTCAGTGGATGGAATCTCTCATGACCATCAGACTCACTTCCAGACTCAGTCTCTCTTGCACTTTTTGGGAGGGCAATGTTGTGATGTTCAAGAAGCTTGGCCAACTAATCTATATTCTTCTGCATGCAATATCTCTCGAGGTGGTTTCCTTTCTTGCAATTCGAACACTTGGATTTCTCACATCCCTTCTATTTGTCCTTATTAGAGATGGAGGCTCCTTCGAATGGACTTGACTTGGCATTCTGCTTGGGTTCAGATTGCCTCTTATCCTTTCCTTTGTGCTTCCCCTTCCCATTCACACTTTTTTCTTCTCCAGAAATAAGAGATTGATCTTTATAGACCTGCAAGGCACCCATCTGGATCAAATTATCTTGTTCTTGGATGAGAGATTCAGTGAAAATATCTAAGGAGGGAATATTCCAACTGGGGATTGACATTCACCCTTAATGGAAGGTAGAGACAAAGACAGAGAAATCAGGACCTAGCTTGCTCAGAATGGATAGCACCAGCTTCTCATCCTTCTTCTCAATGCCACACTGCTTGCATGGCATAACCAAAGATTTGAATTTTGAAAATAATTGCTGAATGGTCTCAAAACTGCTTGGTTTTAGAGCAATCAACTCATTTTCCAGAATATGGCCTCTTATCTCATCTTGTTTGCCGAAGAGGGTCTCTAACTTCAACCATAACTCTCTTGGAGTCTTAAATCCTTCGATGTGGAAGAGTAGATATCTGGAAATATGAATACACATGAAACCAAATGCTTCATCCATTCTATTCAGATACTTTGTTTTCTCCACAGCTGATGTTGGTTCGGGATCCTTCCCCATTGTCACCCTGTACAATGATTTGTTTCGCAATACCATCTGCATATAATCCATCCAATAAAGATAATTGAAGGGTGCCAAGATCCTGGGATAGAGAGGAGAGTTTGAATTGTCCATTACAACTACTGGAGCGAATACAAGGTGAAATTGCTACTACTATAGAAAAAACTGCCGCAACTGCAGAAAATTGCTGCAACTACAGAAAACTGTTGTAACTGTTGCAACACTCAAAAACTTGAATAACCTGCAAAAAAGTCTCAATAAGGAGTTATACTACTACTAAGAATTGCTTTAGGACAGTAAGAAATTTTATCCGGATCCTTCACACCTGGCTAGACCTCATTGGATTTCTCCAATGAATTCAATGCAATAGCACCAGGATTTGCTGTGGAAATCCAAAGGCTTCTGGTGCACTATCGAAAGCATATGCTCAACCTATTCACTCTAATGGATCTAATACCGTGTGAAATTATATGTCACAACATATCTAAAGAGATGAGGATACCTCACAAAGAAATAATGAGCAGAAAATTTGAAGAAGAGTGAAAACTGCAGTAAAAAAGAGCAGAAGAATAATAATGCAACATAACTCAGATAGGAGTAGAATAATGTCACATGTTCCAATAATCAATATAATAAACAATGATGTTACAATAGAGATAATTCGAATGATGCAGGGTAATTCGAACGTTAGTTGGTCTAGCATAGGGATTATCACCACTGGAGTGCTCCAGAAGACTCAAAGTCAACTGAACTGAACCTAAACTCAGTTAACTGAAGTCAGAATCAGTTAACTAACTAAGGAGGGCCCAATAGTGAGTCTTTCATGCATGCTAGTAAAAAAAGGGAACATGAGGCCACAATCAGTGGCATCCGGAGTTCCAACCCCCCACAAGAGTTAGATAACTCAGGTGGACTGCACCGGAACACTCAGTAGGTTCCTATAAAATAGGGACCTAACTGAAGTGGTCCTAAAATGATGCATGCAGGGCTCATAAGGTGGTAGATGGATCCTGGATGACATCTTCACACCACTAGGGGAAAAATGACATCATCAAAAACTAGGAAAAATAAATAATTCTAGGTAGTATAAGGATGGAGTATTGAAATATCCTAATAGGGTGATGCCCCCCCCAAGAGATCATCATACAAATCAAGTACCCTCCAATAAATTCAATGGGAGCAAACGACAACCTGTCAAATCAATCCCCTCGATGTGTGCCTGGCATGTGTTCCCACAATCTCAATATAAAATCACTTGACCAGAACAATCTTTTCCTCAACCTCAATGCTTGTTTCACCTGCAATGTGGGATAGTCATGGGTGGATGCATATATTTCGTAAATGCTTGCAATGATTTTAGAATGTGTAGAGTATGGGATGGAGTCACTGCTCATGTGTGGGAGGATTATTATGTTAGGCATGGATTCTTTCGTCTCTCATGATTGGGTGAGGAATATTTCTATCTATTCAGTTCCACTATACCAGTTGTTTTGTCCCAAGTGCATTTTCTCCTTTTGTACGCTAGTGAATTCAGGTGATTGCGACAAGGTATGGAATCCAGGAATTCAGGGCGATATGTCCAAAAGGTTGAGCAGTTAGAGGAGGATTTAGAAGACCTAAAAAACATTGTGTTTTCTATGCAAATCTAGAATAATGGAATCTCGACCCAAATGCTCACTTTGCTAGAAGAATCAATGACTCAAAATAGACAATTTTGTAGCTACATGATGAATGCACCCCTTCATCAACAACTGGAAGAAGTTCAAGCAAAAACCCAACAAAATATAGATTCTCCAATGGGTAGGGGAACTTCAGGGAATTCCTACATGACATATTCTCCTGGAGTAGATCTAGTTCCATTGGACTTGGATTCCCAAGCACCAAAAAAAGGACATTAGAGTCAATTTTGTTATATCAGTTAAGTATTTTTTACAAATGTTCCATTTTTGTTTAAATGGGCATATATGACTTAATGTACATAGGGAAAAATCATGGATGTAAGAACTATGGGAGAAAGTTACTACCAGTTAAGGTTTTTTCCATAAATGTTCCATTTTTGTTTATATATACTGGGCATTTATTACATACTATATATAGGGAAAAATCTTGGATGTAAGCACTATGGGAAAAAGTTACAGTTTTTACCAGTAGTGTTAGTGGCCCCTCAGTAGGGCAATTTTGATAGTTTAGTAGTAAATTTGGGACCTGATGTACCTCTTGGACATTTCCCAACGCCATTTTCATAACAATAAAATTTTCACCATCTTTTTGTTTAAAAAATATTATGTCTTCATATACAAAAAAAAAGGTTGTAATACAACAACTTATTTAAATTGACATTAAATTGTAAAACACCAACTTATTTAAAGTGCAATACAACAACTTATTCAATATTGCCAAATTTCTATACAAAAATTTCTCAAACCCAATCAAGTAGAAAAGAGAGCTTCATTTTCTATGATCTAAACTGCTTATTTTTTTACTTGCATTCATCCTCTTTAAATTAAGAGCTTACAAAGCATTCGAAATAGAAATCAAACAAATTTGAACACAAAAATTGTGTTCCTTTCATACACAATGTTGTACTAATAGTCTGTAGCATTACAATCTTACAAATGAAAATAAAGATAGTAAATCCTAGCAAAAAGGCCCAAAAGACGCATAAGTACATTATGTACAGAAAGAAGAATAAAGAACTAGAAATTAAACTCCATATCCTTTGTAGTTATTGATGGAAAAAGACTATTATACCAAGAAAAGAAGTGCTAGAATGGGTAGCTTGTATTCCTGTTGATTGATTTACTTGATGTTTCTTGGCCCCTTGTTTTTCAACACGTAAGGGTGGGTTTCAAAGGTCCACATATACTACTTTCAAGTTTGAACTTGGTCGAGGAGTGAATAAAAGGTGAAATTAATGCAAAGAGATGATAAAGAACCATGCCCCTACTCCACATATAAACATATTTATATATACAAAACTAATACAAGTGAAATATTCCCAGTAAAATTATAAACCCTTCAATTTCTATCCTTGAAAGCTACACATCCACTCCAAAAATTGTGAAACATATATTGCTATTGCGCCCTAACTACTACAAGACCCTTATCATTTATTTTTATTCTTCCTCATGTCCCCTACCCTTGGTGACCATGCCCAAATGACATTATTACCATTGATGAACATATTTTCCTCTGAACCAACAACCCATTGTGCAAGTTCACATAACTGAAATCATGGCAAATGGAGACAACGATTATTTGATTTTTAATCACAAGAAAAAATTCCAGAATTGTGAAGCTTATGCTAAATTAGAGAAATGATTATTTACAACAAATCGATGAAAATTCATCAAATTGTTGTTTAAAGTCATTGCTCTAATTTAGCACAAACTTCACAATCCTGTAATCTTCGCTTATGATTAAAAAACAAAAAACCGTTATCCCCATTTGCCATGATTTCAGCCGCATCAAATGTACCTGAACATTGAAAATAAGAATTATTAATTAAAAATCCATATATCAAAATTTGAACAAATAATATTATTTATTTTTCAAACTTCCTAAAATTTGAACTTAACATGGGTTCCCTTTTAAATTTTCTAGTTCATCTATATTTCTATCAAAACTTCTAACATTCATAAACTTCTTAACATTTAAAGATAACATTTGAATGTGTTCTTAACATTCATTTTAAACTTCCTAATTCATCCATATTTTTATCAAAACTTATATAACATTCATAATCTTACTAACATTCCTAAGTTTCATAACATTCCTAAACTTCCTATTTCATCCACATTTCTATCAAAACTTCTATCATTCCTAAAACTTCATAACATTCAAAGTTAACATTCATGTTCTTAAATTTCATTTTTAAACTTCCTAATTCATCCATACTTCCATCAAAACTTCAAACATTCCTAAACTTCCTAACATTCATAAAATTTAAACTCAACATATGTTTACTTTTAAACTTCCTAATTCATCCATGTATCTCTTTCAAAGCTATAACATTCAAAAATTTGACATTCATGTTCTTTGCATTCATTTTAAAGTTCCTAGTTCATCCATATTTCCATCAAAACTTATATAACATTCATAATCTTCCTAACATTCCTAAGTTTCGTAACATTCCTAAACTTCCTATTTCATCCATATTTCTATCCAAACTTCTAACATTCATAAAACTTCATAATATTCAAAGATAACATTCATGTTCTTAAATTTCATTTTTAAACTTTATAGTTCATCCATATTTTCATCAAAACTTCAAACATTCTTAAACTTCCTAACATCTCTAAAATTTGAACTCAACATGTTATCACTTTTAAACTTCCTGGTTCATCCATGTATCAAAACTTCTAACATTAACATTCATGTTCTTAACATTCATTTTTAAACTTCATGGTTCATCCATATTTCTATCAAAACTTTTAACAATATTAAACTTCATAACATTCAAAGATAACATTCTTGTTCTTAATATATTCAATCTTAACATTCATTCATGTTTCAATCAAAACTTCCTCATTTATGAACTTTAAACCTATGTTCATCCATTTTTAAACTTCCTAAATAACATTTCTTAAACTTCATAATATTCAAGAATGTCATGTTCTTAACATTCATTTTTACATATTCATTCATTCATTTAAACATGCAAATACATATTTTAAACCTTTAAATCACACCAAATATGTCAAATAAGCAAAAATAAACTAGATCATTTAAACCAAGATTCAAAAAATATGTAAGTTCAAAGAACATGTATATAATTTTCAAAAAAATACTCATGAATGTATACAAGTTGAATGTACCCATATATGTATATATTTAGTCCAAAAATAAACCTCCTCAACATGTCCAAAACAAATGTTTCCAATCTAGATGCATATCAACAACAAAAAAATTGTCCACCATGCTATAAAAATAAAATGTCCACCATGCTATCCTCCACTCGGGCCTCCCCCTGGACTCAACCCACCCTGCAACATTTGTAAAAAAAAGATTATGAATATCACTTAAATTATTTAAACTATATTCAGAAAATTAAAATATTAAACTTATATATCAAAAAACAATTCAAATATTAACAATATTACATCAAATTCTCCAAATGCTTGTCCACCACCATTCTCCAAATGAGTTTTTCCTTTGCCTCCAAAAGATTTGAGAGATCCAAGCTGCAACATATATAAAATCAATTTATGAATCTCATAAATCTAAATCCATAAAAATTAAAATATTAAAACAGTAAACAAAATTAAAGCACTTAACAAAATTACCTCTCTACCAATATCTGCTGCATTAAGCAAAGAACCTATATCTCCACCCTAAAATTTAAGTTGTATTAATAAATAAAACATAATACAAACCAAAAAAATTACTATGCCAATTAACTTAAAACTAAAACAAAAAGATTAAAAAACATTAGCTCACAATAGATGGTAAATCATTTATAAAGTTCGTATCTAAAGAAACCTGCATGGATAAGTCAAATTAACAATAAGATGCATAGTTAAATTAACATTCAATATATATATATATATATATATATATATATATATATATATATCAAATTCAAACATAATTACAAATATGTTAATAATAAATATGTACCTCTCTCTCTAAATTTTCGCTAGTTGAAATGTGGAAAGAATGTTCGTTCATCATTCTTGAAAACTGCAACCAATTTAAATATTTACATAATGTATCTATTACTTTACATCAAAAAACATAATTTATCATTCATATAATGTAACAAAAAAAATCAATTCAAAATAAATAAAATATTTAATTAAGATCAAGTCATATCATAGTCAACAAACCTCTCCCAAACTCGATGTGTCATTGGATATAACATTTGCTGCTAGGTCACGACAAACCTTCGCATATGCCCTGAGATCTTCAATGCTTATTCCATCTATCTCATCATCAGTTTTGTAAACAAACTTTTGACGAATAACAGAACGAGCCCTTTCTCGAACCAATCCCACATCTACTCCAACTAATGCTGACAATAAACCATTGCCAACAAAATTCCTTGCAGTTGTCCCAAGTTGAGATGTGGGCTCTATCTCTGATTTTAATGCCACCAACCTAGGTGGACGAGATATCTGGGGTGGAGGTCGAAGAGTTGCAGGATCTCTAAGCGCACTTTCTCGATCATATATTCGACCCTTTCCAACTCCATAAAATTTTGAATGAACATCGGTATAGTCTGGCTTCATATTTAAAAAAAACTCAGCATAAAAAAATCTAGCAAAATATTGAGAAACCTCATTGTTCCATGGAAATCGACCATAGGCTGCAAGAAACTAATCATAAAGTAGATGTGCAAGATGAGGATGCTTGAAATATTGCACTTTCAACATTTCTTTTTCAGACCTTTTTTGAAATTAAACATTGATTTGGCCTGTTCTTTTGTCACTCTCTCCTTCACAACATCCCATTTGTCTAGACCCATCACTTGTTCCCTTCGTCTTTGCATCAAATCTACAAAACCATCTGTAGTTGGTCCGAGATTCTCATATGCTTGAATGAAGTTTTGCAATGATCCCAAAACAATCTCCAAACTTTGTTTACTCTCTGGAGGGAGATCCATAGTAGACAAATCATTTTGCAACTTGTCGTAGTGGGATCTACATCTTTCAAGAGTCATTTGATGATCACCACCTTCCCATGGAAGCTCCCGAGGTAGATCAGATGGATATGTTGTAATGGGTATACAACCCTCAGTTAATTCAACATATTGCGTCCTAGCTCGACCATCACCACCTAGTGTAGAATGGTGAGCCTCTTGAGAACCTTGCTCTGCACCCTCATCCGTCTCCCTTGCTTGCTCTGTCTCCCTCCCTATAGAATTACAAGCGTCTTCCAAACCATGCTCTGCTTCAAATGAAAATAAAGTCTTATTTAAACACAAATACAAATTTTGCACACACAAAAAAACAATTTGCATATAAATGTTAAAAGATCGATATTCATATACCAATAGAGGGTCGAGATCGACGTTCTCCCACAGAAGATATAGGGGAATCATTTGTACCCCTTTCACCTCGTCAATGTGAACTATACAATAAATTAGAATCCCTAGGGGAGGTTGACAACCTCCGATTATCACTCGTAACACCAACCCCAGAAGTTTGTGAAGACCTCCTACATTTTCACCTCAAAGAATCCTCTCTTTCCATTTGATATATAATGCCTACACTTAAACACAAATATCAACTAATTACATATTCAAATCCTACATGTTAATTCTACGAATTTTAAAACCTAACTACTAAAGAGACTAAGTTATTTAACAAGGACCTAGATTTACCTAATTTATCATCTAATAGTTCTCAAAAAGAGTATAGCTAATATTGTTAGATGTGTGACGAATTAATGTACCAATTTTCTAAGTGTTTTTGATGTTTAAAATGAATGGAACCAATATAGTTAAGTACTAAGTGAAGGGTTGATTTCTTTATGTCAAAGAATGAGTTCATGAAACTGTTTTAACTTCTAACCTCAATCTTAAATTAATAACTTAATTGATATTTTAATACCTAAAACATAAATTACATCTTCAAATATTTTCATTATTGCACAAAATAAAATAAAAATTGACAATTCATGTATTACGTTTTGAGTTGAAATGTTTTCCAAATTTGCCATTTTTGATAATGGTTTTCAGTTTCTTAAATTAATAATTTAATCAAGACATTTTAATACTCTAAACATAAATTACATCTACAAATATTCTCATTATTCCATAGAATAATTTTTTTTTTACCGTTCATAGTATTATGTTTGGAGTTAAATGACATGTTTCCCAAATTGGCCATGTTCGACAATAGTCTTCAATTTCAATCTGATAACGGTAACGATTCTTGGTATTATGTTCTCCAAGTTTGCCATGTTGCAAACAAAGGAAAACATAATACCAGAATCGCCACCTTTACAAAAATAAAACTCAAGACCATTGTGGGATAAGATCACCTAATCTAGTTTATAAAATGACTATGACTATTATTGTTCAATTGCATGAAACTTACTATAGTACATCTAAATTAAAGCCTATTCATGTCTATAGTTTCATTGTACCTAAAGTCCATTTAAAGTTTTGTTGTATCAAAAATAGAGTTTAGTTGTCTAAAGTTTGGTTGTATCTATAGCTATCTATCCACACAGTTTGTAATTGAACTTATATATTGATCTCTGCACTCTGTAAACATAGACAGAGTTCATGAACCCAGTCCATGTCCATGTTGACAGAGTTCATGAACTCTGTCCTCGTCCATTTCAACAGAGTTCATGAACTCTGTCAACATGGACATGTTGACAGAGTTCATGAACTCTGTCCATGTCCATGTTGACAAAGTTCTCAAATAAAACAAGCCTTTATATAAATGGGATATATCCTTTACAAATAAAATTACTGTCCTACTTTTATTTTCATTTCTGAACACAGGCAAATCCAACAATTTAAAAAAAAACAACTAACTGAAAACTAACCATATTCCTCTCTATATTTAAATTTAAATCATTTTCGACATACAATTTGGCCATAGTACAAGAACTCTACCCATTTGGATAGAGTCCATGGAATCTGCCCATTTGGATAGAGTCCATGGACAAATGATGGTTTGGACAGTCCATGGACTCTGCCCATTTGGACAGAGTCCATGGACTCTACCCAATTTTGGACAGACTCCATAGACACAGCCGACATGAAAAGCAAGCAAAGCGATTGCAGGCAAGTAGAATGCAGGCGACTTTGAAAAATAAGTTCTACTTACCTCTTTAGACGCAGCCGAAACAAAAGCAGGTGAATTGAAATCTGGCCGAAGAGAGCCCAGAGACTAATTTGAAACAGCCGAAACAAAACGAACGAAGTAGACAGAAAGGAAACCCTGCAATAACGACAACAACTTAAATAAGAAAACCTGCAATAACAATTGCAACTTAAATAAGAAACTTAAAGACAGAAAAACACAATTTCAGAAGGAAAATAGGAAGACTTTTACCTCAACACAAGTCGATATGTCGCCAGCTACAGCACCTCAGTGATGTTCGAACGTCCACAGGATTACACCAGACGCAGACTCCACCATATGGCTTTCAACGGCCAAAACATAAATTCGACCGCGCAAGAAAGGAAAAACCTCAATTACGTGCAGATGGCGAAAACAGAAGGTGGCGGACAAATGAATGATAGAGGCGGGGTGTGGCAGCGACACTCCAGCTAGGACGAACCGCCGGGCATACGGGCAGGGTGGCGGATCAACGACACACAACAGCGACGAATCGGGTGGCAGAAAGGCGACAGAGTGGACCGTTGACGCGAAGGTAGGGCCACCATCAGCGCCAAGGGGTCCACGCGATCACGAGAAAGTGACAGGAAAAGGCCGTGACCGAGCTTTTATGCAGAATAATTATTCGGCCGAATAATTATTCGGCCGAATAATTGAACACAGTGCCGTGAGTTTCCTCCGTCCGGCTAAAACTTGGCACATACATCGAGGCCACCGTTAGGTCTAACGATGGCCCGTTAACTGTTATTCGGCCGAATAAATACTAAGTTATTCGGCCGAATAAGTTTAATTATTCGGCCGAATAATTTAATTATTCGATCGAATAATTTAATTATTCGGCCGAATAATTAAACTTATTCGGCCGAATAACCTTCGCTATAGTTCTTCGCCCTCCGATTCTCACCAAAGTGTTACCCACCTTCGCGTTTCCATCCGTAAAGCCTCATTTGATTGGTATACTCCCTAT
The DNA here is from genome assembly GCA_027924585.1 of Larix kaempferi. Classification (NCBI taxonomy): domain Eukaryota; kingdom Viridiplantae; phylum Streptophyta; class Pinopsida; order Pinales; family Pinaceae; genus Larix; species Larix kaempferi. The sequence goes on from BSBM01000565.1 coordinate 3,070,390, forward strand.
TGTAGGTCAATGGAATGCTTAATTTCATATCTTAGAGAAATTTCACGTGGTACTTGGAACATCTCAAAATAGCATTATAATGAAAATCTCCAACTACAACTACCCTTTAAGCTTATCGAATTGTACTAGATCTAGAGGGAGACACTTTCACCTCCTCTACTCAAAGAACTAAAACTGAAAATTGTCTTGAGGCTTAGATTAGTCTTGAGACTTCAATGGTTTAAATGAGTGCTAAGGTTGTTGGACATTTCTTTGATGTCAGTAATTAAGATTACCCATCCTTCACAAGTCTATAGTGGTTTACGCATCATTGGTAGACTACATCTTGATTCTATATATATGAATTTCCAAAATCACGATGCACACATCTAATGCAATGACAATGTTGAAAACTTCACCTTATATATATATGATGGATGCAAAATCCATTGTTCATGTTGAGCCACCCTAAAATAACATTTAGATTATGATATTGAAGGTAGGTTATGCTTCTTCACTATTACATCCAAATACAACCTTGATAGTTTCTACCATCAATCTACGTGGTGATAAGCTCCTTATTAATATGGATTTTAATGGGGAATTACTTCTTGTGCTCTTTGTGATTAGAATATGCAATTGTCATTAAAGTTTAAATATATTTTTATCACCTTTCTTAGTGAAAATCAACTTCTCACAATTTGGATGCAATATCCAACCTTCATCTTTAGAATATAGTCTATGTTTACAATAGTTGTATACAAGGCATTCTTCTTCTTTGATGCACTTTATCTATCCTTGGACAATTTGGGGTTGGTATTCTATTACACAGTTTTCTTGAATAGCTTCTTCATTGTGCCATCTTTTTAGATATTGTTTTATCATTGAATGGAATTCACAAAATCAACGTTATTATGCTTCATTCAATTGTTCATCAGCTTTGCTAACATAGCCTTACAAACACCTTCAATGGTGTATATAACAAACATCTCAAGCTCCTTGTAAATTAACATAACTAGTTTTCCAATTCAAGATTGATCATAGATTTTGCTTAGTTTTCCACCATTTTATCCTAATTGTGTAGTGGCTGAACTCCGAGGTGTGGGGATATAGCATCTAATTGGACATCTTTTGTAGGTTTTTCCATTGTTGTTGTTGTTGTTGTTGTTGTTCCTTCCAATAGTATGCATTATAGAATTTTTTCCTAACATTGACTTTGAAATCACCACACATCATGACCTAAATGGCATAGAATGTCTATATGCACACACAAACTCTCCCACCTAAAAAATATTCTCTACACATGTGCAACTTTACAAAGGAAATCCATTATTCATTTGTATATCCTCACACTTCATAATAATAATATAGTTTCCTCTGCCAAGCATTAAGGTGAAGGGAATCCATGCGATAAGCATACGGTGAAATATCGACCTTATTTCTACTTTGATAAAGGAACCTAAATGTGGTGATGGAACTTCTCCAATACTACTCACTTTCAAGTTGGGATGCTTCTAGAGGGATGGTTGGGGGGTCACATCCTACAATGTTGCAACGTAGGATGTTAACATATACCAATTGATTGTACATCTAGAACCTTGGCCTTACTGTTAAGATTGGTGGGTGAAAACATGAAGTTGGGAAACAATTTTGGGCTTTTTTTGATTAAAAAAACTAGTAAATTTTATGTTTTTCAACTTTGATCTCTTCAAACCCATATCTCCCTTAGGAATTTCAATTTGAGGTAAACACAAAGGTTTTAGAGAATTGAATTAGCTTTCTACTGGTATTTTTTTAAAATTTGTTTATGGACATATCGTGGGACAAATTTGTTGTCAACATACGGCATATACTTGAAAATTTTAGGTATGGATAATGAGTGACCTATGTTGACGACGGTTTTTTGATAGATGGTTATTCATTCTAGGGAAAAAAATTGTAGGCTCATAATCTACACACACTACACTGGATCCTGGACTATATTTTGAGTTTTTTAAGACTTGGGAACGATTTTTTATTATTTATCGAAACAACGTATGTTCAGAAAATGGTGCATTATCGACACATGTTTTGTCTTCGCATTTTCTTTCAAATGTGACTCTTATAAAAAAAAACTAAAACCAACCCATTGAAGAGGACACTTTAAGGAACATCTTTGTATTTTTTTAAATTTTTTTGGCTTCGTCATTGTAATGATATTGAATTTTCATTGTGACTGATTTTTCAGTTACTAAATTTTTTAATGATAAAGTTTAGTTAAAAAATAGTAATCCTAAATGAAATTAAAAAAAAATTATATTATGAGAAAGTAGATTGAATGATGAATCCACTGGTATAAACTTCGACATGTAATTCTCATGTTTTGCAGTGGTCTGACCTTGATAAAGTGACACATTTCTGAATTTTGTAGAAATGGTGCTGAAATTGTTGACCATAAACTCTCGGGCAAGAAAATGTCTTCCAAACTCTCAGCCGAGAGTTTAGTTCAAACTCTCATCCGAGAGTTTTTTTAAACTCTCCGCCGAGAGTTTGAACTCTCAAAACTCTCGGCCTAGAGTTTAAAAAACTCTAGGCCAAGAGTTTCAGGTTGACTTTTTTTTCCCCTGTTCATCCGTGCGCCCTCTTTCCCAGTTTCATGTTTTTGTCACGGAATTGTTTCCCAGCTTCGCGTTTTCACCTTGGTAACTCTTGCTCCAAGCAATAGCCAATTGTACAACCATAACCTTCATCTTACTATTAAGAGTGCAACTATTTCCCCAACCATACCATATGCCTCTACAACACATCTTCAATTTCTCTCTTTTTCTAAGAGCAAATCTTTACCACAAAATATATATACTAAGTATTTAAAATTCTATGCAAAGGGGTCCCTTGTCTCACAAATACATCAATTTTCTGTTTGGCTAGGCCATGACACTAAAATTAGATTATTATTATTATTATTATAAACTTAGGTAACAATATTATACAAAATTATGCTCAAATATCAACTTAGTCCACACACACTATCAAAATTAGTGCAACCATGGTAATAACCATGACAAACTCAAGTTACATACACATTCACTAGAATTCACAAATAAATTGTGCCATATATTTACTTACTCTAGTTTTAATTCATAATCTAAATTTATGAAGAGAGTACATCTAAATAACCAGAAAAGTACCTAACATTTTATTTATTGTCCATTCATATGTTAAATTACATAGCATTTCATTTCTTATCTATTCATATGTTGAATTGCATGTTTATAAAATTTTAAAAAGATGTAAAGATAAACAAAAATACAACACCGCAATTATTTGTACCATTAAAATCATATGACAAAGATTTAAAAGCACCAAACACTGAATTGTCATTTTGATGCAGATCAACAATAAAATATTAAAATATACATTATTTTGTACAAATATACATCACTAGCACGTCCATCAAAAGTACACATACTAAAACGTTTTTTTAACTTTACTCCTCTAACTCCATTAGAGATCAATATATAAAGGTCAGCCTGCAATACGGCATCAAGCTACTGAAAGATGAGGTGGCCCTGCTTGATTGGAGTTATGTTCTTTCTTTACAAGTACTAAGGACAGCCATTCATAAAAATCCTCGAACCAGACATGCCTGACAAAGGTAATGAAAATGAAAACCCTCTTTTAGGAATGGAATGGGAAACCTACCTTCAATTCAGGACCTTTTATATATATATATATGTAAGCAATTATGCAATAGATCAGGAAGGTAGGGTGTATTACTTTGTTAAAATATCTTTTAACTACTTTACGAAACGTGAACGGACCTGTTTGATGAGAGTGAGTTTGGGACTTATGTTCGTAAGCCTTGACATGACTTCACGAAGGGGGAGGTCTTCAATGCCTTTTACTTACAGTTCTTACGGTTATTATTAGGGAAGGCTATTACTTATGTAACGAAGGGCAGTGCTCGAACAATTCTCTTTCAAATATATTTGTGAAATATTTCTTTCTTATGGAAAAGTGCCATTCCTTCCTTAGAGATCAATACATGAAGGTGGATTCCTGGAATGAAATGCGAACTCATTCAAATCAATAGATTGAAAGACATTCTATATAATAAATCAAAACTTTTAAATCATTGACCAACTAATCTTTGCCAATTGTGAAAGGGAGTTATAGGGAATACTACATATCAAAATCATAGACCAATAATGGATCCCACAGTAGCAGCTGCATGGATTTTCTAAATATTGAAGATGAGAGATGAAGATAAAGGACCAATGGATCCCACAATCTCAAGAACATGTGAAGGTTTTTCTAAACATTGGAAATGCTGAAGTGAGGTAGGTGCATATGAAATCTGGGCATTAGCTTTGTCAAGTATGATTTCGTTGTTAAAATAGATTTGCACAACAATTGAATAAAATGGTGAGGCCTATAAAAATAAAATGGTGAGGCCCATAACAGTAAAATAAATCTTCCTATTCGAAGTGCAAGGAAAATGTATAAATTGTCAGGAATACCAAAGATCAAAATCAAAGAACAATTATGAATCCCTCAGTGGCAGTGGCATGTAAATAATACAGGATTTCTAAAGTAAAAAATGAGAAAGTGAGGCATGTGAATCATGGAAAAACTTCATAAAGCTCTATAAAAGACTCTTTAGCTTCACATTAACGTTGGGAAGCATGATGATGTTGTGAAAATAGATTTTCAAAAAAGCAATCTTCCTCCTGCAAGACGTGGAAGGAAAACCTATAAGTAGGCAGAGATACTAAAGATTAGGATTAATAAGTTGAGTTGCAGTTTTGGTGACATGGAATGAGACTAATAATATTTATAGAGGTAGGCTCATAATATTTATAAATGCAGTAAGTCCTTGATTCAATAACCCTTGTTTCTAGAATTCATAACATTCAATCATTCAAATTAACTCACTAAACTAAATAATAAAAAAATTATATAACAACTAAGAATAAATTAGCACAATCATTTAATTTGTAGTCAGTGAACATCGATAGCTCACAAGTTAAGTGCCATGGACAAGTTGTCTTTTACTTGTTCTTCATGCATCAACTACCAGTTATTTATTTCTAATTTTGAACGACCATAAAATCAATTTGGACAATACACTTGTCCCTCCTTCAATTTAAAAAAAACATAGATGCTAGTCTACCCCAAATTCTAAGATATAAACACCTATAAATATAAAAATATCAAACAGCTCAACTTTATTTGGTTGTACCATCATATATTAAATTTGTAATTAGTTTGGTTTAATGGGAGGAAGAGTTCTATTGACCAACGCCATCCATTTTATCCAACCTTCACGGATCCTGTACAACCAACATCACACAGACATTACCTAATCCAATCAACTGGAACAAATTTCTATTTTTGTCAAATCCCAAACTATGAAATGACAAAACAAATTGAACAGGAGGTTTGCCTTGCTCACAACTGAAAGGTTTTTTCGGCCATTTCTAAGGCTTGCAGGTGACGGCCTCTAGAAATTGACTTTGATTATCTATTAAAGACTCCACATTAACAAAACCAAAGAAGCTTTAATTTTCTATTAAAGACTCCACATTAACAAAACCAAAGAAGCACATTACTGCCATTAAACATCAATGCTGCTATTAACGGAAATTGAATAGAAGGTTTTCCTTATCCACACCTGAAAGGTTTTTTCAGCCATTTCTAAAGCTGTGAGGTGACGGCCACGGTGACGGTCTCTGGAAACTGACTTTAATTCTTTATTAAAAACTCCAAATTAACAAAACTAAAGAAGCACTAACACTGCTATTAAACACCAACACTGCTATTAACGGGTTCAATCCTTACTCCATCTAAAACCAGCCCACCTTTGGGAATACCCGCCTCCACTTCTCTCATACTAAATTTACATTTCATGTGAGAAGATTCGTTCTCTCCTCCTTCATTTTCATTTTCATTTTCATTTTCATTTTCTGTGAGAGTGAATTCTCCTGCAACCACTTCCAGCCATTCATCATCACTATCAACATAATCATCATAATAGTTGAAATCGTCTTCGTCTTCATCTTCATCTTCTTCTTCGTCATTTGGATCTCTATGTACCCTTTGCCTTTCCTTGAAAACCCGGCTCGATTCCCTTTCTTGTCCGTCAGGTCCTGTAACCGATAATTTAATAGGTAAATCACTCCAGCCATAGGAACGCCCTGCAAATTTAAGCACAAACACTACTCTGTACTTGGTATCTTCAGACAAAAGCCTGCAGTCGATTTGACCGGAGACATGGAACCACCAAACCAGATTTAACTTAGCAAGAACCCCAAATCTGAAACCACAACATTAACAACTCATGTGATTATTCATCTCTAGGGTTAAACATTGAATTTTACATTGATTGATAACCAAACCACACCAAACCTGGAGTCGTCTCCCGGAATCCAATCCCAATAGCGTTGGTCGTTGCCCCATACGATGAATAATTCTCTGGCAGATAACATGTATCCGATCTTCCCTGTGGATCGTTCCAGCCAAAATCTCTGCTTCTGTTCCACGAGAATATGAATGAATGAATAAATGACTGGCTGGCCTTATGGCAGCCAAATCTGGAAACCAAAACCAATGGATCGGAAAGAATGATAATGGGGACAATACTAAGGGATATATATGTATATATACCTGGGTTCCTTTGTCTATCAGAACAGAATCACAGAGGCGAAAATAGAGTTCTCTCCTTGAAGCAAATGCGACAGGAGTGACGGCCCTGGGAAGGATCTGGTAGCTTTGTTGAGGAATGAAATTGCTCCAAAGGGAGTCGCCATTCGCTGCAGATCTGAAGAGTTTAGAGACTGCTGAGAGTCTGCAGACATCGCGTGGAGTAGTGAAGGAGAGAATGGTCGATATACAGTACTCTGTCAATTCCGGCAGATCGATCTCACTTGAATTCTCCATGGTTGCCTTCGCTGGGCTTTCATCAGCTATTGCTATGGTTCAGGTCATGTCGAATTTAGGGTTTAGTGCTCACGATTCACGACTCACGAATCACCTACCAACTCGTGCGTGCTCACGAATCACCTACCAACTCGTCAGTGCTCACGATTCACGACTCACGAATCACCAACCAACTCGTGAGTGCTCACGATTCACGACTCACGATGACGGCTCCGCGACAGAACTGAGTGCACGCTGACAATTTCGTATGACCATAATGATTTACACGGCAATAATGATTTTTTTAAATGACTTAGAAGGCAATAATGATTTTTTTCATAGTAAACTTTACTTTAACAATATTAATTCACGTTATATTCAACTTAATTCACCATACATTATATTCATAGTAAACTTTGCTTTAACAATATTAATTCACGACTCCCACTCAGAGCTAGAAAACAAAGAAACGGTCTATAAAGGGCCGTAAGAAAAGCATATTAATAAATATTTAGTTATCAACAAAGAGACACAAGTGCATAAAAAACACCATCAAAAAGTTGAATTAGGGAAGCATTACAACTATGATAAGGACAATATTTAAACTACATTCCAATAAACTGTTAATAATGATGCAATTTGGTCTCAAAACAGAGGTTATTGCTACATGAATCCACAAAATATCAAATTAGTGTTCTTTCACAATTTAATAATTCAGCTCAACATTCTGAAAAAACCTCTTAAACTTCTAACATAGATCGAAGTTTGGAAAACTTCACTTGAAAAATATCTCGTATGAAGTGCATGCGTAGCTCAATATGTTTGTTTCGGTAATGTTGAACTAGATCTTTAGGGAGCTTGATGGCACTCTAATTGTCACAGTAGAGGGTACTAATTAGATGTTACTGCTAAAGCTCAAGCTATGAAAATATTTGTTGAAGCTAGTGCAAGGATTCTTGACTTGCATTAATTGTGACTCTATACTTTGCTCAAGCAAGATTTTATTGTTTCTTACAATCATAAGTGATAGGCCAAAACTAAAAGTGGAAACATAACATATATTATACTTATGATCATCATTGTGACTCATTACTAAGAAAACTTTCAATGAAGATAAGATAAATAATCTATAGAATACGAATAAAATATAATGATATTGATGTGAGATACTTACAGTGAAAATGAGGACTCATATATATACCCACCCAAGGTGTCCTTTCATAAAGAGACGTGACCTTTCAACGGGAAGATGTCTCTTCAATACATATTAGTTTATTAAATATTAAATATTAATTTATTGTTAATGTTTATTTATATTTATATATTATATATATTACTTATTACATATGTTCCACCAAAAAATCTTAAGTATGCCAATTGGAATAGTTAAAAATTTTGGAAACAAAAACTTCAAATTGTTTGGAACTCAAAGATATGTTATTATTGGTATGTAGTAAGTTAACTTTAACATAAACAATTTCACAAGGAAAAAAAGAATTACTATTTCTCTATGTAAGTATATTTTATTAGAGAATCTAAACTATATACATTCTAAAAGCATACATTACATAGATTATACAATATAGTTGATGTTCTACAAATAAAATTAAGTGTACCATTACAAAGAGTTTAGGATTTTCTTGAAATTATATATTAGTTTAGTTTATTGAATATTAATTTATTGTTATTGTTAATTTATATTTATATTTATATATTATATATATTTTATTTATTAGAACATAGTGTAAAAGCACCAAACATAAACCTAAATCACACATAAAAGCACCAAACATCAACCTAAATCACACCTAAGGATGACTTGTTTTCCTAAGCTAGCACGGAGTTCCAAAAAAAAAGTTAATTGTTTTTTCTTAAGGTAGCACGGAGTTCAAAATAGAAAGTTAATTGTTTTGTTACCCATTGAAAGGTTACCTTGGTCCTTAAGTTATTCAGTTATTAGTAAAGGTTTTCATATTTTTGGAGATAAGTAACCTTAGTGCTATTGCCTTATTTCACACAATTTATGATGGAATTTTTTGAAAGAAGGTTATATGGATTGACTAGTAATTTCAAGCATGTTTACCAACGTACATAGATGTGTATTCACTTAATAAGTAATAAGAACAAATGTTTTGGATAATGAGATATGTGAAACATGTTTGTTTTATGACTATATTTATGTGTTTGTATGTTTAGATTATAAGGATTGTGATGAATTTATATTTTATTTTATTTGTTCATTTATAAGGATTGTGATGAATTTATATTTTATTTTATTGGTTCAATTTTGTTAAATATGATTACATGTTTGTTTTATGACTATATTTATGTGTTTGTATGTTTAGATTATAAGGAATGTGATGAATTTATATTTTATTTTATTTGTTCAATTTTGTTAAATATGATTGTGATGATAATATTATTTGAATAATATAATTGGTAAGTGTAAGATACAGGGTCTTTTTTGATTTACTAAATTTTATGACACTCTCATGTAAAGAAAAATAAAGTTAATAAAAAATAAAATGTGTAGTTATCAGCTATTTTTTACTAAATTTTAATTCCATAACATATAAGCACCTCAAATGTTGTTTAAGAAATAGTTCAAGATGTTGAAAAGCACTTACTTAACCTTAACATAGGAGTGGACTCTAAACCTGAGAATTATATAATCTCAAGATCCCCTCACTTCACTCCATGTTAAAGTTAAAACAAAAATAAAAATTAGTAAATGGAATAACATATCAAGTTTTTTAAGATTTATTTATTGAAATTCATTTTAATATAATGAAAATTTATATAATAATGTAAAGATTATTAAAAAATCACAAAGTGTACATTAAGTCACATGAAAAAAATGATTAAAAAGTCTAAATAAATATATAAAAAAGGTTTGAAGCACAATTGTTACAAATTAAAAATCTTTAAAATAAAATAAGGGAGATGTTGTAATGAGGACACATGGTGCAGGTAAGGTAAGGATTAAAAAGGGATGATTTTGAAGGTGAAATCTTCTTTTTTATTTATTTTATGGTTCTTAGTTAGAGAAAAATGGAGAGAGAAGTGGAAGGGATGATAAGTTGAATGGTGAGTCAAGTTGAGTGAGGTTTACTAGCGAGGATGTTAGGATATTTTTGACACTTAGGAGTTAGTTAAGTTCAACTTGGTAGAATATATCCGTTAGGTATGCATTTGTATATATGTAATCCGATGGTCACGATATAAAGTGATCCAACGATTCAACTTATCTCGATCTTAACGACACTTGATCCGTGGCTTAACAACCGATTGGTCCATGATCTCTATTTAAAGAGCATGGAGGGTCACTTCCCAAATGATCCATTGTTCAGAGAAGCTCATGTAATATTTTTCTTCTGCATAATAAACTGCTCCGTAGAAGCTATTTGGCTGGGGCCGTGGACTATTTCACTCTAGGGGGTTTTAACCACGTCAAACATCTGGTGTATTGATCTATGATCTTTGTGTGTGAGTGGTGTCCTTGGTGTTCGGTCTCTGTGGATGTACCTGTTATTCAAACATGGTATAAGAGCATTGTTGAGGGTCGTCTCCGTTTTATTCCGATCTAGATCTGAAGCTGGTGCGGGTGCATGTGGGATCTGCTGCCGATATCTACTATTTATGGCCATTTTTGGACTGTTTTAAGTGCTCCATTATGTCTAGAGCGTTGGTTCCAGAAAGGATCAGCCTTCGTCTTGTATGAAAAGGATTTTGTTTTCCCTAGCTGCAGCCTTTTTCACAGATCTGAGGTATATTGTTTTGTTTTCCGCATTTTTTTCTCTCTCTGTTTCATTTCGATTTGTTCCTTTTTTTTTTCTTGGAAGTGATAGCCTCCTGTCTGCACATGCTGACGGTCTCGGCCGACCACAAACAACAAGAAAGGCATTTCGCTTACAGGAAGGACTAATAGAGAACGAGAAACCCTTCAGTTTTATTTTGTCTTGTTTTTATGTTTCTGGTGTATGAAGTTGTTTTGCAGGTTGAAACAGGAGGCTGCGGGGTAAGCACATACAACAAGGCAAGACGAGTAAAAAAAAAAAAAACCCTCCTCCTTTACAATATTTTCTATATTTTTACTCTAGCTCACTTGGTTTAAAGTTACTTATTAAAGAAGTCTTAAGTTATTAAAGAGGTCTTAAGTTCAAATCTGGTTAGTATTTGTTGCATTGATTTCATATATTAAAGAAAATGAAGTTACTTAAAAGCTCACATAAGTTAATTTCTTTCATTTTAAGGTGTTTCTTTCCTTTTCTTTTCTAAAATCAACTTTATAAAATAAAATAAAACAAAAACAAAAGTTTCATTTTATTTTTAAGTTGTTTCTTTTCCTCTTTTTTAAGCAATTTTATGTAAAAGTGACCTTCGCTTATTTATAGAAGTAAGGCACATATATATGTTGATGTATATGTAACTTCAGAATGTATTTCACCTATGTATATTGTACTCCTATAGAGATGTTATTATTCCTCTATACGGAAGTGTCGTCATTTGTATTGACAAGTGTCGCAAGTGTCATAACTTGCTGTGATAGGTTATTAGACCACCAAGTGTGGGGTCGGCCCGGATTAATGTAACCATTAGACTGAGTTAGACAAGGCGGCCCTGTTAGTTTACTGGGCAGGACATGACAAGTATAAATAGAGATCGGGAGATCTCTATTTGATCATTCACTTACTCACTCTTCCATCACTCGGAAAGTGGCGCACATGTGAGGAGGAGGATCAGCTGCTAGGAGAAGACTATCTCTTGTACTTTGGTTGTATCATTGCTCTTTCTGTCTCTGAGGAAGTTGTGGGGTTTTTCACCTTTATGGTTTTCCCCAGTGAAACTCTGTGTGTCTATTGTCTCATGTGATTGCTTGGTGTCATTGATATGCATTGTTATACTTGATATGCTGTATATGTTATTCTCTCAGTAAAGATCCTAGAGTATATTGAATTAATGCTCAAAAATTAACATGGTATCAGAGCTTCCCTGAGAAGAAGACATTGTGCAGTGGCATAAACTAGGGTTTCTTGTTTATTGGGTTTCTCTCCACAGATTTTGGAAAAGAAGTAAGGTAGATTGACTCTACTCATCAAGGAGAATCTTTCTGTCCAATCAGAATTCAATTTTGGGCACTTTCAGTTTGGCCCTAAAATTTAGGGTTTCCACAAGCATAGGAATTTTTGAATTCTGAGGACATAGTTGGAAGCGCCTTGGAAAAATCGAAGTTTAGAGTTTTGGATCGAGATTTGTGGTTGGGTGAAGCTCCGCGAAACTCAAACCCTAATTCAGGGTCCTCCCTAGTGAATCCGGGAAGACTAAAAGACATTTTTGAAGGGTGAAACTTTGGAGATCTCAAATTCTGAATATACCAAGCTGATCAGCTCATCAAGGCGCATATTTCTATCCTTTCAGAAGTTTGAAATTCAAAGTTTGAATTTTTAGGGTTTCTCTGACAAACCCTAATCCGGGACCAGATCTAGTTTTCAGCAAATTAAGTGGTAAGACTTAAATCTTTTCTATTTCCATTTGAAGTACTTTTTAAAGATGTCTCACCACACCAAGCTTGAGGATAAGCTTTAAGGGGCTGATAACTTCCGAGCATGGAAGTATAGGATTGGGTTAATCCTGGAAGAAAATGAATTGGATACTTACATAAGGGAAGAGGTCCCTATCCCAGAGAAAGAAGAGGCTAAGGCCTTACATAAGAAGAACTTGGTCAAGTCAAAGAGGATCATTGTTGATTCTATTAAAGACCATCTCATTCCACATGTGTCATCTCTAAAGACACCCAAGGCAATGTTTGACTCTTTGACCAAGGCGTTTGAAGGGAAGAACATAAATCAGAAGATGACTCTGCGGAATCAATTGAAAGGAGTAAAGCTTCAGAATGGAGATACCATTCAATCCTATTTCTCCAAGGTCTCTCAGATCAAGGAACAACTTGAAGCTTTTGATGAAATGGTGGAGAATGGTGAAATTGTCATGACCACTCTGAATGGCCTACCTAGGTCATGGGATTCCTTTATTCAAGGAATTTATGCAAGAAGGAAGTTGATCTCCTTCAGTAGACTGTGGGAGGAATGTTCACAAGAAGAGGCTGGGCTTGTATCCCGAGAAGAAAAGATGGGAAGTGAAGATCAAGCTCTCACAACTCACACCAAAAGAAGCAAGCCTAAGAAGGAGCACTCTCATTACAAGAAATCCTCTCACACCCATCAAAAGAATAGGAAAGATATGAGATGCTTCACATGTAATGAGAAGGGACACTTAGCTGCAGATTGTCCCAAGAACAAAAGGGACAACAACTTTAACAAGAAGAAGAAAGGAAACAAGAAGAGATATCATGCTCATGCAGCTGAGGATGATGAACCTCCCAAGAAGAAGACTAGAGCAGAAAGTGATGACTCATCTAGTGAAGATGAATATGTTTTAATCTCTGCTCTCATAGGTACCATCTCTCATGGATGTAATGATTGGCTCATTGATAGTGGGGCTTCCAAACACATGATTGGGTTTAAAGAATCTTTTGCAAATCTATTTGAACATGAGTCACCCCATAAGGTGAAACTTGGGGATGACTACCAATATCCTATCAAAGGAAGTGGTGAAGCCTCCTACAACCTAGACTCTGGGAAGTCTTTGAAGATGAAAGATGTGCTATATGTACTTGGGATCAAGAAGAACTTACTCTCCATATATGCATTGGATGCAAAAGGCATGAGGGTTTCATTTGTAGATGGCCAAGTACTAATGTGGCCAAAAGGTAAAACTATTGATGATGCAGTAGTGATTGGAGAGTAAGAGGGAGGATTGTATAAATTGAAGGGACAACCTGAACATGCCATGGTACATGAATCCGTGGAGCCAAGTGAACTTTGGCATAGAAGGCTTGCACATGTGCACTATAGGGCACTACCAATTACAAGTAAAGCAGTAGAGGGTCTTCCTGAAATCAAGACCAAGCACGAAGGTGTTTGCAAAGGCTGTGCAAAAGGAAAGAACAAAAGAAGACATTTCCAAGCAGTGAAAGCAAATCAAAAGGAATCTTGGAAATTATCCACTCCGATGTATGCGGTCCAATGTCATCCAGTTCTCTGAGTGGGTATGTTTACTATGTCTCTTTCATTGATGACTTCTCCAGGAAGACTTGGGTTTATTTCTTGAAGAACAAAGATGAAGTGTTTGATAAGTTCAAGGAATTCAAAGCCTTGATGGAAAATCAAACTGATAAGAAGATAAAGACATTCAGATCCGATAATGGCGGAGAATTCACTTCAGGTGATTTCAAGAAGCTATGCAGTGATTCAAGGATTAAGAGGGAGTTGACTGCTCCCTACAATGCACAATAGAATGGAGTTGCAGAAAGGAAGAATAGAACAATCATGGAAGCAGCACGAGCAATGCTGCATGACTAGGATATTCCTATGCATCTATGGGCAGAAGCAGCTAGGACAGCTGTATATGTGCAGAACAGAACACCTCACAAGATATTGGACAATAAGACACCAGAAGAGGTCTTCTCTAGTAAGAATCCTGAAGTCAACCATCTCAGAATATTTGGTTGTCCAGTATACACTCATGTTCCAAAGGAAAAGAGGACAAAGCTAGATCCTTCAGGAAAGAAGGGCATCTTTGTGGGGTACAGTGAAAGTTCAAAGGCTTACAGAATATACTTTCCAGGGTTCAAGAAGATTGATGTCAGCAGGGATGTAACATTCGATGAAAACTCAGCCTTCATCAAATCCAGAAAGACATCTGTTAAAGATCATGAAGAACCAAAGGAAAATAGATTTCAAGACATCACCATGACTGAATCAATTCCAGAAGCAGATCGTGAAGTTGAAGATCCACAAATACCTGTAGATCCACCCCTTGAGAATAACCCTCATAAGAGGAAACCTGCATGGGCTAGAGAGCTCATTCAAGATGCAGAAAGATATGGCATTCCAGAAGAAGAACACAGAGCAAATAAGAGAACTAGATCACATACCAGCTATGTTGCTTTACTCTGTGATATTATGAACAAAGAACCTTCTAGTTATGAAGAGGCAGCGGAAAAGAAAGAATGGAAGGATGCCATGGTTGAGGAATACGAGTCGATCATGAAGAATGATGTTTGGGCTGTAGTCCCAAGACCTGAAGGGAAGTCTGTTGTGACTTTCAAATGGATCTACAAGATCAAGCATGCTGTAGATGGAAGCATAGAAAAATATAAAGCAAGATTTGTAGCTCGTGGCTTCTCTTAGAAAGAAGGGATTGACTATGAAGAAACTTTTGCTCCTGTGGTCAGATACACTTCCATTAGATCAGTACTTTCTTTGGCTGCAGTGATGAAATGGAAGATACATCAGATGGATGTCAAGACAACTTTCTTGAATGGTGTAGTCAAGGAGGAAGTGTATATGGAGCAACCACTTGGTTTTGAGACACATGACAGGGAGTCATATGTGTGTAGGTTGAAGAAAGCTTTGTATGGCTTGAAGCAAGCTCCTAGGACTTGGTATGGTAGGATAGACAGCTTTTTATCCAGTTTGGGCTTTACCAAGAGTAAAGCAGATTCCAACCTTTACTACAAGGTTGAGGAAGGCAATCCTGTGATACTACTCTTGTATGTGGATGACCTATTTGTAACAGGTGAGGATGGATTGATTGCCAATACCAAGAGGAAGCTTGCTTCCGAGTTCGAGATGAAGGACTTGGGGATGATGCACTATTTTCTAGGCATGGAGGTGTGGCAGAGTGCAGATGGGATCTTCCTTGGACAAGGGAAGTATGAAGTAGAGATGCTGAAGGGTTCAGGATGATGGACTGCAAGGCCATGGCCACACCTTTGGCATCGAACCTGAAGCTTTTGTGTGATGCTTCATTTGATCCGGTTGATGTCACTGTGTATCGTCAGATGATTGGGTCCTTGATGTACGTGACGAACACTAGACCAGATATTTGCTTTGCAATGAACACATTGAGCCAGTTCCTGATGGATCCCAAAGGTGTTCACCTGGTTGCTGTAAAGCATATTCTGAGGTACCTGAAGGGTACAATTGATTATGGGATCAAGTATGATGCGAATCAAAAGTTTAACCTACAGGGTTATGTTGATTTAGATTTGGCAGGCAGTGCTGTAGATAGGAAGATCACATCTGGGTGCTGCTTCAGTATGGGATCAAGTGTGATCTCTTGGTTTAGCAGGAAGTAGTCCTGCGTAGCACTGAGTACAGCCGAGGCAGAGTATGTTGCAGCTTGTTCGGCTAGTTGTGAGGCAGTATGGCTGAGGAAGCTACTGTCTGAGTTATTTGATCTCCCATTGGATGCTATTGGTATCTTTTGTGACAACCAGAGTTGTGTGAAGTTGTCTGGGAACCCAGTGTTCCACGATAGGTCGAAACACATTGAGATCAAATATCACTGTATCAGGGATATTGTGCAGAGAGGAGCCGTGAAGCTCCTGTATGTTGCGACAAATGACCAGGTTGCAGATGTGCTGACGAAACCACTAGCCACAGTGAAGTTTGAGTACTTCAGAGAGAGGCTTGGTGTTCTTCAGATTGACGACACTTCGAGGAAGAAATGATGGACATATTTTCTAGAAGACATTCCAAGCATGGTGAGAGGAGGATCCTTACCATGGCTGTGGATGTAAGCGCTGGATGATGAGCATCAAGACGATGCTCCAGTTACTGCTTTGTATATGCATCATGTTGGATGCTTGTTATGATCAGTTGGATCCTGTATATGTATATGCATCATGTTGGATGCTTGTTATGATCAGTTGGATCCTGTATATGTATATGCATCATGTTGGATGCTTGTTATGATCAGTTGGATCATGTATATGTATATGCATCATGTTGAATGCTTGTTATGATCAGTTAGATCATGTATATGTATATGCATCATGTTGGATGCTTGGACCATGTATCTGTATATGTATCAGGTGGATATGTTGTATGATCAGGTAGGTCATGTATGTTGATATATATCAGGTAGATACATTGTATGATCAGGTGGATCATGTATATGTGTATGTATCAGGTGGATACTTTGTATGATCAGGTGGATCATGTATGATGATATGTATCAGGTAGATATTTGGTATGCATCAGGTGGATGCATTGTATGATCAGGATTATCATGGATGACGAGCTTCAGGATGTTGCTCTAGATGACATGCATCAGGACAATGCAGTGATGATGATCAGGATGATCATGTGTACATCATGATGATGTATGGTGAGTATCAGGTTAATACTCTGTGGCCGTGGAACAGGTTGTGTAGATAAGCATATAATCCAGCCCTGGGAGGTTTGCAGATAGTCTTTCGAGGTTTTTCCTATGGCATGTAATGTGGCCCCGGGATATCTGACAAATGCTCTTTTGAGGTTTTTCTTTGGGAGGACATATAATCTGGCCCTGGGATATTTGCATATAGTCTTTCAAGGTCTTGCCTATGGCATGTAATCTGGTCCTGGGATATCTAGTAGATGCTCTTTCGAGGTTTTGTCCTATGGCATATAATCCATCCCTTGGAGATCCGATAGGTTGAGCAGTATGCTCGTAATCAGTCCTGGGATGCTCTTTTGAGGTTTTTCCATGACCACATGTAATACGCCCTAGAGATATGGATAGGTTGTGCTAGTCACGTAAAAGGCCTCAGATGCTCTTTAGAGTTCTTGCTAGTCAAGACACTCTTTAAAGGTTTTGTGGTGGGGGTCACATGTAATACGCCCTGGAGATCCAGACAGGTTGTGCTAGTCAAGTAAAAGGCCTCGGATGCTCTGTAGAGTTCTTGCTAGTCAAGACACTCTTTTAAGGTTTTGTGACAGTCACATATAATACAGCCCTGGGAGATCCGACAAGTAGAGTTGTGTGCTCGTAACAGCCTGGATGCTCTTGTGAGGTTTTGTGACGCATGTAATAAGTCCTAAGGATTCCACAGTATGGCCAGTGATGATGAAGACCTGCGGGTGGTGGGCCTACATCCAGTATGAAAAAGGACTGGCTCTGTAGAACTTCCTATGACGAGTAGATTCAAAGATTGATTGAGATAGCAGCAGCGATGACGATGATGATGATTCGAGGACGATGATTCGAGGACGATGATTCGATGACGATGATCTAGAGAAGAAGACTTGTGCTAGCAGATTTGTGTTGAGAAATACCTTCCTAGTTAAGAGGGAGTGTTGATGTATATGTAACTTCAGAATGTATTCAACCTATGTATATTGTACTCCTATAGAGATGTTATTATTCCTCCATATGGAAGTGTCATCATTTGTATTGACAAGTGTTGCGAGTGTCATAACTTGCTGTGATGGGTTATTAGACCACCATGTCACATCCCTATTTTTGACCCTAATGCATTAAAATTGTAAATGATGTAAATATTGTTATTAAATCATGTTGAGGAGCTCAAGGCCAAGGCCCCACCATAGATTTAGCGTTTTATGTATTGGCAATTAAAAATAGATGCCTACGGTTCTTGTGCTAGACAGGAACAATGTAAATGAAGACACCATGTAAATACGAATTTTAATGAAATACCCACAAATAGCTATGCAATGCAACAAAGAGATGGGGGCATGATTCTACAAGGAATAGGGAGGGAAATTATTCAAACCCTTGAGCCAATGGTGTTAAGCCAAATGTCAATGAATGAATCACAACTACACATTCTGACTTATGCACCCAATCATTTAATTCTTCCAAGATTTGGTTGAGGCAATTAATGCCTTAGGAATGAAGAGGTATGGCAGCCAATTTCATGCATGGGAAAGCCATCAACCTAGAAAAATATACTTTTGCTTCTAGGGAAAGAAAACACCCACGAAATTGTGCCCAAAGCCATTATTCACCCATTGTCTTTCCTCTCTCGCGCAGTCTGAGCTAGTGGGGTCTATCTCCTTCACGTTTTCTACCATTTTCCTGAATTTTTATAGCTGGGAGCTCGTTTTTGTATTGCACAGTGGTTGGGAGAAAGGGGGTCACATTTTGGGAGTTTATAGAGGTCGTTTTTGCCCCTGGAATGCAGATAAAACGTTTTCTGAAAATGAATTTTCTCTCCTAGGGTGAATTCTCCATCTAACAGTTCGTTTTTTGTTGCTCACGTTTTTGAGCACTTGTGTTTTTGTTGTTGGGTGCATCCCTATGTTGGTTTGAAATTGTGAGCAAGAGTTAGGAATTGAAGTGGACCAGAATTGGCTTGATAAACCTAGTGAGGAGGTAACCTCTCAAGAAGCTCAAAAAGGCATCTCCCGATCTCTATTTATACTAGTATGTTTGCCCAGTTACACTATGGGGCCGACTTGTCTATCTAGATACATCCACAATATAATATATATTTCAGGGCCAACCCCACACATGGTGGTCTAATAACCCATTGGCAAGTACACACACTTGCGACACTTGTCAATCCACATGACGACACTTTCTTATAGAGGAATAACACATCTCTTATAAGGGTACAATAAATATATATGAAATACATAGATGAAATACATTCCGAAGTTACATATACATCAACACTCCCTCTTAACTAGGAATGTATTTCTCAACACAGTTCTGCTAGACAAGTCTTCTTCTCAGGATCATCATCATTGATGCATCGTCATCATCATTGTCACTGCTGCTGCTATCTCAACCAATCTCTGACTCTACTCGTCATAGGAAGTTCTACAGAACCAGACCTTTTTCATACTGGATGTAGGCCCACCACCTGCAGGTCTTCATCATCAGTGCAAACGGTCTGATAGAGGTAGCCTCTCAGGACTAATTTTATGTGCGGATGCAATACCGGAAAGAGTATCCCAGGAACATTTATGTGCCTAAGTACGACCGACAAGATCTCCCAGGACTGATTACATGCATCTCCTCCACAATACCTTTAAAGAGCATCCCAGGAACATTTATGTGCCGCAGCACAACCGGCAAGATCTCTAAAGAGCATCCCAGGACTTATTACGAGCATATAGCTCAACCTCTCGGATCTCCAGGACTAATTAAATGTGGATAGACAAAACCTTTAAAGAGCATCCCAGGAACATTTATGTGCCACAGCACGACCAACAAGATCTCTAAAGAGTATCCCAGGACTAATTACGAGCACACAACTCAACCTCTCGGATCTCCAGGACTGATTACATGTCTCCGTAGTAATACCTCATCCCAGGACTGATTACGAGCACACAGCTCAACCTATCGGATATCTGAGGACTGATTACATATTACATAGCAATACCGAAAAGAGTACCCCAGGAACATTTATGTGCCGCAGCACGACCGGAAAGATCTCCCAAGACTGATTACATGCTATTTGCACAACCTGCCACATATCATCTCTGACCTCCAAGTATCAACCTGATACTCATGATCCAACGGATCATCATCGCACGAGGCATAATCCTGATGCCCATGATCATACTGATCATCATCACTGTACCATCCTGGTATATATCATCTGGAGCAACATCCTGAAGCTCATCATCATGATCAACCTGATCATACAATGCATCCACCTGATGCATACCAAGTATCTACCTAATACATATCGTCATACATGATCCAACTGATCATACAGTGTATCCACCTGATACAAATACAAATACATGATACATATCAACATACATGATCTACCTGATCATACAATGTATCCACCTAATACATATACAGATACATGGTCCAAGCATCCAACATGATGCGTACATATATATAAATGATCCAACTGATCATATCCAACATCAATACGATGCATACATACATACAAATATAAATGATCCAACTGATCATATCCAGCATCAACACGATGCGTACATACATACAAATATAAATGATCCAACTGATCATATCCAGCATCAACATGATGCATATACAGAACAGTAACTGTAGCATCGTCCTAATGCTCATCATCCAACGCTTACATCCACAGCCATGTGAAGGATCCTCCTTCCAACATGCTTGGAATGGCTTCAACAAATGTGTCCATCACTTCTTCCTCGAAGTGTCATCAATCTGAAGAACACCAAGCCTCTCCCTGAAGTACTCAAACTTCACCCTGGCTAGTGGCTTCATCAGCACATCTGCAATCTGCTCGTCCGTCGCAACATATAGGAGCTTCACGGCTCCTCTCTGCACCATATCCCTGATATAGTGATATTTGATCTCTATGTGTTTCGACCTATTATGAAACATTGGGTTCTCAGACAGCTTCACACAACTCTAGTTATCGCAGAATATACCAGTAGCATCTAGTGGGAGATCAAATAACTTAGACAGTAGCTTCCGTAGCCATACTGCCTCACAACTAGCTGAACAGGCTGCAACATACTCTGCCTCAGCTGTACTCAGTGCTACGCAGGACTGCTTCCTGCTAAACCAAGAGATCACACCTGATCCCATACTGAAGCAACACCCAGATGTGCTCTTCCTATCTGCAGTACTGCCTGCCCAATCTGAATCAACATAACCCTACAGCTTAAACTTTTGATTTGCTTCATACTTGAGCCCATAATTCACTGTACCCTGCAGGTACCTCAAAACATGCTTTACAGCAACCAGGTGAACACTCCTCGGATCTGTCAGGAACTGACTCAATGTGTTTACAACAAAGCAAATATCTAGTTTCGTGTTCGTCAGGTACATCAAGGACCCAATCATCTGACGATACATAGAAACATCAACTGGCTTAGATGAAGCATCGCATAGAAGCTTCAGGTTCGATGCCATAGGTGTGGTCATGGCCTTGCAATCCATCATCCCGAATCTCTTCAGGATATCTACTGTATACTTCCCTTGACCAAGGAAGATCCCATCTGCACTCTACCACACCTCCATACCTAGGAAATAATGCATCATTCCCAAATCTTTCATATCGAACTCAACAGCAAGCTTCCTCTTAGTATCTGCAATCAATCTTTAATCTCCTTTTACAAATAAGTCATCCATGTACAGAAGTAGAATCACAGGATTTCCTTCCTCAACCTTGTAGTAAAGGTTGGAATCCGCTTTACTCTTGGTAAAGCCCAAACTAGATAGGAAACTGCCCATCCTACCATACAAGGTTCTGGGGGATTGCTTCAATCCATACAAGGCTTTCTTCAATCTGCACACATATGACTCCCTGTCATGTATTTCAAAATCGAGTGGCTGCTCCACATATACTTCCTCTTCAACTACACCATTCAAGAAAGCAGTCTTGACATCCATTTGGTGTATTTTCCATTTCATTGTTGTAGCCAGGGTAAGTACTGTTCTGATGGAAGTATACCTGGCTACAGGTGCAAAATTTTCTTCATAATGTATTCCCTCTTTCTGAGAGAAGCCTCGAGCTACAAATCTTGCCTTGTATTTCTCTACACTGCCATCTGCAACATGCTTGATTTTGTAGATCCATTTGGAAGTCACAACAGAATTCTCTTTAGGTCTTGGGACAACATCCCAAACATCATTCTTCATTATTGATTGGTATTCCTCAACCATGGCATCCTTCCATTCTTTCTTTTCCGCTGCTTCTTCATAACTGGAAGGTTCTTTGTTCATAATGTCACAAAGTAAAGCAACATAGATGGTATGTGATCTGGTTCTCTTCTTTGCTCTGTGTTCTTCTTCTGGAATGCCAAATCTTTTTGCATCTTGAATGAGTTCTCTAGCCCATGCAGGTTTCCTCTTGTGAGAGTTATCCTCACGGGGTGGATCTACAGGTTCTTGCGGATCTTCAAACTCACGAACAACTTCTGGAATTACTTCAGTCATGGTAGTGTCTTGAAATCTAGTTTCCTTAGGTTCTTCATAAACTTCGATAGGTGCCTTCCTTGATTTGATGAATGCCGAGTTTTCATCAAATGTTACATCTCTGCTGACATCAATCTTCTTGAACCCTGGAAAGTATATTCTGTAAGCCTTCGAGCTTTCACTGTAACCCACAAAGATACCCTTCATTCTTGAAGGATCTAGTTTAGTCCTCTTTTCCTTTGGGACATGTGTGTACACTAGACAACCAAATATTCTGAGATGGCTGACTTCAAGTTTCTTACCAGAAAATACCTCTTCTGGTGTCTTGTTGTCCAATATCTTGTGGGGTGATATGCTCTGCACATATACAGCTGTTTTAGCTGCTTCTGCCCATAGATGCATAGGTAGATCCTGGTCATGCAACATTGCCCTTGCTGCTTCCATGATTGTTCTATTCTTCCTTTCTGCAACTCCATTCTTTTGAGGATTGTAAGGAGCACTCAAATCCCTCTTAATCCCTGAATCACTGCAAAGATTCTTGAAGTCACCTGAGGTGAATTCTCC
Organism: Larix kaempferi; assembly: GCA_027924585.1. Lineage (NCBI taxonomy): Eukaryota > Viridiplantae > Streptophyta > Pinopsida > Pinales > Pinaceae > Larix > Larix kaempferi. The sequence continues at coordinate 3,093,559 of BSBM01000565.1, forward strand.
ACCATTGTCGGATCTGAATGTTTTGATCTTCTTGTCAGTTTTATTCTCCATCAAGGTTTTGAATTCCTTGAACTTATCAAACACCTCATCTTTGTTTTTCAAGAAGTATACCCAAGTCTTCTTGGAGAAGTCATCAATGAATGAGACATAGTAAACATACCCACATAGAGAACTGGATGAAATGGGACCACAAACATCTGAGTGGATGATTTCCAAGATGCCTTTTGCCTTGCTTTCACTGCTTGGAAATGCCTTCTTAATGTTCTTGCCTTTTGCACATCCTTTGAAAACACCTTCATGTTTAGTCTTGATTTTAGGAAGACCCTCTATAGCCTTGCTTGCAATTGGAAGTGCCCTATAGTGCATATGAGCAAGTCTTCTATGACAAAGTTCACTTGGGTCCATGGATTCATGCACCATGGCATGTTCAGGTTGTCCTTTTAATTTATACAAACCTCTCTCTTGCTCTCCAATCACTACTGCATCATCTATGGTCTTTCCCTTTGGCCACATTAGGACTTGGCCATCCACAAATGCAACCCTCATACCTTTTGCATCCAATGCAGAGATGGAGAGTAAGTTCTTCTTGAGCCCAGGTACATAAAGGACTTCTTTCATCTTCAAAGATTTTCCAGAATCTAGGTTGTAGGAGATTTCACCACTTCCTTTGATGGGATATTGATAATCATCCCCAAGTTTCACTTTATGGGGTGATTCATGTTTAGACAGATTTACAAAGGATTCTTTAAACCCAGTCATGTGTTTGGAAGCCCCACTGTCAATTAACCAATCATTACAACCATGGGAGATAGTACCTGTGAGAGCAGAGATTAGAACATACTCTTCTTCACTTGATGAGTCATCATTACTATCATCACTTTCTGCCCTAGCCGTCTTCTTTGGAGGTTCATCATCTTCGGTAGCATGAGCATGGTACCTTCTTTTGTTACCCTTCTTCTTCTTGCTGGAGTTGTTGTTGTTGTGGTTGTCCCTTTTGTTCTTGGGACATTCTGAAGCAAAGTGACCCTTCTCATTACAAGTGAAACACCTTAGATCTTTCTTGTCTTTGTGAAAATGGTGAGAAGATTTCTTCTTGTGATGGGATGGCTCCCTCTTGAACTTGCCCTTCTTAGTGTGAGATGTGAGAGCTTGATCTTCATTTCCCATCTTCTCTTCTCTTGCCACAAGCCTTGCTTCTTCTTGAGAACATTTCTCCCATAATCTGCTAAAGGAGATTAATTTCTTTCTGGCACAGATCCCCTCGATAAAAGAGTCCCATGACCTAGGTAGGCTATTCAAAGTAGTCATAACAATTTCACCATTCTCCACCATTTCATCTACAACTTCATGTTGTTCCTTGATCTGAGAGACCTTGGAGAAATAGGATTGAATGGTTTCTCCATTCAACATCTTGACCCCTTTCAATTGATTCCGCATGGTCATCTTCCGATTTATGTTCTTTCCTTCAAATAGCTTGGTCAAAGAGTCAAACATAGCCTTGGGTGTTTTTAGATAAGGTACATGGGGTATGAGATGGTCTTTGATAGAATCAGCAATGATTCTCTTTGCCTTGACCAAGTTCTTCTTATGCAATACCTTAGCCTTTTCATCCTCTGGGATAGGGATGTCTTCTTTTATATATGAGTGCAACTCATTCTCTTCCAGGATTAACCCAATCCTATACTTCCAAGCTCGGAAGTTATCAGCCCCTTCAAGCTTATCCTCAAGCTTGGTGTGGTGAGACATCTTAAAGAGTACTTCAAATGGAAATAGAAAAGATTTAGGTCTTACCACTTGAAATGCTGAAAACTGGATTTGGTCTCGGATTAGGGTTTGTCGAAAAAACCCTAAAAATTCAAAATGTGAATTTCAACTTTCTGAAAGGATAGAAAGATGCGCCTTGATGAGCTGATCCGTCTGGTGTATTCAGAATTTGAGATCAGCAAAGCTTTACTCTTCAGATTTTCCTTTTTGTCCTCCCGGGTTCACTAGGGAGAGCCCTGAATTAGGGTTTGAGTTTCTCGGAGATCTACCCAGCCAAAAATCTCGATCCAAATCTCTAAACTTCGATTTTTGCAAGGAGCTTCCAGCTATGTCTTCAGATTTCAGAAATTCCTATTTTTGTGGAAACCCTAATTTTTAGGGCCAAATCTGAAAATGCTCGGAATTGAACTTTGATTGGACAAATAGATTCTCCTTGATGAGTAGAGTCAATCTACTATACTGCTTTTCCAAAATCTGTGGAGAGAAACCCAATAAACAAGAAACTCAAGTTTCCGTCACTGCAAAATGTCTTCTTCTCAGGTTAGCTCTGATACCATGTTAAGTTTTGAGCATTAATTCACAATACTCTAGGATCTTTACTGAGAGAATAACATATACAGTATATCAATGCATAACAATCACAATAAACATGACAAGCATCACAAGAATCAAAAGCATGAGAGACAAGAGACACAGAGTTTCCGTGGGGAAAACCCTAAGGTGAAAAACCCCACAACTTCCTCAGAGATAGAGAGAGCAATGGCTCAACCAAAGTACAACCAGAATACACTGAGATAGTCTCCTAGTAGCAGATGATCCTCCTCCTCACTAGTGCGCCACTTTCTAAGTGAGAGAAGTGTGAGTTTCCGAGTGATCAAAATAGAGATCTCCCGATCTCTATTTATACTAGTCTGTTTGCCCAGTTACATTATGGGGCCGACTTGGCTATCTATATACATCCACAATATAATATATATTTCAGGGCCGACCCCACACATGGTGGTCTAATAACCCATTGGAAAGTACACACACTTGCGACACTTGTCAATCCACATGACAAAACTTCCTTATAGAGGAATAACACATCTCTTATAAGGGTACAATAAATATATATGAAATACATAGATGAAATACATTCCGAAGTTACATATACATCAACAGAGCATACCTTGAAACCTACATCTAGTGTCTCACTTTGTGAAGTTCTGCCTTGGGGGTATCACTCCTCATTTTGGAGAATTGTTGCCCACTTGGGTCACTTGGTGAAACACTAGATCTAGTAAGATTCAACCATCACATCTTGAATATCCCACTTGATTTGCATCCTAGGTGTCCCGATCTACATTTCCACATCTCTTTTGATTCCATTATCCCATCCATCAAGGAACTAGTCCATCTAAGGCAATTCACACTCCTTGGGATGTGTGTCAAGCACTAGATCCCATATGTGGGTATCTCTATTTACACCTTAGATCCATAGATCTACTCTTCGCATTCCCCTTGGTACAGGAGATATGTCCGTATTACAATCTAAGTGGCTCCGTAGAAGGACATGTGGGCTGGACAAAGTCTCTAGAGCGGTGTTCAACACTACACCAACAAGGATGTAGTCTAACTGGTGCTCTAAGGTCTCGTCCCAGTGGTTCCCGCGTCCCCAAGCAAACCGGCGTTAAATACTGAGGTTGCTTCCTGAAACAGGTGGTGTCGAGAATCCACTGGTCAGACTCGGGGGTGGTTCAAACATTGGACACCTATCCTCTTGAATCTGGGTGCTCTCGACTTATCATCTAAGGGGTTTCCAGTATCTTTCCCAGTTGGTTTTTTCCTTTTTATCCTTGTGTTCTTGACAGCCTAATAAACAAGATCACTAAAACATTCAATAAACCAAGATTAATTCGCAGGACGATCTCACGAACATCACCACTTTGAACTCTTGTATCAAGCAACCCAAGCACTCAAGACTATTTTTTGACTCCATAAGGCACTGGTCCTTGACATCATTTTATTTGTTTATTATCTATCTGGAGCATTTATATTTCCATGGTTGTCTTGCTTTAAATTCACCAAAGTGTTTGTTTCTCAAATTTCTTGTCTCATATCGCAACGTGGATTGCTTCTTTATCTTGTGTTTATCTCATCTGCAAATTTGTCTCATCATAATAACACCTAAACAACACCCCATCTGCATCACATCACCAAAAAAATTTAAAACATAAGAGCCTTAGTGAAACTCTTTGTAGGGACTACCCCCCTTGGCTTCGTTAGGAGTTAGCCTAAACGAAGGAGTTGGGATTTAGGTGATAGTACCTAGCTCATTGCTTGCCCCCAAGGCCACACCTCTCCCCACTTCCAGTGAGGGAGACAACTTTCGAAAGATTTCTGCTGCTGGTGTGCAATCTGGAGGACAACAGGAGGGTAAAACTTAAAACTAACAACCTATTGCCAAGTGAAAAGCGAATGCAATGAAGACTTTAACTTTGAAGTATAGAATTGCTTAAGTAACCAACTTAGAAGGGAAAAAGATTGATTTTAAATTTAGAAGAGTGAAAAGAGAAGGAGCTTCAAGCCCAAGCTTGAACAAATGAACCACTTTGAAGGATCCTACAACACAAAATCATTAGCATTTAAGGTAGCAAAGAGGGTTGGAAGCAATTGAACTCCAATTCCTACTTTTCCTTTTGGTAACAACCTGCAACACTTCACCACTAAAAGCAAACCATGATCAAATCCAGTATATTTTAATAAAAGAAATTTCAGAGAGCCTAAGTATAATTGACTACTTTTGGATACTCCTTGACTTCAAATTAGTGTTACAAATAGTGGCCGATTTATTGGCGACTCGCGATAAATCGCAATTTTTCAAAGCGCCCGATTTTTAAGGAAAAATCGGCCCAAAAATCGGGCCGATTTTTCGGTGATTTTTACCTCGATTTTTCGCAGATTTCTCCCAATTTTTTGACAGGGCATGTTTTGGCTGATTTTTTGCTGATTTCTAGCCGATTTTTCATCAATTTATCCCAATTTTTCTCGATTTTTTGACAGGGCATGTTAGTGGTCGGAAAAGAGGTTTTAAAGGCCACATATTCACTTTGTTTTGGCTCATTTGGATGCTACAGCCAAGGAGAGGAGAGCCAAGGAGACTAGGAGAGCTTCTATTTTTCCCAAGGAGGATTTTATTCATTATTTCACTCACCATCAACGATTAGATTTGAAGATTGGAGCTTTTGCATTTGGAGTTTTTTTCCAAATTTATCACATTTGTTATATTTTTTATGATTCAGTATTCAAGAGTAGGACACGATCCTTTTTAATGTGTGATGTATCTCTAGACATCTTATATATCTTATATACCTGTTTTCTTTCCATATTCATGTGGCAATGTGTTTATTTGATGTTATTATTGCTTTAGATGTTTAAAAAATTGGAAAAAAAATATTTTTGTATTTTTTAAGTTTGCAGATTTTTGCCGATGTGTTGCCGAGATATCCCGAAACGATGTTTCCTGGACTCTGTTGATTTTTTCGCCACACCGATATTTGTAACATTGCTTCAAATACAAAACATAAATAAGCAAATTGAACCTACAAATGCTTACCCTATGGATTAATAATAACCTTCTAAGCTAGGATTGATCAATGATAATGCAAAAAGAAATCAAAATAGAGAGATATCACCTCAGTTCAGATACATGCTATGAGAAATTACACCATTAGACCTCCAAAGTCTCCACTTTATTCCAAGCTTGTATGCCAAATAACATCAAGCATTCAACAAATTTACAGCAGAGGTTCCTTGCACAATATTCCGCCCTCAATGGTGGAGCAAGGACCTTATTTTATAGCACAAGAGAGCTCATGCAAATTGAGGAAGAAGCTAGGTCAAGGAAGGCGCAAATCCCAATGATGGAGGGAGCCAAGCCATTGATTGAAGCCTTAAATGAGCCTTGGTAGATGAGATTGGGGTGAGGTGGCCTCCACGTAGGCAAGGCGCCCACCATCCAACCTTGGAACCATCAACAACCCAACCACGAATTGCCACTTAAGCAAGTCGCCCAAGCTAGAGAGGAGGGCGCAAATCCCAAGGAGAGATAGCTCACAGTGCTCCGATACTAACTCAGATCATGTAGGTGATGATTGGAATATTCCTAGATGCTGATTGCCATGTGATTTAGCCTTTTATTTTATTCTTTTTCCTCAATTTTGGAGATTTTTTATTTTCTCCAAATTTATTATTTTTTAATTCTCTTTTAATAATTAGGAGAGAATTTTTATTTAAGTGAATAATATTCATTGAAAACTTAGGAAAATTTGGTGTAGGGTTTTTATGGGTGCTCTGGGTTAGAAAACGAGCACCCCCATGGCAAAATCAACCTCCTAACCCATCTTTTATCATTTTTTTATGATTTTTTAATTAAATCATTAAAAAAACCCTGGGAAGCGGGAAAAAATATTTTTGTCGGAAATGTTTGAAAATCCTAAGGGACCTAGTGCATGTCCACATGACTCAATATAGATGTCTATCATGTAAAAAATCCTAGACATGAGACTCTAATAACCACCTAAGGTTTGACCACCATGGTAAATACTCCAGCTTTGGAGGTGTGAGTGAAAAACTCAAGAATTATATGCGACTGAAGCGTAATGCATAATTCCTAAGGAAAAAACACTCTAGAGTATCACCCTGATAGTTAAACCTAAGGAAGCCCAAGTATTTTATAAAAGGACCATGCTTAGACCAACCTTTTACAATTCCCCCAAGGGGGTGTGAACATGCAGTTTATTACAAACGGGGCAAAAATTGCCCTGAAAATGCCTTCTGAACTTCTGAACTTTGAAGATGAACATGTATCATGTTCATAAAACTGGCGGTTCAATAGAAGTTCAACTATTGTACAAAATAGTTGGTAGCATTCGGCTCCAATTGCGGGATCGGAACTCGTATGATCTTCAATAAAAAAGAATGTTCGAGAACCCTAGAATCTCTGGTTCCTACATGAAAATAGAAGTGCATCAGCCCACATATACATGATAAATATGCCAAAATAAAGACCAACATAAAAAATGAAATCTATTCTACAATGTTAGTATACAACATGTAGTATAAAGCACTAATGTACATGAAATAGTATACAGCAATACTGACAAAAATAATGATACAAAAATAGAAGTACAACAGGAGAAGGTTTAGAAAATCCTTGAAATGCACCCATCGGCAATTTTAGATGTCATTGCTATAGAACAGCTTCAGATGCTGTCCATTCATAGGCAGGTTCAACCTTTCTCCTTCCATGCTGTTGAGCAAAAAGGAGTTTGTGCTGACAAGGTCGTGAATAATAAATGGCCCCTTCCAGAGGCTATCGAATTTCCCATGTTTTCCCAGCTTATCCCTTCTTTTATCCCACATGAGGACTGTGTCACCAATTTGGAAAGGTCTCGGTTTAGCTGACTTGTCAAATGTGATTTTCATGCTCTCCTGATGTCTTAGACTCTGATTTAAGGCTGCCCTTCTATTCTCATCAAGCTCAATAATCTGATTAACTCTCTTCTCCATCTCCTCTCTTTCTGAACCATATGCCATAATCATTCGAAAAATTGGTATTTGCATGCTAACAGGTAATTCAGCTGTGAGACCATACACCAGTTCAAAGGGAGACTTCCGAGTAGAATTCTTCTTAATGATTTGATTGGCCCAAAGTGCATACTTGATGATGTTACCCACAGTTTCCTTGATGATGTTCATTAAGTTTTTATTGGTGGACTTAGCAAGTCCATTTCCCTGGGGTAATAGTTGGATGAGTGGGATAGGGTAATGCCATACTTGAAGCAGAAAGATGTGATATCAATGGAACCGAAGGATTTGGCATTATTAGTTGTTATTTTAAGAGGGATACCAAATCTTGTGATGATTTTATCCTCAAGGAAATCGATAACAACTTTCTTGGTGGTTGTTTTGGTGGGTATGGCCTCTACCCACTTGGTAAAATAATCGGTAGCAGTAGGGATCCAACTGAATTTGTTACATGAATTATCCTTGAATTTACCGATGAAGTCAAGCCCCCATTGCTGAAAGGGGGAAAGGACTACTACTGGCATGAGGGGAAGAGCAACCAACTTCTGCTTCCCAGTAAAGAGTTCGCACTCTTGACAACACTTAACATGTTTATGCGCATCTGCAAATAGGGTTGGCCAATAGTAACCTGCTCGGAGGATTTTGTGGGCATGCAAAGTGGCCTCCACAAAATCTTGAATGGAACTCAACCAAGATTCTTTTGGAATCTTGCTCATTGACACACCTAAGTATTATCCTGTTTGGGTTCCTCCAACCCAAACCTTCCTGAGTAAGACAATACCTAGCAGTTTTCAAGCTTAAAGCCCTTCTTTTATGACCCTTGAGGTGATCTGGACAAGTAAGGTGAAGAAGGAAGTAGTTGATATCTGAATACCAATGGTTGTCAAGATTTTGCAATGATGGGGTCATAACTGGCTCAGGCCTATTGTTCTCACAGACCATTCCTATGGCCTCTTCATTCTTCTGAGTTAACATTTTGGCAAGACCTTGTCCTTTGATAAGCTTGGTGGGTTTTATCTCTAAGTCATATTCCTGAATTTTTGATACCCATGTGCCTATAAATATTTGACTCAGAGATCACTACTCCCTCTAAATCACCCAGAGATCTCAAGCGGTATGAGTCTTGATATCAATACATGCTCATAAAAATATAGACTCAACAACTAGATCTGCATTTACCAAACTGAAACATATGCAATCACACATAAACAACAGATATACCCTGGAAACTCCAACCGAGGAAAACTAGCAAACTGTGGGGCTATATTCTATCTCGATCCCAGAGCATATATATATAAATGACAAGTACAATACAGGATTACCTCAGCAGGTAACTCAATCCCTGAACCGGACAGACTCTAGATCTGCATGAATCCAGCTGATGCATGCAATGGAAGAGTAAGCCCTAACTGGAAAACTGGATCTGATTGTCTCTGTAGGTGCCTTTGACTGATCTGCCTCTCTGTATCACTCTGCTTTGATATGCTCTCTCTGAATACTGCCCTCTAAAGAAATCGACCTCCTCTACATGCAGAAGTGCGCCCTCCCCTCTGGATGTCAAATGCTCATACCGGACCAGATCTCAGCAGATCTAAGCTCTGATCATCCCTAACCTTCCTCAAATGCCGAGGCAAGGCTATTCTGGAAGACTCAGACTCTGAATCGGTCAATCGAGCTCCAAACGAGCTTCTCCCTCCTTAGGAAATGCGGCCTCCTCCAAGGAAACACGTCCTCTAAACTGAGCATAATGCTCTCAGATGGACTCTCTCAGTCCATTGGCTTGGGTGCCTAGTGACTCTGGAGATGAAGGTCACTGATCCAGCTCAGATTTGACCTTCCTAGCTCCTGCAATAGCTCCTCTCTCTCTCAGAAAGTCGCCCTGCATGCACAACTGCACCCTCCTCCTTCTGACAAGCTATATTAATATTTCGAAAATCAATGCATATCCTTATACTTCCATTCTTTTTTCTAACCACCACTAAGTTAGAGCACCAAGATGAATGTCTTGTGGGTGCTATTATTCCCATGGCTAACATTTTTTCAAGTTCCTTCTTGACAATGGGAGCTATCTTAGGGTTGATTTGCCTTAATTTTTGTCGAAAAGGCTTGACTTCTTTTACTTCTTGCTGAAGGGATATGGTGTGTTGAAACACATCTTCTCGATATGCTTTTAATTCATCATAGGTAAAGGAAAACACATCCCTATACTCTTTAACCAGATTGATCAAGTCATTCCTTTCATTTTTCGAGGTACCTTTTCATATTTTTATCATTTTCGGATCTTTCTCTGACCCAATGTTGATCTCTATATAGTCCCCTGGTTTCATGGAGTCAATGTTATTCTTTTTTCTATCCTGTCTGTTACCACCTAAGTTGCACTTTAGTTGGACTTTAGTGAGCCGCCAATATTGCACAATTACTTGTGCTTTTTCAGAGTTCAAAAGATCCAAGTTTGGCCTGTTCGAGGCCCCTTTTTAAATTTTTTTGGTGCATGACCATGCCCCACGGGGTTTGTAATAAAGTGTGCTAGCATGGTGGTATTTGAGTGACTCAGTTCTCTGGGACTGGACAACCAAAGAAGGTATTCCAAGGAGTTTTTTCCCTTGTTGATTATGCTTTGCCTTTAGCTGAGTATAATCGATGAGTTTTTCTCTTGCACCTCCAAAGCTGGAATGCCCAAAGTGGTGGTTAGGCCTTAGGGGGTTATTATAGTCCATTTTGTAACGTTTATAAACATGCTAGTCGCTAGAATTTTATCATTTGGTCATGTACTAGGTTCCTCTGAAGTCTCAGTTCATTCCGATAAAAATAATTTCTTCGCATTTTTAAGCCATTTTTTAATGGTTAAAATGAAAAACTTCAAGTGGTGATAAAAGTGTGATTCGGAGTCGGAATTTGGCGCAGGGATGCTCGTTTTCAAGCTCATAGCATCCTCTTTACCATTGTACCTTGTTTTGCCTATTTTTTGAGAGACCAAAACACCCCGTGGAGCTGTTTTTCCTATCCGATCTACAAAGTGGCACATTAAATGCTAAAAGTGCAACAATTGCACGAAGCCAAATAATTAAAATATTTAGAAAATGCATTTGTCACATGCCAAGTTGACATGGAATTAGTCATTTTAGATGGGCGACTAAGTGAAAGAGACAAAGCATTTGAGTGGTGGTCGATTTAAGGATTGAAGCATTTAATTTCAAATCCGTACGGATTACCTTCACGTGGGCATCATCCCCCTTCATGGCCGTACGGATTATGACTTGGCATCAAAGGTGGGTGATTGAAGTTAAACTTAAAACCATATGTTATAAATTATATGGTGGGTGTTGTGATCAAGCGAATTGGTCCAAGGTTTCCAAATAAAAAATTACGCCCCTCTCTTCCTCACGTGGTGAGCCTCATCTCATGACCATGTACGAATGAGGATATGAAGTCTTTGTGGTGGGGCCGACTACCTCATTGTGAGGTGGCACAAAGCTCATGGATAAGTTTCCATTTAGTGCATCCAATCGCAGCTCATCAATGTAAAGCTTATAGCATGGAAACATCATTTACCATTCGCCTTCCTTCACATGGGTAGCTTCTTCATCAACTCAACATCTTCTATTTTGACTTGTTTTCTGCCATTTGAGTAAGGCTTCTGCATTGGTTGTAAGTTTGCTTGCTCTACAATCAAGGAGCTTTGTCTCTTTAGGGTTTTGGCACCCCAGGCTACTTGCCTTGTGCTATAAATTGAGGAGCTGAGGTCCTGTTATCACATATATAGTAGCCGGGCTACCATACATTTTTTGTCAGATTCCAGTACACTATCCAGCCAGTTCCCTTACATTGAGATGCTGAGATGAGCATTTATATTAGATCATTATCAGATTTTGGACAGCAGTTGTATTCCCCATTGCCATGACTGAGTCTCAGGACACTCAGAGAGATGACTGATGTAGCCATTATACCATTTGTACAGAGCAGTCAGTAGTGTCCAGAGTTACAACAGCAGTTTCAGAGGACAAATGATGGTTCAGGTGATGAGCATTCAGGTATATGACTCAGCAGGTATATCATTGTGCTATGGTTATATTTCTTTTGTACTTATTCTTATAGCATGTCTTAGCACTTAGTGTCATGATCTGGCGATCATATAGATATGTGGACCTGGTTGATCTTATTATATATATTATATTGTCCCTACTCAGACTTAGAAGTTCACTATTCATACAAATTGGTTTTACCCTCTTTAGGGAGAATAGAGGTGATCATTCCACCATACCTTGGCTTGCTAGTGTTGGCTCCATTATTCATTGTCTTCATCCATCCATTGCCTACCTTTTAGTTTATCACCCTGACTTACTACTTGACTAGTGACATGGAGGATCTTTCCCCCACTGTAGCCTCTGTATTGGATGAGCTTCCTTGTTTATTGTGTCTCGGCTCTGAGTTGGTGACAAAACTTACCTATGGTGAGTTGGATTTCTTTGTGAATTCCCCCTAGTCACTAAAGTTGTGTTGGCTAAACCTGAAACTTTTAGTGCTGCCATGAATACAAAATCTGGAAAAATGAAATGCTATATCTTGTATGAAAAGCCCGTTCATGCAATGTGTTTTTCAACACACATAAATGAAAGGCATGCCAAATGAAAATGGACATGAAAATAAAATGTTATATCTTTTGGAAATGTAAATACCCAGGTAAACAAGCTGTCTGTGACACACCTAGAAGTGCTCATGTAAACAAGTGCCTTAAAAACACACCTGCAGCAAAAAGCCTAAAATAAATGTAAATCTATGCAATGTGTTTATAAACAAACATAGATCAAAGGCTATGGAAACTTTAGGCCCAATAAGCAATGGAACTTAAATGCTATATCTAAATTATTGCTGGCCTCATTTGTATTATGGATTGTGCGCATCTGTTAAAGGTGAATAAACCCTCTTTGAACAACTTATCCATTTGTGAGACACCGCCATTCCCTGTGTTGTTGCTCCTTCAATATATACTATGGTGTGTATTCCATTTCCCTTTTCCAAAGTGTCACAAAGTTAAGTCAGTCAAGTCATCCCTTAGCATAGCCTGTTCTTTTAGCCTTCACCCTTCACTAGCAAATTGATCATAGCTATGAAGTGAGTATGGTCTTGAAAGTCTAGTCTGAGTCTTAATAATAATTAATGACATTATATATTTGGATTTAGATCACCAGTAATGATTACTTTGTGTTATAATTGTTATTTGATTAAGTTGTAGAGCATGCATTAACCTTTGACACTTTGTAGCAGCTTCTCATGATAGTCTGAGTTATATTTGGTCATGTTGACTTGGTCAAACCTAGTTTGACCAAGGTCAACCACAGGACATGAGATGGTTGGACCTTGTGATGATATGGATAGATGATATATGGGATATGTACATGTACATGATGATTCTATGCATCAGATACAGGTTTATGATGATGATTCATGGTTTACAACATTATTTGATCATTTACAGGTTATTATTATTTCACCTGTTCCGGTATATTGGATATAATTTATGATCATGCAGAGACACATATGGTGTATGAGTACACATCTTGGATGGATTTGGACCTTCTAAGTTCAATGAGACAGTCTGTTTTCAGTTCCGGTCACTTACAGTGATGATTGAGCCTCAACAGGCTAACCCAGTGCAGTTTTGGTCTGTCGGAGACCCTGTTAGAGCAGAGGGGATTTTTATTTGGTTGAACTAGGGAACTGTGCTTGGAGGGGGTGTTCCAGCCACTTGTTTTTACCATATTACCCCCCTCCCGGACACACTAGTTCCCTCACCTTGATAGTGCAGGCACTCCAGGAGGCAGTTTGGGGCAGTTTCACGCTTCTCGAGGCATCTCAGGATTGGTAGAAATGGCTATTGAGGAATTCGATTTGGGATACTGAGGAAATGTCTTGTCATGGGATGATCAGTGATGATGGGTTGATGTCTTTCACACCTCCTCCAGTAGTTTCAGCTTCATCGGGACTCGCATCCATCACTTATGGCACTTTCTAATGATTTCTGAGGCCTTTTGAGGCCCACGATTTGTCCATAGAGGCACGATTTGGTATATTGATGACTATTTTATTATTATTGTGCTATGGGGATTGACCAAGGGTGGCTAAAATTACCCCTTGGACCCACCGTAAGCTTCTTATTATATTTTTTCATCATGATATGGTGGGATTCCCCTCTCCTAGGGCGATTTTGTCCACTTATGTTATATTTTATTAGTGATCCATGTATTTTATTGTTGAGCTCATCTCAACCATTGATTAGACATTTGTATCTTTTAATCTTAGTCACTCATTCAAAAAGTGGTTAGGATTTTGATGCCTCTCCTTCCTATTTAAAGGAGAGAGCTTCTCATTGTAAGGGGTCTTTGGCTCTTGGATTATTGGTATAGAAAAAATTTCTTGTGGAAATTCTTGTGGTCTCCTTTGCATCTGGTGTTCTTATATGGTGATTGGAAAATCTATTGCAACCTAGCATTTGGAATTTGTGGTAAGATCTATCTTTTTTGGAAATCATTGTCTTGTCTACAGGAGGGCGACTTCAACAAGGGCGATTTTGGAAGGCTTCTTCAAATCGATCTTCTTGGCATTTGCTTGTATCAGGGGGTTATCATTAGTATCATTGTGATCTATGCTATCTTTCTGTTACTTCTCTTGTGGCATTAGTCTTATCTCTTGATTGCATCAAATCTGATATTGTTAACGTTTGTTGTGCAGGAGAGAGGGCGCATTGGCTTCTTGGACTAAATCGATTTCATAGAAAACTACCTCAAAGCTTCTCAAATTGATTGGGTTTGCATATATGATCATCATCAAGGAATCTACAAGGTTACCTAGGTAAGATCCACAGGTTTGTTTCTCTTATCTTGATCCAATCCATTGGCACAACACATAATTGAAAACCTAATTAATTCAAACCCTCATTGTTACATTTTCTCAGATCTACTAAGATCTAGTGGGTTGTTGGGTATAATATTAAAAACCCACCTCTATAGTATCCACGGCATCCCGGATCTATAGTTTGGTGAGGATTGGCCTCCATTTGACCCTATTCCCAAGCCAACCCAGCTTCTCCAAGCAAGGGCACACTTCTTGGTGAGGGTGAGTTGACCTAGATCTAGTTGATGGGTAGTTGAAATTTCAATTGATTCATGATCTACATGCCCTAAAACCTACCCCTAGACTCTTACTTTGGCAATTTTGTACCTTGTGGGCCCTATTCCACATTTCAAGGGATTTAATCCCCATTTTGGACCAGTTGGTATCTTCAAACTGAGATCTAGCAAGATCTAGCCATTGGATTGCTTTGAAATTGTAGATCCACACTCTCACTTGATCAACCTACTTGGATCTAAAGTTTGGATGCCATTGGACTTGTCTTGATTCATTTATCCCACATTTTACCCTCCTTGGGCAAAGTCACACTTCCTGGGAGATTGGAGTTGGTCCACTTCTAGGACGTGGGTACATGAGATTTTGGTGGATTTGGAACGAGCATAATTTAAAACCAGGTCTAGTGGGTCACTTTGTGATATCTTTCCTTGGGGATAGCATTCCTTGTTTCAAGGGATTGTGGTCCACTTAGGTCAAACCATCAACTCTTGGATCTAGACTTATTCATCCATCAAACCTTTAATAGCCCACTTGTCTTATGCCATAGGAGTCATCAACCATAAGTTAATCTCTTCTTGACTCCATTTATCCCAATTCCCAAGGCACTGATCTTTCTCCAAGTCAATTCAACTTTCCTAGATTGTTGGATTAACTTGTGGTTTGATCATTGTTTGGTGGACTAAACCCTTTGATGTTATCATATCTAATGATCAAGCTTGTCACTTGTACTAGTTAGCCCCAATTCAACCCCTAAACTACCCTGCATTGGACACGGTTCCCAAGGCAGTGGATTTTCTCACATTGAACTAGTACTTTAATCCTGGACCTCTTTTCAAATACCATAAGTCACTCTCACACTCAAAAATGAAACAAAGCCATACTCATTGAACCCCTCACTCATCTTGTGACTTCATCTTTAGGCCTAGGATACACCATACACCTTTAATACTTCACTTAGTCTTAACTTGATTTGGTGTCTTGGTTTGATCTCTCCTGTTGGGAGTAGATCGGGTCTCCCCCTTTGTTGTTTGGGCTAGATAGCATAAAGTGAAGGTTGCCTCGACTGGCGTGACAACCATCTATTGGAGGTCAAGGTTGTTAAATTTTGAGCATTAATTCACAATACTCTAGGATCTTCACTGAGAGAATAACATGTACAGTATATCAATGCATAACAATCACAATAAGCATGACAAGCATCACAAGAATCAAAAGCATGAGAGACAAGAAACACAGAGTTTCGGTGGAGAAAACCCTAAGGTGAAAAACCCCACAACTTCCTCAGAGATAGAGAGAGCAATGGCTCAACCAAAGTACAACCAAAATACACTGAGATAGTCTCCTAGTAGCAGATGATCCTCCTCCTCACTAGTGTGCCACTTTCTGAGTGAGAGAGATGTACTTTTCCGAATGATCTAAATAGAGATCACCTGATCTCTATTTATACTAACCTATTTTCCCAGTGACCTTATGGGGCCGACTTGTCTAGCTAGGTATATCCACATTATAATATATATTTCAGGGCCGACCCCACACATGGTGGTCTAATAACCCATCGGCAAGTACACACACTTGCGACACTTGTCAATCCACATGACGACACTTCCTTATAGAGGAATGCCACATCTCTTATAAGGGTACAATAAATACATTCCAAAGTTACATATACATCAACACTCCCTCTTAACTAGGAAGGTATTTCTCGACACAGATATCCTAGACAAGTCTTCTTCTCGGGATCATCGTCATTGATGCATCGTCATCATCATTGTCACTGCTGCTGCTATCTCAACCAATCTCTGACTCTACTCGTCATAGGAAGTTCTACAGAGCCAGTCCTTTTTCATACTAGATGTAGGCCCACCACCTGCAGGTCTTCATCATCACTAACCATACTGTGGAATTTTCAGGACTTATTACGTGCGTCACAAAACCTGGCTGCAGCATCCCAAGCTATTACGAGCACACAGCTCTACCTGTAGGATCTCCCAGGAGCACATTACATGTGACCCATCACAAAACCTGGCTGAAGCATCCCAGGCTGTTACGAGCACACGGCTCTACCTGTCGGATCTCCCAGGAGCACATTACATGTGATCTCACCACAAAACCTGGTTGAAGCATCCTAGGCTGTTACGAGCACACAGCTCTACCTGTCGGATCTCCCAGGAGCACATTACATGTGGTCCACCACAAAACCTGGTTGAAGCATCTGAGGTCTTTTTCATCCTGTCCAGATCTCCCAGGAGAAAATTACATGTGGTCATGGCAAAACCTGGCTGAAGCATCTGAGGCCTTTTTCATCCTGTCCAGATCTCCCAGGAGCAAATTACATGCCATAGGACAAAACCTCGCAAGAGCATCTCAGGATGTTACGGGTACACAACTCCGACCTGAAGATCTCCCAGGGCGCAAATTACATGTCCTCCCAGAGCAATGTCTCGAAAGAGCATCCCAGACTATTATGGGTACGCAACTCCAACCTATAGGATCTCCCAAACATGCTCATCTGCACAACCTGATCCACGGCCACAATGTATCATCTGATACTCATCATACATCATCCTGATGTACACATGATCATCCTGATCATCATCACTGCAACATCCTGCTGCATGTCATCTGGAGAAGCTCGTCATCCACGATCACCCTGATCATGCAATGCATCCATTTGATGCACACCAAGTATCTACCTAATACATATCATCATACACAGTGTATCCATCTGATACATAGATACATGATCCACACAATGTATCCATCAACATACATGATCTACCTGATCATACAATGTATCCACCTGATACATATACAGATACATACAAATGATCCAACCGATCATATCCAGCATCCAACATGATGCGTACATACATATACATATAAATGATCCAACTAATCATACAAAGCAGAAACTAGAACATCATCCTGATGCTCATCATCCAGCGCTTACATCCACAGCCATGTGAAGGATCCTCCTTCCAACATGGTTGGAATGGATTCAACAAATGTGTCCATCACTTCTTCCTTGAAGTGTCATCAATTTGAAGAACACCAAGCCTCTCTCTGAAGTACTCGAACTTCACCCTGGCTAGTGGCTTCATCAGCACATATGCAATCTGCTCGTCCATCGCAACATACAGGAGCTTCACATCTCCTCTCTACACCATATCCCTGATATAGTGATATTTGATCTCTATGTGTTTCGACCTGTCATGAAACACTGGATTCTCGGACAGCTTCACACAACTCTGGTTATCACAGAAAATACCAGTAGCATCCAACGGGAGATAAAATAACTCAGATATCAGCTTCCGTAGCCATACTGCCTCACAACTAGCTGAACAGGCTGCAACATACTCTGCCTCAGCTGTACTCAGTGCTACGCAGGACTGCTTCCTGCTAAACCAAGAGATCACACCTGATCCCATACTGAAGCAGCACCCAGATGTGCTCTTCCTATCTGCAGCACTGCCTGCCCAATCTGAATCAACATAACCCTGCAGGTTAAACTTTTGATTCGCTTCATACTTGAGCCCATAATCCACTGTACCCTTCAGGTACCTCAGAACATGCTTTACAGCAACCAGGTGAACACTCCTCGGATCCGTCAGGAACTGGCTCAATGTGTTCACAGCAAAGCAAATGTCTGGTCTCGTGTTCGTCAGGTACTTCAAGGACCCAATCATCTGACGATACATAGAGACATCAACCGGCTCAGATGAAGCATCGCATAGAAGCTTCAGATTCGTGCCATAGGTGTGGGCATGGCCTTGAAATCCATCATCCCGAATCTCTTCAGGATATCTACTGTGTACTTCCCTTGACCAAGGAAAATCCCACCTGCACTCTGCCACACCTCCATACCTAGGAAATAATGCATCATTCCCAAATCTTTCATATCGAACTCAGCAGTAAGCTTCCTATTAGTATCTGCAATCAATCTTTCATCTCCTTTTACAAATAAGTCATCCACATACAGGAGTAGAATCATAGGATTCCCTTCCTCAACCTTGTAGTAAAGGTTGGAATCCGCTTTACTCTTGGTAAATCCCAAACTAGATAGGAAACTGTCCATCCTACCATACCAAGTTGTGGGAGCTTGCTTCAAGCCATACAAGGCTTTCTTCAATCTACACACGTATGACTCCCTGTCATGTATTTCAAAACCGAGTGGCTGCTCCACATATACTTCCTCTTCAACTACACCATTCAAGAAAGCAGTCTTGACATCCATCTGGTGTATTTTCCATTTCATCGTTGCAGCCAGGGCAAGTACTGTTCTGATGGAAGTATACCTGGCTACAGGTGCAAAAGTTTCTTCATAATCTATTCCCTCTTTCAGAGAGAAGCCACGAGCTACGAATCTTGCCTTGTATTTCTCCACACTGCCATCTGCAGCATGCTTGATTTTGAAAATCCATTTGGAGGTCACAACAGACTTCTCTTTAGGTCTTGGGACAACATCCCAAACATCATTCTTCATTATTGATTGATATTCCTCAACCATGGCATCCTTCCATTCTTTCTTTTCCGCTGCTTCTTCATAACTGGAAGGCTCTTTGTTCATAATGTCACAGAGTAAAGCAACATAGCTGGTATGTGATCTGGTTCTCTTCTTTGCTTTGTGTTCTTCTTCTGGAATGCCAAATCTTTCTGCATCTTGAATGAGATCTCTAGCCCATGCAGGTTTCCTCTTGTGAGAGTTATCCTCACGGGGTGGATCTACAGGTTCTTGTGGATCTTCAATCTCACGAACAACTTCTGGAACTGCTTCAGTCATGGTAGTGTCTTGAAATCTAGTTTCCTTAGGTTCTTCATAAACTTCGATCGGTGCCTTCCTTGATTTGATGAATGTTGAGTTCTCATCAAATGTCACATCCCTGCTGACATTAATCTTCCTGAACCTTGGAAAGTATATTCTGTAAGCTTTCGAGCTTTCACTGTAACCCACAAAGATACCCTTCTTTCCTGAAGGATCTAGTTTGGTCCTCTTTTCCTTTGGGACATGAGTGAATACTGGACAACCAAATATTCTGAGATGGCTGACTTCAGGTTTCTTACCAGAAAAGACCTCTTCTGGTGTCTTATTGTCCAATATCTTGTGGGGTGTTCTGTTCTGCAAATATACAGCTGTTCTAGATGCTTCTACCCATAGATGCATAGGTAGATCATGGTCATGGAGCATTGCTCTTGCTACTTCCATGATAGTTCTATTCTTCCTTTCTACAACTCCATTCTGTTGAGGATTATAAGGACCAGTCAACTCCCTCTTAATCCCTGAATCACTACAAAGCTTCTTGAAGTCACCTGAGGTGAATTCTCCACCATTATCGGATCTGAATGTTTTGATCTTCTTGTCAGTTTGATTTTCCATCAAGGTTTTGAATTCCTTAAACTTATCAAACACCTCATCTTTGTTCTTCAATAAGTATACCCAAGTCTTCCTGGAGAAGTCATCAATAAATGAAACATAGTAAACATACCCACTTAGACAACTGGATGACATAGGGCCACATACAACTGAGTGGATGATTTCCAGGATGTCTTTTGCCTTTCTTTCACTGCTTGGGAAAGCCTTCTTAATGTTCTTACCTTTTTCACATCCTTTGCAAACACCTTCATGTTTGGTCTTGATTTCATGAAGACCCTCTACAGCCTTGCTTGCAATTGGAAGTGCTCTATAGTGCATATGAGCAAGTCTTCTATGCCAAAGTTCACTTGGCTCCATGGATTCATGTACCATGGCATGTTCAGGTTGTCCCTTCAATTTATACAAACCTCCCTCTTTCTCTCCAATCACTACTGCATCATCTATGTTCTTTCCCTTTGGCCACATTAGGACTTGGCCATCCACAAATGCAACCCTCATGCCTTTTGCATCCAATGTAGAGATGGAGAGTAAGTTCTTCTTGAGCCCAGGTACATAAAGAACTTCTTTCATCTTCAAAGATTTTCCAGAATCTAGGTTGTAGGAGGCTTCACCACTTCCTTTGATTGGGTATTGATAATCATCCCCAAGTTTTACCTTATGGGGTGATTCATGTTCAGATAGATTCACAAAAGATTCCTTAAATCCAGTCATGTGTTTGGAAGCCCCACTATCAATCAACCAATCATTACAACCATGGGAGATGGTACCTGTGAGAGTAGAGATCAGAACATACTCTTCTTCACTTGATGAGTTATCATCACTTTCTGCCCTAGCCTTCTTCTTGGGTGGTTCATCATCCTCGGCAGCATGAGCATGAAACCTTCTTTTGCTGCCCTTCTTCTTCTTGTTGGAGTTGTTGTTGTCCTTCTTGTTCTTGGGACAATTTATGGCATTATGTCCTTTCTCATTACAGGTGAAGCATATTCTTCTTTCTTTGAAGTGATGTGAAGATTTCTTGGAGTGAGATGACTCTCTCTTGGACTTCCTTTTCTTGGTGTGAGCTGTGAGAGCTTGATCTTCATTCCCCATTTTTTCTTCTCGTGCCACAAGCCTTGCTTCTTCTTGTGAGCATTCTTCCCGTAGTCTACTGAAGGAAATCAACTTCTTCCTTGCACAGATTCCTTGAATGAAGGAGTCCCATGACCTAGGTAAACCATTCAGAGTGGTCATGACAACTTCACCATTCTCTACCATTTCATCCACTGCTTCTAGTTGTTCCTTGATCTGGGAGACTCTTGAAAAATAAGATTGAATAGTTTCTCCATTCTGAAACTTTACCCCTTTCAATTGGTTCCGTAGGGTCATCTTCTGATTTATGTTCTTCCCTTCAAATAGCTTGGTCAAAGAGTCAAACATCTCTTTGGGTGTCTTTAGAGAAGACACATGGGGTATGAGATGGTCTTTGATAGAATCAGCAATGATTCTCTTTGCCTTGACCAAGTTCTTCTTATGCAATACTTTAGCCTCTTCATCCTCTGGGATAGGGATGTCTTCTTTTATATATGAGTCCAACTCATTCTCTTCCAGGATTAACCCAATCCTATACTTCCAAGCTCGGAAGTTATCATCCCCTTCAAGCTTATCCTTAAGCTTGGTGTGGTGAGACATCTTAAAGAGTACTTCAAATGGAAATAGAAAAGATTTAGGTCTTACCACTTAAAATGCTAAAAACTGGATCTGGTCCTGGATTAGGGTTTGTCGGAAAAACCCTAAAAATTCAAACTGTGAATTTCAAATTTCTGAAAGGATAGAAAGATGTGCCTTGATGAGCTGATCAGCCTGCTGCATTTAGAATTTGAGATCAGCAAAGCTTTACCCTTCAGATTTGTCTTTTTTTCCTCCCGGGTTCACTAGGGAGGGCCCTGAATTAGGGCTTGAGTTTCCCGAAGATCTACCCAGCCAAAAATCTCGATCCAAATCTCTAAACTTCGATTTTTGCAAGGAGCTTCTAGCTATGTCTTCAGATTTCAGAAATTCCTATTTTTGCGGAAACCCTAATTTTTAGGCCCAAATCTGAAAATGCTCGGAATTGAATTCTGATTGGACAGATAGATGCGCCTTGATGAGTAGAGTCAATCTACTATACTGCTTATCCAAAATCTGTGGAGAGAAACCCAATAAACAAGAAACTCAAGTTTCCGTCACTGCAAAATGTCTTCTTCTCAGGTTAGCTCTGATACCATGTTAAATTTTGAGCATTAATTCACAATACTCTAGGATATTCACTGAGAGAATAACATGTATAGTATATCAATGCATAACAATCACAATAAGCATGACAAGCATCACAAGAATCAAAAGCATGAGAGACAAGAAACACAGAGCTCCCGTGGGGAAAACCCTAAGGTGAAAAACCCCACAACTTCATCAGAGATAGAGAGAGAAATGGCTCAACCAAAATACACTGAGATAGTCTCCTAGTAGCAGATGATCCTCCTCCTCACTAGTGCACCACTTTCTGAGTGAGAGAGATGTACTTTTCTGAATGATCTAAATAGAGATCACCTGATCTCTATTTATACTAACATGTTTGCCCAGTGACCTTATGGGGCCGACTTGTCTAGCTAGGTACATCCACATTATAATATATATTTCAAGGCCGACCCCACACATGGTGGTCTAATAACCCATCGAAAAGTACACACACTTGCGACACTTGTCAATCCACATGACGACACTTCCTTATAGAGGAATGACACATCTCTTATAAGGGTACAATAAATACATTCCGAAGTTACATATACATCAACAGAGGTGATCGTGGTTGCACCTTTTGAGTTTCCCTTTCCTATTGCCATCCATTAATGGATACATCCACTGGGGTAACTACAGTTTAGGTGATAATAGGTCCATTGTAATCATCTAAAGGTGGAACCTTTGCTCTTGTCTATTATAATACTCTTTTTGATTATTGAGTAATAAAAGGCTTTGGAGGCTACCCTGGTGTTGTCTTCCGTGTGTATTATCATGTTCTTTGATCAACAGTGAGGTAATATGTATCTCGGTTCATACTAGTATATGTTGGGATATTTGTCTTTGTAGGAAAATTATTTTTCATAAGGATAGTAAGCATTGCTTTATAGAATACTTGCTATTGTAAATTGATATTAGAATGCTAGAGGCAATAATATTTCTTGTTCGATTATGTTATTCCTTTCATTTCTTTCAATCGTTTACACAAATATGTTTAATCCCCTTTGCTAGTTGTTGATTCCATTTTGCAGGTAACTCAAGTTCAAGGAGCGGATGAGCTTGTTAGCTCTTCCTCACACTCAGTTGATTCAAAACAAGGAAGCCAATACTACCAGTGCATCAGCAAGTAGACTCCATAGCCCATTTAGACGCTCATCCCCCAATGGTTCAAGCTTCAAGATCCAAACTTCTTCAACTATATTTGGTTACTGTTACTCATTTAGATCGTAGTTTTTTCAGAGCATAAATATTTAACTCTAGATCTAATGTTACAAGTTTTCCTTTTCAAGCTTGCTTTATCGTAAAATCTAGAGTGCTCGATAGGAAAAGTTTGTTTGGTTGAATAGTATATTTGGCATTTAAGTGCTTTGGTTTACTTAGCTTTTCCAAAAGCAAGCAAAAGAGCCCAAGGAAAGTAGCTTTCTAGCTCACTTTCCTTAGTCATTTGATTTCATTTTTGTAGTAGTTAAGTTAGGAATTTTTTTCTTTTTTTTCATCTAAACTGAACATACTCTTAAAGTGTGTTTTGGTAGTTTTCAATAAACTTTTATTCTCTAGAATTTCTACCATTTTATGACAGCCATAGATTTAAAAGTTAACTAAAAGTCAATTAAAAACTCAAAAAATTGCCCAAAAACAAGTTTTTGCATACTAGTTGCATTAGTTTTAATTTTGACAGTTTGTAGCATTGTCAGAACACTCTTAAAGTGTTCTAGTTATCATTTATAATCAACTTTTGTTTGCTGGTTTGTTTCTTTTTCTTAACAGGTTGGAGCTAAAAAACTCATAAGAAAGACATTTGGAAGCTCCCAAAACCATTTTGGAGAAACCCCCTTCAAGCACATTCGCTTTCAGTATTTTATTGTAAATTGTCTTGTTCCCTAATGATAAAGGGCAAGCAGTAGTTCTTCGATTTCCTTGATTGTAACTCAAAAGAATAAAAAGAGCACAGCAGGCAATTCTAGCGCCTGACCCCAATCCCCGGGGGGGGATTCACTTTTTTCACTTTTTTTATCTTTTCAGTTTTGCTTAGTTTTCTTTACTTAGATTAACTTTCTTTAAGTTTTTAGTAATTAAACAACAAACACTTAAGCACACAAACGTCCTCAAGGACCATTTACTTAATTTTTTATGCTTATGTGTTCATTTTACAAACTACAATCTTGTTCTAAAATTGACAACTAAAATTAACCCCTTGCTCTACCGAAGTACTCCATCACTTTGTGGTGCGAGGAAAATATATTCTTGGGTCATAACTTAGTTAATCATCCACTCACATATTTTAATAAAACAAACCACACCCCAAGCCCAAAGTATGCTCTTGGTTGTTGCAGCTTAGTCGGAACAGCTGGACCAATCAGAAACAGATGCAAGGTACTTAGTTTTAATAGGAAAATCCATTAGAACCAAATTCTAAGAACTTGGGAGGTTGCATGGGTAGAAACTATAGAGTCAGCAGGATACTATTAAGTAGGTCTATCCTCGCCTGGTTGGACACTTGGTAAAGCTGCTAGAGAACTCAGTTCGAAGGTTAGGTTTCTTTTGGGCCAAACGAAGAATTAACCCACTCCTTAACCCACTCATTTAATAATCTTAAAATGTACCAACTGAGACATTGCAATACTTTCACCGAGACCATAGAAGAAACCCTCGCAAGCACTCCATTTTTCATCGGCACTGGTCTTTAATATTTCTATGTTTAAGTTAATCTTTACCAGTGTCATGAATTGTGTTATATCTTAAAAGCTGTGGGTTTTAATTTCATATTACAGTGACTTATGGTTTATTGTTAAGTGATTTCATCATAACTCCTAGAATAGACTTTTACTGTTTGAAAATAGTCATTACGCGGGAATAGTTGGTGTAGTAAGAAGGAGCTGCGTTGGTAAGTTTGAAACGTTGAAGGTAGGCCAGCAACGACTGGATGGCTACAAGCTCTAAGTTTCATCTCTCATCCAACGTGATTAATCTTTTATGGATCTTTCCTTTCATTTCCTATAAAACAAACATAGATATTAAATGAACCCATGCTATTATTAGATGATACATGAACAAGGCGCATACAACCTACCAAGTTTATTGAAATTCAAACACTGAGTGCAGATTCTTTGATCATACTACACCAGTAAACAGATACTAATCCAGTTGCTTTTGCTACCCATAGAAAAAGCAAGGATATTCAAATTCAATTCAACCTCCAACCTCTCTCCATCACACAGACACACTAACATGAAAGCACAACGAACAACATGATTGGAAGCGCTTCTAAAAATGCACACGAACACACAAAAGAAGAGAACAGAGATAGAGGGGAGATGAATGTGAAATGGCAGAGCTAGTTTGGTTCAGTTGAGTAGCTTAAATAGAGGTATATATGGGAGGCAATCTCTATGCTTTATCCAAAGCTTTTCTTCCACGATCTCAATAGATATGTCTGCTCCCCCACTCACTTACGTGCTTTATTTGTTCTCAACGGATATGCTTTTATCCAATGCTTTTCTTCCATGATCGCAAAGTATATCTCTTCTCCTCCACTCACTTGTGTTTTATCCGATTCTTTTCTCTCACTTATGTGCTTTATCTGATGCTTTTCTCCCATGATCTCAACAGATATGTCCACACCACCACTCACTTTAACCAATGTTTTGTTTCTTATCCCCGATCTATTTCTTATCACACTTGTAATATAATTAAATGCTGAATTCACATTTCAGAGAACTCATTATAATTTATTATAATGCAATGTTTGAGAAAATATCTTTTTTTTTAAATACAAATTTAATGCTAATTACCATCCATTTAAGATATAATAGATAATATCATTAAATCATGTCATCAATTTAATAAGTAATGTATTACCATCATCTTGATATTGTAATTAATTACATATTGTAATTAGTTACAAATCGATAGCTCACTTCTACTTTTACTTACTAAAAAACAATAACTAACCATGTTGTGATTGGAGCAAATTAAAGGTAAACATATATTTAAAAAATTTATTTAATTGATTAGTGTAATTTTGATAAATTATTTTTGAATTGATATTTAACATATTTGAAATCCACATTTAAGATTTAATTTGTTATTTTAATACTTGGTTATGGAATGAGACTCTAAAACTTCTTTGTTTGGCAAGGACCTAGAGGCATTTGGGTGGAGTAGACGACCAATTGGTATGGGTGATGAGTCAAATAGTACTGAGTGATGGGTATACTCACTGCTAGTTTGACATTGAGTTATGATAGGTTTTACCATATTCCAAAGAAACAATGTTTATGGATGAATTCAAGCTAATAATGGTCTCGTTTGACTTGTTAGATGCAATACCTAAAAAATAGAAATCCTAAAATTACATGGATATTTTGATATACCTACATAGTAAATCTTGCTTTCAGTAAAAGAGATGAAATGTAGGAAATTGAATCACCTTTCTGAAATATATAAATTTCATTTATCAAAAAATTTCAAAATGTTAGCTCAATTTTGATTTTTTCTAAAATTGATATTTTATTTTTTGGCAAATCATGAGATATATGTATGTGTTGGTGCATCTTTTGAGTGCCTAAATGATGGAATCAATACACAAAAATACGAAAACGTGAAGATAACAAATATTACAAGTGCAACAAAAATATGATCCATCCTTTCATGTGCAGTTGACACATGTGTGGATGGTACAACCCTTCCTTGGCCTTCATAGGTCTACATTCATTCTTCCCCTCACTTTCATTCTTTCTTGTAAAATAGCTAACCAATCAAGGAAACCACTGTGACTCGAACTCGTGCCCTCTTGTATTGTTGTTGGCCGTGATGCCGCCGAGATTGCACACCTAGGGGGAGCACAACAGAAATATTTCAAAGCTGCTCGGTGTGGCCTTTGTGGCAAGCAAAGAGTTAGGGGTTGTCACCTGATCCTGACTCCTCCATTTAGGCAAACTCCTAACGAATCCAAGGGGGGTAGATCCTACTAAAAAAGTTGCTAAGGCTTTTTTAAGTTTAAGTTTAGTGATTAGAATGGATGTTGTTTTAGGAGTTTCTTGAAATGATACAGATTGGAACCAAGTCTTTGATTTATGCAAAATTAAACCAAGTTTTCATTCGCCAAATTAAATTAATGGCACATTTCACAACATGATAAAGTAAATGACAACAACAGCTTTGTCTGGAAGATCATGGGGTTGACCCGCTATCTGAGAAATGTTAAGTGGGGTAAAAAATTCACCTATTGCATTAGATAAAATATTATTGTTTTCTAGAAAAAGGTAATGGATGTCCACTATAGACACGGATCCTAGATTCTCAAGGATCCTACGAGAAGAGAGCTTGTTTAATCTTCTTTGATAAACCTTCTCAGGTTCAGGGATGAAATCAAACAAGTCTACATAATTTCTTCAATTGCGTGACAGTCGAGTCACCAGATGGATCAAGTCTAATTTCAGATTTTATTGGACTAAAAACCTATCAAACAATTTAAGGTAAAAAACTAAAAGAAAACTAAGGTAAGTCGTCCAAGAACAAAAAATTTGTCCCCAACAACGATCCCAGAAAAGTTTCCGCCGAGATGCACACCGGGGGGAAGCGCAACAGAAATATTTCGAAGCTGATCGGTGTGGGCTTGGGGCCAAGCAAAGAGTCAGGTGCTATCACCTAATCCCGACTCCTCCGTTTAGGAAAACTCCTAACGAAGCCAAAGGGGGTAGACCCTATTAAAAAAAGGGTTTGCTAAGGCTTTTTAAAGTTTAAGTTTGATGTGTTTAGAATGGATGTTGTTTTAGGAGTTTTTTTATTTGAGACAAATATGAACCAAGCCTCTGATTTATGCAAAATTAAACAAAGTTTTCATTCGCCAAATTAAATCAATGGCACATCCACAACATATAAATAAACGACAACAACTTTGCCAACTTAATCAAAATAACATCCACAACATGATATCTTAAGATGAACAACAATTCAAGATAGATAAAAAACAAAGACTTGAACAATTGTTGATGATGAAAGACCAGTGCTAATGGAGTCACTGTCTGTTGGAGTGCTAAAATGACTATTGTGCGAATGCTTCTTGCTTTATTTTATTATAGACTTTGGAATATGATGTTGATTTATTGTGGGATGGGGGGATTCTCGATATACCTTGCGGTATATGGAATATGTCTGGAATGTGATCTAGGTGGCTCCGTACAAAGACGTGTGGGATGGAATGGAGTCTCTAGAGTAGTGTTCAACACTACACCAACAAGGGTGTAGTCTAATTGTTCTTTGAGGTCGCCTCCCAGTTGTTCCCATTTCCTTAGTCGAAATTTCTCCACTTTCTACCACTATCGAGGCGACGTCAGATTTTCTTTGCTTGAGGAGACTTAATTTGATTAATGAGTTAACTTAATTAAATGTGAAAAATTAAAGGATTGAAAGCAACCTTTTTTGATATCCCAAAGCTCAAACTAGCTCCGACAGAGAGCACTCTTGATCCGCTAAAAGCTTGATTCAAGGGATTTTCTATAAAGAAAAAAGATAGACTCTCTGACATAGAGCACTCTTGATCTGCTTTACAACGAGATTCAAGAGATTTAGATGAACAATACTTTTGATTAAGATAGAAAAAGAAACAAAGTACCAAAGCAAAAAAGAAACAGATTTTCTAATTAACTACCCAAGAGTCTCTTTCAGGTCCAAATACCGTACTCGAGAAAGCAACGGGGTCAATAGTTCATTTAACATACAAATAAAACTTAAACAATTTGCAAAAATTCAAATAACTTAAAGAAATTGCGAAATTCCAACTTCTAAGTAAAAAATGAACTTGAACTTTCTTGCAAAACTTTGAAAAAACTATCCTAGCATGATAGTACTCTAGTTTAATTGCAGGTAAAAAGAAAAATAAATAAAAGATACAGGCTTCCCCCAAATGGGGTAAGAAGGGTGTGGGATCTGTAATCCCACTTGTTTTTTATTAATGATTATTACAATTGAATTAACTCTCCGATAGAGAGTGCTCTTGATCCGCTAATAGCGAGATTCAAGAGAATTTAAGCCTTTTAGAAGGCGGAGGGAGAGCAAGGGAATGAAGAATGGGGAATTTCTTGTGTTTATGATAAAAAAAATTCACTTTCTTTCCTCGCTTTTCTGTAAAACAACACAAAAATCAGCGAACAAAAAATTGTTAAAGGGTTAGTGTTTGTCGGTATAATCACAAAATTTATACAATCAAATACTTGGAAAATATTTCAGTAAAATTACTACTCAAGTATTTATGATAAACAAATCTAGATCTATGATAATCTTTTGAAATTTTCTTGATCTAGATATTTCAATATAATCACAAAAATCAACGAACAGAAAATTGTTAAAGGGTTAGTGTTTGTCAGTATAATCACAAAATTTATACAATCAGATACTTGGAAAATATTTCAGTAAAATTACTACTCAAGTATTTATGATAAACCGATCTAGATATATCATAATATTTTGAAATTTTCTAGATCTACAAGCAAAACAAACAGACTTTTAAAAATTAACTTTCAAGCTCAGATCTATTTACTTTTCTTTAAAAAATAAAAAAAGGAAAGAGATTTGATTTAAGATTTTGAAAAAGGTGAGAAAGAAGGAACCAAGCCACAGCTGAAAAGAAGGAGGTTTTTTTGATGCCTGCAAAACAAGATTATTAATCATGAACTAGTGAAACCAAGTGTTGAAAGAGGAAGGATATCGAGTTGAGGTCCACTTCCTTATTCAAGCCTTTAACCTACACAATCTCAATACACACTTACATAAACAAAGGGATCAAATCTAGTAAATATGTTAAAAAAAGACTTGAAGAGCATTAGTAATCTGAGTACACCTGCTACTTATCAACTTTAACTAACATACTACAAATAAACAAATCAAAGACTATGAATGTTTATTCCTATGGGGCTCAAAGGCCTTCTAAGCAAGATTGATCCACAAGAAAGACTTATGTAAAAGCAAAGAGACTATGTAAGATTATACCTCAATACAACAATGCATGCATAACAACGATGGATCTTGCAAGCTCATAGACCTCCAAAGTCTCAACAAATTCTATTAATCAAAATGATACAATACAGAGGCAGAGGTTCGATACTTAATCCACCCATAACAATGGAGCTCGACCTTGCTTTTATAGTCAAATATGAGAAGAGGGTAGCGCATGAGATGGAGGGCGAATATCACAATTAGGGTAGTGATTCGTGGATAAACTAAAGCTTGCATATTTGGTTGGTGTGATTACATTAGGTGGCTGCCACCTCATGAGAGGGGTGCCCCTCTCACTTTGGAACAATCGCCCACTCCTTTGCGAATTGTTATGCATGCAAAGCCACCCACGTGAGGAGGAAGGGAACACCATAAACTTAATACACATCATATCCTAAGTTTTGTCTTTTTAAAACATGTGCTCTAACCACTTAGTGAGGTCGTATATCACTTTGAAACCATATGCCACCTTTTCCCCACCTTTTTTAATTCATTTTTAGACTTTTTTTTTTTTTTGTCCTTTGTGCATTTTGTAGCACACCTCGCAATTAAATGCCATTTTGTAGCATCTTTAAGAAAAATTGCCACAAATGACAATTTAATCGCCTGAAACCTAGGAAAGGTGGATCCTAGGTTAAAGAGGACGCTCTGAGCGTGAAAACGAGCATCGCCATGCCAAATTCCGTCTCCGGACCATGGTTTTATTACACTTTGAATTTTTCCAATTAAACCATTAAAAAATGGTTAGGATACCCAAGAATACCCATGAAATCAAAAGCAGCGAATGCCATGTTAACTTAAATGTAAGGAGCAACAAAAAGCTTATGTATATTAAGTAAAGTATCAAGCATTTGTTGACTACTTACCAATCTCTCCTGCATACTGTCCTTTCTTTTTAACATTATATGACTGAGATCGAGGAGAAGCGTACTGTTACGATGGTACTAGCACCAACGTACCTGTAGAGGTGCCCCAGGGAGAGGGTGTCTTTTTTCTGACCAGGAGGGGTGTTTAGCCAGCTCATTGTGAGGTAGGGGCATGTCCAGACCCTCTAGATTCTCTTCTGGAAGTACTATGACTTAATGGCATCGCTGACTGCCTCATGAAAGGGTTTGAAACCCTGATGTTGGTGTCCAGTTCTTCCAGGGGTGGGTCACTGGGTCACATGACCCCCACCTTGTTTCAACACTTCAGTGGCAGTTGTTCCAGCACTGAGACTCATTCTTATCTTCCCGATCACATCCAACACCCTCCTGGTCCTCCATTTCAGCAGTTCCCTTCCTCTGGGCCCTCCTTCAGAGGATGACGTCATCCTACTGTCAGATTTTTTTGATTGCTAAAAGGGGGGGGACGTTGACGGTTTTCATCACTATTGGGGTTAGTTGGGCCATGAGGACCCCCCCCTGTACAATCTGGCCTTTCGTTTCATCAAATTCGGCCTTGTTTAGCCATTTTTGCTTAATAGGGGTCAAATCTGGGAAAACAACCAATTTACCCACTACTTCGATTATTTTTATATTATTTTAATTCTAATTTTAAGTTGACTTTTTTAATGTTAAATTTACTTTACTTTATGTAAAAGTGAGTTTGAGATCATATAAATTAGATCTCCTCACTTCATTTTTAGACATCAACTTTTGGGATAAGACCATTATGTCTGCTATTTGCCCTAACTAGGGCTCTTTGAAGGGATGCACTCCTTGATGAAGGATATTTTGCAAGTTTGAAGCATTTCTTGGAAGTTATTCTTTTGTTCATGCCATTGCTAAGGTGAAGCTAGAGTTGTTTGCTTAACACATGCACTTGGAGGTATCTATATTATTTTGTTTGATGTCTCTATGTCAAATGTATGAATGTGATGCTTGTTAAGGTTGGATGGAAGCCATTGTTGCTTCATTTTGTCTTGATTTGCAATTCAATTTTGTCATTGGTCACCCTAGCATTCAAGCTTGAGCTTTCGGTCTTCAAGTCTTGCCAAGACTAGGTTTTCTTAATGAGTCCTATAGATTATTGAGGTTAGCCCTAGTTGACAAGTTTGCCAAGTACCATCTCAAGGAGAGTACCTCCTCTCATTGATGCCCTAGGGTTTCATAGCTAGTTTTCTATTGATTCCCTAGTTGTTCAATTTCTTTCATTAAACATAATTTCTGAGGTTGTATGTTTGTTAATATTATGTTAGTTAGCCTAGTTCATTTGAATTTCTGAGTTTCTTAATTATTTGGATTAGTTTGATTAGTTTACCTTTCTAATTTTCTGAGTTAGTTTATGTTAATATTGTAAATATTATTTGAATTTTAGGTTAGTTGTTGTTTAGTTTATTTCATGAGTAGGTAGTTATTTTTTAGGTTTATTTACTGATGTTATTTGTTAATTTTATGTTAAAAACCAAAATTTTAAATTATAAAAGACTGTAATTTCTATGTGTGAAGGCGTGAAGCACTAGATACGTTTTTCAAACCGTAAACTCCCGCGATCTACCCTTTCTGTCCACCGGTTCTGCTCCCTTTCTCTCTACCCGACTCCAAGCCTGTAGTTTCCACTCGCTCATCCCTGCCTTCCATCCGAGCTCCCTCCATATGCGCGGCCCTCCAACCCTCAGTTGCTGTTGCTCCTCCCCGGAATGGGATTCCTTGGTGAGGTTGTTGTCCGCAGCCATAACTCTAACCCATAGCTCTTCTCCTAAGCTATTGGCCTCCCTTTGCTGCTCGTCGCCCACACCTTCATCGTTGTTTCTTTTCGTGGCCCTTCCTTCCAATCCGCAGCTCGCGCTGCCCTCTTCTCGCCGCGGCCTTATCTCCGTTACTTTTGTCGCCCTGTCCTTCACCTCTTCCACGACCATCCCTTTACTGTTGCGGCCCTAGCCACAGTCCGTGGCCTCCTTTCTATAGCTACCCTGTGGCCTTTCTTGCTAGCTCCCTCCTACGCGTCCTCAGATCCGTCCCCTCCCGCGGCTTTCCTCCTCTTCGCAGCTTCCATCCTCTCCTGCTACCCAATCTGCGGCCTCCTCCATCCCTATGCTGCTCCCTTCCATCTTTGTCGAGATCCACGACCCTTCCTTCGCTACTTCCCGCAGTCTACCTCCTACTCACAGCCACACTCCACAACTCATCTGCATCCTTCTAAACCGCAGCCCCTTCCATTCAAACCCCCCCTCTACTTTGACCTCGCAGCTCCCTCTTCATAGAAACCTAAACCGTGCCCTCTCCACATCCCTCTTAGTTGCATCCCGATCCTATCCTTTACACAGGGTTGCCCAAAGGCAACCCTCGTATACCCTTCCCTTGTCTTTATTTGCACACAACACAATAAAACAAAAAAAAAAAAAATATTACATGTTAATATATTGATACCTAAGATCATTTGGCATACATTGACGATTGCAATTAATGCTATTTACTGGTGAATTGAATTAACATTCTTAATTAATTTATTTGGGTGTTACAAAAGTTTTTTTTTTTTATATCAAGTACCCAAATTTCGACTTAAGTTTTACCATTGGAAGGTGATATTTCCATGAACTTTATTGGTGGATAATTTCATCTCGCTCATATATGTACTACAGCTATTTTAAAGTGTTCAATGTAATACAAACTGGAAGTTATATGTTAGTAATTGACACTTACTTAATTACTAGTTAGATATTGAATGATACCTGTTATCACACAACTTGTAGTTGTCCCTAAAGGTATCCCATCTAGGACGGTAGAGGAGATGGACAACTAAAGAGGTGACCCAAGAGATGCCATGGTTCCCAATGCAAGTTGGGAGTCACGTCAATTGAGGCACTCTTCACTTTAGATCAAGATGAATCAAGACCAAGGGGGAGACCCTATAACCAATAAAAGGTGATTGGACCCAACCAATGGTTTCTAGGGAAGTGTGAAAAATGAGTTACGGAAACCAATGCAAGGTTAGGTGGACCTAGAAGTTTAAGTATGGTTGAAGGAGGCTTTAAGGAATGACTTATGTTTCAACCATTAAATAATTTAGGCCACAAGATGAGATCAAATAACAAGATCTAATACCATGAAATACACAAGTGGGGCCCACTGCCTTGGGATATGGAGATGGTTCAAATGGGGCCCACAAGGTGAAGTTAAGGATGCAAATGGTACCAAGGGGTATGCAAAGGATAGATCTATGGATCTAAGATGAAATTAGAGATACCCGCATATGGGATCTAGCACTTGACACTACTCCCAAGGAGTGCGAATTGCCTTAGGTGGACTAGTGCCTTGCAATGGATGGGAAAATGGAGTCAAAAGGATGTGAAAGTGTAGATCGGGACACCTAAGATCCAAATCAAGGGTATTGTTCAAAAATCAAGTGGATTGGATGTTTAGATTTTACTAGATCTAATGTTTCCCTAAGTGACCCAAGTGGACAACAATTCCCCAAAATGAGGAATGATTCCCCCAAGGCAGAATTTCACAAAGTGAGACACTAGATATAGGTTTCAAGGTGTGCTCTTTTCATATCAAGCGGGATCACAACCACCCATGTCCTAGAAGTGGGACAACTCAAACCCCCAAGGATTGCGACTTTGCCCAAGGAGGGCTAAATGCATGGAAACGTGTGCCAAATCAAGTCCAATGGCCACCAAACTTTAGATCCGGGTAGTTTAGGCAATTATCAATGTGGATCTAGAAAATCAAAGTGATCCAATGGCTAGATATCCATAGATATGAGATTGAAAGTGCATCACCAAATTGACCCAAATGGGGCACAACCCTCAAAATGAGGAATGGGGCCCACAAGTTGAAAATCAATGAAGTGAGACACTAGGGGTAGGTTATCAAGTGAGGAGAGTATGAATCAAGTGGGATCTCACCTACCCATGTGTTGGATCTAACCCAATTAGATTCTCCCAAGGGGTGCGATTTGCCTCGAGGGCTATTTTGCCTTGGAAAGTGTGTCAAATGGAACCCAATCACCACCAAACTATAGATCCAAATTGTCGTGGATACTATAGAGGTGGGTTTTCAATTTCTTTCCAAAAGCTAGGCTAGATCCAAGTAGATCTGAGAAAAACAAAAATGAGGGTTTTAATCAATTAGGGTTTTTATGATCTAGAAGTTATGGATAAGCCAAGGAGGAAGAAAACCATACCTTTGGAGCATACCTGGATGAAGAGATGAATGCTAGTTGAAATGAGGATTACTTTTTCCAAAGATCAAATGAAGAATTTTTGAAGCCCTCTTGCCAAATCGATTTTCTCCAAGCCACACATGTGTCCCTCTAACCTGTCAAAACCAAGGAGCAAAGCATCAATCGGTTTAACATGTTGAAGGTAGATACAAGCAAGAAAGAGATAATCAAAGAATAGTTGGTACAAAGACAAAACCACTCCCTGTTAACCCAAAACGTCCTCCTCCAAGCTTGAAGGGTAGGCCTCCCCACCAATTCGCACTTGTCCAAAAATGCCTTCTCAACCTGTAAAAAGTATGACAAAATATGCAAGATAGCTACAAGAGATCCTCCAGTGCAATGGACAAAAGCATTTACAACCAAAGAAACCAACATCCACTTTAAGATCCAAGCATGGACTCCAAAATATAGAAATTTTATTCCAAGAGCCAAGAGTCAAGAGCCAAAATCTCTAGATCATTTTACAATGAGGGGGTCTCCACTTTTTTAAATGAGTGGTTGAGATTAAAAGATCTCAATACATAATCAATGGCTAAGATGAATCATAACAACATAACACATGGATCACTCAAAATAATAATGGCGTCATAGCTAAAAGATACTCATGGAGGGTGACGTCATCCACTAGAGGGGGCAAAAGCACATGGGCCTACCTCATATGACTAGGACATGACAAGTGAAGCATATGGTGGGGATAGGGGGCATCAATCCTTGCTAGCTCATCCCCATGGCACAATAAAATAATATAATATGTCCAAAATAAATACAAATGATCAAATCTGTCCTCAAAATATGTGAGAGACATGCAGTAAAAGGCCTCCTGTGGACCCCCCTGACTAATGAAAACTGGATGGAAGATAGGGGGTTCACCCTGGAAGACCTCTGTGAAAACCAAGTGCCAAAACCTTGGCTCAATTTCCCAAATCGAATTCCTTAGTGACCCTTTTATTCCATTTTTGGACTACCTAAGTAACTGTGAAAGTGTTGAAACTGCCACCTAGGGCACCTGCGCTGTGAAACTGAGCCCACCAAGCTCTCCAGAAGGGGGGGTAAATGGTAATATCAAGTGGCTGGACCACCCCCTCCTCATACAACACCCTAGGTGAATTGGCCTCTCATGGCCCCTGCTGCTCATGCTGGGAAATCAACCCCAAATATAGTCAAGTGGAAAACTACATCTATCACTGTCAGAAGTGCTCAGAACTAAATGATGAGCATCTCATTGGATCCAAAAGACTCAAATCTACTAAGAATGTGTACTGATACACCATGGGTTTCCCTGATGGGCCAGCTGTAGGGTCCACCATATATGGACAGTGCATAATCTGATGATCTGAAGTAATAATAAAGCCTTCTGAACTGCATCAATCATCATCTGAATCATATGTCCATCATATAGCATCATCATCAAGAGTATGTGGGACCATCAATCATCATCAATAAGCATACATGGCCCACATCATCACGGATCCCAAGAAATGACCATAGTCAAACTGGGTTTGACTAGGTCAATATACAACCAAGGATAAATCATATCAATAGACTAAGACATGTTCCTCTAATCATACTCACAGCTTAACTTAAAGCATAACATCATTTAGTGGCATCAATCATATTTGTTCATTCTGTTGTTATTTATATTTACTTGCACAACAGCTTAAATGACAAACTCACCCATTGGACATGGTCTAACTGCTAGCTAAGGATGAAGACTAGGAACAAGGTTGGGCAAATGGGGTGACTTGTCTAAACTCAACTAAAAGACACTTTGGACTGGGAGAAGGGGAAGCTACAAACTTTGTGCTGGACAAAATAAACACGGGGAATGGCTGTGCCTCACAAATGGGTAAGTTGTTTAGAGAGTGCTTATTCAACTTAGGCATCATGTCTACTTTTATAAAAAATGATCCAGTTTCATTAGGATCCATTGATTTCATTTCATGGCCTTTTTGGTCTACATAACGCTTCGGATCTCAGGTGTGCTGATAAGCACAACTAATCGCAGCTTGCATCCAGGGCATGTTTATACATATATAAGGTCAGCAATTGTTTAGATATAGAATTTAAGAACCATTGCTTTTGGACCTTTCTTATACTCTTCGAGGAGTATTTTTAGCAGTTCATCGCTCTTGCCCTTTTTAGTTTCCATGGGTGAATTTACATAAGTTTCCATAAGTAGTACATGAGATTTCAGTTTTAGCCAACAACATCTCAAGTGACTAGGGGGAGTTCGTGCCAATGCCAAACATCGGGACAACCGACTGGAATGATTTAGACCTACAATCCAACTTACCAAAGGCAAGTTTTGTCACCAACTCAGAGCCGAGACACTAAATAAACAGGGATGCAGTCCAAACATAGAGGTAGTAAAAAGGGACGTCGTCAATATTAGAAAGTCAAGTAAGACAAGTCAAGGGTTAAAGCCAAATAGGAAAGTCATGGATGGATGGAGTCAAGCGAAAGTGGAGCCTAAGCTAGCAGACAACTGGTGTCAAGAAAGACCATATCTATGCAAGGTAGTAAACCAGTGAGTTTTGTCAAATAACCTAAATGTGCAAGTAAAATGTCCATTTTAATTTATTATCAAGATAGTCCATTTTATAAAGTTTGCCACATCATGAATTATATACCAAGCCAATGCTGTGAACATGACTAAAACAACAAGATAATAATCCACAGTCAATAATCAGGAATCCATAGGTCATACAACATCATCATAAGAATCATTATCATATATCATCTGAAACATTGTTGTAATACATCTCTAAGCACTGAACTGAAACTGTATGAAATAAAGGGTCACATCATTCATCAAATCTGAACTCTCAAGGCTCAGCCTTGACACAAGGTCTAACATAAGTCTGAATAATACACTGGTTTGATCATGAGTGATCTCAAAATATAAAGTCATCATAGCCAAGCTCTGAATAATCTAAGCTCTGGAATGTGCAGATATCTGCTAAGCAAGAATAGTAGCCCTGCTATTATGGTGTGATAACAATACCATATGTTACTTCTTGTAATCGCATCAGTTCAATTATTTGTTTCCTATTGCTATAATCACAGTAAATTGAATGACCCTGACTCCAATTTAATGCATCTTTGGATTAGTTTTATTGGAAATATAGTCATTTGATCCGATATTTGATTATTATTGTACATATATATTAGTTTCTTACACTTCATTATCGGTAAAAGATCACTTAGATTTCATTAGTTGATGGTTATAATTCACTATAAGTGTTATGGATTGTCTTATATCAAGTTATTAAATGACATTGACAATTATAACCTAATATGCACTTGGTTGTTGGTTAATGGTTATTGGAAATATAGTCTTTTGATCCAATATTGATGATTTGATATACATTTTGTTGGTTCATTGACTAAAGTTGAATGCATTGACTTCATCTAGGCACTGGTCCAACTAACACTTGCATAGAAATTAGATTTTTTGGTTGTCCAAG
Source organism: Larix kaempferi (assembly GCA_027924585.1). Lineage (NCBI taxonomy): Eukaryota > Viridiplantae > Streptophyta > Pinopsida > Pinales > Pinaceae > Larix > Larix kaempferi. Next base: position 3,132,250 of record BSBM01000565.1, read on the forward strand.
TGTTCTACAAGATTCCAGAAGGATACTTCTCCTTGGAGGTTTCGACTTCTGAAGAAGTTAGAACGGTGACCGAGATGACATTGGGTCACTTTTCTTATTTTTGCTTACTGGGAATTAGCCCTGCTAATTTGCTCGGTAACATTTTTGGCGTCGCTGCCGGGGATGTTTCAAAGCTTGAAGTGATTCATCCGGAGTCATTGACATCCTTGGAATAACGACATTTGGTAAGAAGATTGAGGTAAGTATTTCATTGGTAGTTTGAAAATATTGTTAAGGACTAATCTTACAGATCTTACTTGGCGACTCCACTCATTTAAAAGCGACTCCACTAGTCGATTCAAAACTCAGTCCCGATCATCTGAGATACGTCCTTGTTTTTGGTACTTTGGTGAGATTTGTTAAGCTAACTTGGCAGGTCTCTCCTAGCGACTCCGACTGAAGAAAAACAATAGAATTACCCTACAAGACAAGGAAACCGGGTGACATGGCTTCTTCTTGCAAAGAAGATGTTCCATTTGAATTTAAGGATCCTGAATATCCTACAGATGCATAAAAGGAGATGGCTTTTGCTCCTTTTGATTTATCAAGGTTTCCACGACATTCATATGAGCTACCAGAGCTTTTTTGGCGCCCATTTAATGGCGATCATGGTTATGTCTGGCTCCACGTTGAATGGTTCATGACGATGGCTGAAGAAAATCACGTCGAAAAGGAAGAAAGCATTTACATGAGATCATTCGTTCATAACCTGGAAGGAAAGGCTCTCGCTTGGTTCGTGGACCTAGAAAAGGTGACAATATCATCGTTTGCACAATTGATGGAAGTCTTATGTAGCTACTGGGGTTCTGAGCACTGTGACAGATGGATGCCTTGTTGAACAGACAAAGAACTTGTTCAGAGAAGAAATCCATGAATATCAATTCCCAGAATATTTGCAAGAATATCAAGATGAAGTGATTCCAAAAGATGAAGAACAAGAGGCCTCAGTTGAAGAAACTGAAGAATATACAGAAATGGTAAGTGCACCATATCCTCAAGTTACAGTTTCTTATGATATGTTGGCTCTCTTCGAATAAAGCTACAGGTATGAGTATGATTTCATTATCACATCATAATGATTTATATTGTTTATCTTTTCATTTGAAATGTGAAGGTTTGAATTATGTAGTTGAGGGTTTTAAAATAATAAAGATCGTTAGGGATACTAACACAATAATTAGTTGACGGTTTTATCAATAGTAGCAGCCTTTAACACCTTTGCAAAAGGAAAATAATCATCTAACTTTGATGTGTCCTTTTTGTGTGGGAAAGAAGGCTAGGTAGGAGACTGTCAAGAGATGACAAGCCTGCAATTTTGTGTAGACCTAGGGCAACAGGAATTGAGGTAGCAGGTAGAGGAAGAAGGAAGGAAAGAGGAAAGGAGAGGAGGAGAAGAGGAGGGAGACAGAGGAAGGAGGTAAAAGGGAGAAGGAAAAGAGAAAGGATGGAATAAGAAGGGAGAAAGAGGAGAAGAAAAGGTGAAGCGAAGGTTGTAGGATAGAGAAGGGAAGAGGGAGGAGGCCCTAGGGAAGGATAGCAAAGGGATAAAAAGGGAGAGAGAAGGTCCTAGGGGAATAAGGAATGGATGGCGAGCTCAAGGAAGGGAAGAGCAAAGCTTAGAGAGGAGGAATAGGGTGGTCACTAGGGCTGATTAGGGGCTGCAATTAGGGTTTAGGAGCTAGGATTTCAGATTTTAGGGTTTAAATTATGTAAAAATTCAGAAAATTAACCTAATTACAAAAATAAATACAAAAATTAACCTAAAATTAATATTTACAAAAGTACAATTAGGGTTTTTTAGGAATTTTTGATGTTTTTAAGATTTTAGGGCTTCCTAAAATTTCGCCCTAGGGCTTTTAGGGCTAAAGAAGGTAGGCTAAAATTGTAGGAGAGGGCCGAAATTTTAAGAAGGCCAAATTTTTTATTTTTTTATTTTTTAGGGTTTTAGTCATAAAATTGGAGACCTAAATCTAACCCTAATTCTACGATGAAAATGCAAATTTAGACATGAAAATGCAAGTGAAATTTAGTAAAAGTTGATAACTTAGGGTTTTAAATTCTAAGTCACCTAACACGAGGACACGAGACACGAAAGTACGAGTTTCCGACACGGACACGGTGACCCCCAAAATTAGGACACAAAGGACACGTTTTATATACATATATATATATTTTTTAAATATATTAACATTTAAAAATATAGACATAGATCCCAAAAAATTTAGAAACTTGAACATTTACAAATATTCAATAGAAATTAGAATCAAAACACATTAATGATTAAACATTTGTCATTCACAAATCATAATGAGACACATAGATGCATTGAAATTTGATAGGCATTGGGCAATAAGTCAAGATGTCGGAACCATATTTCTCATTAAGTCATCAAAATCAAAATGTATTACATAGATGTCGGAATGCCACTGGGCACTAGAAAATGCCAAATAGACTAATAGTAAATACAAAAAGGGGTGGATCAAGATGGAAGAATCTCATATGCCATTAGTCCTCCGTGCCTGAATAAACAAATTCATCACTGCCCTGATCCTCATCCTCCTCCTCCTCTCTGCCCATTTGACGATATGCATCTTGCTGGCATGGAGGATGACCCTTCCATATGATCACCATCATTAAAAGTGACCGGCTGTAGCACTGGATCATTAAGATCCATGTTGGCTAATGCCAACTCAGTACTGTTTTCCAAACCCATATCATCAGGAAAGACATCCCACATCTTTGTCTTTCCCTTCACCCACTCCTCCCTCTTCCTGTAAATAAGACGAAGGTTGGAGTGCACATAGACCATCATCTCTGCCCTGGACTGCTCAAGCCTGCTCTTCTTCACACTGTATAAGTTCCCATATGTGCTCCAATTCCTCTCACAACAAGAGGATGATGTAACCTGGGAGATGACCCTCAAGGCCAACTTCTGTAGAATAGGGCATGTTTCCCCTTGGGTTTCCCACCAAACATAGGGTTTCTTAACCCCCCTGTCTCTAAGCACATCATAGCCTCCAAATCTCCCAGTGGAAGTGGAAAACTCTACAAAGCCCTCCTCCACCTCATCAAGTAAGTCTCTATCCTGAAATAGTCATCTAAGTGCTATCTTCCTCCCATGTGCAATCTATCCATCCATGTGAGGGGGACCCTATGTGAGGGCCTCGATCCACCAGTGAGCCAATCCTGACTGTATAACTTGGGTTCAAGGAGTGGGCCAAGCAATGCAAAGGTGTGAAATTCTTATCCCACCTGGAGATAAGAATATCGTGAATCATGGACCATAAGTTCCCTGTCAATGTCCCATTCTCGGGACACTCATTCTCCATGACAATGGACCTCATGGACTCAATCATGGAATCCCACCCCTCATAAACATCTGCTAGGATGGGCTGGTCCGTGTCTGCAAACTGCAACAAAGAAATGATTGGCTCCATGATCTTAATGCTAATATCTACCCTCTCCCACCAACCATCATGTAACACCGTGTCCTTCACCTTTTGTGAAGCAATCTGATCCGTCTTTCTCCAAAAAGACCAAAACTCTAAAATAACCATGGACCCAAGAGCGATTTTGACCTCCCTCAACCTCTTGAGCATGATGAATGAAGAAGCAAATCGAGTATCTGCAATCTTCAACAATCAAAGGTGTGTGTACTATGTTATCACCTATTGTGTACAAATAGTTGAAACCTTATTGATCCGCCAGTGTTGGAACACATTAGTGTTCACTTCCAGAGTATCTGGGTTTCAGATTGCAGCAGTTGGCCGATTTTGGCTAGCCAGTTTTTGTTTTTAGTCGATATGACCATGGTCCCATGGGGGTTTGTAATAAAGTGTGCTAGTAGGATTTTGAGTGTCTCGGTCCCCCATGACTTGATTAAGCAACTAAGGTATTCCAGGGAGTTTTTTTCCCTTGTCAATTATACTCTGCCTATAGCCGAGCTATAATCGATGAGGTTTTCTCCCGCTTCCTCCAAAGCTGAAATGCTCGATTTTGAAAATTTTAGCCATGGGGGGTTATTAGAGTCCAACTAATGTATTCAAGCCTACTAGACACTATTAGAATAGGTTTTGGTCATGTCCCAAGTCTCTAGGACCCTTAGAAAAAAATTTGAAAAAAAATTTACCGGGTCCGTCGAATTTGGTTTTTTAATTATTTTTAAATTTTAATAAATTTCTCTATAATTTAAATAGAGAAATTTCAATTTGTAATATGTCAGTCATCTGGGATCCGAATTCAGTGATTGAAGGCTTGAACCTTAAGCCAAAAATCATTCATGATTCTCGGACCAGCTAACCCTAAGTTTCAGACAATTACTTGGCCTCATAATTAATATTTTCTCAAAAAATCAAAAAATGAGAAATATTAATTAAAATTTTCAAAAAATAATAAATTGGAGATAATTTAAATCTCTCCAAAATAATCCAAATGGAATAAAGTAAAAGGCTAAATGACATGGCAACAGACATTCATTATGATTCCAATCAACTCCAAGAGCATTCAGTGAGTTATCTAGTCAGCACAAGTGGATCTCCCATAGAGAATTCACCCTCCTTCAATAGAAAAGTCGATTTGGTGTGTTGGCACATGGTTATTGGGTTGGTGGTTATACTAGTGGATATGGTAGGTGCCATTCCTTAATTTGTGCGTTGGCTCCCTTCACAATTCGAGTCACCACCAACTACTCCACTCCAAGCCTACCATATGTGGCATATTCGCCCTCACAAAGGAGCTCACGTCAACCTTCTCTAGAACTCGAGTTCTACACATGGCATTCACGCATTGCATAGGATATGGTTACTATGTTGGAGTGGGGGGCGCCTTGCCTAGGTGGAGGCCACCTCCCCACTCATACCTACCAAAAACTCGAGTTGTCCTTTGAGTTAGCTCTCCAAGCTTGGTTTAGATTGCAATTTGACTTTGTGTCTATTGTTATTTGGCTATCTCTCATGCCATTTCGACCTAGGGTTTTAGCATTGTACTTTGTTATGTAAGAGATGCATTTTAGCTCTCTTCTGATGGAGATTTTGAGCATGAACACTCTGCCAAAATACTACTGTAATATTTGTTTAAAGTTTTAATAAAAGAAGTGACTTTGGAGGTCCATTGCAAGAGTACTTGGGGTCTATTTCACATTGTCTTGGTGATATTCTTCTCAGCTTATATTTTCTTTATGCAAGTCAATTTTCAATATATGTTCTAACATAGCAGTAGAAATATCTTGTTCGTATTTGTGTGCATGAATGTAAGGGTTTTGCAGGGGTGCTTCCAGGGTGGAAAGTGGCTTGGAGATCAAGCTAGTTTTTATCTATCAATGAATATTATTGCCTAATCATTTCTTCTTGCAGGTTCCCAAAGAATCTTCTCATATTAAAAGCAGAAACACTTCAACATAGATTTGGTCTCTTCCTCCATCAACAAACTTCTCCAAACTATCTTGGTTACTTGTTGTAAGCTTACCTCTTCAAGCCCATCTCCATTAGACTAGCTCACTCACCCATTCGTTTTGCCCTTTCTCTCCTCCTTCATTCCATTGCTTTTTGCCCTAGATCTACCTCTTCACCCATTCGTTTTTCCATCCTCAACCTTTTTCAAGTCTCCTTCCATTCGTTTTCCCCTCATTAGCTCCATTCGTCCACCTTGAGAAAAGAGCCCTAAAACACCAAAAAACAAAAAACAAAATTGTTAGAGTAGTGTTAGCTTCTTTTTTAGTTTCCAAAGTAACTTGTTAGAGTTAGATCTTAAGTATTATTCCATCTCATGCATTGAAAAAATAAATGTTAGAAGCAGTCTAGATCTCCTCTTTTACACTAGTATAGCTTGCATTGTTTAACTCTAGTTTCCAATTTGAAAGATAGAATATTTTCATGAAAATTTTCTTAAAATTTTTTAAGTCTTATATCTCATTTCTAGCATTTTTAAGCATCTTTTGTTCGCTGGTCTGTTTTCCCATCTTAAGTTTTTTGAACCATTTTCCATGTCTTTCTATGTTTTAGATCTTGTTTTGAAAATATAGATATAGATTCAAAGTTCATTTTATTTGTTCTAACACTAAAGGGTGCCTTGAGTTTTGGCTTTCTTGTAGGTACTTTGGAAGTGTAAAAGATTTGAAAAAGTTTGAAGTGAAGAGACCCAAGCCTAAGTAGCAAGAATTCAAACAAAACACAAGGAGGATCCAATATATAAATCTATCACTCACTATCCTTTGTAATGGCTATTAAGAGCTAAGTTCAATTTTTTCAAGTATTATTTTCATTTCAAAGTCCTTCAAGGTTTTCCAAACCAAGGCAAATTGTAATCGAGTTAATAAAAGTTCAAGTGGAGGAGGCGTCAACTTTTTTGGTTTTATTCCCCATCTGGGGAAGAGTGTTGTGATTGGTTAGATTAGATCTTTCATTTTCATGCTTTAGATTAGTCTTTTTATTTCACTTTTTCTCTCCCAAGTTTTGACTGGAGGTAGTATCCTTGGGATCTCATCTCAAGGGCAGGACCACATAATTTTGTGTCTACTCCTCTCTCCCCGTTAGTTGCCTTGGTCGAAATCTCAGCTAGCTGGGAAGTTCTCAAGTGCTAGCAGTTCTTAGAGGTCGACCTTGTTTGGAGGAAGACCCCACCTTAGATTAAATTTGTTGGTAGAACACTAAGTCTTTTTATCTTATTTCATTTCGCAAGTAGCATGCTAGTTGTCTTTTATATCTTTGAGCTATCACATGATTTGATTTTACAAAGCTTCACAATTGTTTCTTCACAAATGTTTCTTTCTTGCAAATAAAATAAACAAAGCCTCTTGAACTTGGCCAAATCCAAGTCAAGAGCACTCTCTATTGGAGAGCATTTTTAGATTTGCATCTTCCCCCTGCATTAGGCATATTAGATTAGAAAAGTCTCTTGAACTTTGGTCTTAAGACTAAGTCAAGAGTGCTCTCTATCGGAGAGTTGAACGGTGCTCTTAATAATAAAACATTTTCAACTCACATCCCCCTTAATTAATTTATTTTTGGTTGTTTATCCAACACCCATATCTTTTGCCAACCTGAAAAGGTTGGGCTAGTACTTAGAAAGGTGAAGGACTTGCTAAACATACAAGTGATAACATAATTAAAACTTTACCCAAAACCAAAGCCAACATCAAATCACTGAGGTTGCTTCATGAAACAGGTGGTGCCGGGAATCCACTCTTAGACTCGAGGGTGGTCAAGCCATTGTACACTTATCCTCTGCAATCTGGGTGCTCCCGACCTATCATCTAAGAGGTTGCCAGTATTTTTTCCTAGTTAAGGTTCTACTCTTTTGATATCCTTGGTTTTAGCCTAATAATCAAGAACACCTAAAACACTTAAAATTTACCAAGAAAAATTTCAAAACGATCTCACAAACAACTACTTTTGACTTACATTTTCCAGCAATCACAAGCATCTCTTTTGACTCCATTTGGCACTGGTCTTTAAAAACTCTTATGTATCTTCTGAATCTGGACCATATGTCCTTGTCATTTGTTTGATCTTTATCTTGTGGATGCTTTGTTTTAATTCTAAGTCAAAGTATATTGTTCATCTTCTAAATTGTATCTTGTAGAATTTGCAACGTGGATTGCGTGTTTAATTGTGTTCTCATCATCATACAAAAACTCCTAAATAACATCCATCCACATCACCCCACACTTAAAACATATAAAACACAAGAGCGTTAGTGAAACTCTTTGTAGGGACTACCCCCCTTGGCTTCGTTAGGAGTTAGCCTAAACGGAGGAGCTGGGATTTAGGTGACAGTACCTGACTCATTGCTTTCCCCCAAGGCCACACCTCTCCCCACTTCCAATGAGGGAGACAACTTTCAAAAGATTTCTGTTGCTGGTGTGCAATCTGGCGGACAACATACTCTTTGTAGATGGTGAGGGCATTTGTGTGGTTTTGTACAAAGTTACGAATATGGCGTGTGTTACCAGCTATTTTGTATAATAGTTGAATTTCTTGTGAGTCGTCGTTTTATTGAACATGATTCATGTTCATCATCAGTGTTCAGAAGTTCAAAAGTCAGTTTTAGGGCAATTTTGCCCCTTTTGTAATAACTGCATGTTCATACCCCCATGGGGATTTTGTAAAAAGTTGGTCTAAACGGAGTCCTTTTATAAAAGACTCGGCTATCCTTAGGTTTAGCCATTTGGGGGATACTCTAGAGTGTTTTTTCCTTACGAATTATGTACTACTCATTAGTGGCGTATAATCCCTCAGTTTTTCACTCGAACTTCCAAAACTGGAGTATTTTCCATGGTGGTCAAAACCTTAGGTGGTTATTAGAGTCTTGTGTCGAGGATTTTTTTATGTGTTAGCCATCTTGATTGAGTCGTATGAGCATGCACTAGGGCCCCTAGGAGATTTGTTGGATTCCGAGAAGAATAAATTTTTCCATAAATTAAACCATTTTTTAATGGTTTAATTATTTTTTTTTTAAAAAGTGATAAAAACCTCATCCGGAGGCGGATTTTGGCGTGGAGAGGTTCATTTTGACACTCAGAGCATCCTCTTCACCTTGGCACCCTCATTCTTCAGTTTTCGGGCAGTTACTTCACCCCAGGAGCAGTTTTCTCCAAAAAAATGCATCATTTTAGCATTTAATTGCCAGAAAATGACAAAATGCACTTTGGACAAATATCCAAATAAGTAAAAAATCATTAAAATTTGATTTGGAAAAGCATGGAATGGATTTTTATAACGTGTACGATCACATTAATTGATGTGTCAAGTGATTTCAAAAGTCGAAAGTCAAAATTGGATTAAATTTTAGCGTGGGCCTCCCTCTTAACGTGGGCGTCAATTCGTAAGGTTTGAGTGAAGTTTTCAATCTAATGTGGTGGGCTACATTTAAATATTAAAGCGCATACCATACAATAGTTTGGGTATACAAGTCACTTGGAATGGATGACGTGAGCATGAGTTTGGTCGTACGGCTAGCTCTCATGAGTTGAGTGATGTGGCAGGTGTTTAATGGATTGGTGTGGTTGCATTGAATGCCATGGTAGGCGCCTAGGCCACCTCATGGCTTGGCTCCCATTGCACTCATGGTTTGCATTAATGATAACTCAAGTGTTAAGTCCCCAAGGGCTCACGCATATCCTCCTTAAGCTCACGCATTCTCCCTTTGGATGACATCTTCATGCATGTGGAGGGTGGATCTTGGATGGGTGATGATCCCAATGGTGGATGGGGGGTGCCTTGCCTAGGTGGAGGCCACCTCCCCACTCTACATCAGTGCAAACTCAAGTTTAATGGTAGATCTCACTCCAAGCTTTGATTTTTTGGAGTTTTTGACTGAAATTGGGAATTTATGAGGGGTGCCATTTCTCTCTCAAGGGAAAATTCGAATTTGCCTTAGGATCGCTTCTAGTTTTTGTATAAATAAGAGTGCTTTGCTATCTCTTATTCATGGAGATTTGTCCATAGAAACTCTGAAGAAATTTGTAATCTTGTTTAGAATTTGAATAAAGTTGAAGACTTTGGAGGTCCATGTGGGAGTTTTTTGTGTGCCATGCTTCATCTTGTTTAAGGTGATACCATTCTTAGCTATTTACTTTTGATTCTTAAGTATATGATCTTGTGATTAGAAGGCTAACAATCTAGCACAATATTATTTGATCTATGCTTTTCTCTTAAGTGTGTGGCTTTCAGGTATTATCCCAAGTACAAGAGCTTTTGCTTGGTTTGTGCATTCATCCTACAAGCTACCAAAGGAGGCTTTTACTTTAAGAAATCAAGAAACAAAGGGCTTGCTTGCCTCATCCATCAAACAAACTACTTCGAAAATTTTCCTAGTTACCTTGGTTACTACAAAGTGGATCTACTACATTCACAGGTTCAATCCTTTTTTGATTTGCTTTTCCAATTAGTGCAAATACTCTCAACTTTTCATATTTCTAGATCTTGCACTATATTTGGCTAAATAGATCAAAGTTCACACTTTGATCTATTTGTTGGGGGTTTGGATCTATCATTTTTCAATCTTTAATTTTCTAAATAGATCTAAGATCCTTGTCCATTTCAAACTTGTAAATCCATTTTTTGCTTTTTCCCCACTGTAATACTGCGTATTTCCAGCTAGCTGAAAATTTCATGAACAATGTTTTTTTTTTAATGTTTTGATTGCTTGTTTGCCTTGGAAAACGTGCATTAGTTTTCTTGAAAAAGTGCATATTTTCCATTTTTTAGTTTGTTGGTTTTTCTGTGTTTTCCATCTTTTTTCAATTCTGGAAATTCAATTTAAAATCAAAAAAATTTCGAAAAAATTCCAAAAAATTATTATTTTCCAGTTTTTGTACTTTTTCTCAAAAAATGTGCAAATTTAAGCTTGCTGATTTTTGTTGTTTTTTGACATTTTTCTGCTATTTTCCAATTCTGGAAATTAGCCTAAAAATTAAAAAAAAAATCGAAAATTTTCAAAAAAAATTATTTTTTGACTTTTTTTTTATCATTTACTCGAAAAGCGTGCCATTTTGTACTTGCTGATTTTTTACTGATTTTCTGCTATTTTCTAGATTCTGGAAATTAGGTTAAAATATTAAAAAATCTTTAATTTCCATCTCTCAAAAAAAATCTGAAGTCATTTCATTGAAAAACGTGCTTTTTACATCATAAACGGTGAGTTTGTCTTGCCTTTCCCAAGGTCTGATTTTAGTCTCATTTTACTGTTTTGGGCTTCTTTTTCATCTCATTGGGCACTTATCATTTCATTCACTTCTTCTTTCTAAATCATAAGTCAAAGTTTGGTTTCCTAACACTCTCACTGGCTATTGTTTAGAGCTCTTATCTACAGGTGATCAAAAAGCAAAACCAAGCAAGAAAGAGCAAGCAAGGCTAGATCCAAAAGACAAGGATCCAAACTCAAACCAAAAAACCATTATCCTTTGTACAAGTCATAATAAGGCTTCAAGTTCTCTTGTTTAGTCACTTGCTGCATCTTCAAGGGTTAAATTCCCTCATCTTGTAAAATATTAATGAAATAAGGCTAAATGGGATAAAGCCTCCCATAGTTTGTGTATCTTTCCCATTTGGGGAAACGTGTCTTGGTGTGTTCTCTAGCTTAGTTTCATTTCTAGTACTTAGATTAGTTTACAATTTTCGCATCTAGAACAATAATTGTTAGTGGTTTGTTATTGGCTTGAGTATCTCATCTTGATATAGCTGCTTAAAGTAGAAATCTCTTGAATCTCACCAGTAGTGGATCAAGAGTGCTCTCTGTCGGAGAGTTGCGTTTACTTCATTTTTACTTACCCCGATGCTCTCTCAAGTACGGTCTTTGACCTAAAAGAGATTCTTGGGTAGTTTAGAGTTTGTTTCCGGTACAGTATTTTATTTCCGTGCATCATAAGTCTCTTGAACATCTGTCATAAGACGAAGTCAAGAGCGCTCTCTGTCGGAGAGTTTTTACTTGTGCTCTAATTAAAATTTGTCACTCACATCCCCCTTTTAAAATTTATTTCGTTGCTTTCCACCACCAAGTATGCTCTGCCAACCCTAAAAAAGTTGGATTATTAATCAGAACGGTGGTTGGATTTGATTAATCTTACAAGTGATAACCATATTAAAATCTTCACCCCCATAACCAACACATCAACGTTATCTCGATAAATACTCAGGTAGTGGGAAAATTCCAAGTGTGGGTGCCGGGCTACCCAATCTGGACACTTGCTGGTTAAATTCTCTGAACACCTAGCTTGTGATTCCAGACAGGTCCATCATGTCTTCGAACGGACCCACTGAAAGTATTTTTCCGGTTGGACTCATACCTTGCCTTTTTTAGCCCTAATCATCAAGATCACTAAAAATCATCAAATCAACCAAGATAATTCACAAAACGTTCTCACAAACAATCATTTTGAGACTTGTATCTTCAGCATCCCCAAGCACTACACACTTGACTCCATTTGGCACTGGTCTTCTAAACTTTTATGCATCACCATTAATTTGAGCCATTTGTCCATTGGATTTTGTCTAAGTTATTTATCTGTGGATGCCATTTTACTGTACAAGTTTTCATTATATTGTTGATCTATAATTTTGTTTCGCAACGTGGATTGCATTTTATCTTGTACTTATTGTCATCTCATAAATTGTGATCTCATTAAAAAACTCCTAAACAACACCCATCCGCATCCGCGACCTAAAAACATTTTAAGACACAAGAGCCATAGAAAACTCTTTGTTAGGGACAACCCCCCTTGGCTTCGTTAGGAGTTAGCCTAAACGGAGGAGCTGAGATTCAGGTGACAGCACCTGGCTCATTGCTTGCGCCCAAGGCCACACCTCTCCCACTTGTAGTGAGGAGATAGCTTTCGAAAGATTTCTGTTGTTGGTGTGCATCTCGACGGACAACAACGTGCATCCTCATTAAGGTTGCCAATCCATGTCACATCTAAAGCAATGGATTTCAGTGCTAAATTCAAGGAATGGACAATGTAAGGTGTCCAAAAAAACTGTAAGAGCAATAAAAGCATGCATAAATGACTATACAACACTAACAACTCAAATGAGTCAAAGACACCTAGATGAATCATGAATCTTGTGATAAATTCAAACAATAAGCAAATTAGAAATGAAAGGTGGCCAAAATGAACATACCTGCGGATATTTAGCTTTCACAATCATGCCAGCAGCCTTGCAATTAGGTGCATTGTCCGTGATGATATGTAGACAAGAATCGACACCTACTTCTTCAATGGTTTTGATGAATAACTCACCCATATACTGTGCATCCTTGTATTTCCCAAGAGCATCCACCGCTTTCAAGAACATCGGTCCATTTTGGGAAGATAACATGAAATTGATGAGTGGATGGCATGCTGGATCCGTCCATCCATCGAAACAATACTCACACCAGATGAGGGCCATGTTGATCTAATTGGCTCAAGAATTTTATCTACATCCTTCTTTGCTTTAACCAACAATGTGGTTCTAAGCTTCTCTGAAACAGGAGGCACATAACCAGCCGGAGCTCATTCAATGAGACTTCGACACATATCAATAAACAATGGTGACTGTGCAACATTGAATGAGATGAAGTTGAAGTAGAAATAGAATGCAATGGTAAGGTCCACCTCTTCTCGCGCCTCTTTTTGGAAACTCCTATCCATTGGACCACTTGGAGATTGCCTCTTTCTTGTTTGATAAGTATCCCCACTCCCATATATGCTAGGTGGAAATGGAGGCTTGGTGCTAGATGATTTCCTCAAGAATGGAAGAGGATCCTCATCTTTTTTCTTGCTTTCTATTGCCACCTTCCCTAAGCCAACATGATCCTCTCTTTCCATATCCCTCCTTTGGGTAACACTCACCGCTTTGCATGAAGAAATCCTACAAGAAGGAAGGGACAACAAATGACCCTTAACCTGGTAATATGTGCCCTTGAACTCGTTCTTGCAAAAATTGCATCTCCAAGACACATTGCCGCCCCCACCAAGCTTTGCCCCAGGCCCATCTTTCCTTCTCACATACTTCCACAAACGTTTTTTTTTCTTGGGCTTGTTGTCTTGCTAAAACAGGGTTAAATGGAGGATGAGATCCACTAGCAACAAATGGAGCATGTTACCTCCTGATTTGCACTCAGTTGGACTTCCAGAGAGCTGCTAGTGTTGCACAATTATTTGTTCTTATTAGAGTTCTGAAGTTCCAATTTTGGCCTTTTCTGGTCCCCTTTTTTCATTTTTGTAATGTATGACCATGCCCCACGGGGTTTGTAATAAAGTGTGCTAGCATGGTGGTCTTTGAGTGACTCGGTTCCCTAGGACTTGACAACCAAAGAATGTATTCCAAGGAGTTTTTTCCCTTGTCAATTATGCTTTGCCTTTAGCTAAGTATAATTGATGAGTTTTTCTCCTACACCTCCAAAGTTGGAATGCCCGAGTTTGGCAGTTAGGCCTTGGGGGGTTATTAGAGTCCATTTTATAACATATATAAATATGCTAGACACTATAATAACGTCATATGGTCATATACTAGGCCCTTAGGTGGTTAAAATCAACTTAAAAAAAAAAATTATTTCCGCGGCCGTGGACGATTTTTTTAATTTTTATTAAAAAATTAATTATACCATTTTTCCTATGGTTTAATTGAAAAAATTCAAATTGTAATAATTAAGTGGTTTGTGGGTGGCTTTTGATAAATGGAGGCTCATTTTCTAAGCCAGAGCACCCATTTAACCCATAAACCAACTTTTCCTAAATTTTGAGTAAGTATTTATCTAAAAAATAGATATTTACTCAAAATCTCCAAAAAAAGACAAAATAAATGTCAAAATAAAGACATATTAAATAAAAAGACAAATTCCTAAATCAAAGGAAAGTGTCTGGAGTTGAACTGAGGATGAACTAAAGTGATTGTACAGACAACTGGGGATGAACTGAGCTCTGAATTAGATGATTCCAATCAAGCCGAGCAAGATCTAGTTAACTCCCTCTCATCTCATGCGCCATCCTTAGGTATTTGCGCCCTAGTTTGCTTGGTTTTGCTATAACAGGAAGAGCTTTGGTCCATTGTTATGGATCTGAAGGTGGAACCTCTGCTCTCGTACATTGTAATAATTTTCTAAATATTGAGTAATAAAAGGCTTTGGAGGATACACTGGTGTTGTCTGTCGTTTGTATTGTCATGTTCTTTGATCAACATTGAGGTAATCTGTATCTTGGTTCATACTAGTATATGTTGGGATATTTGTCTTTGTAAAGAAATTATTTCTTCATAAGAATAGTAAGCATTGCTTTATAGAATACTTGCTATTGTAAATGATATTAGAATGCTAGAGGCAATAATATTTCTTGTTTGATTATGTTATTCCTTTTGTTTCTCTCAATTGCTTACACAAATATGTTTAATCCCCTTTGCTAGTGTTGATTCCATTTTGCAGGTAACTCAAGCTGAAGGAGTGGATGAGCATGCTAGCTCTTCCTCATACCAAGTAGATCCAGGGAAGCCAATACTACCGGTGCATCAACAAGCAGACTCAATAGCCCATTTAAACGTTCATTCCCCAAGGGTTCCATTTTCTGATCCAAACTTCTTCTACTATCTTCGGTTATTATTACTCTTTTAGATCCAGTTCCAAAAAAGCTATCATTAGAATAGATCTTAATCCTTTTGCAATCTTAAAGTTATTTAAAGTTTATATATCATTAGATCTAGATTTGCAAGTCTTTTCAAATTTTAAAGCTTCTAAAGTAGATCTAAAAAATTATTTGAAAAGTTTAAATATTCTAAAGTTTTATCTAGCATTTTAGGCTCATTGCATTTGGCTTGCACCTTGAAAGAGGGCAGCGGAAGATCCTAGCAAGGCAAGCTCTCTAGCTTGTCTTACTAGTTATTTTTGTCTCATTTTATTGCATCATTTAGATCTAATTTTTTGTCATAGTTTGCATTAAGAAGTAGTTTAAGTTTTACGCTGTTTTTAGGCATTTTATATTTTTTTTAGTTCGTTGGAAATCTTTGCATGCATATCAATGGTAAAATTAAAAGTCAATTAAAAATCAATAAAAGACACAAAACATCACTAAAAACGAATTTAGCTAGTTTTCCTTACAATTTTTAGTATTGTCAGAACACTCCTAAAGTGTTTTGATTGTATTTTTCTAACAAATATCGCTCGCTGGTCTGTTTTATTTTATTAACAGGTTGGAGCTAAAAAACTCACAAAAAAGACATTTTGAAGCTCATTGAACGATCATGAGAACCAACTTTCCAAGCATTGTTTTGATTTCGCAATAAATTGTAAACTGTCTTGTTCCCTAATCATACAAGGCAAGCACTGTTTCTTTTAAAGTCTCAATTGTAACTCGAAAAATAAAAAGAGCCCAACAGGCAATTCCAACCCCTGACCCAATCCCCCCAGGGGGGATTCGTACTTTTTCACTTTTTTACTTTTCTGCAATTTTTTCTATTTGTTCGTTTTAGATTAGTTTATTTTGAGGATTAGTAATTAAAAAACAACATCAAGCACACAAAGCATCCTCAAAGGACTTACAATCAATTGTTCAAATCCTTCTTTACTTTGTGCTACTACTATTGTTCTTAAAATTAATCTCAAAATTTACCCCTTGCTCTACCGAAGTACTCCATCACTTTTTGATGCGAAGAAAAGATACTCTTTGGTTGTAGTTTAGCTAATCATCCACTTCAAATTTTAATAAAACGAACCAACACCCCAAACACAAAGTATGCTCTTGACCGCTACAGCTTAGTCTAAACAGTTGGGTTAATCAGAAACAGGTGTAAGGTATATAGTTTAAATAGGACAATCCAAACTTATCTTTCTTTGCGAATTCGAGAGGTTGCATGAGTGTACACTGTAGAGTCAGCAGGCTACTTTAAGAAGGTTCATCCTCGCCTGGTTGGACACTCGGTTAAGCTGCTAAAGCACTCAGTCCAAGAAGCTAGATCTTGTTGGGGCAAACCAACAATTTTACCCATTCTGTTAATACTAATCTATTAATCTAAAATAAACCAACAAGCCTTTGCAACACTCTCACGACACTACACAGCAACAATTGCATGCATATATCTCTCGGCACTGGTCTATTTTGTTTTATCAATTCTATAAAATGTCATGAATGTATCTTTTATCAAATCATGTGTAGCGGATTAAATATTTGCAATGATGTTTTGTTGATTTATTTTTCCATCTCATCATCTTTTAACTCCTAGAATAGACTTTTACCTTTGTTATAGATTAAAATCCTTAGTTAATTTTCATAGGGACCACCCCCCTTGGCTTCGCTATGAGTAAGCCTAGACAGAAGAGTCGAGTAATCAGGTGATAGCACTTGAATCTCACTTGCCCCCAAGGACACACCGAGCGGCTTGAAGGTTTTTTGCCGCGTTCCCCCTAGGTGTGTATTAGGCAGCAACATTTTGGCGCCCTTGCCGGGGATAAACCTTTCTATTCCCGAGTCAAGACTTTTTGTTTTCTTCTTTTTTGTTTTAGCTTTGTTTGGTGAGTGTTTAGAGTAAACCTTTATTATTTCATCAGACGACTCCACTAACGTTTTTCCTTTTTATAAAATTTCAAAGTAAAACAAAGAATAATTTTGTGAGGGTTTTTAATGCATATATTTATTCTCACATGGTGGCTCCATTGAAGGGATAAAACCCTTGTATCTCATAGATTTGTTGAGACTAGTTGTGTGTAGATGAGCCCATGCGACACAGTAAACTTGAAACCTCATCATTCTAAAAACTCTCTTGATTCAATACAAGATGTCCTCCATGGTTATTTCAGACTAATGCTTTTGATACCAATATGGATGATGAAGAGTCTAGGGCTCAAATTGCTAGTGCATATCGTCCCCTCATTTTTTCATACATCCCAGGTTTTCCTAACTATCACTGTGGTGAGGAGGATATATCAAGTTATTTGCCGATGTTTTATGGAAATGTTGATCCAGTCGTCCAACACATCATGTCTTTTCTTAAGGTTCTGGCTGACTTCAATGTTTTGTATGAAGATAATATGATGTAGATGTTTCTAGGTACTCTAGAAGGAGAGGCTTATTCTTGGTTTATTGAGGGCCTTCCTAGCAAATGTATTACCTCCCTTTCATGCTTCCTTAGAATTTTCTTAAAGCAGTGGCAGTATGATGTTGGAAATGTGGAAATATTCCTTGAAAAATCCTTGGCTTACTTATTACCCGAGATAAAATATCACATGGAAGACCCTGAGCCTCCTCATGTCGTCATGATAGAGAACATTGAATATGTGGAGGTTCCTCTAGCCTCCCTCACTAAAGAAGAGATTACGCAACTTATTGAAACGCAGTGTGTCATTCTCCCTGGAGCACAATTTGACTTTGATAGAATGATGCATGATGATCCCATTGAAGATTTTTATGAAGCATCCTTGATTGAGGACATTATTGAGGACCCTCCTCATTTCACTTTAACAAAAAATCTGGAAGATCCTGAGTGTTCTCAGGTCCATTTCAGGGATGATGATCATATGTATGTTCCAATCTTACCTGAGGAGGAAGCCATTACAAAGATTAACAAAGACATTCATGAGGGATCTTTAATTGAGGATGTCTCTAAGGAGTTTCCTCACATTGTCATGGTACCAAACATTAAAGATTTGGGATTTCAAGATTACTTTAGTGAAGATGACGACATTTGTACTTCGCATCTACCTTCAGAAGAAACCGATACAGAGGCCTATAGAGAAAGTTATGACGAAAATTGTATTGTGTATGATAATACTCCTCTTTACTCTCCACATGGTAATGAAGTTAGGGAAAGCTTGTTCTCTTGTAAAAATTTTGAAGCCGAGCCTTGTAAAGATGTTTATTATGACCACAAGGAGGACAAATATAGCAAAGGACTTGATACAAATAGTAAAAAATCCTCCATCTTTGCCAAATATACCTATGATGATTATTGGACATACATTGAAAAACCAATTTTTGATGTGTCTTGAGAGGGGAGTGTGCATTTGGAGACCTTGCAGAGTCTTGATATAAAAGAGGAGCATGCATGTGCTTCATATGGTCAATTAGAACCAAACATGAGTACTAGTAATGAAGACCCGAAGGAGCTGTGCATTGAATATTCAGATGAGACTTAGTTAATTGAATGTCAGTCACGACCTTCATCTTCACATTTGGAATTCTGTTATGATTTGGAGCAGCCTGGGGCTTGTGTTACCACAGATATTTTTTCGTCCGATAAGCCTTCTAAGGCAGTATGGTGGTGTGGTTGATCTATCCCATTCTACAGATTTGTACATTAGTCCTATCCAATCTTGGATAGAAACAACATGCAAGAGGACCTGCCAGTTGAGGAAGCATTTTGATAATATTCTGCATGGTTATGATCTCTCATCCAACCCACCCATCCTCAATATTTCCGCAGGTTTGCATTTCGTGAATAAGGTATCCTTGTTTTGGTCAGTAACCAAACACAAGGTGAAATCTTTTTACATTGATGAAATGTTAAGATGGTTGCACTGGATTTATCATTTTACTTAACATTTTTTATTATGTTATGCTTAGAATAGGAAAATAAGCTCCTCAATGTGAGCATTTACTTTATGCATTTTTCAGTATTTTCCTTTTATAATAATTTTTCATTATTTAGTTTTTTAATAAAACAACTTATGGTTCATTGGTTTCTTACAAACACTTATGTTACTGAAGGGTCTTCTTGTCAAGATTGAGATGTTTTTACAGGTCATAGAAACCGGAGATTTCAGTGTTCTCGTATGCTCTCCTTGCCTGAAGACTAGATCGAACACACGTCCCGCAATTGGAGCAAAATGTTACCTACTGATTTGCACTCAGTTGGACTTCCAGAGAGTCGCAAGTGTTGCACAATTATTTGTGCTTATCAGAGTTCTGAAGTTCCAATTTTGGCCTTTTCTGGGCCCCTTTTTTTCTTATAATGTATGACCATGCCGCACGGGGTTTGTAATAAAGTGTGCTAGCATGGTGCTCTTTGAGTGACTCGGTTCCCTAGGATTTAACAACCAAAGAAGGTATTCCAAAGAGTTTTTTCCCTTGTCAATTATGCTTTTCCTTTAGTCGAGTATAATCGATGAGTTTTTCTCCTACACCTCCAAAGCTGGAATGCCTGAATTTGGTAGTTAGGCCTTGGGGGGTTATTAGAGTCCATTTTATAACATATATAAATATGCTAGACACTATAATAATGTCATATGGTCATATACTAGGTCCCTAGGTAGTTAAAATCAACTTTTAAAAAAAATTATTTTCGCGGTCGTGGATGATTTTTTTCAATTAATTAAACCATTTTTCCTATGGTTTAATTGAAAAAATCCAAAATGTAATAATTAAGTGGTTTGTAGGTGGATTTTGATAAATGGAGGCTCATTTTCTAAGCCAGAGCACCCATTTAACCCATAAACCCACTTTTCCTAAGTTTTGAGTAAGTATTTATCTAAAAATTGATATTTACTCAAAATCCCCCCAAAAAAGACAAAATAAATATCAAAATAAAGACATATTAAATAAAAAGACAAATTCCTAAATCAAAGGAAAGTGTCCGAAGGTGAACTGAGGATGAACTAAAGTGATTGTACAGTCAACTGTGGATGAACTGAGCTCCGAATTAGATGATTCCAATCAAGCCGAGCAAGATCTAGTTAACTCCCTCTCATCTCATGCGCCATCCCTAGGTATTTGCGCCTTAGTTTGCTTGGTTTTGCTATAAAAGGAAGAGCTTTGGTCCATTGTTATGGATCTGAAGGTGGAACCTCTACTCTCGTACACCGTAATAATTTTCTGAATATTGAGTAATAAAAGGATTTGGAGGCTACCCTGGTGTTGTCTGCAGTGTGTATTGTCATGTTCTTTGATCAACAATGAGGTAATCTGTATCTTGGTTCATACTAGTATATGTTGGGATATTTGTCTTTGTAAGGAAATTATTTTTTTATAAGGATAGTAAGCATTACTTTATAGAATACTTGCTATTGTAAATGATATTAGAATGCTAGAGGCAATAATATTTCTTGTTTGATTATGTTATTCATTTTGTTTCTCTCAATTGCTTACACAAATCTGTTTAATCCCCTTTGCTAGGTTGATTCCATTTTGCAGGTAACTTAAGCTGAAGGAGAGGATGAGCATGCTAGCTCTTCCTCACACCCGGTAGATCCAGAACAAGAAAGCCGATACTACCAGTGCATCAACAAGCAGACTCCATGGCCCATTTAAACGCTCATCCCCCAAGGGTTCCATTTTTCGATCCAAACTTCTTCTACTATCTTCGGTTACTGTTACTCATTTAGATCTAGTTCTAAAAAATGTATCATTAGAATAGATCTTAATCCTTTTGCAATCTTAAAGTTATTTAAAGTTTATAAATCATTAGATCTAGATTGCAAGTCTTTTCAAATTTCAAAGCTTCTAAAGTAGATCTAAAAAATGATTTGAAAAGTTTAAATATTCTAAAGTTTTATCTAGAATTTTAGGCTCGTTGCATTTAGCTTGCACCTTGAAACAGGACAGCAAAAAATCCTAGCAAGGCAAGCTCTCTAGCTTGTCTTACTAGTTATTTTTGTCTCATTTTATTGCATCATTTAGATCTAATTTTCCGTCATAGTTTGCATTAAAAAGTAGTTTGAGTTTTAAGCTGTCTTTATGCATTTTATACATTTTTTAATTCGCTGGAAATTTTTGCATGCATATCAGTCCTAAAATTAAAAGTCAATTAAAAATCAGTGAAAGACACAAAAAATCACTAAAAAACTAGTTTTGTGCATACTAGTTTAGCTAGTTTTCCTTCTTACAATTTTTAGTATTGTCCGAACTCTCCTAAATTGTTTTGATTGTCTTTTTCTAACAAATATCGCTCACTCTTCTGTTCTATTTCTTAACAAGTTGGAGCTAAAAAACTAAAAAAAAAGACATTTTGAAGCTCCCAAAACCATCATGAGAACCAACTTTCCAAGCATTGTTTCGCTTTCGCAATAAATTGTAAATTGTCTTGTTCCCTAATCATAAAGAGCAAACATTGTTTCTTTTAAAGTTTTAATTGTAACTCGAAAAATAAAAGGAGCTAAGCAGGAAATTCCAATGCCTGACCCCAATCCCCCCAGGGGGGATTCACACTTTTCACTTTTTTACTTTTTTGCAAATTTTTCTATTTTTTCATTTTAGATTAGTTTATTTTGAGCATTAGTAATTAAACAAAAAACATCAAGCACACAAAGCGTCCTCAAAGGACTTACAATCAATTGTTCAAAATTTCAAATCAGTCTTTAGTTTGTGCTACTATTATTGTTCTTAAAATTAATCTCAAAATTTACTCCTTGCTCTACCAAAGTACTCCATCACTATGTGATGCGAAGAAAAGATACTCTTGGGTTGTAGTTTAGCTAATCATCCACTTCAAATTTTAATAAAACGAACCAACACCCCAAACCCAAAATATGCTCTTAAATGTTGCAGCTTAGTCTGAACAGTTGGGTTAATCAAAAATAGGTGTAAAGTACATAGTTTAAATAGGACAATCCAAACTTATCTTTCTTTGCGGATTCAGAAGGTTGCATGGGTGTACACTGTAGAGTCAGTAGGATACCTTAAGAAGGTTCATCCTCGCCTGGTTGGACACTCGGTTAAGCCGCTAAAGCACTCAGTCCAAGAAGCTAGATTTGGTTGGGCCAAACCAACAATTTTACCCATTCCGTTTATACTCATCTAATAATCTAAAATAAACCAAAAGCCTTTGCAACACTCTCACGACACTACACAGCAACAATCGCACGCATATATCTCTCTGCACTGGTCTATTTTGATTTATCAATTCTATAAAATGTCGTGAATGTATCTTTTATCAAATCATGTGTAGTGTTGATTAAATATTTGCAATGATGTTTTGTTGATTTATTTTTCCATCTCAACATCTTTTAACTCTTAGAATAGACTTTTATCTTTGTTATAGATTAAAAGCCTTAGTTTAATTTTCATAGAGACCACCCCCCTTGGCTTCGCTAGGAGTAAGCCTAGACGGAGGAGTCGAGTAATCAGGTGACAACACTTGAATCTCACTAGCCCCCAAGGACACACCGAGCGGCTTGAAGGTTTCCTATCGCGTTCCCCCAAGGTGTGTATTAGGCGACAACATTTTGGCGCCGTTGCTGGGGATAAACCTTTCTATTCCCGAGTCGCGACTTTTTGTTTTCTCGTTTTTTGTTTTTTCTTTGTTTGATCAGTGTTTAGAGTAGACCTTTATTCTTTCATCTGGCAACTTCACTAACCTTTTTCCTTTTTATTAAATTTCAAAGCAAAACAAAAAATAATTTTGTGAGGGTTTTTAATGCATATATTTATTCTCACATGGCGACTCCATTGAAGGGATAAAACCTTTTTATCTCAGAGATTTGTTGAGATTGGTTGCGTGTAGATGAGCCCATGTGACACAGTAAACTTGAATGCTCATCATTCTGACAACTCCCCTCATTTCAATACAAGATGTTCTCCATGGTTATTTCAGACTAATGCTTTTGATACCAATATGGATGATGAAGAGTCTGGTGCTCAAATTGCTAGTGCATATCCTCACCTCAATTTTTCATACATCCCAATTTTTCCTAACTATTACTATGGTGAGGAGGATATATCAAGTTATTTGTCGATGTTTTATGGAAATGGTGATCCAGTCTTCCAATACATCATGTCTTTCCTTAAGGTTATCACTGACTTCAATGTTTTGTATGAAGATAATATGATGCAAATGTTTGTGGATACTCTAGAAGGAGAGACTTATTCTTGGTTTATTGAGGGCCTTCCTAGCAAATGTATTACCTCCCTTTCATGCTTCCTTAGAATTTTCTTAAAGCAGTGGCAGTATGATGATGAAAATGTGGAAAGATTCCTTGAAAAATCCTTGGCTTATTTCTTACCCGAGATAAAATATCACATGGAAGACCCTGAGCCTCCGTGTGTTGTCATGATAGAGAACATTGAATATCTGGAGGTTCCTCTAGCCTCCCTCACTAAAGAAGAGATTACACAGCTTATTGAAAAGCAGGGTGTCATTCTCCCTGAAGCACAGTTTGACTTTGAGAGAATGATCCATGATGATCCCATTGAAGAGTTTTATGAAGCATCCTTGATTAAGGACATTGTTGAGGACCCTCCTCATTTCACTTTAACAGAAAATATGGAAGATTCTAAGTGTTCTCAGGTCCATTTCAATGATGATGATCATATGTATGTTCCAAACTTACCTGAGGAGAAAGCCATTTCAAAGTTAACAAAGACATTCATGAGGGATCTTTAATTGAGGAGGTCTCTGAGGAGTTTCCTCACATTGTCATGGTAAAAAACATTAAAGATTTGGGATTTCAAGATTACTTCAGTGAAAATGATGACATTTGTACTTCGCATCTACATTCAAAAGAAACTAGTACAGAGGCCTATAGAGAAAGTTATGACGAAGACTGTATTGTGTATGATAATACTCCTCTTTACTCTCCACATGGTAATGAAGTTAGGGAAAGCTTGTTCTCTTGTAAAAATTTGAAGCCGAGCCTCGTAAAGATGTTTATTTTGACCACGAGGAGGACAAATATAGCAAAGGACTTGATACAAATAGTAAAAAATCCTCCATCTTTGCCAAATATACCTATGATGATTATTGAACATACATTGAAAAACCCATTTTTGATGTATCTAAAGAGGGGAGTGTGCATTCAGAGACCTTGGGGAATCTTTATATAAAAGAGGAGCATGCATGTGCTTCATATGATCAGTCAGAACCAAACATGAGTACTAGTAATGAAGACCCGACGAAGTTGTGCATTGAAGATTCAGATGGGACTCAGTCAATTGAATGTCAGTCACAACCTTCATCTTCACATTCAGAATTCTGTTATGATTTGGAGCAGCCTGGGGCTTGTGTTACTACAGAGGTTTTTCGTCCAATAAGCCCTCTAAGGCAGTATGGTGGTGTGGTTGATCTATCCCATTCTATAGATTTGTACATCAGTCCTATCCAATCTTGGATAGAAACAACATGCAAGAGGATTTGCGCCCTAGTTTGCTTTGTTTAGCTATAAAAGGAAGAGCTTTGGTCCATTGTTATGGATCTGAAGGTGGAACCTTTGCTCTCGTACATTGTAATAATTTTCTGAATATTAAGTAATAAAAGGCTTTGGAGGCTACCCTGGTGTTGTCTGCGGTGTGTATTGTCATGTTCTTTGATCAACAATGAGGTAATCTGTATCTTGGTTCATACTAGTATATGTTGTGATATTTGTCTTTGTAAGGAAATTATTTTTTCATAAGGATAGTAAGCATTGCTTTATAGAATACTTGCTATTGTAAATGATATTAGAATGCTAGAACAATAATATTTCTTGTTTGATTATGTTATTCATTTTGTTTCTCTCAATTGTTTACACAAATATGTTTAATCCCCTTTGCTAGTGTTGATTCCATTTTGCAGGTAACTCAAGCTCAAGGAGTGGCTAAGTATGCTAGCTCTTCCTCATACCCAGTATATCCAAAACAAGGAAGCCAATACTTCCGGTGCATCAGCAAGCAGACTCCATAGCCCATTTAAACACTAGTCCTCCAAGGGTTCCATTTTCTGATCCAAACTTCTTCTACTATTTTCGGTTACTGTTATTCATTTAGATCTAGTTCCAAAAACGCTATCATTAGAATAGATCTAAATCTTTTTGCAATCTTAAATTTATTTAAAGTTTATATATCATTAGATCTAGATTGCAAGTCTTTTCAAATTTCAAAGCTTCTAAAGTAGATCTAAAAAATGATTTAAAAAGTTTAAATATTCTAAAGCTTTATCTAGCATTTTAGGCTCATTCCATTTGGCTTGCACCTTGAAAGAGGGAAGTGAAAGATCCTAGCAAGGCAAGCTCTCTAGCTTGTCTTACTAGTTATTTTTGTCTCATTTTATTACATCATTTAGATCTAATTTTTTGTCATAGTTTGCATTAAGAAGTAGTTTGAGTTTTAAGCTGTTTTTAGGCATTTTATATTTTTTTTAGTGCGGTTGAAATTTTTGCATATATATCAGTCCTAAAATTAAAAGTCAATTAAAAATCAGTAAAAGACACAAAAAATCACTAAAAAACGAGTTTAGCTAGTTTTCCTTCTTACAATTTTTAGTATTGTCAGAACACTCCTAAAGTGTTCTGATTGTATTTTTTTAACAAATATCGCTCGCTGGTCTGTTTTATTTTCTTAACAGGTTGGAGCTAAAAAACTCACAAAAAAGGCATTTTGAAGCTCCCAGAACCATCATGAGAACCAGCTTTCTAAGCATTGTTTTGCTTTCACAAAAAATTGTAAACTGTCTTGTTCCCTAATGAAAAAAGGAAAGCAGTGTTTATTTTAAAGTCTCAATTGTAACTCAAAAAATAAAAAGATATAAGCAGACAATTCCAGCTCCTGACCCCAATCCCCCAGGGGGATTCATACGTTTTCACTTTTTTACTTTTGGGATTTAGTCTTTTTCACTTTTTTACTTTTTTACATTTTTTTCTATTTTTTCGTTTAAATTAATTTATTTTGAGCATTAGTAATTAAACAACAACATCAAGCAAACAAAGCGTCCTCAAAGGGCTTACAATCAATTGTTAAAATCATTCTTTACTTTGTGCTACTACTATTGTTCTTAAAATTAATCTCAAAATTTACCCCTTGCTCTACCGAAGTACTCCATCACTTTGTGATGCGAAGAAAAGATACTCTTGGGTTGTAGTTTAGCTAATCATCCACTTAAAATTTTAATAAAATGAATCAACACCCCAAACCCAAAGTATGCTCTTGACCGCTGCAGCTTAGTCTAAACAGTTGGGTTAATCAGAAACATGTGTAAGGTACACAGTTTAAAAAGGACAATCCAAACTTATCTTTCTTTGCAGATTCGAGAGGTTGCATGGGTGTACACTATAGAGTCAGCATGCTACTTTAAGAATGTTCATCCTCGCCTGGTTGGACACTCAGTTAAGCCACTAAAGCATTCAGTCCAAGAAGCTAGATTTGATTGGGCCAAACCAACAATTTTACCCATTCCATTAATACTCATCTAATAATCTAAAATAAACCAACAAGCCTTTGCAATACTCTCACGACACTACACAGTAACAATCGCACACATATATCTCTCGTCACTGGTCTATTTTGTTTTATCAATTCTATAAAGTGTCGTGAATGTATCTTTTATCAAATCATGTGTAGTGTTGATTAAATATTTGAAATGATGTTTTGTTGATTTATTTTTCCCTCTCATCATCTTTTAGCTCCTAGAATAGACCTTTACCTTTGTTATAGATTAAAAGCCTTAGTGTAATTTTCATAGGGACCACCCCCCTTGGCTTCGCTAGGAGTAATCTTAGATAGAGGAGTAGAGTAATCAAGTGACAGCACTTGACTCTCACTTGCCCCCAAGGACACACCGAGTGGCTTGAAGGTTTCGTGTCGTGTTCCCCCTAGGTGTGTATTAGGCGGCAACAAAGCTCTTGAAGGAGGAGGAGAACAACTTGTGCTTGGAGGAATAGGAGGGGAGGCACTAGATGGTGCATTTCTCCCTTTCCTTTGCCCCTTAGCTCTTGCCCTAGCTGATTGAGACATTCTCTATCTTGTTTGATGGTTAAGCTTGCAATCATCTCCACAAATCCACCCAATGCACTTGGATCCTCTTGGAAATCCTTCAAATCTTTTTCACCTACTCATAAAACCCACTCTCAAGCTTCTCCACACTTGCAAATGACAAAAAAGAAATGAAAATTTGTTTTTAAACTGACCCCGGGCACCCTTTTCCGCGGAAAATGTTTCTTGGAATCGGGACATGAGTCGCATAGTCAGGGACACGATGGGAAACCGTGTCTGACATGACTTTTGATCGTGTCTTGATTTCGGACATGATCAAAACTCGTGTCAGACATGATTTCCCATTGTGTTCGTGTCCGACACAACCCCACGGGACACATAGCCCCTTTAGAGCAATTCTAGTTTCAGAGGTTTTAATAGATTTTACCCCAAACCCTAGCCTTAGAGGAAGGTGACCAACCTTCCTCTTGGAGGTAATTCTCCTTGTCAACTAGGTTAGGGCTTCTTGAAAGTTGAAACAACCCCTGGGTTTCGTTTCAAGAGCCTAAACTAGGGCAAAGTTGGAGCTCCAAGGCTATACTTTGTAAAAATATCCTCTTAGGAGAGTTTCTACTATGCTAAGGGGATAGAAAAGTATATAACGACACTATTAAAAAAGAATGCAACCCTAGGGCTACCATTCATTCATTCAAGAAGCAAAATTACTTACCTCTCACCAAGCAAGACTTAAAAGGTAAAAGACTTACTTGAGCATGAGTTATTTCAACTATTCTAGATCCACAAAGCATTAGCAAGACAAGAAAGTATTGAACTTCATCCAAGAGCAAGAAAAATCATCCCTCCAAGAGGTGTGCATCACTTCATAAGGCCCTTCTAGGGTAAAAGAGTAGCATACTGAATTTTATCCCATAAGTTGTGATTTGAAAATGAAGTGAGGAGACTTTATTTATATGTTCTCACCGTCACTTTTACAAAATAACTAGGCCTACATGCCTTAACATGTCAATTTAAAATTATAACATGTCAACTTAAAATTATAACATAAAATAATCAAATATGTGGGTAACTTCGAGCATTTTCCCCAGAGTTCACAACTTAAATTTATAACATAAAATAATCAAATATGTGGGTAACTTGGGCATTTTCCCTAGAGTTCACCCAAAAATGGCTAAAATGGATAAAACTAAGCAAAATACTCCAAACTGAAGGCTGGATTAGGCAGGGGGGACGTCATAGCCCATCTAACCCCAACAGTGTTAATAATCCCTCAACGCCCCCTAGAACAAGCAGTACATCGTGGTGAGGATGATGATGTCATACTTGGAAGAGGCCCAAGGAGAGAGGGATCAAGAGGGTGCCTAAGGTGACCTGGAAGAGAGGCAAGAGCTTCACAGCAGACGAAACTATCATCGGAATAGTGGAACAAGTGGGGGGTCATGTGACCTAGTGACCCACCCCTAGGAGCCCCGAACACCAACCTCAGGGATACAATCCCTATAATGAGGTAGTCGACAATGCCAATAATCCATAGTACTTCTAAGAGAAAGACCAAAAGGTTTGGCCATAACTTCCACTTAGAAAATGCTGGATAGCAGCCCTCCTAGTTTGAAAAAATGACCCTCTCTCCCTGGGGGCACATCTAAAGGTGAGCTTGTACTAGTACCACGTAACGAGGACCACCCCCCTTGGTTTCACTAGGAGTAAGCCTAGACGGATGATTCGAGTTTTCAGATGATAGCACTTGACTCTGGATTGCCCCTGTTATCACCTAAACTGTAGTTACCCCTATGGATGTATCCACTCATGGATGGCAATAGGGAAGGGAAACTCAAAAGGTGCAACCACAATCACCTCGACCTCCAATATATGGTTGTCACGCCAGTCGAGGCAACCTTCACTTTATGTTATCTAGCCCAGACAACAAAGGGGGAGACCTGATCTACTCCCGACAGGAGAGATCAAAACCAAGACACCAAGTCAAGTTAATTCTAAGTGAAGTAAGGTGTATGGTTTATCCTAGACCTTAGGATGAAGTCACAAGACAAGTGAGGGGTTCAATGAGTATAGCTTTGGTTCATTATTGATGTGAGAGTGACTTATGATTTGTGAAATAGGATCTAGGATTAAAGTACTAGTTCAATGAGAGAAAATCCATTGCCTTGGGAACCGTGTCCAATGCAGGGTAGTTTAGGGGTTGAATTGGGGCTAACTAGTACAAGTGACAAGCTTGATCATGATACATGATGACATCAAAGGGTTTAGTTCACCACACAAAGGTCAAACCACAAGTTAATCCAACAATCTAGGAAAGTCGAATTGACTTGGAGAGAAACCGGTGCCTTGGGAATTGGGATAATGGAGTCAAAGTAAGGTTAACTTGTGGTTAAGGACTCTTATTGCATGAGACAAGTGGGCAATTAAAGTCTTGATGGATGAATGGGTCTAGATCTAGGTTTGACCTAAGTGAACCACAATCCCTTAAAACAAGGAATGATATCCCCAAGGCAAGATTTGATGAAGTGACACACTATACCTAGGTTTTCAATTATGCCCGTTCCAAATCCACAAAAATCTCAAGTACCCACGTCCTAGAAGTGGACCAACTCCCCTCTCCAAGGTGGTGCGACTTTACCCAAGGAAGCTAAAAAGGGTGATAAATGGATCAAGACAAGTCCAATGGCATCCAAAATTTAGATCCAAGTAGGTTGATTAAGTGAGAGTGTGGATCTACAATTTCAAGGCAATCCAATGGCTAGATCTTACTAGATCTGAGTTTGAAGATACCAAGTGGTCAAAAATGGGGATTAAATCCCTTAAAATGTGGAATAGGGCCCACAGGGTAGAAATCAGAAAAGTGACAATCTGGGGGTAGGTTATTGGATGTGTAGATCATGAAAAAAGCGGGATCTCAACTACCCATCAACTAGATCTAGGTCAACTCACCCTCACCAAGAAGTGCGCCCTTGCTTGGAGAAGCTAGGTTGGCTTGGGAAGAGGATCAAATGGAAGCCAATCCTCACCAAACTATAGATCCGAGATGTCGTGGATGCTATAGAGGTGGGTTTTCAATATTATACCCAACAACCCACTAGAGCTAAGTAGATCTGAGAAAATGTAAAAATGAGGGTTTGAAGAAATAAGGGTTTTATCAATTTATGAGCTATGTCAATGGATTGGATCAAGATAAGAGAAACAAACCTGTGGATCTTACCTGGGTAACCTTGTAGATGCCTTGATGATGATGATCTATGCAAACCCGATCAATTTGAGAAGCTTTGAGGTAGTTTTCTATGCAATCGATTTAGTCCAAGAAGCCAATGCGCCCTCCCTCCTGCACAACAAACGTCAACAATATCAGATTTGATGTCATCAAGAGATAAGACTAATGCCACAAGAGAAGTAACAGAAAGATAGCATAGATCACAATGATACTAATGATAACCCCCTGATACAAGCAAATGCCAAGAAAGTCAATTTGAAGAAGCCTTGCAAAATCGCCCTTGTTGAAGTCGCCCTCCTATAGACAAGACAATGATTTCCAAAATAGATAGATCTTACCACAAATTCCAAATTCTAGGTTGCAATAGACTTTCCAATCACCATCTAAGAACACTAGATGCAAAGGAGACCACAAGAATTTCCACAATAAAGTTTTTCTATACCAATAATCCAAGAGCCAAAGACCCCTTACAATGAGAAGCTCTCTCCTTTAAATAGGAAGGAGAGGCATCAAAATCTTAACCACTTTTTGAATGAGTGGCTAAGATTAAAAGATAAAAATGTCCAATCAATGGTTGAGATGATCTCAATAATAAAATACATGGATCACTCATAAAATATAACATAAGTGGACAAAATCGCCCTAGAAGAGGGGAATCCCACCAAATCATGATGACAAAATATAATAAGAAGCTTATGGTGGGTCCAAGGGGTAATTTTAGCCACCCTTGGTCAATCCCCATAGCACAATAATAATAAAATAGTCATCAATATACCAAATCATGCCTCTATGGTCAAATCGTAGGCCTCAAAAGACCTCAGAAATCATCAGAAAGTGCCATAAGTGATGGATGTGGGCCCCGATGAAGCTGAAACTGTTGGAGGAGGTGTGGAAGACATCAACCCATCATCACTGCTCATCCCATGCCAAGACATTGCCTCAGTAGCCCAAATCGAATTCCTCAATAGCCATTTCTACCAATCCTGAAATGCCTTGGGAAGCGTGAAACTGCCCCAAACTGCCTCCTGGAGTGCCTGCGCTGTCAAGGTGAGGGCACTAGTGTGTCCGGGAGGGGGGTAATATGGTAAAAAAAAGTGGCTGGACCACCCCCTCCAAGCACAGCGCACTAGGTCAACCAGATAAAAATCCTCTCTGCTTTGACAGGGTATCCGACAAACCAAAACTGCATTGGGTTAGCCTACTGAGGCTCAATCATCACTGTAAGTGCCCGGAACTGAAAACAGACTGTCTCATTGGACTCAGAAGGTCCAAATCCATCCAATATGTGTACTCATACACCATATGAGTCTCTGCATGATCATAAAATATATCCAATATACCGAAACAGGTGAAATAATAATAATCTGTAAATGATCAAATAATGCTGTAAACCATGAATCATCATCATAACCCTGTATCTGCTGCATAGAATCATCATGTGCATGTACATAGACCATATATCATCTATCCATGTCATCACAAGGTCCAACCATCTCATGTCCTATGGTTGACCTTGGTCAAACTAGGTTTGACCAAGTCAACATGACCAAATATAACTTAGACCATCATCAGAAGCTGCTGCAAAGTGTCAAAGGTTAATGCATGCTTTACAACTTATTCAAATAACAATTATAATACAAAGTAATCATTACTGGCGATCTAAGTCCAAATATATAATGTCATTAATTATTATTATTACTCAGACTAGACTTTCAAGATCATACTCACTTCATAGCTGTGATCAATTTGCTAGTGAAGGGTGAAGGCTAAAATAACTGGCTAGGCTAAGGGATGACTTGCCTGACTTAACTTTGTGACACTTCGGCAAAGGGAAAGGGAATACACACCATAGTATACACCGAATGAGCAACAACACAGGGAATGGTGGTGTCTCACAAATGGATAAGTTGTTTAGAGAGTGCTTATTCAACTTAGGCATCATGTCTATATCAAGTTGATCCAGGTTCATTAGGATTATTCAATTTCATTTCATGGCCTTTTTGGCCTACATAACCCTTCGGATCTCAGGTGTGCTGATAAGCACAACTAGTTGCAGCTTGCATCCAGGGCATGTTTTTATACATGTATAAGGTCAGCAATTGTTTAGATATAGCTTTTAAGAATCATTGCTTTTTGGACCTTTCTTATACTCTTCAAGGAGTATTTTTCAGCAGTTCATCGCTCTTGCCCTTTTTAGTTTCCATGGGCGAATTTATCAATTTCCATAAATAGTACATGAGCTTTTAGTTTTAGCCAACAACATCTCAAGTGACTAGGGGGAGTTCGAGCCAATGCCAAACATCGGGACAACCGACCAGAATGATTTAGGCCTACAATCCAACTCACCAAAGGTAAGTTTTGTCACCAACTCAGAACCGAGACACAGTAAACAAGGAAGCTCATCCAATACAGAGGCTACAGTGGGGAAAAGTCCTCCATGCCACTAGTCAAGTAGTAAGTCAGGGTGATAAACTAAAAGGTAGGCAATGGATGGATGAAGACAATGAATAATGGAGCCAACACTAGCAAGCCAAGGTATGGTGAAATGATCACCTCTATTCTCCCTAAGGAGGGTAAAACCAATGAGTATGAATAATGAACTTCTAAGTCTGAGTAGGGACAATATAGTATATATAATAAGATCAACCAGGTCCACCTATCTATATGATCGCCAGATCATGACACTAAGTGCTAAGACATTCTATAAGAATAAGTATAAAAGCAATATAACCATAACACAATGATATACCTGCTGAGTCATATACCTGAACGCTCATCATCTGAACCATCACCTGTCCTTTGAAACTGCTACTGCAACTTTGGGCACTACTGACTGCTCTGTACAAATGGTATAATGGCTACATCGGTCATCTCTCTGAGTGTCCTGAGACTCAGTCATGGCATGGGGAATACATACTGCTGTCCAAAATCTGATAGTGATCCAATATAGATGCTCATCTCAGCATCTCAATGTAAGGGAACTGGCTGAATAGTGTACTGGAATCAGAAAAATAATGTATGGTAGCCCGGCTACTATATATGTGATAACAACCCCCAAGGATGCAACAAGCAGCTTGAAGATTTTTGTTGCCGATCCCAAGTGCATATCCAGGAGGCAACAAGATCAACCCCCGATTTGACTTTAGTTAACTCATATATTCTTGCCAGTTTACTCCGCCACCTCTGAAATATGTCTGGGACAAGTTTCCTTGATTGGTGGGATTCAATTTTTCTCCATTTTTTTTTTATTAATCAAATTAAGTGATTAATAATCACTAATTTTACTCTCAAAGTGGGTTCATGGGTAATGTGGGTGCTTTGAGTTAGAAAACGAGCACCCCCATTGCAAATTCCCCTCCCCTAGTCCCACTTTTATGCTTAAGTGAATTTTTACATTAAATTATTAAAATTTCTCATTTTTTTACAGGATTTTTTTTTATTAACGAAAGTTAAGAAAAAACTTTGGGGGGACCTAATGAATGTTCATATCACTCAAAATTGATGACTAGCATGGTAATATACATTGACACTTAGAATTTAATAACCTCCTAAGGCCTAACCACCAAGATGAATACTCCAGCTTTGGAAGATTGAGTGAAAAACTCGGAAATTATAAGTTGTTGAAGAGCAACAAATAATTACCATGGAAAAAAAATTATGGAGTAAAACATTGATGATGAATTCCTAGGCAATCCAAGTCTTACATAAACCATCATGCTACATCAACTTATTACTATTCCCTGTGGGGTATGAACATACAAAAATTTTAAAAGGGGCCAAAATTGGCCTGTTGGACTTCTGAACACTGATGATGAACATTGATTTGTTCATACTTTGGTGGTTCACTGAAAAATCCAACGAAGTACAACTTAGGTGGTAATAGTGGGCATTGGGAAGCATTGCCCTCACTCACCTAGGGCATACTGTGAGCACTTTTTGCAGGGTTATTTCTAGCCATATGTTTATCTCTTTGTCATGTTGATTTTTCTCACTGCTTGGTACTGTTATGTAATGGGTTTTATGTGGATATTTTCAAGACACCAAAACACTTAAATAATGATGAATCAATGGGTGAAAAAGTGCTAAATCAGGATGATGTTGGGGCTGGAATTGATGTTTTCCAGCGGGGATTTGAGTCAAATTTTCCAGCTATCTTTTCCCTCTTTAATTAATAAATTTATGCATGGAATTTTAGGTGGAAATTACAATTTGACTGGTGGAAATTGCTTAGGACAGGTTAAAGGGCAAAATTTTCCACCCCCCCTCCACATCTAAATTTCTGGAATTTACATGGAGTTCTTGAACTAATCATGCTTATTTAGGTTGTGAAAATTACATGGAGCTGCAAGATATTTTGGTTGATGTATTTGTCAGTCATTTCCATCCATTTAATTCTTCTCAAAGATTCATGTTCAGGCACAAGAATTCATCTTCTTTTTCATGCTTGGTTGGATCTAATGTGGTGTTGGAGAAGCCTAAGCTTTCTCTCCTTGAGCACTTTATTGGTACTTTTCCATGGACAACTTATTATTTCCCATTGACTCATGGCTATTTCCAAAGTATTGGAGTTATTTGAATTAATCCAGATTATTTGTTTTAGGGAAAAAAGTGATTAATTAGGGGGATTAATCTTTTCGTACTTATGGTCATGTTATCACCAAACTTGTAGGTGCCCCTAGAGATGAATCCAAGATGGATGGCAGAAGGGATGGGAAACCAAAGAGGTCAACCAAGATAGCCTTGACTCCCAATGGATGATTGTCACGCCAATCGAGGCAATCTTCACTTTATGTTATCTAGCCCAAGACAACAAAGGGGGAGACCCAGATCTACTCCCGACAGGAGAGATCAAACCAAAACACCAGATCAAATCAAATGATGATGAAGTACGTAAGGTGTATGGTAAATCCTAGATCTATGGATAAAGTCACAAGGTAAATGATAAGTTGGATCAAGGGGTTTAAACAGTGTAGATTTGGTCCAACATGTTTATGTGAGTGACTTATGAAGTTTATAATGAGATCAAGGATTAAGGTACCAGTCAATTGTGAGAAAATCCACTACCTTGGGAACCGTGTCCAATGCAGGGTAGTTAAGGTCCAAATTGGAGCTAACCAGTACCAAAAGTGAGCTTGATGGAGTGATATGACAATGTCAAGGGGTTCAAGCAACCAAAACAAGGGTCAAACCACAAGCTAACCCAACAATCCAGGAAAGTCGAATGGGCTTGGAGAAATATCAGTGCCTTGGGAAATGGGCCAAATGGAGTCAAATGTCCACCAAATTACAGATCTGGAATGTTGAGGTATAGAGGTAGGTGGATCTAAAAGATTAGGACAATCCAATGGCTGGATCTCAGTAGATTTGAGATCGGAGTATGCCACAAAGTGACCCAAGTGGGGCACAACCCTCAAAATGAGGAATGGGCCCACAAGGCAGAAATCATTGAAATGACACACTGGGGGTAGGTTATTGAATGTGTATATTATAGATCAAGTGGAATCTCACGTACCCAGGTGCTAGATCCCTGCAAACTCACTTCTCCCAAGGACTGCGACCTCCCTTCGAGAGGCTTCTTTGCCTTGGAAAGCGGGTCAAATGATGGCCAATCCTCACCAAACTACAGATCCGAATTGCCGTGGATACTATAGAGGTGGGTTTTAAATATTATACCCAAAAGCCAAGTGGATCAAGCTAGATCTAAAAAATTGTAAAATGAGGGTTTTGAAATAGTAAGGGTTTGAAGCATTTAGACAAATGGATAGATCATGGAGAAAGAAATTACCTTGAGATCATACTGGAGTGTTGGAATGAGATTCCTTGTTGTTTAGGAAGACTCCTGCAGAGATCAAATGAGAAATTGTTGAATTTGCTTGCCGAAATGATGCCCTAGCCCACAAGTGCAACCTCCTCTTCCTGTCAACCAAGGAAAGCAATTTCAATCAGTTGAGCAATAATGGAGGAAATACAAATGAAAAGCAATGATAACATTAAATAGAAGGTCCTGGGACAGTAATACTCCCTGTTACCAATGAAGAGATCCAAAGAAGAAGTAGGGAGGGTCCTCCCCTACCAATACGTCCTCCTCAAACCAAATCGGCCTCCACCTGTAGATGCAAAAACATGGTACAAAAATATAGCAAGACAAAATCTCCAAGAACCCAATGCAAAAGAAGAATCAACGAACGAACTCCAAAAGCATTCACCACAACACAACAGATAGATGCAATAGTATTTTTCTATTCCAATAATCCAGAGCCAAAAGTCCCCTTTACAATGAGAAGCTCTCTCCTTTAAATAGGAAGGAGTGAGTCCACAATCTAACCACTTTTCAAATGAGTGGCTAGGATTAAAAGATCAAAAGATCTAATCAATGTTTAAGACGAGCTCAACAATACAATACATGGATCACTAATAAAATATTACAATATGTGGACAAACTCACCCAAGAAGAGGGGATCCCACCAAATCATGATGATAAAACATAAAAAATAGCTCATGGTGGGTCCAAGGGGTAATTTCTAACACCCTTGGTCAATCCCCATGGCACAATATCCAAGAATAAATGATCTAGACACCAAATCGTGCCTCTTTGGGAAAGTCATGAGCCTTAGGAGGCTCCAGAAATCATCAAAAAGTGCCATAAGTGATGGATGTGGGTATCGATGAAGCTGAAACTGCTGGAGAAGGTGTGGAAGACATCCCACTCATCATCACTAATCGTCCCATGCCATAACCTTGCCTCAGTAGCCCAAATCGAATTCCTCTGTAGCCATTTTTACCATTTCTGGACTACCTCAAGAAATGTGAAACTGCCCAAACTGCCTCTTGGAGTGCATGCACTATCAATGTGAAATCACCAATGAGTCTGGGAGGGGGTTAATATGGTAATAACAAGTGGCTGGACCACCCCCTCCATGCACAGCGCCCTAGGTGAATCAAGTAAATCTCATCACTGCTCTAACAGGGCCTCCAACAGACCAAACTGCACTAGGATAGCCAATTGAGGCTCAATCATCACTGTAACTGCCCGGAACTGAAAACAGACTGTCTCATTAGACTTAGAAGGTCCAAATCCATCTAAGATGTGTACTCATCACCATATAAACCTCTGCATGGTCCAAAATAAATACTCATCATATCTGGCAGACCAAATAATAATAATCTGTAAAAGTGCTGAAAAGCACAAATCATCATCATAAGCCTGAAAGTACTGCATAATCCCACCATGGTGACCTGTACCAGACCATATATAATCTATCTGTAACATCTGAGGTCTACCACCTCATGTCCTGTGATTGACTTTTGGTCAAACTGAGGTTTGACCAAGTAACATGACCAAAATGTGACTCAAACTGTCATCAAGCTGCTGCAAGGTGTCCAAGGTTAAAACATGCTTTACAATCCATTCAATTAGCAATTATAACAAGAAGTAATCATTATTGGCGATCTAAATCCAAATATAATAAGTCATAATTATTATGTATTACTCAGACAAGACTTTCAAGGTCATACTCACTTCGTAGTTGTGATCAATTTGCTAGTGAAGGGTGAAGGCTAAGAAACAATTGGCTAGCTCAAAGGATGACTTACTGACTTAACACTGTGACACTTTGGAAATGGAAAAGGGAATACACACCATAGAATATAGTGGACAAGCAACAACACAGGGAATGGCGGTGTCTCACAAATGGATAAGTTGTTCAAAGAGTGTTTATTCACCTTACACAGATGCACACAATCCATAATACAAATGAGGCCAGCAATCTTTTTGATATAGAATTTAAGTTCCATTGCTTTTTGGGCCTAGAGTTTCCATAGCCTTTGATCTATGTGTGTTTGCAAACACATTGCATAGATTTTCATTTAATTTAGGCTTCTTGCTGCAAGTTTTTTTTTAAGGCACTTGTTTACCTGAGCACTTCTAGGTGTGTCACAGACAGCTTGTTTACCTAAGTATTTACATTTCACAATAGATATAGCATTTGATATTTCACAGCCATTTTCATTTGGCTTACTTTTCATACAAGATATAACATTTGATTTCCATACTTCGTATTCACGGCAGCACTAAAAGTTTCAAGTTTAGCCAACAACATCTTTAGTGACTAGGGGGGAATTCACAAGGAAATCCAACTCACCATAGGTAAGTTTTGTCACCAACTCAGAATCGAGACACAATAAACAGGGAAGCTTATTTAATATAGAGGCTACAGTGGGGAAAGGTCCTCCATGCCACTAGTCAAGTAGTAAGTCAAGGTAATGAACAAACTGGGTAAGTCATGGATGGATGAAGACAGTGAATAGTGAAACCAACACTAGCAAGCCAAAGTATGGCAGGAATGACCACCTCTATTCTCCCTAGGGAGGGTAAAACCAATGAGTATAGGCCAATAACTTCTAAGTCTGAGTAGGGACAAATATGATATATATATAGTACAACCAAGTCCACATATCTATATGATCACCAGATCATGTTACTAAATGCTAAGACATGCTAAGAGAATGGAAATCAAAGCAACATAACCACAACACCATAATATACTTGATGAGTCATATACCTGAATGCTCATCATCTAAACCATCATCTGTCCTCTGAAATTGCTGCTACAACTCTGGGCACTACCGACTGCTCTGTATAAATGGCTAAATAGCTACATCGGTCATCTCTCTGAGTGTCCTGAGACTCAGTCATGGCACAAGGAATAAAACTGTTGTCCAAAATCTGATAATGATCCATAGTAGATGCTCATCTCAGCATCTCAATGCAAGGGAACTGGCTGAATAGTGTAGTGGAATAAGAAAAATAATGTATGGTAGCCTGGCTACTATATATGCGATAACAGGTCACAATGGAGATTATTTCAGCTACGAAACTAAGGAAGACATTACTAAAATATAAATAACAATTGTCTTGTCTTACCCTTATTTCTTAATGTGACATGACTTTATTACATTATGCCTAAAGTTACTTTTTTTATCTAAGCCTTGTACCTAATAAACAAATTGATATGATCACTAGACTATGCTAACTATATCATAATGACATGATCATTCATAATATGACTAAGACTATGCTAACTATATCATAATGGCGATATCATTCATAATATGACTATAGTAGTTGTTACTTTGTTTCTAAATCATAGTTTTGCATAAAGCATGGCTTCATAAAGCTAACTCTATAGGTAGATTCTCTTTTTGATGATTTTGACATATCATCTATTCAAATTGATTGATGTTACCATCATGTCATGAAATACCTCAAAGAAGGATTACTTGGTGCTTTATGTTTGTTGTTTAGTACTTTATGCTGGCCTTATATTTCAGGTATTAGATTCTAATATTCGCAATTCGCAATTCGCAATGTAGATGACCATGCAAGTTAAATCTTTTATTCTAGATATTTTCTCAGGATTTGAAATAGGCTTATTGATCATTACAATATACGACACTAACATATTGTTTTCTTTACCATTAATTCTCTCATGTCATTATCCAATGCTCTTTTGCTTGTCTATTAAATATTTTGACACCACTTTCTTCAGTTTCTCTTCCAATTTACAATTTTATGTAATCATATTTCATATTAAGGGAACATGCTCTTTTAATTTGGAAAAGATTACATGCTTGAATATACATGATATCTTAGTGCCATTGGTTAATGTATCTGGAAATACCCCTTAGGCAACACAAGCCTGCAAATGGTCCTTTTTAAAAAAAATTATTGTTTCCAATGTTCATGAGCATGGTCTTTATACAACTGGGGATGATTTCTTTTGTTTAACCTTGCAGGGCTAGTATTTTGCGGCATAGAGCAATTGACTTAGGTTTGAGCATTAGAAGCGATGGCTATGTAAGAGTTAAAGATTTGTTGGACCTAGAAGAAAAAACATATGCAGGTTTTCCAATGTGTTCTCACACAGTGGATGAAATTAAAAAGGCGCGTTAATACATATTCCCATGTTTTGTTCAACTAAGTTAAATAAATCACATAAGTAAACAATGCATGCTATTTGGTTGAAAATTTAGAAATAATAAACCATTCATGTAGGATTTAGCATCTTTTTTGGAATTGAGGACAATCATGTTCCTTGAAGTGTGGTATAGCCATTATGTGCAAGGACAACTAGAAGTTTGCATTATAAAGTTTTTCATTTTGACTTGTTTTCCTTTTCAATTTGAACTAAAACAATATTTTTCCAAAATTCGGTGACATTTGTATGTAAACATTATAGTTGGATAATGATTTAATGGAACTATAAATAAGCACACAATAAAGGCTTGGTTAAAGTTTATCCATAGATTAATGTACCTCAAAAGCTAAAGAACTAGTTATATTTACCTAGTTGACTGTATGTAAACATTATAGTTAGATAATAATTTAATGGAACTCTAGATAAACACAATAAATTCTTGGTTTGAAAGGTTATTCCATAGTTTAATGTACCTCAAGAGACAGAGTACTAGTTTTATTTACTTAGTTGATCGTATGCAATATGAACCTAATGGAAAATTTGGTAAATGTCAATTTCAATCACGAAATTATGTTTAACAGATGTCTATGATAACACAGCTTTAGATTGGATGATTGTGCGACGTAATTTGGGTAACACAATTCAGGTTACAAGTGCACAAACATTCGAGGGAAAATCACTAACAATGCATTATGTACCTTGCTAATAAACCCTATTGTTCTTTGATACCAGTGCAGATTTTGCCTTGTACAACATTCATTTAAGAATACACCACATTTTTCAGGTTAGTGTTGTAGCACAACAAGGCCTTCTGCTAAGCTCCAGAGCACTACTGCTCTAGGCTTCAAGGAGTTTTATGTTGTATCACATAAAATGACCCACTTCAACAGTGCACTCAATTCTTTGGAATGACACCGATAACTGTTGAAGAGAGCTGTGCTGTATACAACTTGATAGTCCCGCACTAGTGCTAGATAAGCAAATTTGCACTATTAGATTAAATACTTAGGAGATGTAATTGATAAAGGACTCACCGAACAAGATATTTGTGCACAAAGATATTGCAAAAGGCCTAACTCTGTTAACTAAAAAACTGCTATAGTACAGCAATGTACTCAAAATTTGATTGCCAAAAGGACTCTCAAGTTTGTTGTACGAATATGCCCACACAGAGAAATTTACAGCTTCAATTGTTCACAGGACAACTTACAACCTATGGATCACAACACTAAACTGCAAATAGTACAACACTGCACTTACAATACAATCAAGATTGTTGTATAACTCATGGGCCCACATAAAGAAACTCAGAGTGCCAATAGCGATCTCCTCTGTTGTTTTACAAAACTATTCCTGAACTTGGCCTTTCCCTCAATGTAAAACCATTCCCTCTTATGCAAAGTAGATCTCTGAACTTCTGAAACATGTCTTTTCTTGGGGTTTTAGTGAAGATGTCATCCCACTGATCTACTGTTCTACAAAACTATAATTGAATTTGGCCTTCTCCTGTAGTGGCCTTAAGTAATAAACATGAACTTGTATGTGTTTTCTTATTGCATGAAAAACTGCATTATATGTCTGTAGCAAGACTTCTGTGGTAGTTGATTGCGGCAGGAATCGGAGAACCCACAGTATCCATATTTAAAAATCGACGTTTCGAATCCAAAACAGGATCCATCATCAGGACAAAATGCCGAGTTTTAATGAAGAGCTAAAGATCTGATATATAGTGCTAAGAAGTGAAGAATGGAGACAAGCTCAAGGTCGGCTTACTTACGGGGAAATTAGGGTTTAGGTTGAAATATTGAGATTTTTTAAATTTATGATCAAACCCTAAATATTAATTTATTAATTGTTTTTAGAAGAATCTTATGTTTAAATTGAAAAATTCTTATTATTAGAATAAATTTTTTTATTTATTTATTTTAATAATTAGTAATAGCGAAATTAAATTAATTAGAAATGCAAGTATGTATAATAATATATTAATCAAAGGTTTGTTTTAGTAATATAATAAAAGTGTTTTTAGGTTAGATTGGGTAAGTGTTAAGCACTTAATAAACTAAACAATTAGTTATAAAACTTTTTAATTTTTAATTTTTAATTTAATTTTTAAATTTTAATTAATAAAATTTTTAATTTTTCAATTTTTAATTTTATTTTTCAATTTTAGGAATTTTTAATTTTATTTTTCAATTTTAGAAATACTTAATATATTGATAGATTTTAACAAAAGGGGAAGTAGATATAAAGGTAGAATGGTTTAATTTAAACCAAAAGTATTAGGTAATAAATTTAGTGGATAAAGGATTTAATTAATCCCTTTAATTCATGTAGTCCAATTGTTAACAATATTAAAATTTTTAATTTTAATAAAAAAAAATTTAATTAAAGTATTTTTTTAATTTGTAATTTTTTAAATATATTATCAAAATTTAAAATTATTATTAATAAAGAGATAAGAGGTTATCTGTTAGGGTTCAAAACGTTTTTTAGAGTTAATATAATCGGGGTTTGTTAGGTTAGCTACTTGATCTCTGGTTTAGGATGGAAGGAAGCCAACTGGTGCTAACTTCAAGGCCTCCATCCCTATTCAGATTGATCAGATGTTGATTATTTCTAGAGCTTCTCTAAATTTTCTTTTGAAATAGTGGTTTTCTTTGGCTATAATTTTGGTGTC
The DNA here is from genome assembly GCA_027924585.1 of Larix kaempferi. Classification (NCBI taxonomy): domain Eukaryota; kingdom Viridiplantae; phylum Streptophyta; class Pinopsida; order Pinales; family Pinaceae; genus Larix; species Larix kaempferi. The sequence continues at coordinate 3,175,239 of BSBM01000565.1, forward strand.
CTCTAGACAAATTTGATGTTTGGTTTTGGAACAATGTTCTGCAAGAGCCGAGGTACGGGTACGTTCATTCCTTATGTCCGCTGCATGTTCTTTTAGTCTGGTGTGGAAGGAACGCCCAGTTTCACCTATATAGCACATCTTGCAAGAACATGGAGCCTTGTAGACACCCCTAAGTTGTTTTGGGTCGATAGGATCTTTTACAAATCTCATTTTTTGTTTAACTGTCTCAAGGGGTTTGAATGAGGTTGTAATATCTTTTTTCTTAAGGATTCTAGAGATCTTATCTGTGACCCCTTGGATGTAGGGTAAGTAGGCTCTTGTGTTACAGGTTTGGTTACTAAGAGTGTTGTTCAAATTCTTGGATGTTATATTATTGTTATGGCACCTATTATTAGCCTTATCTAGAGCTTTCTGTATGCGTTTTCTTCCTATAGACCTCCACGTAGATTCCCACCACCACTCCTCACAGAAAATAGGAGTCATTAACACCTTAGCGATTAAGGCTTCTAGGATTTCAGACATCGATCATCTCTAGGAAGAAAAATACCACCTCAAAGAAGTCTTCATGAACATAGGTTACAAACCTAGGGTTATCAAAAAAGCTCTAGATAAGGCTAATCCCAAAGGAAGGGGTGAGAAGGTTCGGTTGGCCATTACCAGACTGCTGACAGAGACTAAAGGAATCGCAAGTCATGGCTGTTAATGTTTTCTTCGGGACGAAGAAAGATTTTGAGGTGGGGGATATGTTAGAGGGGACCCTTCAGGTTCCTTAAATGTCATTAGTTATTATGTAATAGTGTAGTTAAGGAAGCCGTTGGAGCGGGTGCAACCACTCCAACCACACATATGATGTATAAATAACATTGTTCAAGATGAATACAAACAGTTGGATGCATTCGACTCATCTCTTGTGTCTTGATTATATCTCTGTGTATGTACTTACTCTCTGCTTGAATACAACAAGTCCTCCTATGATGGCAGCCAACAATCCTCCTATGATGGCAGCCAATGCACTTTTTAGACAGTCAAAACAGTCCTTTTATGGCAGCCAATCAACACTCTTTTCGAGGAAGCCAACACACTATTTTGATGGCACTGTTATTAAAGCATCCAATGCAGTTTTTGGTGGCAACCAATGAAATCTTATGACAGTCAAGGCATTGTTTTCAAGGAAACCAATCAACCAATAGAAGTTCATAAATTTGTTAGCTCATAAAACCAAAAAATAGAAATCTAGATCTAAGAAAAATGATAATGCTTTTGTAAGAAAACTAAGATCTAGACATAACCAAGTAGATCAATAAATAATATGACTTTGAAAACTTGAACTACTTAGGGAGAAGAGCAAATAGGTGTAAGATAAAACTTGAAGCTTGAAACTAAGATAGCCTATTGCACTTGAGGAGAGTGAAAGCATGAAAGATTTAACCTTGAAGCTAGATGTTTCACTATTGTAACCAACAAAAAAGGGAAAGAGATTGATTTTGAAATTTAAAGGGTGAAAGGAGAAAGAACTTCAAGCCCAAGCTTGAACAAACAAAATACTTTGTAGAATCCTGTAACACAAAACCATTAGCATTTAAAGGTAGAAAAGAGGGTTGGAAGCAACTGAACTCCAATCCCACTTGGCCTTCTAGTAACACTTGCAACAATTCACCACTAAGAGCACATCATGATCAAATCCAGTATATTCAGTAAAAGAAATTTTGGATACCCTAAATATAACTGACTACTTTTGGCTACTCCTTGACTTTAAATACAAAACATAAGTAAGCAAATTGAACCTACAAATGCTCACCCTATGGATTAATACTAACCTTCTAAGCAAGGATTGATCAATGATTTGCAAAAATAGAGTAAAACAGAGAGAGATCGCCTCATTTTAGATACATGCCATGAGAAAATGCACCATTGACCTCCAAAGTCTTCACTTTATTCCAGCGTGTATGCAAAATAGCAACAAGCATTTAACAAAATTTACAGCAGAGGTTCCTTGCACAAACTTCCACCCTCAGTGGTGGAGCAAGGACCTTTATTTTTACACTTAGAGAGCTAATGTGAATTGGGGAGAAGAGCTAGGTCAAGGAAGTCGCAAATCCCAATGAATGAGGGAGCCAAGTCTTGATTGGAGAGTTAACTGAGCTCTGGTGGTTGTGAAATGGGTGAGGTGGCCTCCACCTAGGCAAGGCGCCCACCATCCAACTTTGGAGCCATTACCAAGCCAATCACGAGTTTGCAACTAGGAAAGTTGCCTAAGCTAGAGAGGAGGGCGCAAATCCCAAGGAAAAATCACTCACAGTGCTCCGATTGCTAACTGAAAGAATTTGGTGATGATTGGAATATTCTCTGATGCTCCTTGTCATGTCATTTAACCCTTTACTTTATTCAATTTTCTTTATCTTGGAGACTTTTTTATTTTCTCCAAGTTTATTATTTTTTATTATTTCCAATTAAATATTCCTCATTTATTAATTTGGAGAAAATATTTAATTGGGTGAATAATATTCATAGGAAACTTAGGAAAAATGGGTTTAGGGGTTTTATGGGTGCTTTGGGTTAGAAAACGAGCACCCCCAAGGAAAAAGAAACCTCCTAACCCATATTTTATCATTATTCATGATTTTTTAATTAAATCATTAAAAAACCTCGGGAAGCAGGAAAAAATGTTTTTCTTAGAAAAGTCTAAAAATCCTAGGGGACCTAGTGCATGTCCACATGACTCAATATAGATGGATAACATGTAAAAAATCCTAGACACAAGACTAATAACCATTTTAGGTTCGACCACCATGGTAAATACTCCAGCTTTGGAGGCGTGAGTGAAAAACTCGGGGATTATACTTCACTGAAGAGTAAAGCATAATTCCCAAGAAAAAAACACTCTAGAGTATCACCTTGATAGTTAAATCTAAGGAAGACCGAGTCTTTTATAAAAGGACCATGTTTAGACCAACTTTTTACAATTCTGCCAAGGGAGTGTGAAGCATGCATTTATTACAAATGGGGCAAAATTGCCCTGAAAAGTGACTTCTGAACTCTGAAGATGAATATTGAACATGTTCATGAAACTGGCCGCTCAATAGAAGTTCAGCTATTGTACAAAATAGTTGGTAACATTCGGCTCCAACTGCGAGATGGGCACTCGTATGATCTTCAATCAAAAGGAGTGTTTGAGAACCCTAGAATCTTTGGTTCCTGCATGGAAACAGAAGTGCATCAGCCCACATATGCACGATAAATATGCCAAATAAAAACCAACATAAAAATGAAATTTGTTCTAAAATGTTAGTATACATGTAGTATAAAGCACTAATGTACATGAAATAATATACAAAAAATAATGTACAAAAATTGAAGTACAACAGGAGAGGGTTTAGAAAAGCCCTGAAATTCCCCCATGGGCATTTTTAGATGTCATTGCTATAGAACAGCTTCAGGTGCTGTCCATTTACAAGCAGGTTCAACCTTTCTCCTTCCATGTTGTTGAGCAAAAAGGAATTTTTGCCGGCAAGGTCGTGAATAATAAATGGCCCATTTCAAAGGCTATCGAATTTCCCATGTTTACCCGGCTTATCCCTTCTTTTATCCCACATGACGACTGTGTCCCTAATCTGGAAAGTTCTCGGTTTAGCTGACTTGTCAAATGTGCTTTTCATGCTCTTTTGATGTCTTAGGCTCTGATCTAAGGCTTCCCTTCTGTTCTCATCAAGCTCAATAATCTAATTAACTCTCTGCTCCATCTCTTCTCTTTCTGAACCATATTCCATGATCATTCGAAAGACTGGTATCTGCATACTAACAGGTAACTCAACTGTGAGACCATATACCAGTTCAAAGGGAGACTTCCCAGTGGAATTCTTCTTAGTGATTCTATTAGCCCAAACTGCATACTTGATCTTACTATCCCATGCCTTTTTATTGTTACCCACAGTTTTCCTGATGATGTTCATTGAGTTTTTATTGGTGGACTCAACAAGTCCATTTCCCTGGTGATAATAGTTGGATGAGTGGGATAAGGTAATGCCATACTTGAAGCAAAAAGATGTGATATCAATGGAACTGAAGGCTTTGGCATTATCAGTTGTTATTTTAAGAGGGATACCAAATCTTGTGATCATTTTATCCTCAAGGAAATCGATAACAAATTTCTCGGGGGCTGTTTTGGTGGGTATGGCTTCTACCTACTTGGTAAAATAATCGGTAGCCGTGAGGATCCAACTGAATCCGTTGCTCGAATTATCTTTGAATTTACCGATGAAGTCAAGCCCCCATTACTGAAAGGGGGCAAGGACTACTACTGGCGTGAGGGGAAGAGCAGCCAACTTCTACTTCCCAGTGAAGAGCTGACACTCTTGGCAACACTTAACATTTTTATGCACATATGCAAAGAGGGTTGGCCAATAGTAACCTGCTCGAAGGATTTTGTGGGCAGTTATATTTGCTGCAAAGTGGCCTCCACAAAACCTTGAATGGAACTCAGCCAAGATTCTTTTGGAATCCTTCTCATTGACACACCTAAGTATTATCCCGTCTGGGTTCCTCCAACCCAAACCTTCTTGAGTAAGACAATACCTAGCATTTTTCAACCGTAAAGCCCTTCTTTTATGACCCTTGAGGTGATCTGGGCAAGTAAGGTGAAGAAGGAAGTAGACAATGTCCGAATACCAATGGTTGTCAAGGTTCTGCAATGATGGGGTCATAACTCAGACCTAGTATTCTCACAAACCATTCCTATTTCCTCTTCATTCTTCTGAGTTAGCATTTTAGCAAGACCTTGTTCTTTTATAAGCTTGGTGGGTTTTATCTCTAAGTCATAATCATAAATCTTTGATACCCATGTGCCCCTTATTCCTAAGCAATCTTGTTGGGACAAGATGTCTTTTACTGCAGCATGGGGGACATACCCTATGACTTTTGAATACCCAATATAGGTCCTAAAATGTTTGAGAGATTTAACCAAGGCATACGCCTTCTTTTCCATGATGGTGTATTTTAACTCGGAATTCTACAAAGCGCGACTCATGAAGGCAATAGGTTGCTCGAACCCTTCGTGGTTCTTTTGGAGCAATACCCTAGCAATAGTGTCTTCTATTGCAAAGGAGAAAATCATGAAATCCTTGGTGTAATCAGGGCTGACTAGGATAGGTGACTTGGTGATTGCATCTTTAATACTGGAAAAAGCCTCCCTTCCCTCATTAGTCCATACAAACTTGACATCTTTCTTGTGTAACCTTTGAATAGGTTTCATTAATTTAGCCAAGTTGGGGATGAATCTTCTAATGAAGTTGATGTGTCCATTAAAAGATTGGAGGGATTTTACATTCTTTGGTAAGGGTATTTTCTTGATAGCTTCTATCCTTTCAGGGTCAACCTTGACCCCGTCTTTAGAAATGATATGTCCTAAAAGCTTTCCTTCACCAATTCCTAGGACAAACTTAGATGGATTTAAGGAAATTCCATATTTCCTGCATCTTTCAAAGACCTGTTTTAAATGGTTGACATGGCTTGATCTTTCTTTGGAAAAGACAGTTAGGTCGTCCTAATAGATTTCAATTATTTTACCAATTAGCTCTGTTATCAACTATTTTGTACAATAGTTGAACTTCCAACGAGCCGCCAGTTTATTTAACATGATTCATGTTCATCATCGGTGTTTAGAAGTTCAGAAGTCATTTTCAGGGCAGTTTTGCCCCATTTGTAATAACTGCATGTTCATATCCCCATGGGGAAAATGTAAAAAGTTGGTCTAAACGGGGTCCTTTTATAAAAGACTCGACTATCCGTAGGTTTAGCCATTTGGGGGATGCTCTAGAGTGTTTTTTCCTTAGGAATTATGCACTACTCATCAGTGGCATATAATCCCTAAGTTTTTCACTCAACCCTCCAAAGCTGGAGTATTTCCCATGGTGGTCAAAACCTAAGGTGGTTATTAGAGTCTTGTGTCTAGGATTTTTTACGTGTTAGCCATCTCAATTGAGTTGTATGAACATGCAGTAGGTCCCCTAGGAGTTTCGTTCCATTCCGGCAAAAATAATTTTTTCCATAAATTAGACCATTTTTTAATGGTTTAATTAAAAATTTTCAAAAAGTGATAAAAAACTCATCCGGAGGCGGAATTGGGCGTGGAAAGGCTCATTTTGACGCTCAGAGCGTCCCTTTTACCCTAGCGCCAACTTTTCTAAGGTTTCGGCAAATTACATCGCCTCTGGAAGCAGTTTTTCATTATTTTGACATCTAGTGGCCATAAAATGACAAAAAAGCACAAAGGACAAAAAATTTAAAATAAAAAAATATGATTTTTTAAACTATGGAAAAGGCATGGAGTATTTTTTGGAGAGGTACGAATGCATTACAAAGTTAAACCATGCCACAAAAGTGAAAGTTTTAATTAATTTGAGTCGTACGGATTTCAACCTTCACGTGGGAGCTCAATTCATGAAGATTTACGATTTTGTGAGGTGGCATGTGATGAATGGGTTGTTGGTTGCAATAAATAAATGGTGGGCGCCTTCCTCAATTGGTGGCCACCTCACACAAAATCAACTCAAGCATTAACTCCTTGAAGGTTCACGCATTCTCCTTTGAGGCTTACGTATATCCTTTGAAGCTCACGTTTTTGCTAAGATGAAAGCTCGTGAATGGTTGATGGAGCTTCCAAGAGAGAGATGGAGGCCACCTCCCCACCCTCCTTCACTCCAAACTCGAGTTTGGTGATGTGTTATCACTCCAAGCTTTGGAGATGATTGGAATTCAATTTTGTAACTTGTGCTATTGGCTTCTTTTGTGCCAATTCGAATTAGGGCTTAGAGCTCTCTAGTTTTTGTATAAGAGGATGGCATGGCCTTCTCATTCTTCATGGATTCTTTGTTGTAGAGTTACTCTGAGAAAATTGTATCAAGCTTTTGCTTTGAATTTGTGAATAAAGTTTTTCGACTTTGGAGGTCTTTGGGCTCTTGTTCATTGTGGTGAATTCTTCATGGTTGAGGTGATCTCTTTCCAAGCATTTCTCTTTCAATACTCATATATGCTGTGATCAAATGCTAACTTTAGAAGTCTAATATCTTAGAACGTAAGATCTGTCATTTGCGGTTCTCAACTTGACTTATTATGCAATGTTTATCAAAGTTATATGAATAGGACGTATTCGGTTGTACTAATATTGATAAAGCTTTGATCTGCTTAGCATACTAGTTGATTTTGATCTCACTATTGTATTGAGTGTGTTGTGCTTCGTTGGGTTTCACCAACTGAAGAAGGGTGTGAGCTCGGTTGCTTCTATCCCAAGCTTCAACAATCATTCATTGATTTTAACACTTTATGATTGCAGGACTTATAAAGTTGTCATCTTTTATCACAAAAAGAGAGCCAAGAGTAGCTCTTGCTGGTGTTCCATCCATCAAAACTTTTTTTTTAAATACTGGTTACCGATTACTTTGAGAAGCCCTAAATTAATTTTTCCACTCCCTTTGGATTCTTTCCATTCGCTCCCTTTTCCTTGTTGGCTGTCCATTCTTTCCTTGTTGGCTGCCTTATCTCTGTTTTTTGGTTGTCCATTTCATTTGCTACCCACTTTCTTCTTTTCTTCCCCTATCCTCTCTTTTTTCCTCATCCTCCAGCCCTCTCTTCTTTCCCTGTTTTGCTGCCCTCTATCTCTGGTTTTTGACTTCTTATTACCTTTTTGCAGCCTCTTCCTTTCGCTCATCCTCTTGCTATCCTCCTCTCCCTCATTCGCATCTCACCTTTTGCTTGCATTTCCTTTAAAATAGTTCACAAAACAAAGAGAATTGGTTAAGTTAGATTCTTTTTTTCTTAAGTTAGTTTTCTTGTTTGCATCATTTAGATTTTAGTTTGCATTCCTTTTTTTTAATTCTTAGATATAGTTTATTTTGTTAATTTACATTTAGTTTTAAGATCTCATTGTAATCTTGCATTAGTATCTAGGATTAGAATAGCTTGTCATTTAAAATTTGCATTTTTTATACTTAGACTAATTGGTTTTCTAGATCTAGGTTTTAAAGTAGCAATTTTGGACTAATGCTAAATGGGTGAAATGAGTGTTTTGATTGCTTTGTTGTAGGCACCAAGAAGAGAACAAATTGCAAAAGAGAAGCAAGAAGACAAACCAAAACCATTTGGAAATTACCCAAAGAAGAGAAAGAACTCATCAAGAAGAGCAATAAATCATAAGGAAGACCCAAAACCAATGATGATGTTGACCAAGAAGATTTAAAACTTCTCATTCTCCTTTTGTAGAAGAGGTCATAAGACTTCTTGTTTCAAACACTTTTCATTTTCAGTTTCTCTCGTTGGTTGAAAATCCTCAAAAGGTTGTAATCATTAATAAAAGATCATTTTGAGTGGGGTTTTTAAGTCCCCACTCCCAACTTCCCCCATTTGGGGAAGTTTGTTGTGTGTTGTTTTGCTTACTTTTTCCGCACTTAGCTTAGTTTGCTTTCAGTGATTTTTTTCACACATTGCAAGTACACTACATATTTCCATTGCTAAATTAATCAAACTACTTGCATTTTATTTTCCTGTCTTGCATAACATTTAGTGTAGATAAGTCTCTTGAACTTGTCGCAAGACAAGTCAAGAGCACTCTCTATCGGAGAGCATACTTGTATTGTTGCATTGCATTGCATGTAGTTAACTAAGTCTCTTGAACATTGTCATAAGACGAATTCAAGAGCACTCTCTGTCGGAGAGGTGCATTTGTGCTCTAATTAAAATTTTCAACTCACATTCCCCTTTTAATAATTTATCTCTTTGGTTTCCAATTACTTAGTATGCTCTGTCGACCCTAAAAAGTTGGACTCGTACTCAGAACGATGATTGGATTTGTTAATCTCATAAGTGATAACCATAATAAAACTTTCACCCCATAACCAACCAATCCGGAGTTGATCAATAAGATAAGTTCGATGGGTAATCTCCTAGTTGGGGGCGCCGGGATTCCATTTTCAACCTCTAGTTTCCTGGTTAGCATTGCGCGACCTAGCTAGAGCACTGGGTGGCCCGACATGTCCTTGAATGGAGGCACTTGATACTATCTTTTCCTGACAGAATTCCAGTACCTCGCATATCAGTTGGAAGTACCCTTAGCCATAATAATAATCAAGATCATAAAAATTTACTTTAAAATTTACAAAGAACATTTGCAAAACGATCTCACGAACACACTGAACTCTTGTATCAAGCATCCAAGCACTCTACTTTTGATTCCATTTCCCAATGGATAAGGCACTGATTACTTATTTTTATTTCAATTATCTATCTAAAGTGCATACTTGAATTTATTGTATTGTCTAAATTGTGGATGCTTTGCCTATCAATCAGTTGTGTTTCATTTAAATAATCTTGCAAGTATATCTTTGTGTTGCTTAATCTCAAATTATTGTAAAGTTGTGATCTCTCATCATTAAAAAACTCCTAGACAACACCCATCCACATCACCATATACAAAAAATACTTAAAAACATAGAGCCATAGAAACTCTTTGTTAGGGACAACCCCCCTTGGCTTCGTTAGGAGTTAGACTAAACGGAGGAGCTGGGATTCAGGTACCAGTACCTGGTTCATTGCTTGCTCCCAAGGCCACACTTTTCCCACTTGCAGTGAGGGAATAGCTTTCGAAAGATTTCTGCTGCTGGTGTGCATCTCGGTGGACAACAAGCTCCTTAAATGCATAATCCATGGCTCTTTGAAAAGTGGCTCTGGCATTCAATAGGCCAAAAGGCATTCTTAAATACTCAAAAGTGCTCCATGGAGTTGTAAAAGTGGTTTTGTGCTTATCTTATTTCTGAATGACCACCTAATTGTACCCTGAAAAACCATCTAGCATGGACATCATGCTAGCACTTGTGACACGTTAGAGGAGGGTCTCCATGCTTGGAAGTGGATAGTTGTCCTTCTGACGAGTTATATTGAGGTTTCGAAAATCTATGCATATCCTTATACTTCAATTCTTTTTTCTAACCACCACTAAGTTAGAGCACCAAGATGAATGTCTTGTGGGTGCTATTATTTCCGCTGCTAACATTTTTTCAAGTTCTTTCTTGACAATGGGAGCTAGCTTATGGTTGATTTGCCTTAATTTTTGCCAAAAAGGCTTGACTTCTTTTATTTCTTGCTTAAGGGGTATGGTGTGTTGAAACACATATTTTCGATATGCTTTTAATTCATCGTAGGTAAAGGAAAACACATCCCTATACTCTTTAACCAGATTGATCAAGTCATTCCTTTCCTTTTTCGAGGTACCTTTTCCAATTTTTATCATTTTCGGATTTGTCTCTGACCCAATGTTTATTTCTATGTAATCCCCCGGTTTCATGGAGTCAATACTGTTCTTTCTTCTATCATGTCTGTAAAAAATGTTTTCTAATGGCTACAAGTCCATGTGGCAAAGGATTGTTGAATTGGTCGCCCTCTCCCTGATACTCTTTACCCTCTTCTTGTTCATTGACTTTAAAAATTGAGAACTCATCAATATTATGAATAAATTTTAATATTTGTTCATCATCTATGAATACCTGCCAATGTTCCATGTTATCCGGTACTGATGGTCTAAAATTGATTTCCAATGTACAGTCACCGTTTATCATTTCATTTGAAGGTTAAAGGGTCGATGCCGAAACTGCTAACCTGTCCGCTGCACTATTCTGATCTCTAGGGATAGCTTCTATGTTTAAGACATCGAAAAACTCCATGGTGTCCCAGATTGCATTTCTGCATTTCTTTAACCTCTGACACTTGCATGCAAATTGGTTTTTTACTTCTAATACTATTAAGTCGGAGTCACCTTTTATGCTTAACATTTTAATTCCCATGTCTTTTTCTATCTCAATTCCAAGTAGAAGTGCCTCATATTCATCTACATTACTATTGGCCACAAATTCTAGTCTAAAGGCAAAGTTGAAAGTCTTCCCTCCTGGTGAAGTTATGATTATCCCAGCCCCTTTTCCTGCTCTTGAATGAGCACCGTCAAAGTTCATCCTCTATATCTCATCTACCTTTTCAGTTTTAATCTTTTCTTGAATAGGGGCTAAAAAGGTAGAGTTAATTGCATAACTCCCAAGATCATCAGTATTATGAACATATTGATTTAATGGTTTCTTGGGATTTTCCACATGGTACTTCTTTTCTTTCTCATTATGCAATTTCACTAATGAATCCTCAGATGCTGGCACAGTGGCATAAGTCCAATCCATTTGGATCCATCCTCCTAAAGTGGCAGCCCACTTCCTAGAAAGCAACATCCCCCATTTATCCGGAACATCTATGACAAGGATGTCCATAGTTACATGGATATCCAGATACTTAGCTAACCTTACTGATTGATTTTCAATAATGCCCACCACATCAACCTGCCTAGAGTCCATGGCACAAACATTCTGATATGGTCTAGATGTTTAAAGGTTGAGTTGGTGCATGACCTTTTTAATCATAATGTTGGAAGAAGACCCTGAATCTAACATACAGTTATGTAGAAGAAGATCACCTATCATCAATGATACATAAAAAGGGGGATGATCTTCTCTTCTTGGGTCCTTGGTATGTAGAATTACTAGGGGGTCTTCTGAGACACTGTTATTACTTGTGGAAGGTTGCTCTATAGTTTCTGAAAAACTGACCTTTTTAGGGGTAGGAGGATTTAGAGTAGTGGGGGGGATTTGTAGAAGTAGGAGGGTCTAATATCTTCAAAAATTTCTCTTTTTGTCTAGGAATTTTGTATAATTCGGTAACAGGTATAGATATTTTACCAGTATTAAACCAGTTACCCCAATCAAAATTTAAATCATTGGACTCATTAGACTTATCAAGAATTATTACCTTAGGAGGATACTGCATGTTGGGTCTAGCATTTGCCTTTCTCTGGTAGGTGACACCTTTGAACTTTTGCATATTATGGATATGCTCATGAGAAGGCTTTTCTCCATAGTTTTTAGTCAAGTTGTCTAGTTCTTGACTATATTGTCTAGCTTGCTTCCATCTTTCCCTAGGAATGGTATGGATATCACCTACTGCATTGACAAAATCAGGCTCGCTTGAAACCTTCTCACTGGTACTACCCTCCAGAAAACCATGTTCTTGAACATAGCATGCAAAATAACAAGTGGATTCCTCATGAAAATCTTTGCATGCCCTACAGAAAGGTGTGTAGTTTTCAACCATGTTAGGAGCATCCAATTGGTTGGGAGGCCTCTTTTCATGGTTAGGATCCTTTTTTGGCCAGTTTGTTTTTTAGGGTAGTTTCTCTGAATGGGTAGAGTCTGAGATATTTCCATATCTATGAACCTATTCTACATTTCTTTTATTTGAGAGGGAGACTTCATTTCCATGTTTTCCATTTTTTCACTTATCTCTGATATCTTTTTCTCATAGGTATCCTTTTGAGAAAAGGAATCCTTTTCTTTAGGTTCAGTTGACTTCACGGGGGTCAAGGCCCTTGAATAGCGAGGAATGTTGGATTTGACAGATGATTGCATGTTTCTGTCGATCTTAATAGTCATTTCCTGGGCCATCAAAAGAGTGGTGGGTTCTTTATCCCTAAGCCGATATTGCATTTCACCACTTAGTGCTTCAATGTAGTAGACCAAAATAGACTGTGCAGGAGGCTTGAAGTCTGTATGGATGTTGTTTGTTAAGTCTGTGAATTTCTTGTTAAACTCTTCCATAGTTTCATTTTCACTTCTCTTGATGTTGGTTAAAGCAGCTAAATGATGACACAACTCTTTCTCTTCCCCAAACTTGTTGGTGAAGGCTATTTTGAAAGCTGCTAATGTTGCAAAGGAGTTGTCAGGTAAGTTGATGAACCAATCACCATCATTTCCTTCCAAGGATAGGGAAAAAATTTTCATGTAGACATCTTCATGTTTATTTGCCGGATCCCGGACAAAGGCGCTAAGACATTTGGAGAAGCTTTTTAGATGATGATTTGCAGTAATGGCATCAGTGCTAGTGAAGTTGGGAATTTATCTATAGCTTTGTCTGGTAGATCATGTGGTTGACCTACTATCTGAGTAATGTTAAGGGGATTGAAGAATTCTCCCATTGTGTTAGACAAACAATTATTATTTTCTACAAAAAGACAATGGATGTCCGAAACAGACTCAGATCCTAAATATTCAAGGATCCTACGAGAAGCTAACCTATTTAATCTCCTCCACTAAACCATTTCAGGTTCAGGAATGAAATCAAGCAGGCCTACAGATTTCCTTCTTGTTGAATACCTTGGTAAGTTTAATGACAGTGGAGTCTCCAGATGGATCAAGTCTAATTTCAAAGAGTTATTTAGACTAAAAATCTATCAAAAAGATTAAGGTAAAAACTAAGAAAACACTAAGGTAAAGTCGTCCAGGAACAAAACATTTGTTCCCGGCAACGACGCCAGAAATGTTGCCCACAGATGTGCACATAGCAACAGAAATATTTCAAAGTTGCTTCGGGAATGTGTGGCCTTGGGGGCAAGCAAAGAGTCAGGTGTTGTCACCTGATCCCGACTCCTCTGTTTCGGCTTAACTCCTAACGAAACCAAGGGGGGTAGACCCTATAAAGAGTTCCTAAGGCTCTTGAGTTTTAAAGTGTTCAAATGTGTGATGAGGATGGGTGTTGTTTTAAGATTTTTTTGATGATTTACAATAATGAATTAAATCCAAGCATGTATTTGCAAAATAAAATAGATGATGCACAACCAATCTATAACTAAAACATCCACGGCATGATATGATTAAAGCAGATAATAACAATCTTCCAGATAGATAATAAACACAATGAAAAACTGAACAGTTGTTGCTTTGTAGAATGACTAGTGCCAAATGGAGTCAATGTCTTGAGTGCTTGGGATGCTTTAAAACATGTCTTTGGGGTGCTTGAGAGAGTTTTGCAAATGCTTCTTGGTAAATTTTATTGTAAAATTTTGGGGTGAAATTGATTATTAGGGGAAGGGGATCTCCAAGATATATCTTGTGGTACAGGATATATGTCTGGATAACAATCTAGGTGGCTTCGTACAAGGACATGTGGGCTAGCCGGAGTCTCTAGGGTGGTGTTCAACACTACACCAACAAGGATGTAGCCTAATTGTGCCCTTAAGGTCTCGTTCCAATGGTTCTTGCGTCCCCAGGCAGAATTTGCCCACTTTTGATTGTGTTATCACCTATTTTGTACAAATAGATGAAACTCCATTGAGCTGCCAGTGATGGAACACATCAGTGTTCACTTCCAGAGTATCAGGGTTTCAAATGAAAATAATTAGCCAATTTTGGCTAGCCAGTTTTTGTTTTCAGTCAAAATGACCATGGCCCCACGGGGTTTGTAATAAGTGTGCTAGTAGGATTTTTGAGTGGCTCGGTCCCCCATGACTTGGTTAAGCAACTAAGGTATTCCAGGGAGTTTTTTCCCTTGTCAATTATACTTTGCCTATAGCCGAGCTATAATCGATGAGGTTTTCTCCTGCTTCCTCCAAAGTTGGAATGCCCGATTTTGAAAATTTTAGTCATGGGGGGTTATTAGAGTCCAACTGATGCATATAAGCCTACTAGACACTATTAGAATAGGTTTTGGTCATGTCTTAGGTCACTAGGACCCTCGGAAAAAATTTCAAAAAAATTTTACTGGGTCCTCCGGTTTTGGGTTTTTAATTATTTTTTAAATTTTAATAAATTTTTCCATAGTTTAAATGGAAAAATTTCAATTTGTAATATGTCAGTCATCTAGGATCCGAATTCAGTGATTGAAAGCTCCAACCTTAAGCCAAAAATCATCCATGATCCATGAACCAGTTTATCCTAAGTTTCGAATGTCAATTCATCCTCATAATTAATAATTTCTCAAAAAAGTCAATTACAGAGAAATTATTAATTAAAATAATAAAAAATGAATATTTGGAGATAATCCAAATCTCTCCAAAATAATCCAAATGGATTAAAATAAAAGGCTATTTGACATGGCACTGGGCATTAATGAAGGTTCCAGTCATCTCCAATCAACTTCAATGAAGTATCCATTTAACACAAGTGATTAACTCCAAGAGAAATTCGCTCCATGCATGCAGAACTCGATTTAGTGATGTGGAGGAGTTATTAAATGAGAATGGGGTTGCTTTGAGTTGCATTGAATGGAAGTGGGGGCACCTTGCCTAGGTGGAGGCTGCCTCCCACTCTCAACTACCAAAGATCTAAACCGAATTTGAGTTAAACTCTAAGCCACCTACCATCATCTTCATGTGTTCTCTCTTGTGCTCACGTCAATATCCTTTGGAGCTCGAGTTTTACATGTGGCAACCCTCTATATGATGGTGGAGTTTCCAAGATAGGGATGGGGGGTGCCTTGCCAAGGTGGAGGCCACCTCCCCATCCACATAGACTCCAAACTCGAGTTGTAGGGTGGGATTAACTCCAAGCTATGTGTTGATTAGATTATGATTGAGATTTGATTGGTAATTCGAATTGTGTCAAGGCCATTGGCTCTCTTCTCTATGCCAATTCGAATTAGGGTAGACTAGGCTCTAGTTTGTTATATAATGAGGGCTTTTCTCCTCATTCCTCATGGAGATTTGTGCAAGTACACTCTGGAAAAATTTGTAATATTTGTTTGAATGTGAATAAAGCAGAAGACTTTGGAGGTCTATGTGGGAGTTATTTGTGTGCCATATTTCATCTTGTTTGAGGTGATATCGTTTTTAGTTCATTTCTTTTTATTTTTAAGTATCTGATCATATGTTTAGAAGGCTAAAAATCTAGCACAACACCATTTGATCTATACTTTTCTCTTAAGATTTGTGCTCTCAGGTATTCTCAAGTGCAAGAGATCTTGGTTGGTCATTACATTCATCTTGCAGGTTCTCGAAGAAGACTTCTACTTTGAGAAATTCAAGAAACAAAACTTGCTTGCCTCATCCATCAACAACAATTATTAAAATCATCTCTATGTACTAGATCTACTAGCTTCCATCTTCTAGCTATATTGTTTTCTCTTTGATTCCCTTTTGCTTTGACTTGCTAGCCTTATTACTCTAGTTTCCTCCTCTTTCCTTAGCTTCCCTTTTCGTCCATTCATTTTCCTTCCCCTTATCCTAGTTTTTCCCTCCTCTCCTATTTTTCTACCTCCTCATCTTCCTCTCTTCCTTCCATTCCCTCTCGTCTCCCCTCATTTTCCTCTCTTCCTTCCATTTCTTTTAGTCTCCTTCTCGTCTCTCCTCATCTTCCTCCCCTCTCGTCCATCTCCAAAAAACCCTATTTTTTACAACAAACCACAATAGCGAGTTTAGATCTCTAAAGTTTTGTTTAGTAGCTTCTAGTTTCATGCTTTGAAAAGTAGCATATAGGCAATTTACATCTCATTTCTTGCATTTTATTAGTAGCTTCATGCATTGAAAAGTTAAAATACTCAAACATTTTCTAGATCTCATTTTATAAAATCTTAAAAGCTTGCATTGGAAAAAGTTTTGGCATGTGGGCTAGACTTTAGATCTGCATTTAGTTTCAATCTTTCATTTGTTTTATTAACATCTAATGGGTGCCTTGTTGAAGTTGGGCTAAGCTTGTGTAGGTTCTTTGAAAGAGAAGAAATACTTGTGAAGACAAGACTCAAAGAAGATCAAAATCATAACCAAGGAGAAGACTTGAATCAATAAGAGAAATATTTACACTCTCCTTTGTAAAAGCCATTAAGGGCTTCCAAATATTGTTTCTATAGTTGTTCTACTTCTCTCAAAAGACCTTTCAAGTATTTTATTCCCAAAGGCACTTGTAAATCAGCTAATAAAAAGGCTAGGTGGGATAAGGCCTCCCACACATTGTTTCTCCTTCCCCATTTGGGGAAGATTGTTTCATGCATGCTTTAGTTAGTTTTGCTTCAAGTTTTCTAGATTAGAGTTTATTTTCTGTACTTAGATTAACTTTCTTCCAAGTCTTGTCTTGAGAAAGTAGCTTGGGATTTGATCCCAAGTGCCACATAGATTTGTGGTTACTTCTCTTTCCCCGTTAGCATCCTTGTGGACATCCAGCTAGCTGGAAGGTTTTCGGGACTAGCGGTTCTAGTGGTCACCTTGTTCCAAGGTTGATCCCACCATGTTGGTTTATTTCATGGTTAGTTGTTAATTTTGGCCTTAGAAAGTGTGTACTTATTATTTCCTTTCATCATTTGTTTACTTTAGAAAGTGTGTTTTTCTTCATGTACAAGCTGCTTCTATTCTAATAAAGAACAAAGCCTCTCGAACTTGCAATAACCCAAGTCAATAGCAATCTCTGTCGGAGATCATATTAAGTTTGCATTTCCCCTGCATTAGGCATATAGATTAAATAAGTCTCTTGAACCTTGTCATAAGACAAAGTCAAGAGCACTCTCTGTTGGAGAGCTGAACTGTGTGCTTCAATAATAATAAAAATTTCCAACTCACACCCCTTTAATAATTTATCTTGATTGTTATCCAACACCTGTATGCTCTGCCAACCTGAAAAGGTTGGGCTAGTACTCAGAAAGGTGTTAGATTTGTTACATTTTTTATAACATAATAAAATTTTCACCCCACAACCAACGAACCGGCGTTGCTTTCGATAAATACTTAAAGTGCTATTCTGGGAGGTGGAGCCAGAGTGCCTTTGTTTCAGACTTCGATGGTGGTTTAAACATTGGACACCTACCCTCTTGATAACTGGACGGTCCGTCAGATCACCGTGAATAACCACTAAAAGTATTTCTTCCGGTTGGACGTTTTATCCTTGTTTCTTGACAACCTAATAATCAAGACCATTAAAACTTTCAATTTACCAAGATAATCTGTAAAACGATCTCACGAACATATCTTTCGAACTCTTGTATCAAGAAACCCAAGCACTCAGGAAATTTTTTACTCCATAAGGCACTGGTCCTTGACATCATATTTTTATTTGCTTATTATCTATCTGGAGTACTTGTTGTTAATTTTCCATATGTGAGTGACTTGTACTTAAATTTCTTCAAGTGGTTGTACATCAAGTTATCTCGTATCTTGCATTGCAACATGGACTGCTCATTTATCTTGTGTTTATTTTTAATTACAAAGTTGTGATCTTTTCATCATTTAAAAAACTCCGAAACAGCACCCATCCGCATCACCATACATTAAAAAACATTAAAACACATTAAGCAATAGTAAACTCTTTGTAGGGACTACCCCCCTTGGCTTCGTTAGGAGTTAGCCTAAACGGAGGGGCTGGGATTCAGGTGATAGTACCTGGCTCATTGCTTGCCCCCAAGGCCGCATCTCTCCCCACTTCCAGTGAGGGAGACAGCTTTCGAAAGATTTATGCTGCTAGTGTGCATCTCGGTGGACAACAGATTGTTAGCAATCAACGCCGGATTTTCGTTGGTTTTCTCGGGATGTATTTTATTAATGGTTGAAGTGGAATTAAATGTGAAAAATTAACAAGCTACACTGCTTCTGGGTATCCCACAAGTGGGTAGAGCATACACAATTTAGTAAATGTTTTTTCCAATTTTATTATATGAATGAAGCAAGAACCATAGACTCTCCGATAGAGAGCGCTCTTGATCTGCCTTATGGCGAAATTCAAGAGACTTATGAACAAGATTGTAAAGTTGTGAAGTAAATGAACTAAACTACCCAAGAATCTCTTTCAGGTCTAGGACCGTACTCGAGAGAGCAAAGGGGTTAGCAAAAATAAAACAAAGTAAACTCTCCGATAGAGAGCACTCTTGATCCGCCTTATGGCGAGGTTCAAGAGATTTTGTGTTCTTTTTAGCGATTTTATGTAAAATGGAAAACTAAGTAAAACTTGAAAATGAAGCAAACTAAAGATAACAATTCCAAGATCTAGCAACTTATCAATTTGAAATTTACTCCAAATTTCTTATTCTACTTTGCAGGTATAAAGCAAATAAAGTGCAAAAAGGACGATACAAGCTTCCCCCAAATGGGGGAAGTAGGGTGTGGGAGCCTTTATCCCACTTGCTCTTTATTAATTTTTTATACAATAAATGGTTTTTATTCCTCCTTGAAAGCACAAGGTTAGAAGTAGGGATGAAGGGATGAATAGAAGTTTTGTGCTTTTGGGAGTTTTCTCTTGCTTGTTCTTTAGCACCTTTAGCTTGATCCTTTTAGCCTTTGGGGTATGTCTTCTTTGTTCACCTGTGGATAAGGGCTTTAAACACAAACTTGGTTAAGAGTTTAGTTAGTAAAATAAATGAAACTAGATCTAAAAATTGAAAATTGAAAATTAAACTAAGTGCAAACTAGATACACGAAACTAAATCTAAGCTACAAGCAAGTAACAATGACAATAAAGCTTTGATAAACAAAAAGGAAATGAACTCCTAAGCTACTTGAAAGGATGAAAGAAAGGGGTTGAAGGAGCTGCCAATGCACTTTTCGTTTAGAGAGTCAACTCATTGTCATTGTTTTGGAGGTAGCCAATGCAATCTTCTTTGGATAGTCACCTCACTGTTTTTTATGGCAGCCAATGTACTTTTTTTAAATGGCAGCCAACAGTCCTCCTATGATGGCAGCCAATGCACTTTTAGACTGTCAAAACAGTCCTTTTATGGCATCCAATCAACACTCTTTTTGAGGCAGCCAACACACTATTTTGATGGCACTGTTATTAAGGCAGCCAATGCACTTTTTGATGCCAATGAAATCTTATGACAGTCAAGGCACTGTTTTCAAGGTAGCCAATCAACCAATAGAAGTTAGTAAATTTGTTAGCTCATAAACCAAAAAATACAAATCTAGATCTAAGAAAAATGATAATGCTTTTGTAAGAAAACTAAGATTTGGACGTAACCAAGTAGATCAATAAATAATATGACTTTGAAAACTTGAATTACTTAGGGAGAAGAGCAAATAGGTGTAAGATAAAACTTGAAGCTTGAAACTAAGATAGCCTATTGCACTTGAGGAGAGTGAAAGCATGAAAGATTTAACCTTGAATCTAGATGTTTCACTATTGTAACCAACAAAAAAGGGATTCCCTTCACATTTTCTCTATCATGCCTCTCCTTAAGTCTATAGTTAGAATCCGTTGTTAGAGACCAAGGGCTAGAGGTCAGTCAATATAGTTAGTTCAAATGATTTGAGATCTTTGTCCAGCACCTATGAGTCAACATAGACCATGCTCTGCCATGCCCTATGAAGGCCTCACAGTTTAATTTACACTATATTACAGTGCTGTGGCACACACATGCACACCTTGACCTCCCGAGAGGGTGGGTAATGGGGGGTTGAAGGCACACACACATATTCATCTTTTCAACACCATCTTACATTATAACATATTGATAATAATGGCGTGCCATGTACTAGAGATTTAGAATGTAAGAAATATGATTTGAAAGTTGAAACATTATATATCAGTTAGTTCTTTATATGTGTTCAAAGGTAAAGCTCCAAAAATTTGTAAATATAGTTGAGACTCGAGAGTTCTTTAATACTGTTTCTGTACCTTTTCAGGCAGTAAAGGTTGATGAGAAACAACGATTTAAGCTAGTGGAAGAAAAGGGTGAGTTGTTAATAAGAGCAAACCAGGGACACAGTTTACAGGTATTATGCTCTTATGAATTATTTTATTTGGAATTCCTTCTACGTGTCCTTGTTATCTTGAATTACTTCATATGTTAATTTCTGTTTCTCATTTTCCCTTAATGATAAGAGTTTCCCACCTCTGCGATTAGAGTTTGACAACTTTGAGATATTGACAAGTCAACTGAGTTATGATCTAGTTTTTCATTATTATAGCTAAATTTTATTTTTTTTCAATTAAAAACATTTTTTCCTCTTAAGCTCAATGGGTATGTCTCTTCTTTAACTTTACAAGTGTAGTACTGAAATTTTATTCAGATAATTAGAGGCCTCCCATGCACAACCATTGTTTCGTGGCCTGGAACTCTGATAGATAGTATTGTATATCTTTCAGGGCCCAAAATCATGTACTGAGAGATTACATATGACCATGATTGTGCTTGGCAGATTGTAGATTCGGAAAAGCTATTTAAGCGCATCCATTCCCCAGATGAAGTTCCAAGTAAGAAACAAATGCTATTTTATTTGGTCAGAAAGAAGATTCAAACTTGATAAGTTGATACATGTTTCCCCCTTTTACATGTTGTTTCCCCTCATCTTCACTTCCTATATGTAACTTAAGAATTTAGCAGTCATTTCCTCTATTATGCTTTTGTATGTTTTGTGAATTATCGAGCATTTTAATTCTAAGATATGTTATTGTTCTTAAATATGCAGTTTGTGTACATGGATCCTATATGAAGCATTTGGATTCTATTTGTCGAAATGGTCTCAGCCGCATGCATCGAGTACACATTCACTTTGCAACTGGTTTGCCAAGAGACAATCTCGTAATTAATGGTTTGACTCTCTCCCATCCCATCCCACAAATCCTCACCCCACAAAATAAAAAGGAAAACAAGAATGTAAAAGTAGAAGAAAGAGAAAAAAACACATGCAGACATAGGGACATCATCTTATTAGTTAATTTTTTATCAGTTCATCTATGAACACTTCATTGCTAAATTTACATGTTCATATTTACTTAATACACACATTGAATGAATATATCGTGTCTAATGTAATGGACTGTCGTGCATGACGATAGAGAAAGTATTTGTTAAAGATTTTGAGCACTTAATTTTGTTTGATAAGCATTTTATGTAGTAAATTTGGTTCTCCAAACTGCTTTGCCTCGCAAATTTTCTTCATTTTGAATTTTCTTTCCTTAATAATGTTACTTCGATGATTAAAAAAACTTGACACATACATCCTCAAAACTTATTCTAATCTTACTAGGTGATTAAGGGACAACCTCATATCTAGAATTCACACCCACCAATCTATTGGATTAATAAAATAACAAAAATCTTAGCACTGAGGTGCACAAAAACTGCCCAAAATCCAAAGATATGATAAGCTCAAAACTTATTCTAATCTTAGATTGAGTTGGGTATAATCATACTAGGTGATTAGACCCAAGTGACAACCTCATATCTAGAATTCTCACCCACTAATCTATTGGATTAATAAATTAACAAAAATCCTAGCACTGAGGTGCACAAAAACTGCCCAAAATCCAAAGATATGATAAGATAATGCAATGTTGTGCTCTTAATGGGAAAACAATGAACTGACTTAATAAATGAAAGCATTCAAATGAATGATATGACCCAAGTGTGGTTTTCCATATTGAGTGGTTTCGTGCCTCACCTTGTCTCTGTTGCTATGACAATATTCATGCCCCATTTCCCTTTTTCTCCTAGATGTCCTCCCCAGCCAAGGGAGGTGGGTCAACCTCTAATGTTCTATTCCACTTCATGTGTCATAGCAATGCATTGTGTACTAGTAGATCATGTCCATTTATCTAGTACCTGTTATCACACAACTTGTAGTTGTCCCAAAAGGTGATCTTATCCAGGATGGTAGAGGTGTTGGGAAACTAAAAAGGTGACCTAAGAGGGATTCGATTCCCAAGGATAAATGGTTGTCACGTTAATCAAGGTACTCTTCACTTTAGATCAAGCTAAAACAAGACCAAGGTGGAGACCCTAGCTAGCAATGAAGGTTAGCAAATCTACTCTAGACACTCTAGGATGATGTGATTAAAATCGAGAGAGAGAGAGAGAGATCAAAAGTAAGTAGATCTAGATCTAAGGAAAATGAGTGGAAAATGGAGTTAGGGCTTGGTTGAGGAGGCTTATGCAAGAGGTAAATGCTCAACCAAGAAATGAGTATGCCACTTATGGAGTTAAACAGGTAGATCTAGATAGATCTAGTGTTGATCTAAGAGATCCAAATGAGGTCTGTTATCACCCATTTTGTACCATAGTTGGAGTATCTGAAGAGCCGCCATTTGACAAACATGATAAGTGTTTGTGTTCCAGTGTATCAGATGATCCATCCTTTGTGCCTGGCCAGTTTTGGCTAGTCAGTTTTGTTTTTCAGCTGATATGACCATGGCCCCACAGGGTTTGTAATAAAGTGTGCTAGTAGGATTTTTGAGTGGCTCGGTTCCCCATGACTTGGTTAAGCAACTAAGGTATTCCAAGGAGTTTTTCCCCTTATCAATTATACTTTGCCTGTAACCGAGCTATAATCGATGAGGTTTTCTCCTGCTTCCTCCAAAGTTGGAATGCCCGATTTTGAAAGTTTGAGTCTTGGGGGGTTATTAGAGCCCAACTGATGTATATAAGCCTAATAGACACTATTAGAATAGACTATGGTCATGTCCTAAGTCACTAGGACCCTCAGAAAAATTTCCAAATTTTTTTACCGAGTCCTCCGGTTTCGGGTTTTTTATTTTTTATTTTTTTATAAATTTTTCCATAGTTTAAATGGAAAATTTTCAATTTGTAATATGTCAGTCATCCGGGATCCGTTTTCAGTGTTTGAAGGCTTAAAACTTCGGCCAAAAATCATTCATGATCCCCAGACCAGCTAACCCTAAGTTTTGGAAGTCAATTCAGCCTCATAATTAATAATTTCTCGAAAAACTCATTTACAGAGAAATTATTGATTAAAATAATAAAATTGAATATTTTGGAGATAATCCAAATCTCTCCAAAATAAACCAATTTGAATAAAACTAAAGGCAAATTGACATGACACTCAACATTTATGAAGATTCCAATCAACTCAGTTGACATTCAGTTCAATATACAATCACTGCAAGTCAATCTCAAAGGAATTTGCCCTCCCTCATGCAAAATTCAATTTGGTGATGTGGAGAGTGATTAGTGGGTTGTTGAATTGGCATTAATTGAAAGGTGGGCGCTCTCCTTCTTTTGTGGCCACCTCATGGGCTTGGCTCCCTTTGCAACTCAAGTTAACATTACCACAACTCACAGGTGATCTCCTTCATGTGATTCACGCCTTCCTTCACTAAGCTCATGCCTTTATGATGTGGAGTTTGCTCGTTGGCTTGAAGGAGGTTCCAAGGAGGAGTGGGGGCGCCTTACCTAGGTGGAGGCCACCTCCCCACTTTCCATTTATTGCAAACTCGAGTTGGAGGGTAGATATGAGCTCCAAGCCAAGATTTGATTGGTTTTTTATTGGATTTTGGAGTTTTGTCAAGTGCATTTGGCTCCCATTATGCCAAATTCGAATTAGGGTTTTAGCTTGTTGTTTTGTATAAAGAGGATGCCTTTGGGCACTCTTCACATGGATTTTTGTGCAAAGAAACTCTGGTGAGAATTGTGAGCTCTCTTGTTTAATAAAATATTTTGAGACTTTGGAGGTCATTTGATTGGGCTTTTGGCATTGTGTCTTCATCTCATGTGAAGTAATATCTCTTTCACACTACTCTTGTATTGCAAATTTGATTATTATGCTTATTGAAGACTAATAATCTAGTACTTAGGCTTCTAATCTTTTGCATTGAGTGTTTGTGTCTTCAGGGAACTCTTCTATTAGGAGCTCTCAGCATCTAATACCTTCACCATTCAAGTGTTCCATTTATCTTAATATTTTGTTTGCAGGGTTGCAAGCTACTCCAGATCTTTCTTGCCTTCTCCAACAAAGCATTCAAAACTCCTTCGGCTACTAGTTACTAGTCCTACCCATCCCTAAGCTGTGGAAAACCTTAGTCACACCTTTCTCCAAGCTAGACTTTCTTGCCAAATTTTGCCTTTCATTTTTGGCTTGCATTGGTCTTTGCCTTCCTCTTTGCTCTCGTCCCACTTCCTTTTTTCTCCTTGTCAAAGCTTCCTTTCCATCCATTAGATCTCCACTTCTTCCATTCATCCATTTTCCTCTCATCCTAGTTTTTTTTCTACCTTCTCCTTGCTCTCGTCTCCCCTAGCTTCAAGCTCCTTCCTTCTCGTTTTCCTCTCCCACCCTGCTCTCTCGTCTCCCTTCCTCTCTTTAGCTCCTCCATCCCTTTCACCCATCCTTGAAACCCCTGAAAATTCACAATAAACAACAAACTTTAAACTTGTTAAGTGTTAGCTTTAATTAGTTGCATTTTCTTTGAAAACGTTAGTGTTTAGATCTTCATTTTGCACTCGCATAGTTAGGATCTAGTTCATATTTGGATCTAGTTTTGCTTAATCATTTTACATCTTAGATCCCATTCTCAAGATTAAGACTTGCATTGATTCTTGTTGTCCATTTTTTAGTTTGCATTTAGTTTCAAGCTTAGATTTTATTTTTACTAATATCAAATGGATGCCATGCTTGAGTTGATTTGAGTTTTTGTAGGTATTTGAGAGAGAAAAGAACTAAGAGGATCCAAACTGGAAGAGAAGGAACAAGAGAAGAGCAAGAAGTTTCAAAAAACAAGGAGAAGATTGAACCTAGAGTACCATTTGAACCAAGATCAAAACCATGAAGACTTAATCAATCTCCTTTGTATTAGATATCGATAGCTTGTTCCAATTATTTTCTAAGATTATTTCTCTCAAAATTCCTTACAAGGGTTAAAATCCCAAGGCATTTGTAATTGATTAATAAAAAGGCTAAGTGGGATAAAGCCTCCCATCTTTTGGTTTTCCTTCCCCATTTGGGGAAGAGTGTCTTGTGCATGCTTAGTTTAGATTTGCTTTAAGTCTTTGGAATATTTTCTTTTGTACTTAGAAGTTTTAGTTATCTTTTTCAGTTTTGCCCTGAGAAGTGTCTTGGGATTTGATGATCCCAAGTGCCGCATTGACCTTGCGTGCTACTTATCTTTCCCCACTATGTACTGCGTATGATCAACTAGCTGGAAGTTTCATGAATAGTGTGTAGAAGTCATTTTTTGACTTCTTTTTTGCTAGATTAGTTTCTTGTTGTAGAACACTAGTTGCTCTTTATTTCATATTTGCAAGTTGTTTATTCATTTGCTATATCACTGTTTCATCTTTTATCTTTTGAGCTATCATATGTGTTCTTCTTTACAAACTGCTTGATTTTCTAAAAAGAACCAAAGTCTCTTGAATTTGCAATAACCCAAAGTCAAGAGCACTCTCTATCGGAGAGCATTCCCACTGCATTTCCTTGCATCAAGCATTTAGATTAGTTGAAGTCTCTTGAACTTCTGTCTTAAGACGAAGTCAAGAGCACTCTCTGTCGAAGAGTTGAAATTATGTGCTCTAATATTAAAATACTTCAACTCATATCCCCCATTAAAATCTACTTCATTGCTTTCCATCACTTAGTATGCCCTGCCGACCCTAGGGTTGGACTCGTACTCAGAACGGTGATTGGAATTGTTAATCTTGCAAGTGATAACATAATAAAATTTTCACCCCACAACCAACGAACCGGCATTGTTATTTCGAGAAATACTCAGGTAGTGGGCAAAGTTCATAAACCTGGTGGGGCCGGAAATCACCATTGTCATAGAGTTCTAGTGTTGGTTAAATCATTGGACACCTAGCCGAAGAATACTGGATGGTCCATCATACCACTAGAGGGGAAGCCACTGAAAGTATAATTTTTCGGTTGGATGCATGCCTTTCTTTTTGCTAGCCTAATAATCGAGATCATTAAAACTTTCAATAAACCAAGATAATTTGCAAAACGTCCTCACAAACAATTATTCTAAGACTTGTATCTTCAGCATCCCCAAGCACTACACAATTGTTGACTCCATAAGGCACTGGTCTATTCACACTTTCATTTTAATTAATCGGGGCCATTTTTCTTTTTTGTCTAAGTTATTTATCAATGGATGCTTTTATCTTGCAAGTCTTTATCATACTGTTAATCTATAATCTTGTATCGCAACGTGGATTGCTCTTTTATCTTGTGTTTGTCTCAATTATAAAAAATTGTGACCTTTCATCATTAAAAAACTCCTAAACAACACTCATCCGCATCATCATACACCAAAAACACTAAAAAACACAGAGCCATAGAAACGCTTTGTTAGGGACAACCCCCCTTGGCTTCGTTAGGAGTTAGCCTAAATGGAGGAGCTGGGATTTAGGTGACAGTACCTAGCTCATTGCTTGCCCCCAAGGCCACACCTTCCCCACTTGTAGTGAGGAAACAACTTTCGAAAGATTTCTGCTGCTGATGTGCATCTTGGTGGACAACAAGGTCCACCTATGATTTGGTCAAAATGGAGTGAGGTGGGGCCCACTTAGTGAAATTAGGCTAGGATAGGCACTAAAATGGTTGCCAAATGATAGATCTGGAGTATAGAGAACAAATTAGCAACACCCAATCGACAGATTTGGAAAGATGACTGAAAACCCACAAGTGTATCCTCTCCTAGAGATGGCGAGCGCTTGGATCTGAGGGTAAATGAAGTCAAATTTCCACCAAACTTGGTCTCTAAGGTTTATTAATTATTTTAGAAATTTCCACCAAATTTATCTCCCTTAGGAGGTACTTGATAAATTTTAGGCCATCCATCCCGGATAATGTAGATCATTGGCAGGTATTCAAAGATGACAAGCAAATCCTTAGATTCATACATAATGTCCAAGAGTTCATTTATTGCAAAATAGGTTATAAGGAAGAGAAGTATGACTACAAGGAAGAAGAGGATCAGCCTAGGAACGCTATACCCAAAAGTATAGTCGAATGGGAGCACATATTTGAAAGACAAGATAGGCATAAACCAAAAAAGGAAATATTAAAGGCTGGAAATCATATTGAGATCAACATTGGGACTGAAACTGAACCTAAGCTAATTAAAATTGCTAAAGGAACAAGTGAGAAGGAAAGAAATGACCTTATAAGCTTAGTTCGGGAATATCGAGATGCCTTTTCCTTTTCATATGATGAGCTCAAGTCATATTGAGAAGATGTTTTCCAGCACACTATCCCTTTAAAAGAAGATGCCAAGTCTTTTTTCCAGAAGTTGAGACAGATTAACCCCAAGGTTGCATCGGGAATCATAGCCCCAACTAGACATTCCTTGTGGTGTTCAAATCTAGTTTTTGTAAGAAAGAAAAATGGAAACATAAGACTTTGCATTGACTTTAGAAATTTGAATTGGGCATGCTTGAAAGATAACTACCCTCTCCCTAATATGGAAACTTTGTTGCAAAGGGTAACTGGTGCTGGAATGATGTCAATGCTTGATGGTTTTTCGGGATATAACCAGGTAGTGGTCAGCAAAGATGATAGACATAAGACAACTTTCACTACCCCTTGGGGTACCTTTGAATATCTCAAGATGCCTTTTGGATTGCTCAATGTTGGTGCAACTTTCCAAATATCCATGGATTATGCTTTCAATGAGCTAATCGGTAAAATAATTGAAATATATCAGGATGATCTCATAGTTTTTTCTAAGGAAAGAACTGATCACGTCGGCCACCTTAGACAAATCTTTGAAAGATGTAGAAAATTTGGCATATCTTTAAACCCAACTAAATCTGTCTTGGGGGTTGATGAGGGGAAGTTACTTGGTCACATCATATGAAAGGATGGGGTCAAGATTGACCCAGAGAGGGTAGACGCCATAAAGAAAGTTCATTTTCCTTGTAATAAAAGAGCATTACATTCATTCAATGGGCAAATCAACTTTATCAGACGTTTTATTCCCAGAAGCCCATGCAAAGATTACTTAAAAGGACACTAAGTTTGAGTGGAATAAGGAGGGAAGGAAGCCTTTAATGGAATAAAAGATTATATTTGTAGAGCACCAGTATTGATTATTCCAAAGACTTCCAGATTTTTTCATTTGCATCACCATACACCATAGACAGATTTTTGTTGCAGAAGAATAAGGATGGCTAGGAGCAACCTATAGCCTTTATGAGTAGAGCCTTACAGAATTATGAGCTTAAGTACACTATCATGGAAAAACAAGCATATGCCTTAGTCAAATCACTTGAGCATTTCAGAATGTACATTGGATACTTTAAAGTTATAGGGTATGTGCCTCATGTGGCAGTTAAGAATATTTTATCACAACGAGATTGTCTTGGTATAAGGGGTAAATGGGTTTCTAAGATCCAAGAATATGACTTAGAAATTAAACCCACCAAGTTAGTTAAAGGTCAGGGTTTAGCTCGCATGATGGCTGAAGGGAATGAGCAAGCATTAGGGATGGTATGTCAGAACAATGAGTTAGTACAGGTCAGATCAGATGAGCTTCAACGTCTTGAATAGATTCCTTGGTATGCAGACATCATTTATTTTCTAACCAACCTCACTTGCCTGAATCATCTAGTTGGCCATAAAAAGGACTTTGAAGTTAAAAGCTACAAAATTTTGTATCACCTAGGATGGGTTGGGATGGAAAAATCCCGATGGTGTAATTCTTAGATGCATTGATGAGCCAGAGTCCAAAAAACTCATGGTTGAGTTTCATTCTAGATTTTGTGGAGGACATTATGCGGCCAAGATAACAGCCCATAAAGTCCTTAGAGCAGGGTATTATTGGCCCACTTTGTTCTCATATGTTCATAAACACGTCAGAAGTTGTCAGCAGTGTCATCTTTTCATAGGGAAACAAATGCTAGTATCCTTACCTCTTAAACCTGTAGTTGTCCAAGCCCATTTTCAGCAGTGGGGTCTTGATTTCATTGGTCAGTTTAAGGATAACTCTAGCAATGATTATTCTTGGATCCTTACTGCCACTTATTATTTCACCAAGTGGGTGGAAGCAATCCCCACGAAAACGGCAACCGAGAAAATTCTTGGAAGATAAGATGATCACTAGATTTGATGTGCCCGCTAGGATCACCACGGATAATGCTAAGGCATTCAGCTCAGCAAAGATGTCCTATTTTTGTTTCAAGTATGGTATCATCCTATCACATTCATCAAATTACTATCCCCAAGGAAATGGTCTAGCAGAATCCAGTAATGAGAATTTAATGACCATTGTTAAGAAAATTGTTGGAGATAATAAGAGAGCCTGGGATAGTAGGATCAAATTTGCACAATGGGCAGATAGGATCACTAAGAAAAGTTCAACTGGAAAGTCTCATTTTGAACTGGTTTATGGACTAGATGTTACTCTACCTATTCACCTGAATTTGCCAGTGTATCAGTTACTTGAAGAGTGTAGCACAAATCAGGATGCAACTCAGTACAAGATAGAGCAATTGGTTGAGTTGGATGAAATCAGACGAAAGGCGGTTGATCGGAGTATCAAGAATCATGAGAAGGTTAAAAAGAATTTTGATAGGTCATCAAAACCAAGGGTATTTTAGATTGGTGACACAGTGCTACTTTGGGACAAAAGAAGGGACAAGTTTGGGAAACACGGAAATTTTGACAATCTATGGACATGCCCTTATCTCATTCATGAAGTAGTAGGCACAAACGCTTTTTACCTGAGCAATATGGACGGCGAGAAGTGTACCTTCCCAGTCAACGAAGGCCTTCTTAAATTATTCTACAGTGAAAATATTTGATGCCCATGGGGGCATCTTTGTATCAAAATTTCTAAACCCTAATCCTACATTTTATTTCCTAGTTAGATTTATTTTATGTTTATTATGGTTGTATAGTAATTTTACTTTCTTTGTACATTAGTTTAAATTTTGCTTATGTACATTAGTTTCAATTTTATGAATAAATGTTGCAACTTAGAAGTTTCATTTGGTTATTTTTTATATACATGGACTGATGCACTTATGTTTCCATGCAGGAAACTGAGATTATGGAGTTCTCGAATGTTCTCCTTTCCTAGGAAAGATCAATCACACGTCCTGCAGTTGGAGCCAGATGTTACAAACTGAATTGCACTTCAGTTGGACTTCCAGAGAGTCGCCAGTGTCGCACAATTACTTGTGCTTATCAGAGTTCAGAAGTTCCAAGTTTGGCCTTTTTTGGCCCATTTTTTCATTTTTGTAATGTATGACCATGCCCCATGAGGTTTGTAATAAAGTGTACTAGCATTGTGGTCTTTGAGTGACTCGGTTCGCTAGGACTTGACAACCAAAGAAGGTATTCCAAGGAGTGTTTTCCCTTGTCAAATATGATTTGCCTTTAGCCGAGTATAATCAATGAGTTTTTTTGCTACACCTCCAAAGCTGGAATGCCCGAAATTGGTGGTTAGGCCTTGGGGGGTTATTAGAATCCATTTTATAGCATATATAAACATGCTAGACAGTAAAGTCATATGGTCAAATACTAGGTCCCTAGGTGGTTAAATCAACTTAAAAAAAAAATCATTTTCTCAGCCGTGGACGATTTTTTTTATTTTTATTAAAAAATTAATTTTTTTCAATTAATTAAACCATTTTTCCTATGGTTTAATTGAAAAAATTCAAATTGTAATAATTAAGTGGTTTGTGGGTGGATTTTGATCAATGTAGGTTCATTTTCTAAGCTAGAGCACCCATTTAACCCATAAACCCACTTTGCCTAAATTTTGAGTAAGTATTTATCTCAGAAATTGATATTTACTCAAATTCTTCAAAACATGACAAAATAAATGTCAAAAAAAACATTTATTAATAAAAAGACAAATTCCTAGAACATTGGAGGATGAATTGAGCTTCAGCTAGAGTGACACCTTCATTGACATAGCAACAAATCCCTCCAAGCCAATATCCCGGCCTAGTACCATGCTACCACCCATATCTCCTTATGGGCCCATTGATCCGATGAACGCCAACCTGAATCTTTGAATGTACAGTAGTTTTGTGTTCTGAGGCTAGGGCATTTTCCAGAACGGGTTTAGTGGACCCTTCGCCAGATAACCGAGACTCCAACTCCGATGATGTATGGGGAACCTTGAAACTGACACATGTCAGGTCATTTCCGCAATGTGTCACCGTCGTGTTATTCCCAAGAGGACCTGTTGTGACACGCGCTCGGAGTAAGAAAAACATAAAACGGTCAGACAATTGATATGCGGCTTGAAGACTCCATATGACATGGTTTCCTTATAATATTTATTTTAACTTAAACATAATAAGTAGTTGTTAAAACATAAAAAATGATTATGTGACCATAATAGTTTCCTTCAACATTTAGTGTGATAAGTAGTTGCTAAACAAAAATAATAATAGTTATCTTTTTGTAAGTCAAATTAGGGTTTTGTAGAAGGCGAACCGCTCCATCATAATAAACAAGTGACATTGGATTCATATATACTACATAGCCAACATCATAATAAACATGAGCTCTTTAGATGAATATGTAGGATATTTATAGTGAACTTTTCGTGGAATTTTGCACAATAATAAAGTTGAGTGTAAAACGTTAATGAAATTCTATAAATGCTTTATGTGGATATGAATAGTTAGGAGATTTGAGATAAATGATAAATTAATACTTACAACCTTCAAGTGAGATTTAAAGGCTTTTGTTTGCAGGAGTAGAAGATGATGCTCAAATCTTGATACATTTGGATGTTCAGAAGGCAT